>CAOKZL010000320.1:0-600000 GCA_948472985.1 Iguana delicatissima | reverse complement strand
ATTCTTGAAGATTGCTTCTTCAAATTGGATCCACATGAGTTTTAAGCTCACCTGGGAACACATTATCTATGTTGCCATAATTCTTCAGACTTCACAATTTTGGACCCAACAACAAAGTTTGCTTGCTTTGCTTTTTTTTTTAAACTTTTATATCTTGTCTTTTTTCCTGAAGTTTGAGAGAGAGTCACTGGCCAAAGATGGCAACAGGGATTCTGATGACTATGTAGGAATTAGCACCTGGATTTTCAAAGTACCAGTTCAACACTCTAACCACTATATCACGCTGGCTTTCACAAGACTACAGTTGAACATTTACGTAGCTCCTATATACGTATCCCATATCGATAGGATGTACACTTAAGTCTCACCAATGAAACTGAAAGGTTGTTACAATTTCCAGGGTTACCTCAGTATTTAAGCAAATTAGACTGCTCTGTAAACAAGTAACAACATAGAATACTAAATGTCATGAGATATCATGTTATCATGATAATCAGATGAAGTAAAATTTTTAACATTGTTAAACTTTATGTTCATAGTATTAATGAATCACAATAAGAACTTGGTACCTGCTATTTCTTATGACTTAATTCTAATGTGAACCTAAATATCCTAAAGGCACCAGATCCTCTCTGATCTTGGAAGCTAAGCAGGATCAGATCTGGTTAGTACTTGGATAGAAGACCATGAATGAATACCAGGTACTGTAGACTATTTTTCAGAGAAAGAACTTGGCAGATACTCCTCTGAACATTCCTTGGCTAAGGAAACCCTATGAAATTCATAGGGTCACTATAAGTTGACAGACAACTTGAAGACACCAAAAAAAAAAAAAAATACAACCCCAAAAACATCCTCTGGGCTTTTCCCTCAGCCCACAGGCAGGTTGTTGCGGTGCTCAGAGTCTGGTGGGGATCTTCTCTCAACTCTTTATGCTGTATTCCATTCTTATGTGAATGGAAATCCAGCAATGAATGCAGCCCTACCTTTTAAACTTTTAGAAATATAAACTACATATCCATGTAACAAAATGAAAGTTATATAAACCAGAGATAAAGAGGGAGGCGAAGGACCTATGCGGGGGGGATGGAAATGGGGGCAAACAAAACTGAAACTGAAAACTCTGAACAATCTCTGGGCTCCATGTAGGGCAAGTGATCAATTTTCATTGAAAATTCATTGAAAAGAACAAGAAGATGACAACAAGAACAAAGCTAAAACTCAAGGCAACTATGACAAAAGTGAGGAAATAGACAACAATCCATAACAATCCAAGCAGCATTTATTTCAATACATTTAGCTTCCCATGAGCTATTAAGGTTTTCTATTAAACTATGTCCATAAAGCAGGAGCCCTTTTAATAACGCAAATTAATAATAATTCAACAAAATGTAATAACATTGTACAAATAAAAGTAATGACAAACTGCTTCTGCAGAGATCTTGTAACTATTGGAGTGGAACCATGTGGGATTTCTTTTTTCCTGGCTCCACCTAATGGCTAATCTTGATTTTACAAGATGACTATACATTCTTTTTCCTCAACTTGTTATGACAGTTTAAAAAAAAGAACCTTCAGCAAAGTATCTTTTCAAGCATTTCTATCAACAGCATTTCCCATCTTCTCTTTCTAATAATAATTCAAAATGGTTCCAAACATAAAAATCTCATAGTGTGATTAATAAGATCCAGAGGAAACAACTGCAGCCAGCATTGCTATACAAATAAGTGCTGGTAAGAACAACCTCTTCATGTCAACCATGAAACAGTGAAGAAAGGAAATGATGGGCAAGTGCTGCTTCTCCTATGTGGCCTGAAGAAACAGATATCACACAGTGAAAGCATAGTATTATAATGATATAATGTGAAATATTCCTTTGCTTTGTTAATCGCATGAGAAGACTACTTATGTCAGCTAATATTTAGATAAGTTAGCTAACAGGTATCAGGATAAGGATGTAATTCTTCCCTAATTTTCCTTTTAAAGGAAGCAACAAGTATTCCTACTGCAGGAGAGTCTTTGGAAACCATGCTGTTTTCAAAGCCTGTTCACAATTTGAGACTTATTCTGTATAAAATTTTCAAGGAGTTGTTTTGCATAGAAAACCACCCTTCCTGTGCAGTAAACGGGGTTTTTTGTGCCCATAATAAAATGTTTTTGCATATATACTTTCTGTGCAGGTGATGCTGTTTTCTGCACATAAAATTCTGTTTGGGAGGAAAACAACAAACAACTACGCAGATTCTGTACAGACTAAGTCCCTGAACTGCAAAGACTGTTATCAGTACAAGATCCTTCTCACCAGGGTTTCTTGATACTCAAAGAAACAAACAAACATGTTTTTTACCAGTTTTGAACATTTATAAATATTCTTTCCACCTGTAATCAGAAAGCAGTTGGTTCTAATTGCTATTGGTGAGGGATAGAAAAAAATATTTGAAAAAAAAAGGGTTGAAAAGCATGGGTTTTGAGTGTTTAGAAACTCTGATGAGAAGAATCCCAAACTGAGAAGAATCTTTACAGTTCAGCACTTATTCTGGGCAAAATTAACATGTGGTCGTTTTGAGCAGAAAACAGCATTTTCTGTACAGGAAATGTATAGAAAATATTCCTGTGCTTTGTTAATCACATGAGAAGACTACTGTCGACTAACATTTACATAAAAGAAAACAGCTCTTTCTGTACAGTAATAAGTATTCCTACTGAAATATTATTTTCTATGCCAAAAATGCTCTTTCTCTGTGCAGAAAGATGCTGTTTTCTATGTAAAACAACCACATGCAAATTTTGTGCAGCATAAGTCCCAAACTGAGAAAATATTTGAAAACTGTGTGATTTTTGAAGACTTTTTCACAGCAAGAAGAAAATAGCTGTAATTACTTGTTACCTTCAAGAAGAAACTTAGTGAAGAATTTCACCCCTAGTTACTAGTAAAGAGTTTCTGAGACAGATAGCATCCCATAGAATGTTTAATCTGGTTCTTTCTTCATTTCCATAGAAGCTCATAGTTTAATAACACCTATTGCTCAAATAGTACATGATACAAAGGTGAGGTGCACCAAAAGCACTGAAATAAGGAAACTTACTAGATTTTTACATCAAAATATTATTATTTAGAAGCTCAACTACTATCTTTTGTGCTTCTGAGAGTTACCATCTGCATATATTCATCTGTAGCCTTTCCATCATGAGATCTTTCTTTCTTTCTTTTTTTTATTGGCAGCAGAGTATGTTTAGATTTGTGATCTACTCTGTGGCAACTGTCTTTAACAGTTGAATAGTAGCAGCCAAAGGAAGAACCAAATAACAAATAGTTCCTTCTTCCCTTTGGCCCTTTCCACAGCTTATCTTTTGCTGTAGCCATCCCATGGGGATCCCGGGGTTGGCTCTCCCAGGAAAGGAGCATGACAGAAGTGCTCCCCTCTGCACTGGCTGCCTGCTGGAAGGGAGGAAGCACGATGGCCCTGCCCCTCCCTTCCATAGCGCAGCCTGGCACCTTCCCAAGCTGTGCTGAGGGAAGAAGAGCAGCCATTGCGCTTCCTGACCCTCTGCACAGCAGGTAAGTGCGGCAGGGTGGTGGGAGAACTGCACAATCACAGTTCATTGACAGGAAAAACCCGGCAATGATTTACTCCACGATTGTGAAAGGGGGCAATGGGATCTCAACAAGATGACAATGCTGTCATGCAGAACCGTCATCGTGGTCCCGTTGCAATCCCATCACCATTCTGGGTTAGGAGCAGGCTGTGGAAAGGGCCTTCATCTTCAGTTATTGTGATATTGGGTTAGAACTATATTCCTAGTTTTGATAAACTGATTTGTAAAATTAGATTGAGATGTCTTATACATTTTTAATCCTTACAAAATCTTGATAGTAAAATTACCCTATTGGTTCTTTTTTCCCCCTAAGAAGCAATATAAACAAAAAGGCCTATTCTTCTGACTTGGAAGCCTTAACACAGGCTTATAGGGCCCTATACAGTGCAAAGTATAATTCTGTGAGGCTATCTTTCCCCAATTCCCAGTCCCCAGAAGTTTTGAAGAATATAAGGAATCACCCCTGTCAAAAGTTTGACAGAGCCCTTTTCTACTGACTAGAGTGCCTAACTGATGGTTCTTTCACTGTTGCTCAGATTCATCACCTAAAAAGAAGAATGTGGTCTAGGAAAAGAAAAAAGAAACAGCCTTAGATATGGTGAATTGTTACCAAAGTAGTATCTTTTCAGAGTGAGAGCCAGCAAGGTATAGTGGTTTGAGAGCTGGACTATGACTCTGGAAACCAGGGTTTGAATTCCCGCTTGGTCATGGAAACGCACTGGGTGACCATCGGCAAATCACACACTCTTAGCTTCAGAGGAAAGCAAGGCAAACCCTCTCTGAACAAATCTTTCAAGAAAAAAATAGTTACACCTTAAGGTCATTATAGGTTGGAAAGAACTTGAAAGCACACAACAACAAACAACAACGTTTTCAGAAGGGAGGCTTTCATGGGGGTTTGCATGGAGCTAAAAATACAAGGAATCATGCCTGTGGAAAGTTTCACAGAACCTTTTTCCTATTTACTAGAGTGCCAATAACTAACTGATGATTCAGTGTTGCTCAGATTGGTAGGTGCCATATATAGGGCATGTATTATTAGAAAAAGAAGGGGAATTATGTGACCTACCAGAAAAAAAAAGTAAAAAAAATAGAGATGTCACTCTAGAAAACCATCTAGAGCAGTGGTTCTCAACCTGTGGGTCCCCAGATGTTTGTGGACTTCAGCTCCCAGAAGCCCCAGCCACTATGGTCAATGCTCAGGGCTTCTGGGAGCTGAAGTCCAAAAACATCTGGGGACCCACAGGTTGAGAACCACTGATCTAGAGCAACAACTTAAACCAAGATGCAGCAGGGCCTTGCTCTGGTGTATTCGTGGCATTTCACATTTCATATAAAATAATGTATTGAAAGGGTGTGTGTGTGTGTGTGTGTGTGTGTGTGTGTGGACTATGGCAGCTCTCCTGGATATAATGGATGGATTTCTTCACTAAAATATTTGTAACCAAGTGAAAACAATCTCCTGCCCTTCTTCAGCTGCTGTTCTACAATTCATCTCCTATGTTAATAATACACCTTTACAAGGATAGGATTGCCCCCCCCTTTTTCCCCACGTCTCAACTACTCTGCAAGAGTACTATGTATGAGTGTAGAATTATGGACCCAGTCAAGGTATTTTTATGGTGCTACATATTTTATTCTGCAACATAATGAAAGCATCCTTGAAACAATAAACAAGGGCTGATTTATTAGGGGCTCATTGGTAAGTGGATGACTGCAGAGATTACAAATTTTAGAAATTATTGAGTGGACCTGTTTTCGACATGTATTAAAGCACATATTCCTGCCTTCCTCATTTTTTCTGAAGTCAGGTACACCGTTCAACATTCCCTGCTATATCAGCTGGTGAAAACACCTTTCCCTGCAATCTCATCGTGTGCATATATGAAAGTTATAGCCAAGAAAGTCAGTTTTAGAACTTACAGTAGAATATAAGAGAAAATTTTATGACTGTACCTATGAGATTTCAAGCCATTTATAGCTCCATAACTCAAAAAGCAACATCTTTTACAGTGCATGATCAGCTATAAGGAAACCAGCAAGAAGACCTTGGGGCACACATTTCATGTAGACTGGTGACCTGTATCATCAGGAGCATGGAGCACCACAACAGTACTTTCCAAAGAGTTAACCCAACCAGGAGCACATTACAATGCTGCCTGGAAGTGATGTAAAAACTCCAAATATCATCTTGAGATCTGATGTGAGAAAAAGAATTGTGGAATCCTTACAGGATGGAGAAATGGAAATGTTCCTGGCCAAGGCTGCAAACCCAAGTAAGTGAACATCATCTCTGATGTTGTCAATCAGTTGTAGCCTTTTCATTAATCCCAATATTTTACATATTTAAGAATGCTTATATGTTACTCATGTATGGAATTAAAAACACACAATCATTGCTTCCTTTCATCAAGCAACATCCTACATCACATAGTAACTTTACCACACTGGGTTTATAAAAGCATGAAAACACACACACACACACACACACACACACACACACACACACACACATTTACACTGAAAAATTCAGTCTGAATATACATGTACATTGTAAAACAATCAATACCTTCTCAACACAATCACCAGATTAGAAGGTAAGCATTTAATGTGTGGTACCAAGAAGTTAAACATCAATGGTAAGGTGAGGGTGGATAGAGGCAAATTTTGGTATTTTGTTTTTTGGATAGCCTGAAAACCAGAAAGAAGTTCACAGTGCTGCAGAAAGTGATAGGAAACATCAAGCACAACCTTGTACAAATTAACACAATGAAAGGAGCTACAAAACTTTAGCTCAAATGGTTGATTTTTGGTCAAAGCACTGTTTTTACTATTAACTTCAAACCCACAATACTATTTATATAGATATAATCAGAGTAGGTTTTGTCTCCTACTGTACCAGAAAAACAAATTACCTCAGCATCATATTCCCAAAGTTGATTTCCTCTCATGTGGTGGCACTTCAACATGATCACAGGGCCATTGAGCCTAGAGACATCCAAACATAAATCATCTGTGCGAATCTCCTTGTCAGCAGTATATGAAAATACCTGGAAGAAATAAAATTATTATTTTCTGTGTATCTCTGTGTGTGTTTGTTGTTGTGTGCCTTCAAGTCATTTATGACTTACGGTGACCCTAAGGAGGTCCTTCATGAGGTTTTCTTGACAGAATTTTCTTTGGGAGGGTTGCCATTGCCTTTCTCTGAAACTAAGAGTAAGGCAATAGCAACCCCCCCCCACAAAAAAATGAGAGGGTGTGACTTGCCCAAGGTCACTCAGTGGATTTCTATGGCTGAGCAGGAATTTGAACCCTGATCTCCCAGTGTCCTAGTCCAACACTCAGACTACTTCACTGGTTCTGTCTGTGTATCTGTGTGTATCTATCCATATATTCATTGTATCTATGTAATTAGACTTAAAAGATAAAGATAGCCCTTTCCCACTTAACCAGCTGCCTAATCATGACCAATGAAAGATAGTGCAGATAAATACTAATGATGGATACTCATATTTCTGAAAATCATTAGGGATATACAGCTTCCTAAATGTGACTCATCTTGATGTGAACATTGATGTGAATAAATGCAATATTCTCCTGGCAACTGAACAACCTGTTGTAATGTTGCCTTTGTAGGAAAATGAGCAATTTCCTCAGTGCCAAGAGGCACACTGCAAGACATTGCAAAGAGATCTTTAAATGATGAGGGTTATGGACCTTTTAAAAAACTTACACCCTGCTATTCTGCACAAGAGGATCCTCAAGGCACATTTTAACACAACTAGCATATCAACATATAAATATTTTAACAGAAAATTGTTATTCTTAATATATCTAACTAGAATCCATAGACAAAACACACCAGGGAATGCATGTAGTCACATTTGCTACCCTTGTTTTGCTGCTGTGGTAAAATACACATAAAATCCTGTATCTTAAACTGCATTTGAAAGACAGCATACTGCACTCTAGTGGACCATCCAGTTTGAAAAGTCAGTTATTGGCTATAAAGCTTTACATGGGGCTTACCTCTGTGCAGATATGGAACTGAGCCTTATTAAACTTGATGAAAAAACTGTGATCTATTTTCAATGGCAACTACACACAGAGAGCCACTTAGCTTTGAAGTAAGAAAAATGTGGATGTTTTACTTCAGTTGTAGTTACATAATCTCTTCAGACTGAGTTAAAGATAAAAAATCCTTAGGGCCACTAACTGGAACCAAGAATTATTGTGATGAATACCAAGATCATGATAAAGTCAATGTGAGTGACTGGAAATTACTCTTGGCTGAATTCAACTGATTATATCCATTTCTATTACATTCAGAGGTTTGGGAAATTACTGTAATGTAATAGTACACAAATAACATTTCTAACTTATAGAACTGTTATTGTGAGGATAAATTAATGGGATATTTTAAACTGGTGTGAGATCGTCAGATATTTTAACCATGTAAATAAATAGTCAAGAACAGTTCATGAGTGTTAATTCTAAGGCCCTTTCCACACGGGGTAAAAAAAAGTGGGGTGCGCTAGGGCGGTTTGAAAAGTGGAGGTTCCACACCTCAAACCGCCCTAGCGCAGCCGCAAGGGGTGGCGCGGCGCGTTTTTTAAAAACCACATTTCATGTGGTTTTTAAAAAACGCGAGTGCGCTAACCCGTTGCAGCACTCTGTTTGAAACTGCAGGGACGCGCTAGCGCGTCCCTGCAGAGCTGCCCGGGGGCGGGCTTCTGGCTGGCGCGCTGCCCTGATTGGCGGAGCGCCGCTGGAAGTTGCCGGCCGCCATTTTGGGCGCCGCCAAACGCCGCCGAAATTCACCAGCGTGTGGAGCAGCGGACGCGCGCTCCTCGCAGGGACGGAGCAACCCGTTTTCAGGTAAGATCCGTCCCTGCGTGCGCTGCCCCGTTTCCCCATCCCCCGTGTGGAAAGGGCCTAAGACAGACACAATTGAGAATGTTACTTCACTGTCTTCTTGTTAAACACACCAGTCTAGTTGACTTAAGTAGCTCTGGTTCTAATCTCATCTCAGCTATGAACATACTGAGTGATTTTAGGAAGACTTAATTCTTCCAGACTCAGTGTCCCATCTGATAACACTAATAATAGTAATGATAATACTACTGATATTACTGATCTACCTTAAGAGGTTATTTGTAAGGATAACATGGATCTTGAATACAAAGCAAACGCTGTACTATTATGTCAATATAAAATATTTTATGTCAATACCAAGTATTGTTATAGAGATGCCAAACAATCTACTTTCATATTTTGCTTACTGAGGAATTTCAGAAGCAGTAGCAAAAATAATAGATATTCATGCAATAAAGGGAAGGTGTCTGTGGTGAATAGGTGGGCAAAAAACTCATAGAAACATGTATTTCAGCATGACTGCTGTACATTTATTTGAAATATTTATAGACTGCCTCTTAGTGCAGAATCCTCACAAGGCAGAGTACAAAATGGGATGGGATAGATTTAAGAATCTTAAGAACAAGCAATATAAAAAATGTTAAGGAAAAGTACTCTGGTACAGATGAGCTTTATGGCCTGTGTAAAAACTTATACTACAGTGGTCATCCACTGCTCAGTTACAGCGGATTTCCATAATTGTGGGGTCACTACTGAGAAGGCCCTATCACTCATACAACCAACATGATTCATGTTACTATGATCAGGAGGAAATACAATCACAGTTCCCATAGCTCATCTTAATCTACAGATACAATAATATTTCTTCAAAAGGAGCTCCAGACAGAGCATACTGCAGTAATCAACTAATTAATGTATTACTTTGGAGATGACATCTTTCCAATTAATTGACTGATTAACTTGGGAAGTAACTATTTGTGTGAATAACAGAAGCCAGGTTATTCACCCACCACTGCCACTTGTGTCTCCACAGATGGTAACAACTAGTTGTAAACCTGGGCTTCAAACAAGAATGACTTTCAGGATTTGTTTTACATTTCAGCTTATTCTGGTTGGTTTCCCAGCACACAATGCCCCTCTCTTATCTGGACTGTTTTTCAGTTTGTTTGTTTTCATCTCTGCTAAAATAACCTCATGATACTTATTCAAAAATGTGACACCCTCCCTAGGGTTTGCACATGGGAAAAGAAGTATAGAGTTCCACTCCATCTATATACTATAAATGTTGTGGGTGAAACTTCTTGATGCCTTCCCCCAGCAGATTTGTGTAGATGTCTAGAAAAAAGGAAAGGGGATGCAGCCCTGAGTCACACCATAAGCTAAATGCCACAATATTCAACAGCCGCCCCAACACTGTCTTTGGAACTGACCCACAAGGAAAGACCAGAGCCACTGAATGATCATGCCATCTAATCCCAAGCAAGCCAGGTGGTCTGAAAGGATACCATGATATAATTGGAAATGCTGGTCAAAATCCTTGTGGTGACTTATGCTAGTATAACCAGGAAACAGGAAGAGTAAGTACTATTTTGGGTCACTGCACAAGGAAGTATCCAGCACCTCCTTGTGCAATGTTTTTTTTTTTTTTTCAGAATGAGCAATGCCAGCCAGCTGGTGTGGGACGCAAGTATTCCGCTCTATTAACCTATACAGCCAAATGATTGGTTGGGGCATAGAGCTCCACCAAAACATTGCCCTAACTGTTAATTCAGATTGGGCTTCCTTTGTTTCCTTCCTCTGCCCAAATCACTGCTTTCCACTGTCAAACTGTTCACAGAAGAGTATGTTCCATGGGCAGCTTGCCCCAGTAGGATTTTGACCAATATAGTCCAAGCTGTACATTAGAGATAAAGATGGATCCTGGTCAGAAAAAAAAAGGTGAGCACAAATTAAAGCAACCCATGTGATGAGTATTTTAATTATTTACAAGGCTCCCAATTAATGGGAATGCACCTCTCAATTGATTTAAAGAATTCTAATCAAAGCTACAGGAAAAGTGTTCTCTCTTAATTGTTGAGAGCAACCTTTTGCCAATTAATTGCTGAATGCAGCCTTTGGCAAAGCATGCAAATTGAACTTGATTGCATTACCAATTAAAGAATGCATGCAAATCATACTAAGTTACCAATTAGGGTACTTTAGAAATGGAAAAAAAAAATAGAAAAGCAGCTTCAAGACTGTTTTACCTCCTCTTGTTCTAATATTTAGTTATAATGCCCTAAAGCTCTCTACAAAATATTTTTATGTATGGTTAAACAAAAAATATACAGGCATGAAATGCTTTTTAATATATATATGTATTAGTGCCTATTAATACATTTCAGCACAACAAAATGCTGCAATTCTTGCATTATCATTCATGCACTACATAGCAAGCTGTTACACGAAGGGCTTATACCCTCAGAAAACCTCTCTGTCTTTACATATGAGCAGAAGGGAGAATTTCAGCAATGGCAATTGCAGACAAAGCAACGTGAGTGAAGAGAAAAGCTACATGTGTTAAAATTCTCTCTCCTGCATAATTTGAATCAGAGGAATGGAAAGTGTGGTGCATAAAGCCAAGAGGATACCAAATCTTCAAAAATCAACTCACTGTCATTGACTCTCATTTCAGTTACATGCTGCTTACTTCAATTTAATTATAATTGGTGGTGGACCCTATGGAAATATATTGCTGTAATTATTCTTTGTTCCTCTGCAAGTTTTCATATAAGCATAGAGTTCCCTGTATCATACTAAATTTGGCACCTTGATCAAAACGGTAAGAGACAATTCTTAGGAAATGAATATCATGGGTGCATACCACTGTATGGAATACTGTAACAATGCTGGATTGTAGACATTTCATAGTTACTCCTTCCCAATGTCTAAATTCAATGTGCTTTGCTGACTACCAATCTACAATATATCTGTCATTTGAATTTTTATAGTATGTAGGAAAATTATTTCTATTATATTGATAATCATCGTAAGAAAAGAATGTATATGAAATGAGGGGGAAAAAACTTTCTAAAAATCTTAGAAACAAGCCAACCACATGCTGATTTCAGCACAAAACATAGCAGAAATATATTAAACAGAAGCAATTTAAATCATGATTTAAATGACCAAGAAAGACAGACTGATTTAATTCACTGATTTAAATCATGATTCCTTCTGCAATTTATTCATATTTTTTCCAGTAATAGTGCAGATCTGGCCATTAGATCATGATAATTTGCAACTTAACATAGTTCATTGACTTAAAAGAAGCCTTGCATATCTTTGTTGTGTAGTATACTGAATAAGCTTTCTTTTTGTGAGGGAAGGAGGGAAAACTTTCAAAAGCATTTACTTCTTTTATGAAAAACAACCATAACAATCCATGCAATTTAATACTGATAATACAGGAACTTTTGCACTGGTATCTTCTCTTTTTATCTCCAATACTGCTGTTTTTTATTTCAATTTGCACTCAGTCAGCCACACACTCAAAAAAAAAAAAATCAAATTGCCATTTAAGGACATCCTCTCACTCCACTATAGGTAAGTGAATAGTTTTGCAAGACTTGTCATTTGGCTTTGATGCCAAAACATATAAGACTTATGTGAGGAGGGGTATTATCAAGTGGGTTTTAAGAAATTCTGGATTCTATTTATTTCCCACTAGTGAAAGCATGTTTATTTGTATTTGGTTTGCTAGGTTGAAGCATTCAAGTGAACCTGTGCAACTGATAAGAGTCAGACACACAGTACCCAAGCTGTAGGACAGGTTGGCCTTTGGGACCCCATGCAAATCTGCTGGCATGGTGCACACCTGTAGCCCTCTAACAAGAGCTCTGCCTTCTCCATGCCCATGCCTGTGAGATTTCCCTACAGCATGGATTAGGTAGATGTAAATTAGTATGGCCACTGGCCGGATCAGTGCATCACAGATTTTGGCTAATTATGAAAGACAGCTAACCAATAACTGAAAAGAGTACTGCAGACTTTTGAACACAGAGATAAATTTAAATTCATTAAAATTAATTTATGTGTTTCCAGAACCAAAGATCTTCCACATGTACACACCCCTAGTATGCATGGCCCATCTGAGGTATTTAAGGTTCATAGTCTTGGACTTATGGCTCTTAGAACAGATATTTCCTCTGATTATAGATGATCAATAGCAAGATCCATACATTATAATTAGTACATATAGGAACAATATGGGCAGTTTGTGTGTGTATGTGTATGTGTGTGTTGTTGCTATGTGTATGTAACAAAAAGTGTTACACACACATATATATCTCCACACATGTATATACGGAAAATGTATCATGTTAATTTCTGTAGGTATAGTTGTATGCATTTTTGCATTGAAGAACATATACAACTCTTTGAACAACAACAAAAATGCTCTTTTGTTTTGGTTAGTTAAGAATGACCACAGCTTTTGTGGTTAACATGTGATATGTGTGTTGGGGGAGTGTATTAGTGTGGTAAGGGAGAAGTCTTGTGTCTTTCACTGTTGTCTTATGCATTATACATCATTCTAATCTTGGAAGCTAAGCAAGGTCAGCCTTGATTAGTATTTCGATGGGAGATTGCCAATGAATACCAGGTGCTTTAGGCTATTTTTCAGAGGAAAGAACTAGCACAACCACCCCTGAGTATTCCTTGCCTAGGAAAACCCTTCGAAATTCATGAGGTCATGTAAGTCGACAGACAACTTGAAGGTGTACACAAGCATGCATGCACACACACACCCCAACACTCATGTACATGTTTGTCCCTTTGGACAATAATGGAACTGCATGAACTGGCTTACTGCTACTGAAACTGACCAGATATATCTCAGTATTTGCTGGAGTTTAAGATGCACTTTTTTTTCTGGAAAATAACTTTTGAAAATAGGGTGCATATTATACACCGGTAGTAGAAGTAAAATGGAAGGGAAGACGTGTGTGAATTTCTATGTATTATGTTAAATCAATACCCTTACTGGGTAAACACCTGCTTGATTTCATATTTGGTTATAGGTGCTGAGCCTTGAAGGATATTTTTAAACTTATTTTGAAGATAGGACTAATTTTTACCTGGTTTCCGCCCATGCCATGGCAGTTGAAGATGCCCACTTTTTCATTTTCCTTGCGTCCCATGTTATCCAAGCATTGGTTTGTTTCAACATTTCTGATCTGGGGGAAAAATGACCAAGGAATACAAAGTTAAAAATGTTTATAGATTTAGTTAAAAAAAGAAAACAAAAATAGTAATCAACCCACTACTGGAAGTAAAGGGAATAAATTTGACAGTCCTGCCAACAAGATTAAGACACGGCATCTAGATTATAGAAAGCTGTTCACTTAGAAGTAATAATTTTAGAAGCTGTTGCAGGATGTCACATTCACAATACTGACAGGGAAGGGGAGTGAGGGCAGGGAAAAGGGAAAATCATGTGTTGCATCTTTCTGGCAGGCACCTCTCCTGCAAATGCATAAAATATCATAGCAGAATCCAGACAACACATGATTTTATCCAACACAGCTGGAGGATTTTTTTGTTTTTTTTGACACAGCCTTCTTTCATTGCAGTGGTTTTGCATAGAACACTTTTGTAACCTGTGTACCCTCGAAAAGTTTCCATGACAAAGACTGATGCCTTCAGAAACATTTAGTACAGCTGTAAAAACACTTCATGCAGTTGTGATGATGCTGCGATGATCACTGAAGAAAGCGGAGTAACGGAGTAAGTTTTTCACATGAACGAAAATAAGTGCTTCCCTAAAAGACAAGGGTGCCACCTCCTCATTCTGAGGCTCTCGAGTGCTAGTGGGACTGGTTCATTGACTGGTTTCATAAAACAGTACCTTATACTCATTTACGCAAGTAGTGTACAAAATACTGACGATATCAGAAACACTGGGAGATTCAGGAAGTGAATAGAGAATGTAAAGAAATAAGACTACATCTTTTTTCAACACTGGCCCTCTAGTTTGTGAGGGGCCTGGAACATTTGCTCCATTTGAACTAATGATAATCTGGCCCTGCCCTTTTATTGGATCATCGTCATAAGCACTGATGCTTGCGTTGGAGTTGTGGTTTCTGCCCCATCGGGCACTAGTACCCATGGTTCCTATCTTCTGAGACACTGCCTTCCATGTTTCTTACAGGTTTGACTGTAATATTATAACTTTGTCAAAAGGAAAGTAAAAATAGTCTGAAAAGGGAAATTTAATGTCACAGAAAATCTTTACTACTGGATCATGATTTGCTTATTAAGTAAAAACTGGAAAAGCTTCATTAAACTAGTTAAGGACATATTTCCATTCAATTTCATGGTTTTAGAGATCTTGCTTTAAAATGTTCATTCCAAAATGTCAGAGAGATATGCAACAACCTAAAATGACAGATTACCATGTGACAATTTTCCTTAGGATCTGGGCAGTGAGAAGATAATAAAAACCAGACTATCTGATTTTGAATCTGATTTTCAGAGACCAGTAAATTATGACAGCCACTAAAAGCAAGGGGACTTATTTATGCTCTTCGCAATGTCCTGACTGCATACTTTTCCAATCAAAAGAATGAACCTTTGGTACAGGAATGACTGTTGTATGATATATCTACTGGATATGGAAAATGAATTCAAACGCATTTCAACACAAGGTGATATTGACACAATCTCAGTCTTCTATTATACTTCCAGTCAAACAGGTAACTATGTACAAGATTTTTGTACATAACCATGTTAACAACTAGCACGTTAACAGAGGAACCTGGGACCCATTTATACAACAGAATGATAGCACTATTATTCCCCTTTAACTGCCATGGCTGCATTGTATAGGATCCTGGGATTTGTAGTTTGGAAAGACACCAGAGTGCTCTGGCGAAGGATTCACAGTGATCCTCCCTAACCTGCTAGTTGCAGGATCCCATAGGATGGAGTCATGGCAGTTAAACTGGAATCATAACGCAATAATTCTGTAGTGTAACAGGACTGTCTGTGTGGTGTCTATGTGTCTCTATGTGCTGACAAAATACAGGATAAACAAGTGTAGGATATGCAATAAGATATGAGTGACCTTGGCTCATTGGTAGAACATATTTCTTTGCAAGCAGATGGTCACAAGCTCAGTCTCTAGTATCTTCAGATAACAGAACTAGTTAGCTGATGATAGGAATGAGAGATACTGGTGCAGAACTCACATTAACTGTTGTTATCTCCTGCCTTTTTCTTTAGACTTGGGATGGGAAACAGACATTGATGGAATTAACCTTCCAGCAGCCCCAGCTAGCATGGCCAATTCACAGGCTCCCCATGCACACACCAGCACGCACATCACATACCTACTCCTTGGGGATGTTCTTCCATATGAACCCACATGGAATGTGAGGTGCTTGATAGAGGCCATGTTGGATGTTCCAAAATCCTGAGAGGCTCTGTAGGAGCACCATGATTGCACAACTCCCTTCCCAATGACAGTCAGGCTGGCTTATTGTGTTTCCAGTAGATGGTCAAGACTACTTTGAGCCACATGATCTTCATTCTTAAAATTTTAGGTCAACTTTGGGATTATTTAACTATGTGATTTTTAAAACTGGGTTTTAAGAATTGTTTAAATCTGTTTTTAAAGAATGATTTTATCTGTTTTCTACTGCCCTGGAAACACTGATGGGTTGAGAGATAACAAGTGAACACCTTTAATGAATATAATAAATATAGATAGATACTATGATATAGGAGGCTTCCGGAACAGCATTTCTCTAAATTTGGGGTGGGAATTGCATTATCTTCCATATTTTGTGGGACTGCCACAAGTCTTAGCCAGCACAACCAACAGTAAGGGCTCATGGGGACTAGAGCCCAATAGCATCTGGATGGCCACCCATTCCACATCCCTCTCCTAGATAAATGCACGCCAGGATGACTTATTCTATGGGAAAAATAGAGGCCATTTCCATACTACACTGTCACTTTCAACATCCTGTGAAATCCTTGGGTTTGCAGTTTAGGAAGGGACATTTAGAATTCTCAGCCAGAAAGCTCTTTGGTCTCAGTAAACTACAAACCCCAGAATTCCACAGGATGTTGAAAGTGGAATAATAGCACTATAATTGTATAGTGCAGAAATGGCCATACTGTGTTATACACAATCTTCTTCTTTTCATTCTTTCTTTCCTTTCGCCAAAGCCATCAAATCTTCAGATATAAAATAAGTCAAATTAGTTACTAAAAAGGGTGCAAAAACTGGTGTTGTGCAAACAATGGATCCTTCATTTTCTCCAATCCATGTCATCTGTTTAAATCTCGAGATATTTTGTTATAAAGTAAACTAGGTGAAATTTCACTCACTGGATTTTAACAAGACAGAGGAAAAGCAGAAATATGCACATCTACTGAAGTAAGACCCACTGAGTTAAATAGTACTTCCTCCTAGAAAAGCATATATATATTTGGGGACAAACGTTAACATGTAGTCTGGAAAATTTATTCAGTAGCAACAAGATAAGACAAAGGGAAACCAGACCAATATCTCTTGGACAGGAAAATAATTATAATAAAGATGCATAATGTTCCTGTACTAATTTATGTCAATAAGCATTCTACCTTTAAAATTTAAAACCAAGAATAACTGGGTTTTAAAAAGCAGAAGTTTGACAAACATATGAAAACAAACAAACAAACAAAAATTGATAGTAGGTGGCTTGAATCTTTATTACTCTGTCTCCTCACTACAGTTTGTTTTTTATTAGAAGATTAACTGCCAGCAGAAAGGACCAGAAAAAAATTTAACTTGAGCTGTCTGGAATCTCTTTTATTGGTTGTGCTTAATTGCAGGCATTGTGGTTGGTGCATCAATTCAGCTTCCCCCACCCCCTGTCTTTGCTTAACAGAAACCTTGGTGTTGAGTTCTGGAGATAGTGAAAGCTTGTTCACTATTTTGTAATAAATATTTTGTGAAAGATCAGCAGTTTGGTGAAGAACATACCACTGTATATTACCAAGAACAGGTCTTTCTGGTGGGGTAGGATTATTTCTCTGGCTTGCAATGGTAGAGGGATATTATTGGTGGATAAAGAGTGGTGGCATTCAAAGGAAGTCACCAAAATCAAGTGAATGATCAATCGGATTTTGGGTGTTCAGAGGCCTGGCCAACCCTCACCCCAGCTTTAACTTAAGTAGGTGAGTTGAAAGCAGGTGAAAGGACAGTTAGGGTAGAAAAGTATAGTAAACCTATCTAGTTGCTTGAGGTGATATATTGATTTGGGTGGAAATGGCAAGGAGAACACAGGTCTAGAAAAAAGAAGGGAGGGTATGAGTACAACTACTAATATAGAATGAGATATGATCGTGGGGAATGGTCAGGCCATTACAGTGAAAATGATCTTACAATATGTTAGGTATGCTAACTTATGGCACATTTCCCAAACAAAGCAAGCTTTTGATGGGTTACTTTCAGTTATGTACTGTGTCACTGAATGACAGGTGTCTAAATGGTAAAATATGTACCATCTTCCAGTTGATCCTGGACAAACATGCACAGCTGGCATATACTAAAATCATAGAATCATAGAATCATAGAAATGTAGAGTTGGAAGAGACCGCAAGGGCCATCCAGTCCAACCCCCTGCCATGCAGGAAAACCCTCAAAGCACTCCCAAGTGGCCATCCAGCCTCCGCTTAAAAACCTCCAACGAAGGAGACTCCACCACACTCTGTGGCAGCACATTCCACTGCCGGACAGCCCTGACTGTCAGGAAATTCCTCCTGAGGTTCAGGTGGAATCTCCCCTCCTGCAGCTTGCATCCATTGCTCCTTGTCCTGGTCTCAAGAGCGGGAGAAAACAAGCCCACTCCCTCCTTGACATGACATCCCTTCAAATATTTAAACATGGCTATCATGTCCCCTCTCAACCTTCTCTTCTGCAGACTAAACATACCCAGCTCTCTAAGTCTGTCCTCATAGGGCATGGCTTCCAAGCCCCTCACCATTTTGGTTGCCCTCCTCTGGACCTGCTCCAGCTTATCCATATCCTTCTTGAATTGGGGTGCCCAGAACTGGACACAGTATTCAAGATGAGGTCTAACCAATGCAGAATAAAGTGGTACCAATACCTCCCTCGATCTAGACACCATACTCCTATTGATGCAACCAAGAATTGCGTTGGCCTTCTTGGCTGCCGCATCACACTGCTGACTCATGTTCAGCTTGTGGTCTATGAAGACTCCTAGATCCCTTTCACACGCACTGTTAGCCAGCCACGTGTCCCCCATCCTATATTTCTGCATACCATTTTTTCTGCCTAAGTGTAGGACCGTACATTTCTCTCTGTTGAAATTCATTTTGTTAGCCTTGGCCCAGCTCTCCAATCTGTCCAGGTCCTTTTGAATTTTGATCCTATCATCAGGTGTATTAGCAACCCCTCCCAATTTGGTGTCATCTGCAAATTTGATCAGCGTGCCCTCTATTCCTTGATCCAAGTCATTAATGAAGATATTGAACAGCACCGGGCCCAGGACAGAACCCTGTGGCACCCCGCTAGTCACTTCTCTCCAGGATGAGAATTTGCCATTGGTGACCACCCTTTGGGTACGGTCAGTCAACCAGTTACAAATCCACCTGACAGTAGCCCTGTCCAGCCCACATTTTACTAGCTTCTTTGCAAGAATGTCATGGGGAACTTTGTCAAAGGCCTTACTGAAATCAAGATATACTATGTCCACGGCATTCCCTTCATCTATCAAGCAAGTAACCCTATCATAAAAAGAGATAAGATTAGTCTGGCATGACCTATTTTTGAGAAATCCATGTTGACTTTTCGTAATTACGGCATTGTTTTCTAAGTAATTCGAAACTGACTGTTTGATGATCCGCTCCAGGATCTTTCCAGGTACTGATGTCAGTCTGACTGGGCGATAATTATTTGGGTCCTCTTTTTTTCCTTTCTTGAAGATGGGGACAACATTTGCCCTCCTCCAGTCTGCCGGAACTTCTCCGGTCCGCCAAGAGCTTTCAAAGATTATAGCAAGAGTTTCCGCAATGACCTCTGCTAGTTCTTTTAAAATCCTAGGATGCAATTCATCTGGCCCTGGAGACTTGAATTCATCCAGTGTGGCCAGGTATTCCTGTACTACCTCTCTATCTATTCTGTGCTGCATTTCCTCCACTTCCTCACCTGCTCCCCAACCGCCAGGTTGAGTGTTTTTATCCTTTCGGGAAAAAACTGAGGCGAAGAAGGTGTTGAGGAGTTCTGCCTTTTTTCTTCCTCCTGTTATTAATTCACCATCTTCCTTGCACAGTGACCCTATCGTCTCCTTCTTTTTCCTTTTACTGCGGACGTATTTAAAAAAGCCCTTTTTATTGTTTTTAATGCCTCTGGCCAGCCTAAGTTCGTTCTGTGCTTTAGCCTTTCTGACCTTCTCCCTACATCTCCTGGCTACTTGCTTATAATCTTCTTTGGTGATTTCCCCCTTCTTCCATTTCGTGTACATGTTTTTCTTAACACTTAGCTCAGCTGAGAGCTCTTTAGTCAACCATTCCGGTTTGTTCAGATGCCTTCCATTTTTCCTCCTTAATGGCACAGTTTTAGCCTGTGCCTTCAGTACCTCCCTTTTAAAGAACTCCCATGCATCCTGAACTCCTTTCTCATTGACTATTCTTGACCACGGGATTTCAGCCAGCAGCTCCTTCAGTTTACAGAAGTCTGCTTTTTTAAAATCTAAGACGAATGCCTGGCTACACTTGTCTTCTCTTCCCCACTGAATGCCAAATTCTAATAGGGCATGGTCACTCTCTCCTAAAGATCCAACCAGTTCTACATCATTAACAAGGTCTTCCCTGTTGGTCAGGATCAGATCCAGAATATTTGATCCCCTTGTCGCCTCTTCCACCTTCTGGACCATGAAATTGTCTGCAAGACAAGCAAGAAACTTGCTGGACCTTGCCGCCTTTGCAGAGTTTGACTGCCAACATATATCCGGGTAGTTGAAATCTCCCATTATTACTGTATCTCTCCTTTTTAATGTGCAGTCATTTGGTCTATGAAAGCGCCATCGAGGTCCTCAGTCTGGCTTGGAGGTCTGTAGTAAACCCCCACTATAATATCCCTATTGTTTCTCGCTCCCTTAATTCTTACCCAGATGCTCTCGACCTGGCTTCCAGTGTTCAAGTCATGGATCTCTTCACAGGTGAAAACATCCTTGACATATAAGGCTACTCCTCCTCCTTTCTTATTTGGTCTATTTCTACAAAATAGGCTATACCCTTCTATTCCTACATTCCAATCGTGAGACTCATCCCACCAGGTCTCAGTGATGCCTATCAAATCATATTTATTTTGTTGTACTAGAAGTTCAAATTCATCTTGTTTGTTTCCCATACTCCGTGCATTAGTGTAGAGACACTTAAGTCCCCGTGCCCTTCCTGCAAGTCCCATAGCATTGTTTCCACCCCTCCCACGATTGGATGCTATTCCTACTTGGCCAATATCATTTGGGCCTTTTTCCCCTGCACTTGCCGAGTCCTTGTCCTGAATAATCTTGTCTCCCTCCCCAGTTGTACTTAGTTTAAAGCCCTCCTAATCCTCCTTGTGAGACTGTTTGCAAAAACGTTCCTGCCAAGTTTCATGAGGTGCAGCCCATCCCTTGCCAGAAGTCCATGTTCCTGGAATTTCAAGCCATGATCCAAAAAGGACCAGATGGGGTGATGTACACTTCTCACATAACTGAGACAGGATTATGAAGTGTGTACATCATCCCACCTGATTTGGGTGATGTGGAGGTGGTATTGCGTGGGCTGGTCTACTAGAAGTCTATTTCTCTGACCAGACACCCCAATCTCATTTTTGACAGGCTATAGGTACAAGCTTCTGAGGTTGGGTGCCCAGGATAAGACAGGGATTCTGTCAGTGTTCCTCCTACACTACTGCTCAACCATCTTCTCATCTCATCTAGGCAGATGGTATCCGATTCACAACATGCATGGCAAAGCTCCTTCACTGGGAGTAGGTCAGTAATTTCAAGGCTATTATGGCAATCAGAGTGTGGTTCAAAATAATTTTTAGTCCCACACATTCAGCAGGACACAATGTTGCATCACTATCAGATACCCTGCTGTGGCTTCCAATATTTCCAGAAATAACTGGAACTAGGCAGATGGCTATACCCATTCTCTTCAGTGGCTGCATCTAGTCTCTAGAACTGTATACCAAGGAAGGTCCATCACACACCTAACGGCCTTCTGTAGGAAAGTCAAACTTTTAATTCTTAGGGAGGCCTTTGGAAAAAAAAAATTATACCTCCCTTCTTGAAGTTGCTCTAATAGTTCCCATTAAATTAATTTTGGTGGTTGCTCATGTTTTGTAATTCCTTGTCCTATTTATGTTTTTATAGCTTTATTGTGCTAAGTGTTATAAAACTATTTTTTTTTAATTGTTAGGCTGTTGCTTTAACATTCAGACCTCTTAAGTTCATCAAGTAAAAGTGAGAAATGGGTATGGATATATTCATTTAATGGTTGGTAGGTTGTAATAAATGTGTTGCCATGATTCTTCATCTTTGTAGCCTTTGGTAGAATTTGGTCTCTCTCTGGCCCTTTCCACAGGATGTCGCTGTTGCGTTTTTGCCACAGGATGGCAGTGGTCGGCAGGCCGTGCTTCCGCATGATGTTGTCATCCTGTCATGGAGCATCGCACTTGCGCAGTTTTTGCAAAATGGAAAAAATCCATTTTGCACCTGCGATCGCACGGTGCTCCCATCACTTCTGGCCATGCAGAAGCGCATTGGCGACACTTCCTTCCGTAGCACAGCAATGGAAAAAGCTCGGCTGCACTGCGGAAGGAAGACGTGGCACCACTGCGTTCTCTTCCGCATGGTGCGCTCCCTTCTGAAGCCGGGACTGCAGCAAGACAATGCAGAAGAGCTTCGTTGTGCAGAAATGGCCTCTCTCTCCCTCTCTCTCCTCATTCTCTCTCTCTCCCTCTCTCTCTCTTTTTTTTTTTTACACGTGCAAATTAAGACCAGAATCCTGTTGGCTATTCTCAGTTAAAGTAGAACCATTGAATCAATTGTTCAGTGATGAGCCAACACATAGGTAATTCCCATTAATGTGGCTGCTCTAGGTGGGAGTAAAAACTGGCCTGAGGCCTTAGCCTTTAATCTTAAGCATGTTCATTTAGACTTTCTGTCTTTTTAGTTGGACTTACTTTTAAGTAGACATGCTTGGCACAGTGCAGCTACAAATCTACTCTCTCTTACTTTGCAGTAAACTGCATTTAACTCAAATGGGACTTTCTGCTGCTAAGGAGGCATGTATAGGATTGTGCTGTGTGGGTTTCGATATAATACCTCCTACATATAAAGCATGCTCACATTTTGTTTTACTTGATTCAAACACCCTATACTCTACAGTTGTATTGGAAGGAGGGAAATCCCCCATAGGCTTAGCAGACAGCTAGCGGCTGAAACTGACAACCAATGCTTACTCTACAGATGCTGCTTGAAATTCTCTTCCTGTTTCTATGGAAACCCAGCCCTCTTTGGTAAAAAAAATAAGGTGTTTTAATGACTGTTTCATAACTCCAGTTACCTTGGTTTTGTCCATCTGTCTCCTATGTGGTGAAATAATTGTTAAGCATGTTTTTTTACAAAAATAGTTTTTAAGTATTAATTTCTTTAAAAAAACTGGTTTAACTGATATCCGACCTAGCACTGTAATTTACGATTTTAAAAGTAGAGACCAATGTAAATTGTGAAATAAATACAAGCGTCCTGCAATACATGCTTCAAAATACATTACCACTAGAAGTGTGCATTCTGTTTTAAAAATTAAAGAACATAAAAATCAGATGGACATTACCATAGCAAATTATCTGATACTGATTACTCTAAATTGGGAATGTTAATAAAAGATTTTGGCAGTTTCAGCCAGATTCAAAAGATGATCGCTTATACAGAGCTTAGAAAAAGACATTATTCTGCCTCAGGCTATGCTTGGGCAGGAGGTGGCAATGAAAGCTAGCAACGTGGATGTGGAGACCTTATATTAATTTGGAACCCCAATTAAACAACTTCACTCAAGCCAGAAGACAACTGGTTCCAAATATATTTCTCTGAATTAATGCAGGCCCAGGGGACATTACCTGTTACTATCTGATATAAGAAAGATATAATGACAACGTTCTGTTTAGTCTAAGCATTTGGGAATTTGCAGTTATTTGTTGTTGTTGTTGTTATGTGCTTTCAAGTCGATTCTGACTTATGTCATCCTAAGGTGAACCTATCACAGGGTTTTCTGGGACTGAGATTGTGCGACACACCCAAGGTCACCCAGTGTGTTTTCATGGCTGACTGAGGAATTGAATCCTGGTCTCCAGGGTCATAGTCCAATGCTCAAACAACCACACCATGCTGGCTACCAATTTGCCTTATGTGGCACAATTTGCTGGAGCTGAATCTGGGCACCCAACAGAGATTCGATATATAAACCTCCAACGCTCTGGGAGTTGTTTTTGTTTCTTTGTTTGTTTAAAGAAGGGGCTGTGTGTGCTGACATACAATATATACTACACGCAGTGGTGGCTGGTGGTTCCTGCGTCAGCAAGGTGATGAATCCAGTCCAGCCTTAATGCTGAACTCTGGGAAAAATTATCCAAGATACTCAACCCCGTACCCAAAATAGGTTCAGTTTCTGGGTTGATCCTTCAACATTTGGATTAAAACTCACAGTGGATTCACTGCCCTACTGTGGAAGCCATGCCAATGACCTCAAGAAAATAAACTGAACACATTTTCAGGAATAGAAATTATTCTTTTAAAAAGGTTCAATAATTCCTTTGTAATTAAAATGTAAAAGACTTTAAGGGGACAAACATAGTGTTGTTCTTTAAGGGCATGTTTTTAAACATATTTTAAATTAATTGTTTTAATATGATATTTAACTGGGTTTTAATTACCATTTTCAGATTTTTTAGCTGATCTTGTTTTAGGTTTGTGAGCTGCCTTGGGTCTCACATCAAGAAGAAAGTGGCATATAAGTGGAATAAATAAGTAAGCACTCAAGCAAGTAAGTAACAAACTAAAAGACCCCAGCTCATTTCAGATTTTTCTTCTTTTCAAAAACACATTATTATACAAAAGAAATATTTCATACCTCTCCAAGGGAGAAATATCGCCGCGGAATCTGGGAATCAGGATAGACATTTTCTAGATACCATGAAAATGGTTTACATTTCAGGTTCTCTCTCAGTGCTTTTCTGACTGATACATCTCCATAGTCCACTTTGACAACTCCTGATTTTTTACAGAGAAAAAGCACAACATCAAGAT
The DNA here is from genome assembly GCA_948472985.1 of Iguana delicatissima. Lineage (NCBI taxonomy): Eukaryota > Metazoa > Chordata > Lepidosauria > Squamata > Iguanidae > Iguana > Iguana delicatissima. The sequence continues at coordinate 575,179 of CAOKZL010000320.1, read as the reverse complement.
ACTTTCAAACCAAACAGAAATGACAACCGCTTTACAACACTTTTTAACAGTAAACTGTAAACAAATTGGTACCACTGACTAAAATGGAGAGATGTATGGATATACGGTGGGCCTTCAGTATCCACGGGGGTTTGGTTCCGGGATATCCCATGGGCCACCATTTGATGGGACAAGGCCTGCTTTGTCTCCTCACAGATTGGTATGGCAGCTTCCCTGCAACCCCAGTCTGCTAAAGTGCCTTGCCACTTTATACAGCTCTGCCTTTCCCTTTGAAACAGCTTGACGTAAAAAGGATAAAGCTTTTCAATTATTATTTAGAATAATTTACTTATCTATAGTAGCATGCTTTTGCTTGTTAGAACTACTGAAAATTATTCAGCTGAGTCCAAATGTACAAAAAATATACTATAATCTTTATTAGAACAACAAACAAAATAAAGTATTGGTTTTGTATGTATGTTCAAGCTCAAACAGATCTTCAGAATGTGTTTAAACAATTTCTTGTATCTTTATAACAGAATAAAGGGAGAGGTCTGTCTCTCACATAGCCTTTTGGCTATTCTTTTGCTAAAGGTTCTGTTCCCAAATCTAGGTCACTCTCTCTGACCAGATTAAAAAATGGGTTGATTCCTCTTCTGCCCCTCTCTCAATCTTTCTCTGAGAAAACACATCCCTCTCATTCAGTCCCCTTTCATTGACTAAGAAACTCTCTGGCTGAATGGCTGACTTTTAGCGCTTACCCCTGGAAGTCTGACTCCAAAACAATGCAGTGTGCCGGCTACATAAGCCTCTTCTTCACAGCCCTCCAACCCCTCCTTCCCACTAATGGGTTTGGTTTCTCTCTGGAGTGGCTATTCTGATTGCCTGGCAACCTGCTGCTCTGCAGCTTCTCTGATACCCAGGACAGCTACTCCCATAGGGTCCATCACACATGGATACCAAAATCCATGGATGCTTAAGTCCTATTATATACAACGGTGTAGTAAAATGGCATTCTGTACATAAAGTGGATAAACTAAAAAAAAAATACTACTTGGAATTGTTTTTTAATATTTTCAAGCCATGGTTGATTGAATCAGTGGAAGTGGAATCTGTGTAAACCAAGGGCTGACTATACCTCTCTCTCTGTTATATTGTCCAAAAAATATTGCTGAAGACAGGGTATTTTATAACAAATTTTAATGTATAGATTGATTACAAGTTGCTCTGTACATCTCTCTCAGGTTACTCTATGGCCCTTTCCACATGGCATTGCCATCCTGCAATGGGGACATATTGGCAGTAATCTGCAAGTCATGCTTTCACACAACGTCATCACTTTCCTGCAGCCAGTGTGTCCCCACCTGTTGCAATTACTGGATATTTGATTAATGGAAAAAAAATATGTTAAGCGCCTGTGATCGTGCAATGCTGCCGTCACTGCCAGCCACGTGGAAGGGATGGAAGCATGATCACACACTTCCTTCCCCAGCGCAGCACAGGAAAGAGGCCAGATGTGCTGCAGAAGGAAGGTGCATGTCACTCGTGCCCCCTTCCGCAGGGAGCCACCTGGGTGTGGAGGGGACTGTTCTCATCTCAAAGGCACTGTCAGGACCATGATGGGAGGACAATGGAAGGAGGTATGGTGTGGAACTGGCCTACGTTTCCCACCATAACTGGCTACCTTGTTTGGAATATTTATACAGCAGTCCTATAAATTCATAAAAACTTATTCCTAGCCAAATTTATATAAAATTGAACTATCATGATGACTGACAGTTGTGTGTTTCAACTTGAGACTCATATCAACTGGATCTGGCCTCTTTAGGGTGCAATGGGAAATAGATGTTAAATTGTGTAGTACTACAGGGTAAAATACATCTTCTGCCCATAAAAACCCTGCTAAATAAAACTGCTTTAATTGCCAACATAAAATCTTAGCCTCTAAGAGGACAACCACTTGCTCAAGGTAAAACTGGTATTATAGCCTGGTAAAATGCAGTTGTTGATAGACCAATACACGGATATGAAATTGGACAAAAATGCCATAGATAAGTAAAATATACAGCAGCAACAAATTTTAGAAATACTTAAAAAAAAACAACTCCCTCTCCTCACCTCCTTCTCTTGGTGCAAAGGAAACAAAAGGTCTAATTTTTGCTGAAATATTAAGGACACATTGTACACTTTTCTCCTGCCCCACAACTCATACAATGGACAAAGGCTAGTATACTCCAGTTAGTTAATGAAATGAATAGTCTGGAAGAGACAATATGTACTGAACTTTGATGGCACTGTATTTTAACCCACAAAAATTGGTGGCATAAGAAAGTGAACCTGTTCACAAAACTTGTTTCCACTTGGATCCCATTACTCTTACCACCAGAGTATTCACTGTTATCTGAATCTGTCCTAACACCGAAATCTTACAAGACTGGAAGGCAGAAAGCTTTAGTTGCTAAAACACACAAGACCTTGCAAAAAGCTTTGTCTGCACGCATGTTAACACATCGAGTTCCACTGTAAATAATTTCCTAACTGGAAATATGTTTTAGAAGTGATGGCACCAAAACAGACATTCAATTATTGTAGCCTTTATGCCACGAGGCATTGTTAACATAAATAAATCTATTCTGTTATATTTATACATATATATATTTCACCAGAACTGCTTTCTGACAGCTTCTTAACCCTGATGGGAAACAAAAGCCTGACAGATCTGATGTAGACTAGACTAGCTTGGAGGAGGAATAAAAAATAGTTGAAATTGGGAAATGTGTAAGTGCTTATTTTTTTCCAGTTTCCTAGTGACAGGGCAATACAAAATGATTCAAACCACAAGGTGATTTTACAGACAGCTACAGATGCTACAAGATTTTTTTTTTTAAAAAAAGCACTAAGTCACAACAGTACTCCACAGAGTAGCTACATTATTTGAAGGGCCAGATAGAAGCCATACAAGAGTGAAAATACTGAATTTGTATGAACTGAGATACTTTTAATGAGAAAACCCAACATGAACAACACCAAAAGACAACTTTATTGTTTCACCATGTAACTTCTGAAAGCTCTGGGAAGTCAAGAATTCATAGCAATATACACGTCTATTTGCAAACATCTGGATTTTTTTTCTGACCTAATATGAGAACTCCACATTTTACTAATTATAGTGAGCCATGAAACTATTCAGAGCCTGCTTTCTCTAAATCTCTCTGAAGTCACTGTCAGCTTTTGTTTTCTTTGAAGCAGCTGGTGGAAACTACAAATCAGGTAACGGAGAGAAAATATTACTCAATTTAAGCTTAATTTTGGCAAGCCATCTCCTTCCAATGCAGTCTTGATTATCACTCCAAGAAAGCCCTAACATCTACCTTCAGCTCCTACTTACCACAGTTCAGGAGCCTAACACTAATTAAGGCCAACACCTTCCACTTCTGGCTTCCTGCTTCAAATTGATGGAGGAAACTGTGTCCAAAATCCCATTTTGCTGCTGGATCACACTTATCACCTGGATGGCTGGGAAGCCTTCCTGAGAAGGATTTTTTTTTTTTAACAGCATAAAAGGCTGCAGTAGAAGGCAAAAGGGGGAAACTCCTAATTGCATTGAATTTGGATGGTGAAGTACACCGTTGGATCTTGGCCTATATGCATATGAATGAGAACAGGCAAATGCTGGAACACTCAGTGGAATTCTCAGGAGAAAAGGAGAGATACACCTCCAATTGTTCAGTAGATTTTAAATTTTGAAATAAGCCCAACACAAATTTCCACTGCTGGATAGAATATTGCCTCTGAAGAAGGCCACTGATATAGATATAGATATAGATATAGATATAGATATAGATATAGATATAGATACACATACACACACATAGGCTGAAACTTGTTAGGCTTATTTCAAAATAAGCTAAAAAACACCTACTGATGTAGCTCCCCTTTCTTCCTAGACACATATGGAAACCGACAAATGCTTAGAGAGATATACATTCCCAAATAGGTGGGTAAATAAATGGAACTGAAAAGAAACTTTGCTAAGATTAATGGAACTCACAAGTAAATTTGCATATAGTTGTGTATTTATTCCAAAAATATGACCCAATTGGATAGTCATTACATGCGTGAATTATGTTTTCTGCTAAAGAGAACCGACTAGTGATAGTGTTCTTTCCACAGGCATTTTCTGTGGGCACTGTAAGTATATTTAAAAGGAAGAACAGCTTTCTGGGATGACCTTAAATTGATGAATACCTGAAATAAAATGAATTCAAGAAACCGTTCTTTCAGATAGCATGGCTGGTGCTGATCAATTGATAAACCAGCTCTCAGAGATTATCCTGCTTGACAAGATTAGACAACTGGAAGACAGGGGTTATTTTCTATATGTAGATAGCTAGCTTTCTGAAAAATCACCAGCTATAGGTAATGGAAGGCTACTAACTGAAAATACAAAGATGCTGAAATCAAATGAAGGAAACAGTTCTGTCCTGTGATTAATACATAGAAACAGCACAAAATACTTGAATTCTGTGGAAATGCTCAATGAGAAACTGAAATCATGGCTGACCTTTGACAATAAAACCAGTAAGCTACGAATTGGGTTGTTTCAACTCAGCTCTAGTATAAAAGAGTAGCATGTAATTCAGTGTTAAGCTTACACACACACATAGCATCCAGCAGGTGGAGATATCTTCCCACAAGAAATCAAGCTCTAGCAAATCAAGCCATCTACAATCTTCAGATGATTTTTGATGCAAATATAAATGAGTTTCCAAAGAAGAATGAGAATATATGTTCACATTTTAATCATGCACTAAGATCCACTGAAATCATTAAGTTAAATATTGCAGACCCTTGAGAATAAATTTGTGCCTAATTTTTGTAAAAGCAATTTTAAAGTCAGGATATATATATGAGTATTTATTTATTTCAGATTTAGATATTTAGTCTTGTAACCAATATTAATAACAACATTCTTGTTAGAGACTTTGAAACACCTGTCCTGGGTATCTGTACTTCATGCCTCCAATATAACATATAAACAAAGAATATCTTATCTTCTCCATAGAAATGAGTAGGTATCCAATATGCATTGCAGCATGGCACACAAGCTTTGCACGCTAGTCCAGGAGCAGCAAACACAGATCAGTTGCTTATCCACTACCTCCCTTAATCACAGAATGCAAAGCCAGCCAGAAAGGCTCCTGATGTTACCTGCTTTCTTCTGCGCATGAACTCATCCTGTTCCCTCTGTTTATACAAAACTATGCCAGGCACACAAAACCTCAATGGAAGTTCAGAAATAACGCATCTTCGGTACCTATGGTGGTCCCATAATATGCACCATTTTTTGTTTCCCTTTTCCTAAACAGTTGGAGGAACCAAAGATAAATATAGAGCAATATAGATAGTAATAATAAGATTCCCTGTTGTTGTTGCTATGTCTCCCCAAGTAATTTATGACTTATTGTGACCTTAAGACTAAACTATCATAAGGTTGCCTTAGCAAGATTTGTTCAGAGGGGACTTACTTTTGCCTTCCTCAGAAGCTGAGAGAGTGTGACTTGCTCAAGATCACACAGTGGGTTTCCATGGTTGAGTGGGGATTTGAACCCTGGTCTCCAGGGCTGTATGCCAATGCTCAAACCACTGCACCATGCTGGATCTCAATATTCCCACTAGGTTTACGATATGATATCATCCTTGAATCGCAACTCATCATGTGACTCAGTGCATAATTCTATGCATATTTACTCAAGAAATAAACCTTTCTGAGTTTAATTGTCACTATTCTCAAATAAGAAGACACAGGATTGCATTTTTTGAACAAGGTCCAGGTTTATGGTGACTCTGGATGAACCATCTCTGTTTGATTCAGCACTTCTACATTCATGTCCAAGAACCACTAGGCCTCTGTGTGCATGGGTATGCGTATGTGCATAATACACTTTTCTCTAAATATAGATATGGGACTGTTGCTGCTATGCTGCTGATGGTGAACATAACCTCTGTGGCCAATATTTATATCTGAATCAACACTCAAAGGGTTTATCCAATCTTTATAAATATACAGTCATTCCTCCACAATCACTAGGGTTTGGGGCACAGGACCCTTGTGAAAGTGGAAAAACCATGAATAACTCTAGGTCCTCCCCAACCGTATTTAACACACAAAAAAGGTGTTACTGTGGATTCCTTTGAGGCATCAGGGTTTCTTCGCAAGGCAGAAATGGGTGGCTGGTGGGGCTTACTGCCACCACCACTGCTGCCCCACACCATTTTTAATAGGGACTTACAAGCTTCGTTCGCAGTTTCTTAATCTCACAAGGTTGCATAGCATAGCAGCAGAGCTGACAGCAAATAATCCGTGAACAATCAAATCCACAAAAGTGAAACCCACAAATGTGGAGGGATGACTGTAGTTTAATCAACGCTTCCTTCCCTCAGATGCTACAGTCATTGGATATATTACGTATTTACATCAGCGTGTTAAAAAAAAACTTTTAATTTTACATGAGCCCAAGATCCATTCCAGGACCTCCCACATTTCTGCTATAGGAACAGCCTGTTATTTCTATTTATTTCTTTGATTAGCTGATCCATCTCTCTTACATGTTTTTTTTTTCAGCTCTCATTATGCTCATTCCAAAGTTTAGCCCAAACAGCAGTCAACAAACAGGAATGCACAATCATTTTATATGGTTTCTTTGTTGATAAAAATGTCTAAAAACTCAGCAAATTTACTCATTAAACAAAATGAAAGAACTTGAACTATTTTTTTGAAAAAACAGGAAAATGCAAAACTGAGAAGTTACCCATCTGGCTTGGAATTTTACTTCTAAAAAGGCTGTCTCCAAATTCTCCTTCATCCAGCTATGTTTGTGGTGTAAATTAGAGCTGCCACTTCCTTCTTCTGGTAATTGCTCCATGTAATTCAGAGCCAGTGTGGTGTAGTGGTTTGAGCATTGGACTATGACCCTGGAGAGCAAGGTTCAATGCCCTGCTCAGCCATGGAAACTCACTGGCTGACCTTGGGTGTGTCATACACTCCCAGTCCCAGAAAAAGTTCATGATAGGTTCACCTTAGGGTCACCATAAGTCACAAATGACTTGAAGCCACACAACAACAATAACAACAACAGCACTACAATCCAATTCATGTTGGGACTAACTATATCTATTGACTTTGGCCACTACTGACCACTGAGAATTTTGATGATAATATCACCAAACTTGATAATTTTATAGCTTCCAGAATTATCAAGAAAGAACTTGAGGTTTTAAAAAATAGGGAGAAAGTCAAGGTGCCAGATTGCTCATCCTGGTTAAAATATCTGATACAAGAATTTTTCCTGCTCTAGCTAAATTGGTTTCCATCATATGAAACATTTCAATAAAGGATTAATGACAACTCTTATGATCTATTATTATTGATATCTCATTAACCTGGTAACAAAAGGCACATTTGTGCTGGCAATCTCACTAGATGTGCTTGTCACTTTCACTCCCTTTGAACATACTGAATGACTAAAAACAACTGCATTATTCTTGCTGTTGTGTACCATCTAAATATTAATGAAAAAGTACCAGTTTTCATAGACATTCACCTGCTGAAAGACTGATTAGAAATATTTAATGAACTGAGCTATATTGACCCATTTCTGCTCAGATATCAGTGTTCAAGATCTTTCTCTTACCCTTCAAATGCAGGCCCTCTAACATTTGCCAAGGCAAGGCACTCTTTGGAATCTTCACTCATAATCTTTCTCTTAAAACTAGCCAAATGCTTAACTTGGTTTCTCCATCATAAGGGACCAAACAAACATTTCCATATTTGTAAATACTCGAAGCAAGGTGTACACACTTCATTTTTTGTCCAATATCATTTCTAGTCAACCTTTGACCTTGAACTGTCAGAGCCAAATTAATGAGCTTTACTTTTCCCAGAGTACTTCTGCTGCAGTGTTCTTTCACTGATTTTGAATTTCTTTCTTCTTTTTACAGATAAAAGAGACCAGGGGAATCCTGGACTACCCTTTCATTTAATTTTTCCCCCAATTGCTTAGTATTAGTTCTATTTCAAAGAACTCCTTTCTAGGAATCGAAGGTAACATACATATGCACCTTTGTTATACAGATGTTTTAGATCATATTAAACAGTATTCATATCCTCAGACAACCTCATCTCTTTCCAGGATGGAAAGAGTTGCTAAATCCAGGAATTTCTACTCCTCCTGTTTGTAAAGTGGTATGCATAGTGTTAGTTTTTACTTGGTCCGCTGTTTTCCCAAACAAAATATACATGCTAATAAAAACAGCAAATAAAATATATGTATTCATAAATATTAAGAACTATGTCAGCTCCCTCCTGCTATCCCATGGGAGGCTTGAACAAGAGAAGGGGGTGTCACAGACAAAACCAAAGCAGTCAATGTGCGACAGGAGAAGTGTCATACAGAAGCTCTTTGCAGAACAAGATCACAAGCCTGGGTTGGCTGGAGTATGCCTAGGATCAAAACTCAGAACAAAGAACAAGGTAAATGGGGAAGCCATTCATATTACAGACTCATAGCACTGTTATCCCATTTTAACTGTCATGGTTCCACCCTATGGAATCCAGAGGCTTGTAGCTTGGTGAGTCACTAGAAGAGCTCCGTGGGAGAGAATTACAGACATCCTCCCACAACTGCCAGTCCCAGCGTTCCACAGGATGGAACAACAGCAGTTAAAAATGGAGGAATAAAGCTATAATTTTGGAGTGTGCATGGGCTCCAGGGCAATTAATACAGGCCCAGGATTAGAAATAAATATGAAACTGATCAGGAATTATACTAAAGACTGAATACATAGACCCAGTATAGGCAACAAACTCACTTAGGTCAAACGTCTATTGTTATAGCAGATTACCATATGCTTTATTGTTGTGTAACTTCAAGTTGTTTCAACTTAGGTCCTTTTCACACAGGGTTAATAAAACGGTGTAGAGTGACCTCAACCGGAGGTTGTCCACACTGTGGAGTGCACAGGGTCAGTTTTAATTTTGAGGTTCTACACCTCAAACCACCCTGAAGCGGCCGGAAGTGGTGGCGCCGCATGTTTTTTAAAAACCACTTTCCAAGTGGTTTTTATTAAACACAAGCGTGCAGCCCCAAACCGCCCTGTCGCAGCACCCCCGTGCAGATTTGCAGGCTCACGCAAGAAAGAGAGACTCGTCTGTTATTGTTGTGATTCTGGAACAGCTTTCTGTTTGGTCTGGTTCTGTGGAACCGACCAAATTTATAAAGAGAAACCAAGTGGGTTGAGCATGTGATGTAGTTTCTTCTCCAGCAAAGCCAGTGTGAGAAGGATGCAATGCCATCTACCCAGCCCGCAAGGTTTTATGGCTTGATGATCTCAAGAATATGTATGTACAAGCTGTTTTAAAAATCCCAAATTTAATCAGAAGACTTTTGCCAGCACAGGATGCTAAGGCTTAAACTGCATGTGAGACCATGCAAACCTGTGCAGTACAGCAAGGAAGTGGAGGTGTGTTTTAAAATATATGTGAGGAGGCAGAGGTGGACAGGACTCAGCACTCTCTTTGGTGATCTTGCTCCTGTTACCCTGTGAATTGGGGGTCCCGGGAGGGGTGCCCAAACAACCAAAACAAACTAAGCAAAGATGGGGAAAATTAGCTGGAGCACTCTCTTGGCTAACGAGAGGCAGGGCAACGCAACAGGATCTTTTACCCTATGTATACAGCGTCAGGTCAGTGAGGAGGCAAGTGGTTCAAACAATAATTAAGATGTATTAAACAGTTATTAAAGAAAAGCACAGACACACCCTAACTAGAAAAGGAAAATAGAATTTGAGGGGAATGGGTGATATGCCACCTGTCCTGCAGTCCTGAAGAAGCCTGGTTGAAGAAGTGGAAACCCGGTGTGGCAGCCGAGGGGAATCTGCTGAACCGAGCGGCAGCAAGATAGAGTGAAGTTCGGGCGATCCGGCAAGAGTTCCGGAGAAGTTCCAGCGAGAGTTCCAAAGAGCTCTCTGAGCAGGGGATTTTTATAGGGGAAAGAACAACCACAGGCTAGTCTGGTCTCAGGTGAAAACAGTAAGTTTTGGGATGGAGACAAAGCCTTCAAAAGGTCAGAATGTGCATGATTAGGTTAAAGTCCAAATTGACAATAGTATAGCCGGTATGTAAATGCGGCTAGCTCAGCAGTTAAGTACCTAGCTCGCCAGGATGTCCTCTCAGGGCAGAGGATCCCTTTGTGGTAGCGTGCATATGTAATGAAGGTGTTTGTTTTGGGAGATCCCCTAAAGCAGAACTTGCGATATCTGGCTTGTTTTGGTGAGAGCAGCAAGCAACAGTCATGCCTATCTTCGCGCTTGTTCGGCGGGCCTCACAAACACTTGGCTGGTGGCAGAGTAGGGCCGAATTATGATATCAAAATGATATCTTTGGTTCACCAAAGGCTAGGCCAGAACACGGTGGTAACACTCCCGAAAGACTCCGCCTCTGCAAATGGTGGGATAACAAGAGTGAGGCTCATTAGAAGACAAGGAATGCAAAGGATTGCAGTCCATAGAGATATTGATACTTTAATTGTGCCCTCTGCCCCCTTCCTTTCATTATGATTGGGCAGGACCAAGGAAACTGCTATCTTCTGTAATGTAGTGGCCAATTTCATTTCTGATACTTAACTTCACAATGTAACTAACTATCATATGACATTTTGTTATATCAAGCTTCCTCACCACATTTCACCCCCCTTCCTGACAGCAAATGCATGCAGTTTCAAATGTCTCTACTAAGTCCTGACCCCATTATTATAACTACTACAAGGACATCATTTTCACTTACAAGAGCTTGAACTATTATTTTGATTTGTAAATTAGAAAGGCCCTCAGAAGGAAGCAGAAGCAAGGCCAAGTCATCCCTCTCAATTATTACCATTTTGAGCTGTTCTGTGTAATGTTCTGTTCTGTAATTTTCTACAGTAAATCAATGCAGACAGAGGAAAAATGCAATTCTTAGAATCAAGTCAGGCCTGCAAGCCTGTTGCCTTCCAGAAAGTGCTTGCTTGTTTAGTTTTATTTTTTATTATAAAGTGAAAGAAAACGAGGGAATCTTGGAGTGAAATCATTTCTCCCAGTATTCAAAATTTTTTTTAGAAAACAAGATATCAGTATTACTTGTTTATTTATATTCTACCTTTTTGCTAGCCTTGAAACTCAGAGCAGTTTACAAAAGTTAAGACAAGTGGGGAATTTATTGATTATGTGTTAATAAAGGGAAAAGGAAGAAAACTTAATGAGCAATCATAACAGTTTTGGAAGGGGAATGGAGCTTCTTGAAGGGAATGGAGGTGATTATATCTCTAATGGTCCCGGTGGTGAGGAGCACTTATGATTTAATTGTAGAATAGACTAAGTTCAAGAATATATGGTATATATGGTATATAGCAGTTTGTTAGTTTATGTTTATTATGTATTTGGTATTATGTTATTGTTTTGTAGTGTCATGTATTGTTATGTTGTTTAATTAATTAATATTTTTTTTAAAAAAACAAGAATTAAGATAGGTACAGATAAAAATTCACATCACTAAAATATGCAAATGTTAAAATAACAATTAAACTAATGATAGTTGAAAGCAGTTTACAAGTATTAAAAAAAACAAGTCCAGAAAAAAAGAACATTATTAAAAGCCCTTTACCCATGAGCAGTCAGTTCCAAAAAGCCTTCTGCTGTAAGTTGTTGCCTGCTGATGAAAGGACGTCATGTGGCACCAGTCTAGCCACTCTAGGAAGGGTTTTCCAGAACCTGAGAGCAGCTACCAAGAAGGTCCTCTTACCACTTTCCTACCACATGTGACTCTGAAGCTCAGAGAGATAAAAGGACCTAATTTATATTAAATATTATATTGAACAGTAGCAATAAAAATGTATATGTTAAAATGATTACAGGTATTTTCATGGCCATACACTATCCTGGAGAGTGTGTATATATATATATATATACACACACACACACACACACACTGCCAAGGCAGAATATAAAAGTTCTCAGTGTGAAGGCCCCATGGGTTTACTAAAATGACATCCTGAGATTTTTAAGAATGGTTTCCTGTCTTATCTTCATGCCGTATATTTTTATCTGTGACCTGATAATATCCAATTATTTATATCCACAGTTTGATCTTGCTCACATACTGAAAAATCTGCCAATCTATACTAGATTGCTGTAATGGATTTGCTTTCACTGGGGAGTCAGGAGATGGGATGAAGACTTCCACTCAGTTTTTCAGGATTGAAGTTAAGGCAAACTCCTTGTAACATACGACTAGACAAAATAGTATCCTACACAAGGAGACATACTGTTTTGGCTTGTTGATAAGAGGAAAATGTTTTCATTTCTGAAAAACCTTTCAAGTCCCATTTAGTTAATGCAAGTCAAGACTAAAATGTATGACTATCATGTGCTGAGGCATATTTCTTTATTTATATGTTTATTTATTGACTAACCTTTAACTGGAATTCAAGGTGGCTCACCACAAGTTTCAAAAACAGGTATAATTAAAACACATAAGTATTTATTTAAGACAGCACAGAAACAGAAATTAAAAGATAATAAAAGAGAATTAAACAAGTTGTACTTTTAGAGTCCAGCTGAATGAAAAACAAAAGCAAATACAAAAGAGGACAGGTCCTTGTCTTAAAAGCTCCTTTGCAACCAGTCAGGTGCCAAAACCCCATTTAAATATAAAGTTATTTGCCTGCTGGCAGAAGCAGAACAGAGAGATTCCCCATCACTACCTTCTCCATCACTACCTGCTTTGGAAATGAGCCCCCCAGGCTGGGATCAGCCACAACTGGGGTTTCTACTGCTCTGGAACTGTAAATATTTTTCATCAGAGAAGATGTGGGGACAATCAATGCAAGAAAGAAGAAGAAAAGAGCAGGAAAGAAAGATGAAAGTGCAGATCATGCTGGAAAATAAACCATAAAGCAGAGATCTATTTGCATAATAAGCCTAAGTTTTTATGCCACTGGATTTATAAATAATTGCTTCTTCTGAGGCCAATATAGGGAAGAAAGGGGAAACTCTCAGTATATGCCAGAAACATTGAGGTGGGTTCATATGCAGAGATCTACTTGCATAGTTGAGTCTTTGACCACTGGTTCTTGGTACAGCCCACAGAACTGTTTTTTTCCAGGGGCAGAAAGAGAAAGGGAAAAGCTCATTGTACAATTGGTGGTGAGTGAGATCAGTTATGAACAGAAGCAACTTCCATTAAAGAAACGGAAGACTTTGGATCCAAACCGGTATATTTCCTTAATTATCTAACTGTCCAACTTGCACTATTGGATCTCTCAGCATTTGTGTACTCTGGAGGGTCCAGGCACATGTATACAGACTGGATTATTATTTACTTCCTAAAGCTCTGCCCCTGGAACATTATCTTACAAAAGAGAGAGTCTGGCTCCTTCTGTTGGCCAGAATATCAGTCTTGGGTATTTGTACAACTAAGTACATAGATGCTGCTTTCCCATTGTCATGAGTGAAAAAAGAGAAGAAAGGGAATTGGGGAGGGGGCAGAATTGTCACTGTGCTATGTAGAATTTTAAAGAAGCTTAGTGCCATGAGCAAGATGGGAACACACTTTGCTGCTTTACTTATATCACAGATATAAAAAACACAGCAGGAGCATTTCTATTTCTGTTTTAATATTTTCTATATGAATTCACAGCACAGTGAGCCAAGTTAAACTTAGATCCTTGTCTAATGTAACACTATTGCTCTAAGACACCCGTGTTTATATTACAAGCAATATGCAATCTACATATAAATAGGACAGGAACATATACTCCAAAGATTAATATCTGAAGCAACTTGAAAAGTTGGAGTGAACATTGAATTTTTTAAAACCAACTAGTTACAGTACTTAAACCTATTTATATAATCCTTTCCTAGGCCACTTTTCATAGCCATTCCCTCATGTAATAACATAAAAAATAAGGGGATACAAAGATAAACTAGACATACCAAGTGGCATAAATTCCCACACTCTGAAACAGTATCTAGAGTCGTATAGCTCTGATACAACCTTAATAATTCCAGATTTTATTTTTTCTAAAAAAACACCAGCTCAGAAATCACACAGACAAAAAGGAATAAGGAAAAACATACTAAGGAGAGGCAGCCCATTCAAAGAGCTTTTGAAAGCCTCCTTGTCTTTAAAGAGAGACAATAAGTGATTTGCTGCAAATACATAGTGTTTAGAAGCTGATGGTTGCTTTCATCACCACTTTTCTGATCCCAGTCATTCCTAGAGGTTATGCAATGTATAGCTGACATTTTTAGCACATGAGAATGCTTATTGAGTCATCTGAGTTATAAATCTGTGTATCATCTTTTTTTTCCCTGTTTTTTTTGGTTGGAATCTGGAACTTTTTTTCTTTTTTGGCAGTAGTCCTCAACTTGCACTGGTTTTGTAATTGTATCCAAGAGAAGCAAACATGCAGCTACGTAGAAGACAGAAAATTGCTTGAATTCTTTTGCTTCTACTAGTATTGGTATTTCCTCTCTCTCCCAGCTTTGTGTTGGCAGGGGTGAGCGGGCTCTGGAGGAATGCAAGGCTCCAGTTTCACCCTGGAGGGTTGTCCCCCCCCCATTTGGAACTATCCAAAGTGCTGCAACTGCAGACTGCCTGGTCTCAGCAAGCCTTGTAGGCTTCTCCTCAGTGTCAGGACAAGGAAATGTTTAGTGATGACACAAGAACTGTATCATCAGTTACAAGGACTATGAAGGGCTAAGGCTGTATCTTTACCCACATCCAGCCTTCATTTTATATTTTGCCATACTTTGGTATCTTCATGGATTTTAAAGTAGCCTACTATCCAGACAGACCCCCACACCCAGTCATTTTGGAGCATTATCTTATATTAAAACTACCTGGCAATCTGGAGATAGTAAACTCATCAAATGAAAGTTCTTTAATTTACCAATTATAACTCAGGAATGATTGAGCCTGTCTAATTATTACCTTCTGGATTTAATACTGCAACTCTTCTTATAACAAACATTCTAGTAATCATTGTTTGGTAACGAATGTTACGCTTTCAATATCTTATCCTCTTTATTGGTAATACGTCAGGAAGGGGGTGGGATCAGAACTGGTCAGCAAGTGACACAGTGACATAATGCAGACATGATACTGAATAAAAGTAGATACTGTTAAAAATATGAGCAGTTTGTGTGTTCCGTTTTCATTCCTTCCTTTATTCTAGGAAAGCAAAGTATGATTTAAGTCTTTGTTTAATAGGCATTCACCACTGCAGAATAGGAAAACAAATAAAATCAGCCTTTAATTTTCTCAGGGGCTAGGGGTGCAGGACCCTTGTGAAAGTAGAGAAAACACAAATATGTTTAGGACCCACAAAAGGCACCCAGAAGTGTCCACCTGGCTCCAAGGCTGCCTCTTGGGACTGGCCTCTTTCCAGTCTCCAAGCCTCCTCTTAGAAAAAGCCATAGATCCTCACACACCTTGATTTCAATGTGCACAAGCCCCTTTTTGGACTGTCCTTCATAATTCCCCCCCTCTTCTAGGAAGCAGAGTTATTGACTACCATATACATAAGTCCCTTTTTGGACAGCCCTTCATTATCCTTCCATTTCTGGGGAGCAGAGTTATTGAGCTCCATACACAAAAGTTCCTTTTTTTGAACAGTGCTTCATGATCCCTGGCTTCTGGTGGGGGCAGGGGGTGAGGCAAGTCATAAATAATCAAAGCAATGGAAGTTAAACCCATAAAAATTGAAGGTCAACTGTACAGAAAACATATAACATGTTAATCACACTTGAGCTAGACACCAACTGATAATTGGGATAATTAGGTCTTCACTCTGACCCTGAGTCAGTATACCTGGTTAATTCCTGATGCTATGACAAATTTCTGTTTAGACATGTTGCTGTAGTACCTCTATTCAACTTAGCTGGAATAAATATTTAATTATTATAAATGCCAGAATAAGCATTTCTTTATTATAGCTTTGATGGAATGTTGGGTTACAAGAATACTGGTATAAATTTTTGCATTTCAATTTTACACTTCAGAAGAACTTACAAGACTAAGTATACAAGTAAAAATTAGCATTAAAAAAATCAGATCTTATCCCAATGATTTCCCAGTATAAGGTGAAATCAATTTAAAAGATATAAAAAAAAATGCTGAAGCCAATGCAATTAATATTCAGCAGCATGCAAACTGCTCAAGAAAAAAAGGGAAGAAATATCTAATGCAGTTTGTGGTAGGTACTGATAGCCTAGGAGAGATCATTTTCATCAAGCCTAAAGGGCAAAAACATTTGAGACATGATTTGAAAGCAATTGTTTGAAGAAAATCTGTTTCAGCTCCCCAAATTCCCAGGCACAGTATTTCAACTTACTGTAAATCCCCAGTTTGGAGACCAGTTCAGGTTAATGAAGACAAAATTTGCATTTAGTAGCCAGAGGGGAAGAATGCATCAAGCAGGAAGTCAATCGTTGTGCAAAAATCCAGTTAATGGTGAAGAATTCCTCTCCAACCTTCATCATGAGCCAATGAAATTTGAATATAAAATGAAAAATAGAACTGGATAAAGAAGGTAAGGAACAGTCACAGCTAGTGCACCAAGGTCACCCTTTTCTCTGGAGTAGGAAGTTCATGGTCCATGTGCTTTTACTACCTGTAGTAGCTGGTAGTTTCTATATCAGTGGGTCAGCAAATCAACTCTGGGGTTCAGTTTGAACTTTAAAGGAGTTATCCACATTTCTGAATCTATTTAGGGGATATGGTTCAGAATATGGAACAATACTTTTAAAGTCTGAACTAGAACAGTGGTATTATTCAATGAATAGTGTAGTAAATGTTGGCCAATGACAAGTATTGTATAACTATCCTCAAACTATGTAGAGGAATAAGGGAAGGAGAGTAAGTAAGTATAAAAAATAAAGTAAGTGTTAGTATTAATAAAAGATAGTATTAAATTGTGTAACGATTTAATTAGATTACGTTTATATTTGTAATTTTTCTTTTTTTAAATGTATGTAAGATTTATTGTGATGATGGAATTTATGTAACGACAAGACATAAGGAATGTTTTATTTATATATTTGTGTTTTTTTTGTTTTTTTAGTAAAATAAAGATAATAAAAAAAAAAATAAAGTCTGAACTAAAACCTGGATTTACCACCAGACACCCTCGTTTAATCCCAACAACCCTGTGAGTCAAAGATCAATCTTAGGCTTTGAAATAGCCAGAATATTCTTTTTATTCCTTCATTCCCTCCTTCCTTAATGCACTTATACCACATATGTGAATGTACACCTCTCCCAAGTTAGTTTACAAAAGTTAAGAAAACAACAACATACCCAATATTTAGAGTACAATTAAACCAGTAAATGTTAGCCCTGGGACAGACAACCTGGTGCCCTCCAGAATGAATCCCAGATTTGGAGGAAAGGGAGGGTATATGTTTTAGACAGATGATAGCTTAGGTATACAGGTATCATAAACAAACACAATAAATGCTCATTAGCCCTGTTAGAATGGCTAACAGTCAAGGGAACATGGGAGTCACAGTCCAAAACATCTTGGGACACCAGGTTGCTACATATGTGCTTAGCTCATAAAATATATAGAAGCAGCTAAAACACTAACCTAAAAAAATCAATTAAAAACTTGCAATAAAATGCTGAATAAAGTTCTTAAAATGAGTTACTGGACAGAGATGTCCATTGCCGGAAAGACCCTGTCTCTAGTGTCTGTAAATCTGTTAGATTTTGATGGCAGCAAGAAAGTGGACACTCTAAAACTAATCTCAGAAGCCCAGGCAGAATGATATCGGTGGAAGCTGTGGACTGTACCAGGCTCCAAACCATTTATGGCTTTAAAATATTTCAAATTGAGTTGGAACTAGATATACATCCAGTATAACTGGCACAATGAACATACTACAATCAGTTAAGCCTCAATTTGAACATTGCACCCTACACAGACAAAATAGCTTGCCATTCTTAACACTATTTCTGAGATAGCTTCTACTAGCTCAGGTCGGAAGCTCAGGTCGGAAGGACTATTAGCTGTCCCAATTCTACCTGATAATCCAAACACACTAGGCACACAAATTGGTACTCAAAATAAACCGTCCAATCATACTAGGTGGTGGTACACAAGGACAGCTAGTGTGGCATAACGGTTTGAGTGTTGGCTTATGACTCTGGAGACCAGGGTTCAAATCCCTGCTCAGTCACTGGAACCCACTGGGTGACTTTGGGCAAGTCATACTCCCTCAGCCTCAGAGGAAGGCAGTGGCAAACCCCCTTTGAACCCTGTGATAGGTTCACTTGGGAGTCACCATAAGTTGGAAATGACTTTAAGACATACAACAGCATTTGTACACAGACTTGCAGATTGTTGGATGGAAGATAGGGATCTTTATGGACAACAGCTTCTTCTCCTCACAAATAGTGATTGATGCTGCACCTGGAAAACTGGTGCACACATCTGCACTATCCTCTCTATCAAGCCAATTTCTGTATACAAGTTAGATTGGCAGACCCTTCCTGAATCAGCTGGTAGAAGTATCTACTTGGTGTGGTTAATGCTTTCTTGAGACAAGGTAAAGTTCTAGCTTGACTCAAGGAGGCTGTTATCCCACCATTTTGGATAATTACCAGTCTGTCTCCAATATTCCATTTCTGGGCAAGGTTCTGGAACGTGTGGTGGCCTCTCAGCTCCAGGGGTGTCTGGATGGATTATCTAGATCCAGTTCAGTCTGATTTCAGGGCTGGCTATGAGACTGAGACAGCTCTGGTCACCTTGCCAGGAACTAGACAAGGGGAGTGTGTCTTTGTTGGTTCTGCTGGACCTCTCAGTGGCTTTTGATACCATTGACCATGGTATCCTTCTGGGTTGCCTTGCAGGGATGGGACTTGGGGACACTGTTTTACAGTGGCTCCATTCCTTCCTGGAGGGCTGAACCCCAAAAGTTGTGCTGGGGGACTCCTGTTCGACCTCCTGCCCTTTGGCCTGTGGGGTCCCTCAGGGTTCGGTCTTCTCCCCCATGCTATTTAACATCTACATGAAACCGTTGGGAGAGGTTGTCTGGAATTTTGAGGTTCAGTGCCATCAGTACATGGATGACACCCAACTTTATTACTCCTTTCCAGCACAAGCCAAGGAAGCTGTCTTGTCCTAAACCAGTGCTTGACATCAGTAATGGACTGGATGAGGGCAAACAAATTGAAACTTAATCCAGACAAGACAGCGGTGCTCCTGGTCAGTAGAAAGGCAGATCAGGGAATAGGGATTCAGCCTGTGTTAAATATGGTTACACTTCCTCTGAAGATGCAGGTTCACAGCTTGGGAGTGCTCCTGGATTCAACTCCAAGCCTGGAAGTCCAGGTCTCAGCAGTAGCCAGGAGTGCATTTGCACAATTAAGGCTTGTGTGCCAGCTGTGCCCGTTCCTTGAGATGTCAGACCTGGCCATGGTAACAAATGCCTTGGTTACATTCTGGTTGGATTATTGTAATGCACTCTATGTGGGGCTGTCTCTGAAGAATGCACAGAAACTTCAGCAGGTTCAAAGAGCTGCAGCCAGGTTGTTAACTGGAACTGGTTACAGGGATCACAAAACACCCCTGCTGCATCAGCTCCACTGGCTGCTGATCTGTTTCACAATTCAAAGTGCTGGTGATGACTTTTAAAGCCCTACATGGCTCAGGTCCAGGTTATTTGAAGGACTGTATCCTCCCCTATGAACCAGCCTGGGTGTTGAGATCTGATAGAGAAGCCCTTCTCTCCGTCCAACCATCCTCACAGGTGCATTTGGTAGGAACATAGGAGAGGGCCTTCTCAGTGGCTGCTGCCAGGCTCTGGAACTCCCTGCTCAAAGAGGTCAGATTGGCACTCTCCCTGCCTACCTTCAGGAGACAACTAAAGACATTCCTATTCCGGCAGGCATTTAATATATAATTTGTCCATAGAACAGTGCTGGTTATTTTAATTGTTATTTGTATGCTGTTTTTCAAATGTATTTTAACATTGTTTTAATCACTATTGTTGTTTAATTAGTGTTTTAACTTTTGTATACCAGTTTTAACTATGATTCTTTTAAGTTTGTAAGCTGCTTTGAGTCCCCTTGGGGAGAAAAGCTGGGTAGAATAAATAATAAATAACAACAACAACAATAATAATACTTTTTCATTTGGTGACTGGACATTTGTGAGTAGCACATCTTGACCTGGAGGGATTGCAAGATGTCCAACAATAAGGTGGGAGGAGTGGGAGTGGGAGAGGAAATAAGCCACTTGATGCCTACTCAATCTTCCCCTTATCTGGTTCACTTATAAGGTAAGTGGATGGTAGCCTCCTGCCCTTGGCCCTCAACAAAGTGCCTAATGACCTCAAAAACACACTCCAAAGAGACCTTGTAGCCAACTCCCCAAAGCAACTCTACATTTCATGAAACAAATACCAATCTTATCATTAACCTTATCATTAATGTTTGAGCAGGCTATTGTTTTATAATGTCCCCCATCTCAGATCTCAACTGTTATTCAGACAGGAATTCAGTGTATGATTACACGTGGCCTGTCTGACAGAATGTGCTGGATATTGTGTTGCTGGTAAGTGTTTGAATTTTTAATTATGTATTTTAACTTGTTTTAATTCTTTTCAATTTTTAAATTATGTTTTAAATTTTATATTCTATGGGTTTTAATTATGTCTTTTTAATTGTGGTAAGTTGTTTTGCGTCCCAATCTGGGGAAAAAGCAGGGTATAAATAAAGATGATGATGATGATGATAAATAACCTACTCATTATATTATTTTCTGTTTGTTTGTTTCTTTAGACAGTCTATATGAATATCTGTTATTTGACACAGTACACACTGTAAGCCCTAGATGACTGATTCAATTGTTCAGTTAGTATTTCTAAGTCCACTAGTCGATCTCATATATCTCATGAAAAATGTTGGAAGATGTTCCATGTAGGGATTTTTTTTTTAAAAAAAAACCCTTAATATCCATACTGAATGCTTAACACTTTTTTCAACAGTAATGCTTATTGAGGCCTGAAAGAGTAAGCATATTTTTTCATGAAGCTATTCAATGAAAATTAAATGTAATGAAATTCTAATTGGATAAATGCAAAAGGCTGGGTTTATATGAAGATATAGCATGAAGAATTCCCTGGTTTTACTTACATTTCCCCTCCATGCACATGCTAAGATGAATGTATTGGCAACTGATGCCTAGGATAGCTAAGACCTATGTACCTTTCCTATATCACAACCATGCTTCCCCTCTTTTCCCAATGAAAGCTGCATCTGCTGCAGAGCATGTATATCTTTCACTGCAGCAACAGGTGGGTATGAGAAGTGGACATACTCTTCTTCCCATTCCTCTCAATGGCCAGTCATCCTGCCTTTGTGTCCCCCTGCAGGTGGAGGAAGCATGAAAATAGGTGTCTGTGGAGTATTGGTGCTGTGAGCAAATCAACTACCCCCGCTCCTGTTTCAGTACACTGAAAATGGAGCACTTTCTTATCACAGACAAATATTATAAGACTGTGTGTGTCATCTTATTTTATGGCTTACACAGCATATAAAGAACCAAATTCACACACAAATCTTTCATACTTTTGAGAAAAACAGTTCCACGAAAGACCTGAAAATCAGTTTCAGACAGTGTAATTCGTAAAATAAACTGAAATGAAGGAAATTGTCACACACTTTTGAATCTCTCTTGCTGTATTTATGGGAATGCATGATAGCTGCTAACATGAAAGAGAAAGCATAAGAGATAGACTGGTAGTGTAAAAAAGAATTCTGTCCAATGCAGCTTTCACATTGGCATTACAAAACACTTCCAGTCCCATGTGTGAAACAGTCCCATGCAAACATGTTCACCTTGAAATTCACTCTTTTTTTTCCCCACGACTAATGTACCCAATCTAATGGACCACTGCAATGATATAGAAGCCAATAAGGTTAAAAATATAAGTGACTTAGAATCCCTCCCCCTGTGTTGACACTGAATATGACAAATTTTCCACACCTAAGCTTTTCATTTCCATCCTCAAATTCTGTTAATTTTAAAACAAAAACAGCCTGAAACAGTGAAAATTTACACCAGCCATCCCTCAGCCATTCCCACTCCCAAACATCTCCTTTCACATTCATTTATCCATCCAAGCACTCCTTCTCGTTCAAACCTTCTCACCAACCACCACATTCACCTATGTTCATACTACTCACAAGGGACATACAAAGCTTCATTTGGTAGTAAACGAGTGGGTATTTTTAGTCTTAATCCTATATAAGGACAGCAGTTTTATCAACAAAATGCGTTAGCCATTTAAAATACCGGTTCTTCAATGTTCATTTAAATATTTCCTTCCCCTCTCCTTCTTTTCTCTCTTTCTGCCTCTCCAGTCACCATTTACTTTATCCTCTTTTTTTTCTTCCTTTATCAGTCTCTCAAATTTCTCCCTCCGACTTTCAGAAAATTAGCCTTCTTCATGTGATTATCTGAGATCTTTTCTCTCCAAACTTAATTGCTATGTGGCGGAATGACAGACTGTTGACAGTCATAATTTAACATAAACAAACTACTGCTGACATTGTTTTGAAAGAAGAAAGTTTTAGTCCTTATTGAACAGTGTTCTCTTAAATGTATCCACAAGGGAACTGCTCAGCAAATAAATTCTGGGTATATGTTTAGAACAAGTGAGAGCCATATGTTAAACAGGCAACAGCAGACTGAATCTTACAGTATAACAAATCTCATGATCCTAGCTGCATTTTTTGAAAAGCCATGGCAGGAACTGTCTATATCCAATAGCAATTCATAGGAACTGCTACTGGATAAAAACATAAGAACCACGTTATACATTTTTTCATGTGAACCTATACCATTTGGGATTGCTTGGATGCACAAAAAGAGGATTTGTATGAACTATTTACTTTTTAAAAAAACTACTTATACATCTTTATTCCTTTAGGAGTAGCATTTAGTTTACAAAATGTAATTCTTCCACCCCTCATTCTGGTAATCCCACAGCAAGGTATTAGCAAAATAAACAGAACATATATAAAACAGTTAGCTACCCTAGGCAGCTCCATCAACCAATTTAAAATTAGTCTTTCTGTTGATTTTTTAATGTTTATTTTCCCAAGTTTCTGATTAGGAGATTTGACATCCTCATAATTGTCCTATTAATATTGTTATAAACATATTCCCATGTGATACAACATAATTTTTTTCTCATTCACCTTTTAACAGCCCCTAGCCTATGGTTGTAGCTCTCCTTCTCCACATGGGACACATTCAGGGATCTGAACTGTACAAGGTGCTGTGATGGCCAGATGAGGCAATATGGAATGAACATTTTCATGCGCCAGTTTTGGGATACTGGCTGGCTGTGACATAAATAACTGTAAACCTACCACTTTTTTATTGCTTGTTTGATTTTTACCACTAGCAGTCTAATTCAGAAGCAAAGTAATATACATTCAAAAAAAGAAAACACAGAAAGAAGAGTGGAGAAATTTTTAAAAACGCATATGACTAAAACACACTAAGGCTCTAATCCCCTAAACCTAACTGTAATGAAAAGAAAAGGGGAAAAAATATTCTATCATTACAGATCCAACTAAATAATCCAATGATTTACTAATAACCGTAACCACAGACTATTACATTGTTACATTTCTTATTGGTCAGAAAGCCCATAAATGGTCTCCAATCTTTCAGGAATTCTTCAATTGACTTATGCTTTAGAACCTAAGCCTACCACTTTCTTAATGGCCCATACCAATGACACTTAAATCAAGATACCTCCTGTGAAACTGGGAGTTGCAATGAAACTAACATAGACGTGCCTCATGAAATTTTCTAAAAGCTGGGAAATGTCTTTAAAATGCACTTAGATTGTAAACACTGTAGCACTGCATCTAATATACAGGCAGAGGTAAGCTTCCAGGAGTCTTAAGATACAAATCCCTTGCAAGCTGTAAAGAATAAGCCATCAGCTCCTTCAATCAGTAGAACATCAGCAAAACATGAGATCAACTCCTTTAGCACACATCTTTACATTCCCTTTTGAAAATGGACATCAGCAAATTTAACTTCTGCCTTTAATACATGAAGCACCTTGCTAAATTACAGTTAATGTGGATTTTCATTTTTTCTCAGTTGATCTAAATATACATTTCCCAGCTAGCTTAATCATACTAACCAAGAATTAGGATGCACTATGGGGAAAATGATAAATATAGATGCTCATGCTAGGCAGGGTAATTACTTAGCAGTTTCATGAGCTAAGCAAAGTACTGACAGTCCTCAAGCAGCTTCTATTCACAGTTTTCATAAAACTTGTGAGATTTAAAAGGTGTTTTCTCCATGGCAGTCATGCCTGTATTTAAATACATCTTAGCATGAACTATCTGTTCACAGGGATTGATTAAAAACCTCTAGAGACTGTTAATTTTCAGGTTCTCTAGTCAACGGGTTGGACCTCAATTTGTCTTCCATTAATGAAAAGCTCTCTCCCATTCATGGAGGGAACTGGAATCCCACAGACATTTCCTGCTAAACGTGTGGACAAAGTGTGGCTCTAAAGCCACATATACCTTGCCCCCTCTGATGGTTTTGCAGCCCTGACTTCTTCAGATTGCCCTTTTGGTAACAGAAAAGAATAAATAGTTTTCCTGAGAGTCAGTAGAAAAAACAATTTAGCTTAGATTGCAGGAGGCCCTCTCTCTATACCATTTTATATTTAGAAAAATGCCATTTTTTCACAACTGGAAGTAGCCACTTCCATGATTTTACTTTTTATATTTATTTATTCATTTGGTATTACTTGCCAAATTACTGGCATTTCTTGCCAGAGTCTCTGCAGTCCTCAAAGGGGTCAGGGAAACCAAAATTGTCCCCACCTGTACTAAATGAAGGTGGAAGAGGTGGTGGTTTTCTGCACTATTTTGTTTTCCGCACTACGCTACACTGTTATAGTGCTATTATAGGATTTCAACATCCTGTGGATTTCAACATCCTGTGGAATTCAAAAAGATTTCAACAGAATTCAACAGGATTTCACCCTCCTGTGGAATCCTGGGGTTTGTAGTTTACTGAGGCCAAAGAGCTCTCTGGCTGAGAATTCTAAAGGTCCCTCCCTAAACTGCAAACCCCAGGATTCCACAGGATATTGGATGTGGAATAATAGCATGATAACAGTTTAGTGCAAAAAAGCCATCTGACTCCTTTTTTACTTGTAGGCCCACCTTCCATGTTATTCTTCTGACCCTTCTAGAAGAATGTGGGATGTGACACTGTGGACTGCAGGGGGACGAAGGAACTGAAAAAAGTTTCCACCCCACTTCCTTCACCAGAACTTTGCTGAATCAAAGCCTCAATCCAATCCCATATGCCCAACTATTCAGCTTTTAGCAGTGGAGCCTCTGAGTTTCAATCAAGGTCAACCTTTCTACAGCTTAAACTAATTTCATTAAGATATGCAAGTATATATATATACTCTATGACCTAAATCCAGCTACCAGTCTCCACTAAAGTAGACCCCAAGAATCCATGGGATCTACTTAAGTAATGGCCTACCACTCAGTAATTCAATCAATGAGTCTACTCTTGCTGGAACTAGTAATGGGATTTAGGTGACTGGTTTCAATTTAAATGCAGAATTTTGGGGAACCCTGACAATAACTGTATGATGTTTGCAGTGCAGGTGCCATAGGTTAACTGCTAGATACATGAACTTGATTGCGGAACATAAATGCTATTTCCAAGGAAGATTGGATTCCATACAGAAGCCTGCCTCAGGTTTTTATGCAATGAAGCCATAACCATATATCAATACCTTTCCAGTAATGATGGTATTAAAATCACACAATTTTCAGAAAGGTCTTCCTGAGATCTTTGAAATTACATACAAACATAAGCTATGGGAACAAGCATTGCTTTGAGACAGGCACACAGTATCCCAAGGGAGCACAGTGTGTTATACACAAGTAATGAGAGGGAAAATATGCCTACGCACATTTGCCAGTAGAAAATAGAACAGATATAGAATCAGAAGGCTACAATTATCCCAAGCACCAGTTTCCCCTGAGTTATAGCTCCAATTCCTTTTTCTCTTTCCAACATCCAGTATAATAGAACTGCTTGCCTCAGAAAAGGCTTGAAAGAATGAACATGTAGTAGCAAAGACTCTAGAGAAAAGATCTTTGCCTAGAAAGGCTGCCTCTATGGGGTTTTTGGAGGCATCTTAGCAGACAGCTGTCAAAATTTATATTTATGATTTCAACTGATTTATAAATATGCTGCTTTCCCTAAAAATTTATAATAGCTTTCCAAATTAAAAAAGTTACAAACATTATCATATAATTACAATCATAAACATAAAACAATAATACTATCTACTAACTTTTCCAAATATAGTAATTTTTCAGTTCCTAGTACAGAAATTCAATAACTATATTGAGGGTGGAAATGAGAGAAGGCATTGAGCATTCCACACTCCTTGTACACACAGGTCCATTTTTGCCATCTTTGTTTGTTCTAACCACAGTTTGCCATGATGTAGGCATGTAGTTTTGTGAGGCATGAGATGGAAACAATCCTGGTTAGCTGGCACTAGCCATTATTGGTTGGTTGCTTGTTGTTGTGTGCCTTCACATGGCTTCCAAGTTATGGTGACCCTAAAGTGAACCAGTCATGGGGTTTTCTTGGCAAGATTTGTTCATAGAGGATTTTCCATTGCATTCATCTGAGACTGAAAGAATGTGGCTTGCCCAAGTTCAACCAATGAATTTCAATGGTCAAGCAGGATTCTGACCTGTGCTGTTCAGAGCTGTAGTTCAACACTCAAACTATACCACACTGGCTCTCAGCTCTAACCATAATTTGTTCTATTTGCATGCCAGTCCAAGTTAGAGTTCCAGGAAAAACAAAAAAGGAAGAATGAGCAGGGCAGGGAACTCACATCCAGAGCAAGTTTCCAGTACAGTATGATTGGCAATCATGTGTCCCTTAAGATACTTTTGGATGATAACTCCCAGCATCACCAGTCAACATAGCTAATGGGGGAGAATACTGGTAGCAGCAATCCTACTGCATCTGGACTCTAATCTATGCATTTTGTATTGGGGAACTTGACCATACCACCATATTTAAACATGTGCCTTTTTTTCTGCAAATCAATTATCCAGAGGGAAGAAGAAAAGAATGCTTGCCCAATATCTTTGTCGGGAACAGGCTGACAAAATTAATCTTATGGCATCACCTGCAGTATTCTGTAGTATAGGCCTCTATATCAAACTAGGAAAAAAATCTTTCCAATTATTATGTGATATTCAAAGTTATCTGTGAAAGGATAGCAAAAAAACCCTGGAGGAAAAAAAAACCCTCCAAATACTTTCCATTCATCTTGTTAGCAAATAAAAAGCTGTACTTTTTAGGCACTGTGAGTCTTTTGTCCAGAAAGAAAATTTGTTATGTCATCAATAATTTATGTAGCTCTTCATCATAAGTATTTTGGATAACAACTTTTAAACAAAATAAACTTTATGGAACAAAATCCCCACTTGATATAAAATATGTATAGAAGACATCTTGCTGGCTGAATATATGTATCTGAATGTGTGGAGAAATACTCAGCATGACTCGTGTTCTCTTCAAATTGTTTTTTATATTATTAATAGAGTTTCCACTACATGTTCCTGCAGGGAGAACTGAGGGAAAGTGTAGAAAGTGTCTTTGCTCTGCGATCTAAAGAGTGATAAACAGAGAGATCCTAGGGATTGAAGGAATGGTCAGAAATATTTGAAAAAGGTTCAAAAACATGGTTCTTGAGTGTCAGGAAACCCTGATGAGAAGAATCTTGGATGACAACAATATTCACAAATCACGATTTATTCTGCAGAAAATTCATATGTAGGTTTTTGTTTTGCAAAAACCCAGCATTTTCTTTGTAGAAAACAAAATATTAATATTACAAAGCAAGATTCTGTGCAGGAATATTATGTTCTGTGCGGAAAATGCTGTTTCCTTGTCACAAAATGCTGTTTTCTGTGCAAAAAGTCCCACGTGTGAATTTTACACAGAGTAAATTCCCAACTACAATGTTTTCTGTACAGAAAATTGGACCTTCTGCACAAAATATTTTTTATGTGCAGAAAATGCTGTTTTCTTTTTTAAAAAAACAAAACACCCCTACATGACAATTTGTGCTGAATAAGACCTGAACTTCGAAGTGTCCTCGAAACTGTGAAGTTTCGAAGACTTTCTCGCAGCTGGAAGAAAACTGCTAAAATTACTTGTTGTGTCCTTTCAGAATGAAATAATTACATCCTAAAAGACTGCGAGTTGCAGGTAATGCATCTGGAAGTACAACTGCAGATTCACCATTTCAGGGGTTGTGTTTGCAGCCCCTTGTGTAGTTTCTGGTACAGTGAGTGCTTACCATGGCAATGGTTCCTATATTTTGAAATCTGTTAATTTTGAGAGGGTTGTTTAGATCCCCAACACTCACACATAAACTATGCCATTGAGGTACAGCCAGTAATACAGCAACTTTGATGTTTACTGCAAGCAGAGCCTGTTAAGCTCCATTGTACAAATATGCATGTAAACATGTATTTCAAACAAAGGTCTCCAGCACCTGGTCTCCAAAGTTTTACCTCCTGCACAGTGCTCTGGTGCCTTAGCACTAGGGATGGAAAGAATATTCAAAAATGTTTGAGAAATATTTGAAAAACATGTTTTTTGAGCACTGGGAAACCCTGACAAAAAGAATCCTAGACTTATGAGAATTTTCACAATTTGAGACTTGTTTTGCACAAAATTCTCACAAGTTGTTTTGTGCAGAACACTGCATTTTCTGTGGAGGAAACAATTCCTAGTTTCTGTGTAAAACCCCCACATGCAAATTTTGCACAAGAGAAGTCCCAAAATGCAAATAGGCTTTGAAAATTGTGTGTTTTTCTAAGGCTTCTTGCAGCAAGAAGAAAATTGAGAAAATGACTCATTGTTTTGTTCAAAAAGAACATTAGTTATGAATTACGTCCCTATGCAGAAGGTCAAGGAGATTGTGCTTTTTAAGCATCAAGGCACTCTCTTACTTCCGGTTCCATTTTTAGAGAATTGGTTAGCTTTACTTCCCCTAAGCCTTAATATTGTCAGATAAAAGCATTCTGAATTTTCCTTGCCAAGCTTCTGACTTACCTGCATGCAGCTTCTTGTCTTCTATGTCTATTATGTCTACTTTTCTAACACATTCATTCCTGTGTTTCCTGAAAACTGGCTCTGTGGGGTTTCCAAGCCCTCTAGAGGCAATTTGGGGACACATGGAGGGAGGCTGCCATGGGAAAGAAGACTCATACCTATTCTTGTTCCCCTGGATTCCACCACTGCATCCTGCCCACAGTGTTTAAATGCACTGTATTTTGTTTAAAAGCATTAATAAAATTGAAAATTCAATTTTACACATGCGTATTGGCGATATGTCTCACTTTGTGTCTTCAGAGGTAGGCCTACACAAGAGCTAGTATATGTGCTCAGGAATGCAGGCTCAATCCTACACATTTTTACTTGGGAGTAAATCCACATGAACTTACTGAGATATAGTTCTTTGTAAGCATGTGATTTCAAGAAAGAGAAACAAAGAAAAAGTGGGAGCATATCAAGTAAGAGACTGAGTGTCATTTCCTTTAATTTACTCATTGTAAACACTTACAAAGGAACGTGGCTTTATAATTAATCATTCTCTCTAAATAATACTGAAAGCTTTTTTTAAAAAAATATTCAGTATCTGCTTTGTTAGGCTGAAGTGTTTGCTTTGTTTCTGAAGTAATTATTGAATATAACCTTTGCCCTATGTCTCAGAAAACTGACGCTGTTCTAAACTAAGCATAATTAAAAACTTAATCAAAATAGAAAGCCATCACAAAAGCAATTACAATTAAACTTTGCATTACACAACACACAGTTATTAGCTCAACCTACTTTCCTAGCACAAAATTAACATTAAATTGAAGTTTTCTGATAAAGGCCTCAATGGAAACAACAAAATAATGCCTACATTTGTGGAAGATAAATACATAACACAGGTCAAAAGTAGGAAAGTAACTGGCCAAAACAGACTACATTTTTTTTATATAAAAGCAGAAATATTTCTCTAATCTGTGCTCTCCAGATATGCTGGACCACAATTTCCAGAGTTCCCAACCAGCATGGCCAATGGACATATGCAAGGTGATAGATTGCAGAAGGCTGATTTAAATAGACTGGCATGTCTCCATGTATTTTGGCATTGGAAGCAGAATATCCAAGTGGAAGCCCCACCCTAACCTATGTGGAAAAATGATAACAACTAAATCATTAAAGGTTCAATGATGCCACAAATCTATTATCTGATGAGAGTTATATGTAAAAGGCCTTAAATGTATTGTTATATATTACTGCCCTTAAATATATTATTTGGATACCAGTGCCAACCACCTTCTAGGGAAAGAAAGGTGCAACATGTGAAGCTTTTAAGTAGTTTGAACACTCAGGAAAAAAGCAACTTTAGAACTGAATTGCACTGACCTTGCTGTTTCAGTTGATTGACACTTGTAGTAAAACAATATTTTTAAATATTGTTTTACTACAAGTGTTAATCAAATGAAAAGGCAGAGTTGAGTCCCACCGTGTGATTCAGTCAATGCCAACTTCTGAAATAACCCCACATTCTGACATTCCGAAATCAAAGGCCATTTCCACACTACACTTCCACAACATCCTGTGGAATTCTAGGGTTTGTAGTTTTACTGAGGCCAAAGAGCTCTCTGGCAGATAACTCTAAATGCCCTTCCCTAAACTGCAAACCCCAGGATTCCACAGGATGTCAAAAGTGGAAAAATTGCACTATAACAGTGTAGTGTGGAAATAGTCAAAGACTGTCTCTGTATCACAAGGCCTTTGAACTATGACTCTCAATGCTTGGGAAGACATAGGCCTTATTCTGTACAAAATTCTCATGTGGTTGTTTTGTGCAGAAAACAGCATTTTCTGTACAGGAATTAATATTTCTGCATTGTAATATTATTTTCTTTGCAGAAAATGCTGTTTTCTGTGCAAAATAACTATGTGTGAATTTTGTGCTGATGAATCCTGAATTGTGAATAGCCTTCAAAACTGTGCGGGTTTCGAAGATTTTCTCACAGCGGGAAGAAAATTGCTGAAATTATTTATTGCTACCTTTGAGATGAAACTTAGTTAAGAATTACATCCCCAGTAGCCAGTGCATGCCTTTGCCTCAGCAGAAAGACAGAGCGCATTCTGTGTTAAATGGTCTCACTTGTCTATTTCATACCCC
The DNA here is from genome assembly GCA_948472985.1 of Iguana delicatissima. NCBI lineage: Eukaryota > Metazoa > Chordata > Lepidosauria > Squamata > Iguanidae > Iguana > Iguana delicatissima. Next base: position 543,796 of record CAOKZL010000320.1, on the reverse strand, counting down.
ATATCACATTCTGTTCTGGACGTTTCCTGTAGTGGTAGGGCCAAGTAGTGGTATCAGAATGTAGTTGGCACGATCAATCTACAAAAATCTAGGTTTCCCAGCTTCTATTCACAAAGCATTTTCTGCTCAGGCACGGGTGTGCAAGCTCCACTCAGGGGGCTGCATCAAGAAAACAGAACTAACAGTAAAAGAGTCTATGAATAACAGCAACAAAATGTGTCCACTCTCGCTGTATCATTTTTTAAATTTTTTGAAAGATTCATTGCGTTGCTATACCTTATTCAAAAATCACTGTTCCTGGAGGCTTCTATGAGCAGTAGATTTCTCTGTTTCTTTCATTTTTGCTAAAAAGAAGGGAAATTTGGGACAATGCAAAATATGCCTAGATGGCACCTGAAGCCTACAGACCGCACAGATCCTAGCTGTACGCTAAGGCAAAGTCATCATTAGATGGAACCCAACAAAACCAAACAAAACGGAATGAACAACTTAGCTCTGGCAGATAAGGAAAACAAAATTCTCCTTTTGTATAATACTAAACATACTTCTCCACTATAAATAATAAACTGACTAGGAAAAATTATCATAGGAATTAGATACAGAACAAATAGGATTGTGATGCAGTATAACTCAAATGTAGAAAAGCCAGATTGGATTGTAAACATTTTTGAATTGATCAGCATTTACCTTCTGAGGCTTTCATGAACACATAAAACTGCTAATAATATTCAGCAGGGTCTTAACTTCATGAAATAAACTTGTGGTCATATTGTGTTTATCTTCACAAACTGGCTGCAGACAAACATAAAAAGGCCATATTTTTCTTTCACACACTCACCCACTTACTCTTTTTAAAAGGCTTTACTTAGTTCATAAAGCTTGTGATGTTTTACAAAAACTTCCCTAAATCTTTTAGCTTCTACCGATCAAGACAACTTCTGAAGTATAAGCAAAAAAGCACCAATTATTAGAAAACCAGTTGTACACATAAATACAGTTATTTTATTCCAGATCAAAGCTACAATATGAAGTTTTCAAATCTCAGTTTTGATCACAGCAAGAAAACACACTTTCCATTTGAAACAGTGAAACATTTTACTTCAAATTATCAGCTACATTAGGTAGTTTGAAGATAAAATGACATTTTTAACATAAAACTGAAACTTTCTTAAGACTCTATAAAATGAATTTCAGATTTATAATAATAGCTATAAAGCAATGGCATGTGAAAACAGACACTCTCCTGAAAAAAATCACTCCTTCCAGTTGCCCAATGATTGCTATTCCCCTAAGGGGAAGTGAAAGCTAGGCATGTATATAGATTGCATGTAATTATACCTTACAGTCATATATAGCTTTTTATCATTGCTTTATTGCTTTACAGGGATACATACAGAATTCAACTATTCATCTAGTGAATCTTTGTGTCTTTCTTCACAAAATATGGGACTAAGTCTAAGTAACATCTTACTGAGATGATGCAAAAGAAAAATTAGACCATGGGTGCAGCTTTCCTGCCCTGATACTTCGCAAACCCAGCAGAGGGTTATCTTTAAAAAGAAGTCCCGATGTCTCACTAACACAGTGGTTCTCAACCTGTGGGTCCCCAGATGTTTTTGGACTTCAGCTCCCAGAAGCCCTGAGCATTGACCATAGTGGCTGGGGCTTCTGGGAGCTGAAGTCCACAAACATCTGGGGACCCACAGGTTGAGAACCACTGCACTAACACAAGAAAAAACAAATTTATCAAGGGTCCAGGGAGTCCACAGGGGAAGGGAAGCACTGTTCAGCAGAAGTGAATCTGAAGCTTGCGAAGCTAAGATTCTGAAGAAGAAAATTTTCTAGAATTGCCAGTTGCTGATTTATTTTCTGAGTTCATAGCCCAGCTAGCTATAGAAACACATTACTAGATTCAAGTCAGATGCATAGCTGGAACAGGAAAATCTAGTGCAGGCGCCGATTAAAAATTTTGTCATCAAAGTATACCAAATCATGGTAGTATTTTCACCTAGCATGGTACAAGTTAGTGGAATACAGTGAAATACAGTGTGCTGGGAAATGCTGCCTTTTGCTTTGCTTTGCTCTGTCTGACATACATATTAGTTGAAAAGCCTTTTTCCTGATTTTTTCCCCCTGCAATTGTTATATATGGTTGGTTAAATTTTCTACTTAGAAACAAATTACAGAACCTATTTTAACTTCATCAAAATCAACAAGACTTCTTTATGATGCACTATAAATATCAGTTGTACCTGTTCTAAAAAAAAAAAAAAATCTAGCACATGGAACAGGACATGGCCACCCATAAATTGCCCCTACTATACCCACAGACAAACAAACTCAGGTGCCTCCACTGCATCGTTGAAATGTTAGTTTTACATCTATAAAATACTAATCTTTCAGAAAAAGGTAATGAGGTATACTGAAATAGTCAGTACTATTTAACCACCGCACAGATATCCCTCAAACAAAGCATATATGACATAGTAATTTCACATAATTATTGTGAAATATTTCCTTACCTGGGGATATTATATAGAAGAAATCCTTAAATTCATCCATCCATACCTCTGCAAGTCGTCTATTGTTCTTGTTAATTACATGACCAGTACCACCAGGAAAGGTATAAGGTGTAGCCTTTCGAAAGACATGGCCAACATGTGAACACGTTACAATCTCTAGTGAGCCTCCACATTGCCAGATCTGAAATTTGAGTAGTAAAGTAGATTTAAAGTAAATTTAAGTAGTAAATTAAAAAAATCAATTCAGTTTATTTTCAGACATACAGTTAATGTTTAGGTTACTACATATTCATCATACTAGAAGAACTACCATTTAATAGGCAGAACTTGGGAATTATCACACTAATTTTTATAGGGCTTATCAACATTTAAAGTGACAACTTGGGAGAATGTTGCCAGCTAATTCTTGACTCAGTCACCATTTAACTTTTGAAATCTCCAGATACATGAGTGCACTTCATGCCCCTTTCACTTCTGTGCTGAAAGATGAGCCAGGTAGAAAAAGAAGAGGGGAGAAAGACAAAAGACACCACTGTTCTCCTGAGAGAAAGGGCTCAACAGTTATTGATTACATCTTCAGAGTAGTTTTGGCATTGCAAAGGACACAGATCCACAGTATTGGTCAGCACCCCTCTTCCCAAAAGATGACTATCCCAGGCATGCAAACTAGGAGTTCATGGGGAAAGAATGGTACAGTGGGACTCACAGCAGTGTAGACTGTTAGGTACATTCCCCAGCCTCTTGGAATTAAAGCTAGCAAGCTGGCCAGCAAGCTTAAGAAGATCTCTGCTTTGTGTCGGTAAGCCTACTTGCCTCACCAGAAATGGATGTCAAAAATTGTTCAGAATAAAGTTGTGACAAAGAGATGCATGCAATAACAATGTTTGTAAGTAAAGGCCATTTTTACCACAGAAAAAGTGAAACCTCATGGGTGCTAAGGCCAATTGATCTGCAAGTAAAATTCCTGCTCCACCTTACCAGCTCACTGCTAGTTTATGACAATGGCTGAAACGGAAACATAATTTTGTTACCGCTATTGCTGCTATTATTATCATTAATATTATTGGCTGGAATTTGCTAAGGTAGTTATGAATGTATAATTTAGGATTACACATTTATGACAGTTTGTATTCACAATGACTACATATTCCCTAGTTTAGGGACTATGTTGTTAACTGCCATTGAGTCAACTTCAACTTATGGTGACTGTATGAATGAGAATCACCCTCTCATCAATAGCTTTGTTCAGGGTTTGCAGATTCAGGGCCATGGCTTCCTTGATTGAGTCTATTTGTTTGCAACACAGTCTTCCTCTTTTCCTACTACCTTCCACTTTGTCAAGCATTATTGTCTTTTCTAGTGAGTCAAGTCTTCTCAGTTCAGTCATCTTGGTTTCTAGGGAGGGTGCAGGCTTGATTTGCTCTAGAACCCATTCATTCATCTTTTTAGCAGTCTAGGGCATCCCTAGAACTGTTCTCCAGCACCACATTTTGAATGAGTCGACTTTCTTCCTATCAGTTTCCCTCATTGTCCAGCTTTTACAGCCTTACGTAGAAACTGCAGATGTGATGGCATTGACAATCTTAACTTTAGTATTCACTGATACAGCTTGACACTTCAAGATTTGTTCTAGTTCCTCTGTAGCCACTCTTCCAAGAAGCTGCCTTCTGATTCTTCACTGCAGTCTCCATTTCAATTAATGACTGAGACAAGGGATGGAAAATCTTGAACTATTTCAATGTCTTCATCATCTACTTTAAGGTTGTGTAAATCATCTGTGGTCATTATTTTTAACGTTCAATGGTAAAAGATGAAAGATTTATACTATCTAAAGAGAAACCAGAGTATGAAGAGAAACCAGAGTTTTTGTTGTTTTCTGACAGTAGTACAGTAGTAAGATCTACAGATCTTAAATTGTTAATGTTCCTTCCTCCAATTTTAACGTCTCCTTCCTCTGAGTCTAATCCTACTTTATGTACAATATATTCAGCATACAAGTTAAACAGACAGGGTGATGAAATCCAGCCTTTCCTGACCCCTTTGCCAATTGGAAGCAATTCCATTTCTTCATAATTTGTCCAGAAATTAGCCTTGAGTAGAGGTTATGCATCAAATGTTGTAGCACACACATTTCTTTAAGAGTGATCCAAAACTTTTCTTGAATTACAAAATCAAAGGCTTTGCTATAATCTATAAAGCCCAGGATGATTTTCTTCTGAAATTCTTTGGTGTGCTCCATTATCCAACACATGTTTGCAATATGATCTCTAGTGCCTCTTCCTTTCTTGAACCCAGCTTGGACATCTGGCATTTCTTGCACTATATACGATTGAAGTCTTTTATGTAGAATTTTGAGCATGACTTTGCTTGCAAGGGAAATTAACACAATTGTCCTATGGTTACTGCAATCTCTAGTGTCCCCTTTGTGGGGATTGGAATGTATATTGAGCATTCCCAACCTTTGGTCATTCTTTTGTTTTCCATATCTGTTGTCAAATTTTAGTTTTCAGCTTTCGCTTCACTTTCTAAAACTGAGGGTTTGTCTTCATTTTGTAAGGACTGTGAAAATACCTCAGTTTCTATACCAGGCAGCAGCCACTACTATTGATGGGTTCACTTGTCAATAGGGAAGCAGCTAACCGCTGCTCCCACCACCATGTCATGCAAGCAATTTCTGATATGAAGGGAAACTGCAATACAGACCCTGCTTCTGCCTGTTGTTCATGGGAGGGGAATGGGAACATAGCTGGATGTTTCTCAATCAAGAGGGGAACAGATTTTGTCAACCACAGCATCTGCTACTCAGTAAGCTACACAACTAAGGAGGTTATACATTCATAATTGCTTTAGTGAATTCTCCTCCTCCTCCTCCTCCTCCTCTTCCTCCTTATATCCAATATCTTCCTTAGTTCAGGACTCAGGGCTGCTCACAAAAACTAAGACAAATATAGCTAAAAATGTCACACAAAATACATCATAGAAAAGTCAAAAGTATAATTAAACTATCAATAGGATTAAAACTAGTTAAAAATATTACCACTGAAGAGGCAACAAAAAATAAACAGTACAACATATTAAGCAAAAACTGTTTTCCCCGAGCAAACAGTCAGTGAAAGCCTGCCCAAACAAAAAATTCTTTACTTGACTATAGAAGGATAGGAATGACAACATCAGCCTAGCCTTTCTAAGGAAGAGAGTTCCAGAGCCAGGGAGTAATGACCAAGAATGGCATTTCCCATGTTCCCACCAGTGTATAAGGGACACAGAGAACAGCTTTCCCAGAAGATTTCAAAACATGGACAGGCTCATGTGGGAGAATATAGTCCGTGAGATAAGTTGTACTGAGCCCTATCAAACACTTTAGGCATTTCAGATAGAGGGAGTGTGGGTGGTGAAATCCTAGGAGAGGATGAACTGAGGCCATTTTATGCCCCAAAAGCAAACTGGAACAAAGCCTGCAGTTCCCAATGTCCACCACCTAAAGCCTGCTCCCAGAAGCTGGCCAAGCCTCTTGATTGGCTAGTGCAAGAAGAGCTTCCAGTGATGACAGAATAAGGAAGGCATCACCAGCCACAGTACGGCTGCATTCTCCACCCGCTCCATCTCAAAACAGGGAGCCTGGGTAAGCAGGCATCATGGACTTCTTGTAATGCATATGTTATATAAAAAAGCAAGTAACACAAATAGCATAGGTGGCAGCTGCTTCTGAAAGAACACAGGAAGTCCTATAATTTGCAGATGTTACCCCCAGATCTCATATCTGTGAGGCTAAGTTCCACAGATCTTGTTGACAGATCTCAAAGCCCTTCAATGTTTGGGCTCACAAACCACACTGAAGGTCAAAATCAACGAGTTTCACATTATAGCAGAAGCAGGCTTACAAGATGTTTACTTGTTTTCCCACAGTACTGTATTAATGATCCAGCCTTCAGACAGCTATCGCTTCATGATTTTGTCCCATTAGAAACTATGTCAATAACAGCTTCCTGTGCTGGAGTTCAGGAAATGTTAACATGATATCCCAGCAGTTTATTAGCAAATGTTAACAGTTTATTAGCAAAATTAGCAAAGGTGGACACATCATATAGTATTCTGTAGTGGACAAAATCCCAGATCGGAAGGTAGGGAATTGCACAGGATCCCCAAAATTCTTTAGGGGCCATTGGAATGTGGTTCTAATGGTGATGTTGCTTCAGAAGAAATTTTGCTAGGGATGCGTAGAAGACTAGCTATGCAATCTAGAGGAACAGAAGGAATAATTTTGGAGGCTTTTTTTTGAAATGTTAGTTTTATCATCACTGGAAGATGGGCAACATAAGAAGGTCTGCAAAAAACACCCTTGGGGCTATAAAATTATGGAACAGTTTAATGGACTTAAGTACAGTGTGGAAACACAAACAAATGATTAACGCTACTGCACAATAGTAAACATAACAAACAAAACTTGCTGGTTTTACTAGATTTTACTAGATTTAGAATGTTTCTCCTCTCAAACCTTTCCTCCTTATCAATTATGGATAGCACATATAGCTTATGTCCTGATTTTAATCATACCAGACAAAAAGCCACGAGACCTATGGAATAACATCAAAACCAGCTACATAGCTATAACAAACACATTGGAATATATCTGGTGGAGCAAACTTAATCACATTTGGAGCAGATCCACTGAAAACAATGGGAGTTCCATGGATTTCAGTAAAGCTATTCTAAGTATGACTGAGTCTGATTCACCCTAATGTCATACAAATAACTCCTTTTCAATCATTTCTTCTAGAGTTGCAAGGTTAACTTGATTATTCAGAGTAATCTACTGTTTAAAAAACTTGTTTTAATAACTAAAAGTATCTGATTGATTAACAAGATAGATTTTTAAATATAATTAGATTTTAAATACAAGAACTTACAAAAACTTCAGCAGATGTCAACTTCGTAGAGGCATTTATTTGGTTTCTGCAGATCAAATGCATCTAAAATGATGCCTACAGCAATATGTGCATACCTAATGTAAATACGAGGTCTTATTTATTTCAGGAATATTGCCTTTACCTATTCATAATCTTATAGACCTTTACAATGTTTCCCCAATTGCAATCTTTTTCCCCAGACTGAAACACAAAACAAAAAACTTTCAAGAAAATTCAAATCTCCCCTCATCAGAAAGCTGCTCTAAGCTTTTAATGATTCTTTTTTTTAACCTCTTTTCTGTACCATTCCTACCATTCTTACCGGACCTGCACTGTTCATGCATCATTTAGAGTATCAAGATGATATTAACCTAATGGAAGCTATAGTGGGTAGTGGCTCTCCTCTCAGAGGGTGCAGTGAATCTACCCATGGGTTTTAGTCTGAATTTTGAAGGATCTTTCAAGGTGGTGGAGCTATTTGGGGAATGGGGCTCAGCACCTTGGATAGCTTCTTCAAAGTTGAGACTTAAATTTGACTGTTGACATGGAAGCCTAGATTGCATGTGTGTTTTGTTTTCAGTTCATTTCCTATTCCCCGCCCACCCATTACTGCACATTGAATTGGCATCTTATTGGCACTATGGTTCCAAGATCTTTTTTCTGGGGAAGTTGCAGCCAATTTAATATCTACATTGTGTAGGTAAAGTTAGGATTTTTTTTGAGAAAAACACTGTGTCTGATTTGTGATCATGCAATTTCAATTAGTTACTTTGTTGCTCAAACTTTGCTGTTTCCTCATTCTAGAGAGATCCTTTTGGAGCTCTCTGCTATTTGCTTTGCATTTTGCCATACTGTATAATTTGGCACCACACCCAAAAGCTGGATGTCTTCTGGTCACCCCTAATAAACACATAACTGAAGAATACATAATTTCCTATTGCCTATGGGATGCTAAGTAGCACCAGTACTTGAGAGACACTACTGCTTAATTCTCTTCATTGTGAAAACTGTCTACTCCTGCATGGCAGTGGATTGGTCTGGATAGCCCTTATGGTCTCATCCAACTCTTATGATTCTATGAGTCCTTTCTGCTTTCTGCTCCTCAGCATAAGAGGAGCAATCTTCTTTCACTCTGACTGTCAAGAGCACTTAAGGATGTTCGAGAAGGTACGTTGTCCAACATTTTCCTGAAGTCCACTTTGGCTTCCCTGAGAACATTCATACACAGTGATAAAACAAAGCTTAGAGATATGTGAATAAGCCTCGCATTTTTCTAGGCTCACCTGCTGGCTGGCTGGCTGGCTGGCTCCCTCTCTCCCTCCCTTACCACGAAGAGCAACTTCAGAAACTTTTATCTTTATTTTTAATTAACTATGATTTCCCCGGCACAGCTTGTAGACACAAATGATTTTTTTAACTTTAGAATGTCTTTATGAAGCTGACTTATTTAAACCAATCATAGCTAGTGTTAGCTAACTAACACATTTGCAACTCTTATAGCAGATATTCAGGGAAATGCTGCAAAAGAAGTTGTAGGAATGTAAGGCTATTGATACAGCTGGCTAGGATGATCAATCATTAAACCTTCACAGGACAGAATTAGGCACAGAACAAAGTTAAACTAAGAACAAAGTATAAGATATGTGTATTTTGATGCTTGAAACTGGGCCAAATAGTAATGTTGTCATCAGTGACTGAAGATAAAAATTAAAAATAAATTTCATATCTTTCAACATCCTCCTGACGGTTTACTCCTCAAAAGTTCTATTAAAATGCTGAACATAGCAAAGCATCTGTTCTTAGCGAAATGTTGATCTGCAAAACCCTTTGACATCTAAACTGAGCGTTGTTCTATTTTAAATAAGAACAGACCTATACATTTAAAATTGGGTTTGTATTAATGCAAATGTTGCTATAGTAAGTGATTGCACAGTTTACTTAATCAGGCCTAAGCCAATTAAGCATATGTTCATTACTATACCAAGAGAAGAATTGGGACAGCCATGACAATATCATTCACATTCCTCAGTGCCCGTCTTTTTGAATGGCTCAAGCTTTACCTGCTTATTTTGATCTTGTAGAACTGTCTACTTCTACTAAATCCATCTGGGGGATTCATTTCCTTTCTCTAACATGAAAGTGAGATGTGAACAGATCCTGTTCCTTCCAATTTTTTTGTTTATATCTCTTTTATGATGGACCAGTATCTATACCTCCACAATGTTGCTTTGGGATGTCTGAGTATACAAATTATTACTTCTAGGTGACAGATTCAATCAAAGATTTCAGCAATATCTATACTTGTAGTTTAATTATGGCCCTTCTATTACTACAGGTATTGTTTTTATTTTATTTTATTTTATTTCATTTTATTTTGAGTTGCTGAAGACTGGCATGCCCTTTTGAAATGTTTACTGATTTTTCTGCTACAGTTAGGAAACCAGCATGTAGAGGTACTTCTAAGGCATGTCTATTTGAGACCATTTAATGTAGCTGACCAAAAATTATTGAAATAACTTCAAACACCTCTACAATAGTCATCTGGAGCCAGCTCTCCAAGCCAGCTTTCTGGCCTTGAGCCAGTTAGACTGGAGTTAGTATAATCAAGTATGTGCATTGAAGGCAATATTACATAAATTAAGATTAAAACCAAACTATTAGGGTCTACAGACTATGAAATGTGCTCATTTGCGTCCTTGCCACCATTGTGTTTACTGTTTTGAGTATTCTCTATCTCCTTAGTTATGTGAGTTTTGTTTTCCCACTTTTCCCACAACCATAGGGTTATGTAGGATTCTTTTTTCTCATTTATAGAAATTATCATTGACAGGTTCTTTATAATGCTATTTTCATATTGTTATAATAGCTCTGATTATACAGTAATTTTACTTTTGGAATATATTATTTATTTTCCTTATTTAAATTTGCTTTGTTCCTTCTTTCTGTTTCATCCACTGAAGAGCAGCAGGGAATTGTTCTGAAAATTACAAAGAAAGAAAGAAAGAAAGAAAGAAAGAAAGAAAGAAAGAAAGAAATGTCTCCATTCACGAACACCAAGAATCAGTAAACTCAGTAAACTCTCCCTCTTTCAAGAAAACCAAAAAGATTCCAGGCTTAGCAAGAACAGTCATTACTATTAGGAAGGGTTAGGTGTCCACTACAAATTCTAAAATGGTGTGTAAAAAGCACAGGATGAAGTATGAGGGACAGAATCTGATGTTTTCTTGTGATGTTCACTGATACAATTTAGTTCAGTTTCACCATGAGGAAAACCAGTTCACTTTTGCTTAGACCAGAGGTATCTGCAATATAATTCCTAGTGCCTCTTTCTTTCTTGAATCTAGCTTGGATGTCTGGCATTTATCACTTCAAAGATGGTAAAGATCTTTTTTTGTAGAATTTTGAGCATCACTTTCTTTGCATGGGAAATTAATGCAATGGTCCTGTGGTTACTGTAATCCCTAGTATTCCCTTGCTTGGGGATATGAATGAATATTGAGCATTCTCAATCTGTGGGCCATTCTTTTGTTTTCTATTTTTGCTGACAGATTTTAGTTAGAATGAGAGTTGATGCTGTCTCTGTGGCTTGAAGCAGCTCTACTGGTATGCCATCTATTCCTGGCGATTTGTTTCTCCCAAGTGCTCTGAGCGCAGCTTCCACTTCTCTTTCTAAAATTGGAGTTTATCTTCAAGTGGTTCTTTCTTGAATGAATCTGTCATCCTTTCATCTTTTTTATACAGTTCTTCAGTGTATTGTTTCCATTCCCTTTTTATTTGTACTTGGTTATGTAATGTGCTGCCTGCTGATTGTAGAACTTCCCCATCTTGGCTTAAATTTCCTTTTGACTTCTTGGATCTTGTGGAAAAGATCTCTTGTTATTTCTTTTTTTACTATTATCTTCTATTCCTCTGCACTGATTATTACAGTTGTCCTCTTTCTGTCTGTGCAAGTCACTGAACAGTTTCATCCATGAGTCTGAGCCTCACCTTTTGCTTCTTGTCTGTCCTTAACTCCTCTTTCTTTTTTGTCTTTTTCTCTTGCATTCCTCCCTGAGAATGTCCCTGACTTCAATCTAGAGTTCTTCTGGCTCCTGGTCAATTAGCCTTAATAATGCAGATCTATTTGTTGTTGTTGTAATTTTTGTTGTATGTCTTCAAGTCATTTCCGACTTTTGGCAACCCTAAGGTAAACCTATCACAGGGTTTTCTGGGGTTGTGATGTGCCCAAGGTCACCCATTGGGTTTCCATGATTGACCAGGAAACTGAACCCTGGTCTCCAGGATCATAATCCAACACTCAGAGCACTACTCTCATGCTGGCTCTCTGGAAACTTTATACATGGTTTTATGTAGATCTCATCAGGCAATCAAGTTCAACATGTGTAATGGTCAAATATGTTTTAAATTTGCTCAAATTACATCCCCCTTCCAGTTTGAAGTTCCATCAAGAGGTCTATCATTATAGTCTTTATTCTAGTGGCCAATGAAACAGTAGTTATGAAAGGATCTTGAGGATCTTTCTTTGTCTTTGGCTGGGACTTATCCATTAATGATCACTATCATACAGATGCACTGGCCAAATGATCTCCCACTGGGAGAACAACAGATGACAAATGAAGTCATGTGATAAGTCCCAGCCAAAGATACTATTATCCTGCTGTAAGTGTGATTTACCTGTCTTGTGTGATAAAGGCCAGTGTCACTGGCACAAGTCTGGAAGCCAAGACAGATTGAACAGCAGCTAAAACCCATCTGAGTTCTATTCCACAGTAGCTAGGATGCCACCCTCATGTTTGCCCATTCACTGGTACTTTTCCAGTTAGCCAAAGGCCTTTTATATTCTGGCTCACAAAAAAAAAGTAGACTGGTTTATAGCCCATTGTGACCAATCTTCATGATAGTTTGTCAATTAATTTTTATTTTTTTTTGCATGTATAGATCAATGCACTGGAATAGATAAAGCATGTCAAAAGGAGTCAAATTGGGTATCCTTAGTTTGTGTTGGAAGGGACAAACTCCCAGGAAATCATGTTGCTGTGTAAGCCTGATCACGGGATTCCCCAACATTTTGTGCCTTTCAGTATCTTGCATCTTTTGGAAATTCCTCCCTTGTTTTTTTGATGCCATGTGCCTTCAACATGTAGTCACTCTATCCTAGAGTTTTCCTGGCAAGGTTTACTCAGAAGAGTTAACCACTGCCTTTCTCTGAGGCTGAGAACGACTTGCCCAGGATCAAAGTGGGTTTCCATGGCTGAGCAGGGATTCAAATCCTAGTCTCCTGGAGTTCTAGTCCAATATTAAAACCACTAGACCATGCTGGTTCTCTGTTCCAAAACCTAAATTTATCTCCAGGCTTGATAGCATTGACAGTTCTAAATGCATGCACTGCACTCTTCCTACAAAGGGAACAAGGGTTTCATCCTGGAGAGAGACTTCGTAACTACAAATGGACAAGTTAAACTTTGTTGGCTGTCTCTTTATTGCCTTTGTCCCCCATGAATCTCACGATCATGGTTAGTGTGGTCTAACTTTTTAACCTATAGAGACCTTACTCAACAACAGATTCTATGTAGATTCTATGACGCTTAATTCAATCACTTTCCTTCCCCTGCAGATTTTAAAGAATTGTCTTAACCTGATGCAGAAGCCCGTGCGCTTCTAAAGCTAGTGTGATGTATTTTGTGTCTTTTAGCCATCAGAATAAGGCTATTACCCCAACATGGATTTTGGATTTTCTTGTATGGTCAAAACATGGTTTACCCTCAGGTTTTTTTTGTTTTGTTTGTTTTTTGGGGGTTTTCTTCTTTCTTTTTTTGACAATACTAGTCCCTTTCCACCTTTGTTGAGCAAACTACGCACATGCAGTAAGCACAGGACAGAATTATTGCTCAACAGATATTAACAACACATCCAGTTAAACAACTTCTAAAATCCAAGGCAGCAGAATAGAAGTTTTCATCTTGCAACTACTCAAAAACTAACAAACAAACCCTCAGCCAATAGAGAAAAATTCTACATGAGAATGAGGTAAGGAAAGATTTACATACCTAAGCTCATGCATAAACTGCATTCATTCCTAGGGATGCCAGATTTGAAATGCTTAGAAAATCTTGTGTTTTGACAGCACTTTGAAAAACACAGAGTGAGAATGTTTCACATTTTCTAGTAGAGGCATACAACAAACCCTCTGCTTTTTATATCTGCCTAGTCCCCTATTTTCCCTTGTCATTCTCTGTCTAGCTAAAGGTTTTTCATCAGCATTTGCACTGGGAGGATGGTGAAGGAAGGCTGAAGAAAGACACATTTTTATTGTTGCAACAGTCTGCCTGCAATAAACTATGCCATAAACAAAGCTTGAACTCAGAAATAGTGAGATTCTACTCTAATTGAGAAAATCAGAGTGGTGTACTGGTTTGAGCATTGGACTACAATCCTGCTGACCGAGTTTGATTCCCCACTTGGCCACGGAAACCCGCTGGGTGACTTTGAACATGTCACACGCTCTCAGCCCCAGAAAACTCCATGATAGGTTTGCCTTAGGGTCACCATAAGTCAGAAATTACTTGAAGGCAGACAACAACAACTCTAACTGATCCCTACAGCAGTTGTCTGTGTGCCTGCCTACAACAGGCAAGATCAACAGCAGCTGCCTGCAGAACCTCTCACTGACCATGTGTGAACATCAGAGGGAAAACAGAAAGCAGACAAGCCTGTCTTACCAGCTCTACTCAGCAAGTTAAAAAAATGATTCTCTATATTTGGTCAGGAAAGTGGAAATCATAAGAAAAGTAAAGGCTAGTGAAAGAAAAAGCGATTCCTGGATGCACTGAGAAGAAACCCTTAAATCATCTCTGATTTTTATTTATTCAAACCTTTTCAGATGTAGTTTCATTTCACATGTGCATATTTATAGTTTTGAATAAAAAGTTCGTTGAAAAATGTTGAACTGCTCTTCTTTTTTTGTGCTGTAGGAACCTATTCCCATTCTGTCCCTATCTCTATTCTGTTATTTTTACTTCTGGTACAATTTTGTCTTGTAAAGAGGTAATGTATAGAAACACAAGTATTTTCTTAACTGAAGCATGCCTGCAGTTTGTTTCACATGACTCTAGAAAGTAGAAAAAATACAGATTTAAGGGTATTTGTTCCTGTAAACCCATCAAAATTCACATCAGTAAAGCAATCCATATAAAAGCTGCTGGTACATTCATAGGCCGTTTCTGCACTACACAGTTATAGTGCTATTATTCTACTTTCTACGTCCTATGGAATACTGGGGTTTGCAGTTTAGAGAGGGGCCTTTAGAATTCTCAGCCAGACAGCTCTTGGGCCTCAGTAAACTACAAATGCAGAATTCCACAGGATGTTTAAAGTGGAATAATAGCATAATTGGGCTAATAATAAACACTTTTTGCTGGGGGGCAGCAACAAACATGGGGTATTGCCTCCAAGGCCCACTGGTGAGTTTCCCGGATTTCAGATATGAACAGCAGGGGCAAGTGAGAAAAATGGGTGGGGATCATTTTCTCTGTTTTTAACCCTCCCAAACATATTTTTAGTTTTTCCCATGGCAAAGGTGAGCACTTGGGTGAAGGAAAATCCGATGAAGCATCTTCTCTTTTGGAATTAATGAATGGAGTGCTTTTTAAATAAAGGTTCTGCTCACTCACTATAAACTGCATATTATCAGTATTTATATGTAGTTTAGCAAGACATGCAAAAATTAGAGAACAATAATTCCTGTGCATGCTGTAATCGTAGACTATTGCACAAATAGTCATGGCACACTTTGCTACGCTGGTAAAACAATATCTTAAAAAGGGGTACAGTCCACACATTGAAAGTCGAAGCAAAGTATTGGCTGTAGCATTATTTCTGTGGTCCATCTGGAACATGTGAAAAGAAGAGATCAAAGCACAGTAATCTTAACGGACATGGATGCTGTGTTTGGTCCTGCCTATGGAGTGGAAAATTAATCTTTATTTGATAGATCATCTGTTCCCAGTTATTTGAACACTGTGTCTGAATCCTTTGTGCTACAGCACAAGTGAGCAAAGTGCAGCCCTTGGGCCACAGCTAGCCCCTAGGCCCCACTTCTGCAGCCCCTGAAGTATCCCACAAATCTCAAAAAGCCCTCCAACAGTCCAGTTCTTTTTTTTTTTTTAATTGGCATTATCTTTGGTCACTTTTTGCCAAAAAACCATGCCCCCTCTCACACATAACATGCAAAAATACTCATCTTCAGTATAAGCATCCTAAATCCCTGTCCTACCCTTTAAACCTCCATTTTCTTCTTCAGATGTGCTCAGACTGGTGACAGGAAGGATGGACTTTCACATCCCATTCCACTAATGGAAGAAGCTTTATGTAGGTGGGAAGCCAAGTGTGGATGCAGCTCAAAAGGTTTTATAGACATTCTGCAATGTCTATAAAAGCAGTAGGTCTCATTTAAACTCTGCTCTTCTCTTCTTCCTCAGTGCTGCTTATTCTCATTGTTCTACCCATACCCCAATCATCGTCGCCACCATCACCATCACCTTTATTTATACCTCACTTTTTTCCTAAGGGCTCAAAGAAGCTTACAATAGATATATATCTTTTTTAAAAGCACTTTCCACAGACATCTCTATGAGATGCATTTTATGATTCCCATTGATAATTTGCTGTGCATCTTTGATTGAGCTGTTTCTCTCTCTCCAAGAATCAGGCAGTGTGCTTTTGTATTTCAGGTGAAATTTGTTGCCCTTTTTTGGAAAAGCAAAATGAAACCTGGCCTCTGGAAGGACAACAAATGTTTCTACTCCAGCCAATTTATTACTTAAATTCCCTAGTCAAGCAAAAAGCACAGCTAGGCTGCAGACTCTGCCAACAGCTCACACTGCAAGGGAGCATACAACAAAAAGGAAAGAAGTGACAAACTTTGGTTTATAATTTAGTTTTGCTAAATTCACATGGAATATATTTAAAACATGAAAGGCCTTTTATATTTTTCAGGGTTTTTTTAATTAAAGCATCACCGTAAATGTCTCTAGAGCTCCACTTTTTTAAAACTTCTAAAATTGTTTAGCTTCCCTGCCTCCAGAAAGGAAATGAATTACATAATTCACCCAATTACAATGCTCTGGTGCTTAAAATTCTTCTTAATTCTTTTTCTTAACACACTGTTTTGTTTGCTCCTGCACAACTCAATGTTCTGCATTCTTTAAAAAAAAGCATATTGCAGAAAGAAAACCAAGAAAGAGCTGTTTATTAAACTTCTTTGACAGTTTCAACCATCAGTTTTTGGTGATGAATCAATGTGGACATTAAAAAAAAAATTGGCTTGAAGTAGGTGGGTCTGAGTTTGTAAAACACCCTTTATGGCACATGATGCTCCACTTTCCCTATCCCAGTCTAAACAAAGGCAACAATCCTGATCTAAATAGCACTTAACTTGGCTTTACTTCTGAATAGATATGCATTGAACTGCACTCTTAGTCACCCGTCTTCAGTGCAGAAGCAAAAAAATAGGTTATATTTATATAAATAAGAGCATATTTTTAACCATCAAGGTGTTTGTTTGTTTGTTTTTTCATTTTATTGGGGCAAATACCACCCTCTCAAATGTCAAAATATCATTTTGGGGATTTGCAGAAGCTTACATGAGGAATGGTGATCAGTGATCACTGATAATTAATCTGCAAGATTTTTGATTTTCTCTAAGGTCTTTCAACAATGGTGTGTAAGAATTCAGGAAGTGGACAGTTCTACAGTGGAGGATTCTCTTGTAAAATACCAGAATGTATCCCCTTTCCTTTATTCTAAATGCCCTTTCATAGACAAAAAACACATAGATCATGCCTATAGAAAAGTCACATCTCATCTCCCAGTGTTCATCACAGATCCCATCCACCAGGATCACAAATACAATGTATTTTCCTTACATCAGCAGATAGTTTGCATGTTTAAGAACATGAGAGAAGGTCTGGTGGGTGAGCCCAAAGACATAACGAGTCTAGCCTCCTGTTCCAAAGTGGCCTCTCTGTTCCTGAAATACAGATACTTGTGGGAAACCAGAAGCAAAAATATGGAGAAGAATAGTTGACTGAATCAGTCACCTAAAATTAATATTATGAGAAAGAATGTACAATATTACTATTTTAAGCAGAAAAACTCTCAAACGTATGCACTGAGTTTGGGAAAGTGCCCCCATCCTAATTTCAATACATACAATATTCTCTGTGTACATGCAAACAATATGATCAACAATAAATATTGCTTAATGCATTATTTTAAAATCATTTTTTTTACCAAGCCTGTGCAGAATTACAACTTTCAGAATCACTGTATGAACTCTGTTCATACCCACCCCTCTGCCCAATGGATATTAGAGTCAAATTCCATCTACCCTGTAACATAACATTTGTATGATCACCTTGAGCCACCTGTAGATCCTCTGCCTAACCTACATCACTTTACAGTAAAAATGGGGTGGGGATAGAGAAAATAATGTTAGGAAAAAAAAAACATGATAACCATGTACAAATAAATGCATGCATTCCAATGACATTTTAGAATGTCTTGGGCTATAATCATTTTCACATTTACCTAGGATTAAGTCCCACTGAACTGATTAGGACTTGTCTCTGAGTAGATGTGTGTGTTATTGCATGATTGATGTAAACAGAACATTGTTTTGCAGGAGGGAAAAACTTGCTTAAACTAAGCAGACAGTAAAATCTCTTTCAATGTTCAATCTCCACAAATTACAGTTTCTTCTTGTGACACTGTATAGCCCTGGCACACACAGAGGATTAGTAAATTAAAAAGAAAAGGGTGGAGAAAATAAAATCAGTAAAACTAAGCCTTTAAATATCAAGTTAAATATATGGTTTATGCAAATCTCAAAACCAAGAGATTTCTGAACAAAAATGAGAACTGAAAGGCTAGAGGAAAACATTTAAAATCAGTGATGCTTCTCTGCAATATTCATCCTATTTTAGGGAAATTAGAGATGTGGGGGAGGAGGAATCTGGATGTCTATGAAAAAGAGACTGAGAGAGCACTTGGTATACAGTTCTAGGGGAGCTGTAAGGGATTTTCCTGGAGGAAAGTCCCTCTTAACTGAGTATTCTCTCTTTTCCCTGCTTTTTACAAGGAGCATTTATTCCTTTTGCTTATCTCAAGACACGAGGTGGAATCACACAGTACGGGATGTTCTGTTCCAAAGCCATGAAAGTCTGCAGCAGTTTACTTTTTCCTGGGCCTAAAAGGAAAAAGAAGACCACTCCCTCCTCTTCTGTCTCTTCCGCTGAGTGAACTGAGTGCAAACTACTTTTGCACTTTGAACTCATTTTGCAGCAGCTGACGTACATAAACTGAGGATGAGGAGGAAAAGTGGGAGACAGGAAGAGAAACCAGTACATTTTAAAAGCAGTTGAGAAAGTGGTATGGCAGAAGGTTAACCAGGTTATCTCTGCTGAGCTGCGAAAGTCTGAGCTGCACCTGGAGCTGATCCCAAGCAGCATGAGGGAAAAGACAGAGGAGAGAAGGCGTCTCTTCACTTGCTTTTGGATATCTGGCCTGTGGTGCTGCTCACTGTGATCTGGAAGCATAAGGATGCAACTCTGGCAGCTAATTGTATCAGGCCAGCCCTTTGTCTAACTACATGATCCAAGACAGGATCCTTCAGACATCAAACCACAAAAAATTGACCTGGCTTGAAGAATTACATAACCGCATTCTCACCCTCTCCTGTCGTGTCAGATTGGGAACAAGCAAAGCTTCACATGCCAGAACAGTCTTTTTTTTTTTGTCAACTTACTTCAGATTCCTCTACTACGTTTCAAAACATGATGTTTGCCTAATTTGATACTGTCTAAGCTTCTCAGACAGTATTTTTACAGCCTCAACTGCCATCTACTTAAAACAATTTAAAATGTTGATTAACAGGCTGATCGAAATAGAGAGAAAATATAGGAAGAACTGTGCAGTAGGAATCTAACCCTCAATAAAAAAGCTTAATAGCAGGATACAAACTCTAGCCCTCAAAGCAAATCAGCAGAGGATTAACTATAATAAGACACGGGATTAGCTGCATCTTCTAAGTGGCAAGCAAAAGCTGTTCTGCCAAAGACGAGATGAGTCAGTGCTTCTCCTTGCTAGTTGCAGGAGATCATCTTTGAGAATCTATATCATTCTGTGACTCTGTATCCACCAACAGCATAAAGAACTTTCTTTAGAACTGGAGGACTCACTGATTCAGTGAATATGCACCTTTCTATTTTTTTCTAATTTTATTTTATCCTACAGCACATTTTTAATGATTTCTTTTGTCTTTTTGAACTAAGAACTGATACACAACATTTGGAAAAGTGTAAAGGTTTGAGGCTTCAATCCCCCACCTCCATCTGGGCCAGATCAATTCACATAAGGACCTACAGAAATCTAAGTCATAAGTGTTCCTAATTCTATAAAAATAAGAGCACAAGAACAGCCAAAAAACATAAACTGATTATTTCAATGAGTCATACTAACTTCTTAACAAGCTTGTCTCAATGTTAACACTGTGACATGCAATCAAACAGCACAGTAAGTTTTACTTATCAAGCCAGAACAGTTGACATATTCACCCAGTCTACACTACTGTACATATGATGGGGCAATTGCCAACACATTAACTATACCACATGCACCAGATGAGTAAAATGCTATAATTCCACACTGGATACTCCATATTTGTCTCACACACACACTCATCATTTTGCTAATTATTTCTTATTTATTTTATTAGCTACATGTATATTTTGACTGTCCACCAGTGGGCTCAAAGCACTGCTGATCTTTCACTCACTTTACTCCATCCTCACCACAATCCTGTGAGGTAGGCCAGGCTGAGGAAGAATGACTGGCCCTACTGAGTTTCATGACTCACTGGGGACTAGAACTTAGCTTTCCAAAACACTGACTTGCATGCCACACTTTTTCCCACCATTTTGCCTACCGTTTAATTTTCTTTATATTTAAGAGGGTCGTTCACAAAATAAAGGAATATCCACCACAAACATTACTTTTTTTTTTTAATAAGGACAATAAGCTTACTGATGACCAAAACTGAGCCAATTTGTTCCAGCACATGAACAAAATATTTTTTTAAGCAAGGATCTCATATGTACAGCACAGTTTTAAATCTCCTTGATAGATTTGTAGACACATTAACAAAAACATTTGAAAACTTTGGCTCCAGAAGCATGGTGGTTTTCAACATTGTTTATTTAATTACTTCAGGCATATGTTGCTTTTTTTTTCTTATTTGACTTTTATATTTCACATTTACGTTAATCTTTGTCATGAAATTTTCAAGTAACCAAAGCTTCCAAAAGTGTCACCTCATGCAAAGAAAACCTAAAACAAACAAATAAAAAGCCCTATAACTGGAAAAATATAGGATAAAATCCAACTAATGTTCCTCTGCCACCAAGTGGATTGGAAAGAAAGTGATTCTCTACCTTTCAAATCTGTTCTGGAGACTTGGGAAATCCTCCAGACCAAATTTAAGGGTGAACAGAGGGCTCAGAGTGAGCTGGAAACCCCCTCATCTGCTGATAAGAGTTCTCCATGAACACTGGTTGGATTCCACCTATAACTCTGAAGCAAAATAAAAGATTTCATTTTAGATAAAACAAGTATACCTGTCTTAAATACTAATTTCTTTCACAGGAAAAGAGCTGTGCCAGTTATCAGAAAAGGAAGTAAAATAGAAAATTACCCTAAAAGACATTTCAAGATTTTCTCCACCCCAGATATCCATTCCTGCATCGTAAGTTCCTATCTCTTCAAAGTAGTTTCTGTCAATAGAAAATAGGCCACCAGCCATAGTAGGGGTCCTAGTTGAAAACAAAAGAAAAATAAGAAAGGGAAGGAAAAGAAAAAGAAAAAAAGTACTTTTTGAAAGATACGGTGCGGAATTTTGTATGTGATACTACACCATAGCATATATTTTCCAGACACTCTAGACATCGTTATATTCTATTTGCTGTAAGTGGAAGGTGTATTACTAAGTTTTATCATTTTAACTGCCTGCATATGGATTCATTGGCCAGGAAGTTATAAATATGCACAGAAATAACTGGTCAAATTATGCATGCATTTAGAATTTCCCTTTTAAAAAATCTGCTTATTTCTTTAAAACATGTATCATCATATAGTCAAGCATGGAACATTGTGCTGCTAAATGCGTTCTGAAGTATTTAGTGAGGAAGGTTTGATGCCTTTGTTTTTATCTTCAGAGCATTCATAAAATTACCAGGCACAATCACTTTACAAGAGTATAAACCTCTGCACAAGATAAATCCAGTTAATGTGTATGCCTATATAAATGTCAATGTCTCGATGCCTAAAAATATCCATGATACTTTTTGAAAAGTTTAAATCTAGTTTAATTTGTTTAAAATCTGTTTAGAGCTGTATGTTCTGCAATAAATATATTAGATTTTTTGTTTGTGACTCCTACAGAGGAGTCATTAAATGGGGTGCTAATGTTTTAGTCTAACGGTCTAATCGTTGCTTAATGATTTGGTCATTTGGGTAATATAAACACATATAGCCGAAAAGCTGAGGAGGAACTAATTTGCTTTAGTCATGTGATTTTTATTGATTATATCCACTGATTTACCCAAATGCACGCTCTACACATTTGATAGTACAGCATGCTGGATGCTTCCTTCTTCATGATTGCTTGGAGAGACCATTTCAGCTAACCACTATTTAAAGAGGTAGGGCAGAAGCAGAAACACTAAACCTCCTCTCATGATGCAAGGAACAAGAAACGTGATTTTTGCCCCCTTACATGATAAGGGATGGACAGAAGATTTTACTTGCACATACATACACATGACACAACACATACATGAGAAATGAATGAATAGTTAGTTACCATATATTATTCAATCTATCTGAGTTAAACTGGTGCCCTCAAAGAGCAACATCCATCATGCACGATGAGTTCAGCTTACACAAGGGGACTTCCATTTCTTCTCCCCCTGTATACCACTCCCCTAAATCTTCTCTGGGTCACCCCAGAGGCCACCGAAGCAAAGATGGAGATGGGATGCCTTGGTAGAGTTCTAGGAAGAAGAAATCAGCTACCAATGGCTATTCCATTCAAGGATCATCGTGAAGGACGCAGCCCAAAGATTTCTTCAGGAGCATGTGTTATTACAATTGAGTTGAATGGGTTTATTCTAAGCATGATTAAGTTTGGAGCCACTCCATTTTCTTTTGACTCATAAATGTACAGAAACTGTTCACACATATTTTCCCTCTGTGTCATAAATTTAAGTCAAGTGATTCAAATTGAATGGTCTTGATCAGTTAGAAGGCCAAATGTAGTTGGTATTTTTTTAAAAAATTCCTTAGAACAAAGCTATCAAGACTATTTCTTGTTCTCTTATTATGACTGCAAAATTATTTCCATGATCAATAATGAACCTATTGTTATTGTTAAGACTGGTCATTTGTTCTCAAGCCAAAGTTACAATGACTGCTGTTTTAAAACCAGAAGTAAAACAAAACCAACAAAAAATCAGCATACATTTCATGAGTTAAATATAATAATGTACAAGGATTAGTAAATGCTGTCCACAATTTTATACAAATGTTCAATTCCAGTAGCAATAAAGTTTGGCTGATGCAGTAGGGTGCTACCTGTCTCCCAGCCAAGGCCACCCAGCTGAGCTAATTGGAGGTTTGACTCATTAGCTGCCCAAAATAGGAAGAAAAACAGCAACACAGTTTGCAAGCATGCCTTTGTGTGTGTGTGTGTGTCTTCAAGCTGCTTGTCAATTTCTAATGACCCCTCAAATTTCATAGGATTTTCTTAGGCTAGTAATACTCAGAGGAACTTTTGCCAGTTCATTCCTCTGAAACATCGCCTATAGCACCTGGTATTCCTCGGCAGTCTCCCATCCAAGTACTAACTAGGGCTATTGCTATTTAGCTTCCAAGATCACAAGGGATCTGGTGCCTTTAAGGTATTTAGACAACATAAGCGTGCCTTTACTTGGACAAAAAGCCCTACTGGAGTACACGTAGAATAGAAATGTTCTTGTTTGTTTATTTAATTTATATCCTTCACTCAGTACGGTATGCAATCACTAGACTAAGTAGGCCTAGGGTGCAGATCTCAGAAGGGTGCAGCACTGACTATGGAGGGTCACAATTTTAGGGGTTTTTTTAAGCCTTTTTAAAAAAGGCAACTGACAATTTACATATACATATATGGTTTAAGTTAAATACCACAGCAGTTGTTGTTGTGTGCCTTCAAATCATTTCTGACTTACAGCAACCCTAAGGCAAATCTATCACAGGACTTTATTCAGGGAAGACTTGCCTTTGCCTTCCTCTGAGGCCGAGAGTGTGTGAAGCACCCAAAATCACCCAGTGGGTTTCCATGTTTGAGCAGGGAATCGAAGCCTGGTCTCCAGGATTGTAGTCCAGTGCTCAAATCACTCCACCACACTGGCTCTCTCATTACCACATAGTCATGAATATCAAAATGCCAAAGACATAGGGAATATTGTCATATCTAAATAGGTGTCTCTACCACTGATGTATCCAGCTTCCTTGTTCTTTCTTTGTTCATCACCACCTAGCCATGCACAAAGAAACAACGAGGAAGCTGGCAATAACAATTCAATGCACACACATGTTGATCTGGGATGAGGGAAGTGAATCAAAGCCTGAAGCACAGAGTAAGTGCTGCAAGTTGCCAGACCTTTCAAAACAGCTTGCAGAGAGAGAGAACTGGACCCTTGCTTTTTTATATGTCCACAGCACTAATCACTATAAACAGTCTTAGGGAGCAAACTATAGCTTTCCAGCATAACGAATTGTCCTGGGGGCCCCATGTGATCTGTATTATGGCAGATTGAATACACTTTTATTTTCCATTTGCAATATTATTTATAGGCTATTAGGATATCATAGAAATAAAATATCTGCCACTTCTGATATGGCTCTTTAGTCCGACCAACTCATTGCCCTGCTACAGCATGCACAGCAATACTTTCAAGAGGTTCTAGCTGACCCTGCTAAAACATCAGTCTCCTTCAAAACTGCCAACCCTGACAATCTTCTTACTATCTATTATTTTCAATCCAGTCTGTGTCTCTCAAAGAGAACAGCACACTTCAAGGGTGTGG
The DNA here is from genome assembly GCA_948472985.1 of Iguana delicatissima. Taxonomy (NCBI): domain Eukaryota; kingdom Metazoa; phylum Chordata; class Lepidosauria; order Squamata; family Iguanidae; genus Iguana; species Iguana delicatissima. Next base: position 519,187 of record CAOKZL010000320.1, on the reverse strand, counting down.
AGCTTTTCTCTAAATCCTGCTGTGGCTCAGAGCAAGTGGCCAGGCAACAATCAGAACATATGAAGACCAGGGAAGAACATCTATAAATCTTTGTACTTCTCTAGTAACTCATGTTTTGAGGGACCTCAAGCACTTGAATAGCAGACAGGGTATAAACCACAACAAATAAAAAAAATTAATTTAATGGGAAAATACTTGTATTACATAGGGCCCTTTTTCACCACAATTATAGCACTTGGGTTCCACTATCATGGTCCATTTCCACACTAGACTGTTATAGTGGTATTATTCCACCTACAACTTCCTATGGAATCCTGAGCTTTGCAGTTTAAGGAGTGGCCTTTGAGGCCCCTCCCTAAGCTGCAAAACCCAGGATTCCATAGGATGTTGTAAGTGGAATAATATCACTATAACAGTCTAGTGTGGAAATGGCTATGGTGTTGGATTAAAAAAATACATGAGGGATATTAGAAGATTCTCAGCTGCCCTCTCATTAGTGTGATTAACAAGAATATTAACTGCTACAATTGACCAATTATATGAATAACCTCTGGTTTGTTAACTTCTATATGAAACTGTTATTGCTGAAATTGGGATTACATTTGTTACATCAGTGATAGACTTGTTTGTGAACATTATGATAGTTGCACACTGCTCTGTTCTTCCAGACAGCTGATGGATGAATTAGTAAGAAATAACAAATAGTCATTCTTAAGTGAAATACTAACCTTGCTGATGTATGTTTTATTCTATTTTCCTAATCAAGAAAATAGTATAAAAATGTGAAGCTTGAAGAAAAGAGTTATCCTTACGGATCACTACCGCTAGTAGGTTGGACTAAACGCAGATCTGATTATCAGCAGGATCCTTTGGTCAAAGAAACTCTTTTGTGTTTTATTGTATTGAATACTTTGCATTCTGGGTTGCTACCTCACTTCCTACCCAGTTTCAGAGCTCATCCCAGCTCCATGTCCAATCTGTTCGGATACAGAAGGTACGACATCTCGTATCACTTACAATGGTTCCATCTTATGGAATCCTAGGATTTGTGCTTTAGGGAAGGACTTTGGGAATTCTCTGCCAAAGAGAACTGGTACTTCACATACTGCAAATTCCAGGATTTTTTCTCTCTCTGCTAGGCTGAATATACTTGCCTGTTTTGGAGCTGCTTCAGAAAAATCAACAGACAATGGCTTAAATTCTGCTTTAGTCCTGACTACAACAGACCTGTTGAACCCACTGGATTTATCTATGCACTGACTTATTTCTTATTGATTGACTGACTTGATCTACACAAGTTGAGACTAACCAACAGGACACCATCCAGTAACTGCCAAGGACTTACATTAGAAAAGGACAAATGGTTTAAATGAGGCAAATTTAAATGTAAGTGATTTGATTACTGCAGACTTTGGTTTAGTTAGCAAAGACCAAAATAAGAGAAGATTGATGCTAAATAGATGTGATCTTGAGCTGAATTTTAAGTAACATAAATGAAGTTGTATTAAATGAATTTGGAACCTTTGTTTTCAACATTAAGTATTACTCATTAGTGTTTTTAAAATGACACCCAGTAGCTTCTGTTCATCACAGATATGATAAAGGAGCTATCTGTCAAGTTGCCTTTACAGCAATAGATGATAGAGAGTTCTGTTTTACAACTGTCTTAGCTAACAATTACCTGCAGGCTTTTACAATACAGTCACTGAATTAATTAACCTTTGCCATAAATTCTAGCAACTAGAGCAAAGTCTGATACTTCTGTTGCTTAAACTCCTTAACAATACTGCATGACAAATGAAACAGCTGCTTGTTATTCCTAAGGCATACAATTGCTATTTACATAGCCTTTCATTCCAAATGAAAGTGAATCCCATTGTCTCTCCCCCAAGGGCCATGAAGAAGCAAAAGTGTGGTACTCCAAACTGATCACATCAATACTTCTGAATTAGGAGTTAAGCATGCGTAAAATATTATATTTATATAGATGCAGTGGACTAATTTATAGAGTTGGTATAAATATCACTGCAGCTACCTTAACAGTGAGCATAACTGTGGGGTTACAAGGGATTTGGGGATAAATCTGTCTTCCCTCTCAGCATCCCTGAATTCTATGTATGTATGTTGTTTATGTGTTGCTATTGTTTTATGCCTTCAGGTTGTTTCCAACTTATGGAAACCCTAAAGCGGACCTATCATGAGGTTTTCTGGGGCTGAGAATATGCGATGAGCCCAAGGTCACCAATTGGGTTTGTTGGGGGGGGGGGCAGGTGTTATTACAGGACTAGAGTTAAAATTGTAATATGGATAAGATGAAAGCATACCAGCATCTGAAAACAGTACATTGTGCCTTTAAACTCCAACCCTGAATTTCCTGAAAGGATTTAAAAGGGACACAGCAAGAAGTAACATACATTTATTTAGCAAAGAGGGTGAGGAATGGAGAGAAACCACCTAGATATATAATTTGAGGTAAGCCTCTAGCAAATAGGAAACACAAAAAAAAGGAAGTGAGGAATATAATACAGTGAAGGATGCTTCCAAAATCTCCTCAGAGAAGTCTCAGAATCCTTTTCAGCAGTTCTTGCAGACTAAAAAGGCTGTGCTCCAGGAATTCCCCACACAGCTCTACACATACGTTTACAGTTTTATTATCCAAAGTTTCCCTCAAATGTCTAAAAACCCTTGTCCACTGCAGTTGTTTGGTGTTATTATCTATGGAAATCTCAGAAAGGCACTATGAAGTTTGATGGGAAAGGAAACCATCCTATGATTCAGTTACACAACTGCTGCCTAATGCATAATTTTTTCCTCTCAAAAACTGTTTGTCTTATTTTACATGCTTGCAAACAAGGGCAGACTCACAACAACATATATACCTTTGAGATTACTACAGGGAGAACTGAAGGATCCATTGATGGGGAAGTAAATCCACTCCTGAATTTTCAGTTCCTGCTCCTGCAACTATTCAAATATACACAGGAGTTCTTCTGATGCAGAACTTCTGAAGGGATATGGTCTCACACCATGAGAGCTCCTGTACAGATCTGAGCAGTGGTGGGAAGAGCAGTCATAATATGAAAGGGGGATTCACCATCCCCACGACAATGGGTCAATAGGCAATCCTTGGATTACAATTAATATCTTTTTCTGATGCATATCAAAATGATCTATTCTATGACCAACTACATAATTCAGGACGCTTTTGAAAAGTTCAATGAAATAAGTCAATAGCAACATAAAAATGCATCAATAACACAGAGGTGATAATTCAAAATACTCAAAATCATCAGATAGGTCCACAGCTCCATTTTATCTTGATGATAACATTTAAATTTCTGTTTTTCAGTTTCTAACTGTTTAGTTAGAATTTCCAATTTCCTCTAATAATACTGAACAGTTAAAAATTGGGTTTTTTTAATGTAAAAGGGAGTCTTAGAATTGATGGAAGCAGTCATATATTGGATATATGAATCCCCTAAACAGTAATTTAGGAACTATGTAAGTCTGCTAACTTAAGATAACAACTCCTATCAAGTTTTCAAATTTTCAGTGCCTCCTCCAAATCAACAATAACCAATGTATTGCCTACATTGTTTTCTTCTTTCCCTCTCTCAGGGGAGGATGTGGACATCTTGAAAAGCATAAAAAACTAATTGTAACTAATGCACAGCTTATACTTATGGATCTCTTGAAAAGGATTTTTTCCAATTTGTAATTGTGGCTAGGTTTATGTGCATGCAAATCATCTATCTTCCAACATTGTTTTGGTGCCTGCTGCTGAGAAGACATTGCCCTTCTTCTGCCTTTGGGAAAAAAATTGAGGAAAGTTTTTTTAAAAAATTATATTAGCATGAGGACACATGCTCTAAAATTCTATAAAACTGGCTCCCTCTACCTAATTTTCATAAACTAACATTATCATAGATCAACTTATGCCCCAAAGTCCTGACTACATAAGCATATGTAATGCACCAGTGAAAAGTAGGAAAATATTGGCTTGGCTTTTCTTGGCAAAGAGTTCTGAATCCTGGAAGTAGCCACCAAAAAGGTGTTCCCTGAAGTGTCTGTCCTAAAAGTCTTAAAATTCAAGAAGGGAAGAGATTGTGTAATCTCATATTATATAGGGCTCTACAGCCTATAACAAGTACTTGAACTGTACTCTAAAACTGACCAATGAGACTGCTTTAATGTGTGGATTCCCATAACCAGCACAGACAACAGTCTGAGTGTAGTGTTCTGAAAACAGCAATGTAGATCATATTAGAATAGATCATATTAAAATAGTACAAAACTTGAATGATCTTTGATTTTATGCAGATCTTAAGCACCATGAGAGAGAAAATGGAATCCCAGAAGATATGATGGATTCACTGACAAGATACTGAACAAGAGTTGCCCCAAAACCATCTTCTGAAAGGAGGGAAAGAATTACCATAAAATGATGACTTCAAGTCCTGTTACATTCAGAGGTTAAGATACTATGGTGAACAGTATGAAAAGCTTTGGAAATTACTAGCACAACCAATAAGGACATAATCAGCCTGCTGATTACTAAGACAGATCATCCACTAACTTGGCCAAAGCCATCCCTTTCACATTAACCGGATTAGAGTCATATTGAGATAGATAATCCAAGTAATGCAGCTCATCTAGAACCAAGATGTGACCACATGTTCAAGCACCTTGCCCAAGAATGGAATATTCAAGACTGACTGGAAACTATTCTGCATTGTAGCCTTTGGGAAGATGTTTTAAAACAGTAAGAGGGACCTGATCACCACTTCTTAATGGAGTCTGACACTATATCAGTGGTTCTCAACCTGTGGGTCCCCAGATGTTCATGGACTTCAGCTCCCAGAAGCCCCAGCCACTATGGTCAATGTTCAGGGCTTCTGGGAGCTGAAGTCCACAAACATCTGGGGACCCACAGGTTGAGAACCACTGCACTATATGGTAAAGAAGTGCTCATTTCTGCTCTCAGTCAATTTCTTCTCCTTACCTTTAGCAGGTTTTATAAGCAAATGCACAGTAAGAATCATGTTGTCAAGAATCCTCCCTTGATCCTTGTGCTATACAAACTGAAAACTATCCACGTGTAACTGGAAAAGCAAGTTCCAAGTTTACATCAAATGCAAGAGCCAGGATTACATCAAGTGGACCTCTATAAACTATGACATCTGGGTCAGCACAAGTGCAGCTAAATTCACTGCAATGTACCATGAAGTGTTCTTCACTACTGTCTTGTATTCTACAATGTATCAGTCCTATGATTAAATAGGCACCATGGGACATTTCATGTAGAAATAATGGCAGTGGAGAAATGTGATTTCTGCATGGTTGTCACTGTTATAGAATATGTCTTCATATGGGATCTAGTTCCTTCTTCTAAGTCCTACACTAGAATCACTGTTGTCCTATTTGTTTTCTCATCCTTAGTTTTCCCACAAAACAGGAGAGTTTATTTGGGTCTAACATGTAGGAAAGGTTGCTCCTAAGCATGTCAGCTTTTTGGACCACTCCCACTACGTTTATGACAAAACATCCTGCTGAGATGTTCGGAAACTCCAGATCTATCAGCTGACCGTTTTAATCATCTGTCACATAATCCTGTAGAGCTTCAAGAGTTTGAGGAAGTATAAACCCAAGCTGGTAACAATCTGTCCAGGAGAAACAACTCTATTTAAAATTATGTACATTCTTAGCTCTACTGGAAGCTGCTGTGATAGTGTTCTTAAAAGTCTGGGAAGGGATAAATCATTTAAAATAAACACAAGAGAAAACTGAACATACAGGCTTATGAACATAAAATGATAGTATATCCCTTAAACACTACTTGTATCCACACACACATGCACACAGACACAAACACATACACACATAGATACACCCCTATACGCATCTATCCAAACAGTGGCTGTTGATCAGAGTTTTCACCTGCTCCTATAATAAATAGCAACAGATCTACTGTAAAATTAAAGTCTGTTAATCCTCATCCAGGCAGACAAGGCACTTTTAGTCCCTTAGAGTCACATTTTGTTTCAGAATTCACAAAGAAGCATGAAGTAGGTATTTATGATACTGTCATCAGAAGAGTTGTAAAAGAGTGGCTGGAACCCTGTAACAGCCAGTTAGTTAAGTGTACTTAACTGGCTGTTACAGGATCTCTCCTGGGCCACTCCATGGCAAACCTGGTGGGAACATATTTTCACTCATGCTCTGACTGCTGGCAGATAAATCTCCTTTTCCCCATGCAGCTGATGTCCAGTAAAGTAGGTTTGTCAGGAGAGCTATGATCATGATAATAGTGTCACAATTGTGTCACAATCATGAATGTGGAACAGTTACCTAGATTTACTCAGACATAATTGTTTCATACTCATGACTGCTACTTAGTCAGACTTTTGGCACTAACAGTTGTAACTCCCCCAACCTACTTTACCAGCTATGAATGGAATGGGGAGAAGAAGCTCCATTCAGCTGGTGATCAGAGCAGGGATACATGTTTCTGGGACAGGCAGCCAGGAGAGATTACAGGATTCTGGCCACTGCCCTTGAGTTTCAGCTACTTGGAATATCCAGAGGGTTTTGTTTTGTCCCCTCCACCAGAAAAAAAGGAAAAGAAAGAAAGATTGGGACAAAAATTCTACTATCTTTGTGTTGGTTACATGTTTTGGGCTTGGAAATTTTTCTTCATTTGTGAACAAGGGAGACAGACCACAACTAGAGCTACAAGTTTGGTAAATTAAGTGATTGCTGTGGATGTGAGTACTGTTAGGTCAAAGGAAGCAATAGCGCCCGTCTCTTCTGCTTTGGTCAAACCTCACCTGGAATACTGTGTCCAGTTCTAGGTACCACAGTTTAAGAAGGACATTAACAAGCTGGGACACATCCAGAGGAGGGCAATCAAATTGGTAAAAGGCCTGGAAACCATGTCCTATGAAGAATGGCTTAGGGAGCTGGGTATGTTTAGTCTGGAGAAGAGAAGGTTAAGAGGTGACATAATAGACATGTTTGAAGCAATATCATATGCAGGATGGAGAAAGTTTTTTTCTGCTGCTTCAGAGACCATAGAGCAATGGCTTCAAGCTACAGGAAAAGAGATTCCACCTAAACATTAGGAAGAAATACCTGACTGAGAGAGCAGTGTGACAGTGAAATATGCTGCATTGGAGTGTAGTAGGGTCTCCTTCTTTGGATGTTTTTAAGCAGAGGATGGATGGTCACCCATCAGGAATGATTTGATTGTGTACTCCTGTATGGTAGAGGGTTGAACTTGATGACCCTTGTGGTCCCTTCCAGCTCTATGAGTCTATGATTCTAGAAACAAACATTTCACCTCATGGCAGCATGTGTTTACTGGTGCTAGAAGCAGCTATGCTGGATGTGATACTCCATTGTCCTGTTTAAAGCTTTATGGTGTTTATTAGGTTGTGTCAGGTAAGAGACTTGGGGCCTTTCTGTACTACATTGTTATAATGCTATTATTCTACTTTCAACATCCTACGGAATCCTAGGATTTGTAGTTTAAGGAGCAGCATTTAAGAATTTTCAGCCAGAGAGCATTTTGGCCTCAGTAAACTACAAACCCCAGAATTCCACAGCATGTTGAAAGTGGAATAATAGCACTATAACAGAATAGTGCAGAAAGGCCCTTGGTGTATACTATGGTTCTACAAAAATGTCTATTCATGTATATGAGGTCAGATAAGTTAAATGGTCTATTAGGAATGGAGAATCATCATGTAGAATATTAAGGTGCAAAAGGTGTTTGGGGAAGTGGCTGAAATGGTAGATGCTGAGATGCTAAGACTAATGCTTGGTTGTTGAAGAGGCAGTGAGAGGAGGGTTGCTGAGGGGGTATAGAGTAGTAAAGGGTGTAGGATAAGCACTGGTTTATTTCATAATTTAGACTGCGAGGGTGGAGTTTGTGCAGGAATATCTAGGTAGGCTATAGTATTTATATTGAATGTATCAGTTTGAGTACACTCAGTAATTTAAAAGAAAGGTGCAAAAGGTCTATATTGTAATCATATGCTTCTGAACACAAATTAAACTTGATATTCTTAAGGTATTTGTTAAAAAATAAAGATTATTGTTTTAACATACACTTCTTAGGTTATGCTTCAGGTACAGCTAGAGACATTTTATCTATGTTGACAGTAAATACTAAGGAGAGAGAAAATGAAAATAAAGGGTATGACAGAATTCTGGGAGCTTGGCTATTTGGGGAGACAGTGCAGCATGAACACAGGTACCTGGGTAACCGGAAACCACCTCAGGAAAGAAACCCAGCCCAGTAGTGTGTAGGAGGGGTTTACGGCTGAGAAAAAAGGGTTAAATAAAGCCAAATACCTGTGGGCATTTTGATTCCTTCAGTGAGAACATAACAGGGAGCTGGTGAGTAGAGTAAAGTCCCTTAGTCAGCCAGAAACACTTTTGGAAGAGTATGGCTATTTTGAGAGGTTAGTGGAAGCATAGTGAGAGGCAGAAGAGTCATCAAGTCCCAGTAGGACCTGATCAAAGAGTGTGACCTAAATTGGGGGTTAAGCCTTTGGTGGGAATCTAGTCATGTTATATGATAATTGTGCCTTTTGTGGAAGTCTAAAGATATACCTGAACTGCTTCTGAGCAGGAAGTTAACTGTTAATATTGTCTGAAAAGTGCACTGAAGAAATGAATCAACAGTGAAGTGCATATGAACTCTAACATGCAACTTTATTCTTACTATTATCTTAAACATTGACTCAGCCAAATGGTGTACAGGGATAAGTAACACAGAAAACACACTACCATAAAATTACTAAATTCTAAATAAACATTGAAAGCCCTCACCCTTTTACACAAAGGTGGTGTTATGCTGGGGAGGCAGAGCTGTGTGAAAAAGACAGGGTGCCTTATCAGACTGGGAACAGCCACACCAATCTGGGAGAAGTATGGGCATGTCACACAGGGGTTCAATTCACAGCCGGGAGCTTTAAATGGAGAAAAGATTACAAGAGAGTTGAGGTTCACCTGGGGATCTGAGCCAAATAGCTAAATAACTATGAGAATATAGAAGGTCATCACTGATTAGTATTGCAATTCTGCCTGATACAAAATGGAAATAAAAATTATGGGTCTTCATCTCTCTTAACAGAAAAGTGTTGGTGAGAAGTGAGGATGCCACACTGGTATTCTCACTGGAGTGAGAAAATATATCAGATTAAGATACTTGGTGGAAGTTTTAGTTGCCTTGATGAGGGTTAAACACTAACATATTTTGTTTTAAAATAAACTGATATGACCATTTTACTGCAGACCCTGCTTTAGAATACTATTGAAGTCTAAGTGAATACAACATTTACTTGTATGAAGAAGTAGTTCCCCAATGGGTAATGGAGGCTTCTGGTAGCAATCCAGAAAACCATCCCTGTTTGGTTCTCTGAAATGTCAGAAGAGAAGATAGATTTGCTTGTTCCACCTGCAGCAGCAGAACCAGACTGTTATGTAATAAGTGGAATCTATGGAATCTGAATTTTAACATTCTTCCTCCCAAAACAGATTAGCATTTACTGGCTCAGGCAATATCTACTGAAATTAGAAGTCTCAAGAAACATGTATTAGCTCATTCTTTTCAAGTGATCAAGTTGCTCATATATTCTTAACAGTATCTTGGCATCAGACTTGCAAATTAATTAATTAAATAGATCCGCCCTCAAATATTAGAACATTCAGTGAAAATATACAACTAAATGCAAATGCACAAGGCATTTGAACCCTCTCTCAGAAGGTAACACATTCATGTTCCTCTTTTATTTTCCTCATCTATGTGGTGAATTCTCTTGTTTGCATACATTTACTCAGATTTATAAGCACACATTCTCTCTCACATACACAGAGGCGTTTCTCACATACACAGATGAAGTAGGATGTGATCAAGAAACATCTTCATCCCCACCTCTTACCTCACAGGCAGAGTTCTGTCTCCTTTCCTTCTGTCCATCTCTCTTTGGGGAACAGGATACCAACGAAAGTTAAGTTTCCAGTTAAAACCTCCGTAAGTCATGTCTGAGCCAGCCATATATTCAAACGTGTCATCGCTGATCACATCAATAATGGGGCAAACAACAATCTTCCTATAAAAATAAATAAATAGATGAATAAATATGAAAATATACAGTTTCCATGTGAGGAAATTGCTTTGGCCCACATACGCGTATGAACAGTTGCCAGCAATACTTTCCCAGGGATGTCTTTGACAACCAACAATTACCTGCCTTATCTTTACTGCATTTAGTTAAAGTCTTTTACAATTTAGCAAAAGTAAAAAAAAATGGGACAAAACAAAGATAAGGTGCACATTTATTCATATATTTATGTATTTATTTCATACCTTACCTTTTCCCAGTATAGGACAATCTGCTTCCAACAACTTTTGAAAAGTAGCAAAATGTCCATGTAGCAGGTGTATTAAATTCCCCACTCCTAGTCTAGTGCTATTTCGTTATAACTTTCTGTTAAATGGTTTGACCTTGAGCTGAGGTTTATCATACTTTCAGCTTAGAAGATATTCCCATAGCTAAAGCTTCAACACCATAAAATAAATGGTTTAAAAATAAGCTGGCCCTTCTGAACTTTAAAGTTCACCTGGCTGATGGTACTATAACACAAAGCATTGTACAGCATCAGCTCTTCGTGCTCACCTGTCTTCCTTTATTCTTGCCAGCAGGGGCTCTAGCCAGCCCAATGTGCATTCACAGTGTGCATCCAGGAAAGTAATGACCTGGCCTTTGGAAGCTGCTGCTCCTCGAAGCCGAGCTCGAATCAGACCTGACCGCTGTTCCATCCTAATAATTTTTACTGGCACTTGCAATGTTTTCACATAATTCTCTAATGGGACCTTCAGAAAATCTGCCAAATGCAATTAAGGAAAGAAGACACAACAAAGTGTTTGTTCAAATTAAATGCACAAGCCATAAGAACAGAGAGAAGAATTGTGTAGCTAAGATGCTTGCTGAAAGAGTAACCTCCCTTACAACAACTGACAAACGTATATGAAAAGGTCAGAGAATTCTGAGTGCAGGTAGTAAAAAAAGAGTGGGAGATGTTCTATCATTTTACAAAATAGAAGAAGGGAAACAAGCAGGAATCCAAGAGCACTGTGCAACTCTTGATTTGCTTTATAAGTCCTTAAGAAGGAACTGTGATGCGCTAGTATGAACACAGGAGATCAAGTACTATAGACATTTTCTCTCTCTCTCTCTCTCTCTTAATCTCTGCAAGCTGTGTGTTTATGTTAAAAATTTATCTTCATATCCCAAACCCTCCCTGTGTGCTTCATATTGTAGGCAAAGTATTTGGAGCCAAGGAGGTCTATAGGAGAACCTAACATTACTAGACATTCTTTCTAAAGCATGGGAAAGAGTTTTCTTTATAATTCAAAGAGTTTTTGATGGTGGGAAAGAGGCAAAGCCTGACTGTGAGTACTATGATCTGCTGAAGTCATCCAAAACTGAATAATAGTAGGATGATTCTCTTGGCCGTAGAGCATCATCCTGTCACTGTCCAGCTATGGAGGACTTCATTATAGCCCCATATGCACACACTTCTACAAGCTAACTTTCCATGGTCTCAACTGATCACTTTTTGGATGCTAAGGAATTTGTTCTACAATTAGAGCCCTCCAGAATGTGAAGTCTTTTTCCCCTCATTCTTATATGAGGAAGTTCACACCACTCATGATTTCTTTGGAAACCTTTTTGTGAAATATATATAGAGACTTAAGCACTGTGACTGGCATTACAATGAACCAGAAAAGAAATCAATGAACCAAAGACTCCTCTTACCAAATTAAAAGTGTTGAAGAATGTGACATTTACACATTAGAATTTAATAATTAAACAATTTCTGCCACACTTTTATGACATGACTGATGTTATAAGCAATTATAGGATTGTGTTTTTTCAACTGTTTTGTAAGCCAAATAATAAAAAAGTCATTCTATCAAACATATAATAAAAAGCAACACACCCCTAAGAGACAAAATGAGCATCAGAGCAGCAGAAAATTGCATTTTCAAACTCTTGCTTAATAAATTTTTCACCAGGGAATTCTAGCAGTTGGGAGCAGTTCCTTAGGCAGACCCTTTCCTGAGTGCCTAACACCCCCAAAGCAAAAAGTAGAGGGAGGTCTCAGATGAACTGAATGGTAGATGAATTGAATAGTCAGGCTCCAATGGGAAGTAACATTCCTTCTCCAAAGGCCACTGAGATCTCTAAGAGACTGGAAGAACTTGGAATTAAATGTGCCAAAAATCCGGCACTAGCAGCTGAAGTACTGGAGTTAAAGACTCCAAGTGGTGAATCCTAATTGGGACCCTCACAGATGCATTTTGGATAAGATTGTTTCTGAATACTCTTCAAAGTCAGTAATACAGAGAGTTATCTAATCTCCATGTACCAGGTTAGTCAATGCAGGCTGTTAGGGGTAAACCAAGACATTCTGATGCCTGACGTAAAGCATGAAAAAGTGGTCTCCTCCTTTCCAGGTACAGAGATTGGCTAGAAGAACCTTATTTCAACAATGACAGTGCGGTTGTAATTCTTCTCTAAGATTGGGCTCAAAGGAAGCAACAAATAATGTTAACAATTGTGTGCCCACTTCAATAATGTCTGAAAGAAAAAAAGAAAGAAAGAAAGAAAGAAAGAAAGAAAGAAAGAAAGAAAGAAAGAAAGAAAGCCAGCCAGCCAGCCAGCCAGCCAGCCAGCCAGCCTGCCTGCCTATTTGCATCATTCTGTACAAAATCCACACATGGGTATTTTGCTCAGAAAACAGTATTTTCTGTGCAGGAAACAGCATTTTATGCACATAAAATAATAATTCTATGCAGAAATATTATTTTCTGTAAAAAAAAATCTGTATCCTGAGCAAAAAAAATTGTTGTTTTCTATGCATGTGAAAATTTGGCACATAATAAATCCTCAATTACAGCATTTTATGTGTAGAAAACAGATTTTTCTTTGCAGGAGATATCATCTTTGTGTAAAAAAATCATTTTCTGCACAGAAAATGCAGTTATCTGCATGAAAAAAAACACATGAGGATTTTTCCCAGAATAAGTCCCAAACTGTAAAGATTCTCATCAATTCAGAATTGTTCTTGTCAGTGTTTCTCAAAACTTGAGAAATATATTTTTGACTTTTCCCCCCAAAATATTTTGATCCCTAAATAGCAATGATAGAGAGTCCTCCACCACAATTTAGGGTGGTAGACAAGTTTAGAGGGTGTGGAATCCCAGAGTTTGCAGTTTAGGGAGGGGCATTTACCATTTTCAGCCAGAGAGCTCTTTGACCTCAGTAAACTACAAACCACAGAATTCCACAAGATGTTGAAAGCGGAATAATAGCTCTGTAACAGTGTAGGGCAAAAATGGCCTAAGACTCTCTGCATCCTTCAGGTAGTATAGCCACTGGCTATCACAGCTGAGGGATTCTTCTGAGTTATATCTCCCCCCCCCCAAAAAAAAGAACTTTCCCAAGCACTGGCAAAGATATAATGATGACAGAAGTCCTCTTTGCTTTCCATCACCACAGAGCAGAGAAGTAAAATGGCCTATTCCTTCTATTGCCACTCAAAGCCATACTTCCCTGAAACCCAGAAGAAAATTTGCACATTATCACCAAAGAAATGTCTTTTTTAAAGACAAAAATAAAAAATGCATTTCCATTTCTAGAAGCCTGCAATAATATTGCTTCTTGATAGATTTTGATTTATGTTCAGTCATACCTCTTTCACTGGCATCATCTACCAAGATAATCTCAGAAAGCAGATAGTGTGGAGACCGATTTACAACGCTGTAAATAGTACGAAGCAAAGTGCTCCAGGCTTCATTATGAAATACTATGACCACACTTGTGTTTGGTAGTTCATCAGGGTAGACTTTTGTCTTGCATCTGTCAAAGATGAAAAAAAAAAGGAAGCTAATTTATTCAGAAATCCATTCGGTGGCACTAAATAATGACATACAAGTTAATCAGGTTCCAGAAGCCAAGCCCCAAGGTTGCTGCACTGAAAGGAGAATGAGAGTGGAATATTAAGTTTCCCAAAACTGCAAGAAAGATTCAGAACAGTAACAATCAAATCTGTACTTTAGGCAACAGGGATATGAGCATAAAGCCGTATAAAATCTATCTCTTATTTTATTGTTCTCAAATGCTGAATATAATACTAATAATATATAAAAATAGCAAATAAAAAAATCACAGTCCTAAAGATCTGCACAGGGAGATAAATAAGTGAATAAACTGATACATATGTTTCTTTTGTGAAATTCTAATGTATATTACATGCCTGCACTTTCACACACATGCACATAGACAAGCACAAAACACTTCTGCTTTTTTTATCCTCCCTGCTGACAGTGGGATTGAACTTCCCCAAAGCTTGACTAAGGCCCTTTCCACACGGGCATATTGCCCACGCTAGGGCGACCTCTCCAGGGGGTCTTCTTCACCACGGGGTGCACTAGTGCAGTTGGAAAAAGTGAGGTTCTAAACCTCAAACCGCTCTAGCACAGTCGCGGGGGTGGCGCTGCGAGTTTTATAAAAACCACCTTCCCAAGTGGTTTTTATGAAACTCACCTGCGCTGCTCCATGGCAGCCCCCGGTGAAGAACTGCAGAGACGTGGTAGCGCATCCCTGCAGATCTGCCCGGGGGCGGGCTTCTGACTGGCACACTGCCCTGATTGGCGGAGTGCCGCCGGCCGCCATTTTGGGCGCCGCCGAATGCCACCAAAATTTGGCGGCGTTTAGAATGGTGAATCCACGTTCCCCACAGGGACGGAGCAACCCGCTACCAGGTAAGCTCTGCCCCGCGTGCGCCACCCCGTTTCACCCCCCCATGTGGAAAGGGCCTATGATAGCTTTGAGCTATGCCCAACATCCCCACTACTACAAATCAACACCAACGAAAATACCTTCCAATTTGACATTTATAATAAGAGCACTTTGTAGGGCAAAAACTTTGGATGCTCAGCATGTGAAATGGTCTCAATAGTTTAAATAAATTAAACTACCACTGAAAAGCATTAAATCTAGTATGTAATCTATTTACTTATCATGTTGAAAAGAGACTGGGAAACTGGTTATTCCCTAGCATTGGTACATGATCAAACTGCCTATTACAAAAGAAACAGAAGCTCCAAATCTTTAATTGCAAGAAGAAAACACAGATGTGTACCACTTGTACACACATAGGTTGTGCACACACAGAGGCTGTATTTTCAGCATCACAATAAACCATGGTTTATCATGACAGGAAGAAGCTCAAGTGAGCATTGGTTTCTCATGTTTTTCACTCTGCATGTGAAACAGAATCTTTCTATTCAATTTTGAACACCATTTTAGTATCATGCCTAAATTCAAAATTGTGGTTATTCTTAACAATTACTTTTGAAACAAGCCAGTGTCATAATAATTAAAATGAAGCCTAGTGAAGATTCATTACAGTTTATTGGGTCTAAACAAAATAATGAGTGGCAGTTAACCAAAAGAAAGGAAGTAAAAGCTTCCAAACTCTTCGTGGCGGTCATTTTGAAAGATGAGAAGAGAAAGGAGGGAGGCGCATAGGCCGGAGATTCACCTAGGCATGTCCCCGCTATGATAAAAAGTCTTTCTGCTTCTGCAATAAATCATATTTTGTTGCAACACTTAAATGCCAATTAAAGCCTGGGGTAGCAGGCACTTCCTTTCATCCCTTCCATGCTTTTCACTCTTGCAAAAGTGAAAAATATATCTGTCAGTCATTGTCCTGAGTAGCAGCGTCCCAAGGGCATACGATACAGTGGATCTTCCCCAAAGCTTATACAATGTATGGTTGTTCAGGGAGAAGAATATGTACCCCTACAAATTCTTCCATTGTACCTGGAAACCCATTGCTGCTCCAACAATGGGGCGCAGCAAAAATAGAGCATCTCCCGAGAGGTAGGGAAAGGGTTGGGGTTCACCAGGGCTTTTACCATTCTTCCAGAAATGGGGAGGCATAGTCTGCCAGTCCTAAGGTCACCTTCTTATACACCTTCAAGAGAAGGGGGAATAAAATAACAACCACCACTACTTCTGCCTTGCTGCTCAGCAGAGTTTGCAATCTGGAGATTCCTCTCTTTTGGGTCCTGTCCCAAATCCCTTAGGACTGTGCTGTCTCTCTTTGTGCCAGGCACTGTATAGGTAGTACAATACACACATTTCTGCCTAGAATAATCTATGCATTTTTAACTTTAGTTACTTAAACTAACAGTTGAGATGTCTTGAAAAATAACTACCATTTTCTGTGGTGCATTTACTAACATACTAACATACTAACAAATAATACATCTGTTAGTTGTAAATTATAAAGAAAAATCAACAAATGAGTACATGAAACCTTTTATTTGTCGCCCTGCCATCCGGAAGGCAACAACTCTGAAGACTCAAAGAATCTGATAAGTGCTAGGTAAGCTTCATCTTTTCAATACCAGCTGGAACCTAAAAACCCAGTGTGCCTTGATTTATAAATATCCAGGTTATCTGTGTTGATGTATCAGTGGAAATGTAAAAATACATCTATACTCTATATTACTTGAAATATCAAAATGATAAATTTCCCTGTTTAAAACAGTGCCACATTAGAAGAAAAATGACCGCTTATTAGAGTATAACTAGCAGTAGCCATAAAACAAAGAAACTAGCAAACAAAAGAAAACACTATTTTTGTCTTCCTTGAGACATAACAATGGATTTTGATTGGAAGCAATATTCTAGTGATTGAAGTGCTTTCCCATGGAAATCATGCATTTGTCAGATGTAGATTTATGAATACACATGAAGTAACTACAGCTGTTTAAATGTAAGGAAAACACATTTTCCACGATCAATAACATGAAAACAGAGTGCACTACATATCTATTTACTATTGTTCCCTTTGGCTATGTACAAATTATGTGACCATAAACTGTTCCATTGTGATTTTATTCCTTTCAGGATTGTATTGATGTTTTTCAGCAATGCAAGGCTAGATAATACATCACATGAAGAGAAGCAAACAGGTTGGAGAAATGAGAAACTGCAGTGACAACAGGCAATTTAAGCAGTAGCTGTAGTCATTTTGGGCCCAAACCGAACACAGTGGTAGAGGTAACTTGTTGGATTGTAACACGATAATTTATCTGTCAGAATTTTATTGTTCTACATTAAGAAAGTTAACAGCAGCAGTCAGAAGTAGGGCAACAAATAAAAGGTCTGATGTTCTGATTCTTTCAATTTTGTTTATAATTTACAAATAACAAATGTATTTCATTAGTAATGTATTTAAAGCACCATAGAACATTGTAGTTATTTCCCAGGCTTCTCAACTGTTAGTTTTCTTAACTAAGGGCAACATATTTCTTTCTTTAGACCTCTTACAGAAATACAGTGCTACGATTCCACTTCAGCTGTCATGGTGGCATCCTATGGAATCCTTGGATATGTAGTTTGGTCGTAGGTACCACAGAAGTTTTCTGGTTGAGGATTCTAAGTACCTCCCCTAAAATGCAAACCCCAGGATTCCATAGGATGGAGTCAAGCAGTCCAAACAGAATCATAGCGCTATTACTGCACAGTATGAAAGGGGCCATTTGAGAAACGACACAGAGAAGTGGCTCTTATCTTACCATTTACTTCTACTTCAGACATGTTGCTAATCTATTAACTATTTTATTTTTATTTTATTTTATTTATGTCCTGCCCTTCTGCCATAGAAGGCCTCTCAAGGGGAGTCTTAAGGACAGCTAAGAAATTATGGGCTCCATTTGTACTATTCAATTATAGTGCTATTATTCCACTTTAATTGCCATAGCTCCATGCTATAGAACCCTGGAATTTGTCATTCAGGGAGAGGCATTTAGAATTCTCATCCATAGCACTCCCACGCCTCACCAGACTACAGACCCCAGGATCCCACAGGATGAACCATGGCAGTTAAGGAATAATAATGCTACATTTGTGTAGTACGAACAGGTCCCAGAAAGAAGCAATGGGCATTCTACCCATCACGGTTGGCTATGGACTTCGCTTGCTTAATCTTAATGACCTTCACTAAGATCTAGTCCCTTTCCACACCTTACCTTGTTCTGGTGCTGGGGTGTGGGGATTGCGTGAGCAGCCTCTGCCGAAAAGCTCTCCTTTCCCTGCTGCTTCAGTTCTGCACAAGCTGCCTGCTCATGCGAGAGCCCCGCCTCTTCCTTCCGCAGTGCAGCCTGGGACCTTCCCAGGCTGCACGGGGGCAGGAAGTGCGACCGGCCCAACTCCAGAGACTTCACACGCCAGGTAAGTGTGCGTGGGCCCTGGGAGCAATGCACAATCGCGCACCATTTTCGGCTTCAAGACGAAAATGAAAAGGTGCGCGATCGGCCCCTGCCGACCCCTGGAGCATTGTGCGATTGTGAGTGCGTCGTGCAGATCTTTCCTCACAAGCGTGCAATGCCCCAGGCCCTCTTTTGCATGGCAAATGCTGTGCAAAAAGGGCACTAGTCATAGATGAGCATATTTGACTCAAATAATGATTAAAATCGCAACATCTTTTAGCCCTCTTGTTGTGTGCCTTCAAGTTTTTTAGACTTACGGCAACCCTAAGATGAACCTATCATAAGGTTTTCTGGGGCTAAGAGTACATGATGCACCCAAGGTCATCCAGTGGGTTTCCATGGGCAAGCGGGGAATTGAATTCTAGTCTCCAGGGTCGTAGTCCATTGCTCAGACCTCTACACCACACTGGGTCTCATGGTTAACTGTAGCCATTCAGTTTTAACAGCAAGCCATACTTAAAGACAACAAAGCAAAGGCAAAACTTGTGATTTGTATCAGAGAAGAGAGGGAGAGAATGTATTCTCATGGTCCTTTCCTAATCTGCTAACTACAATTAAGAGACATTTGAGGTATTTCTCCAGTTATAATCATGGGAATCAAACTGGGGTATATGATGAACATGATAAAAAGAAGATGAAATTCCATCCAAATACTATGCAATACATCCCTAAGGAAAGAGGAGCCTCAATCTAAAATTAAACATCTGAGTTATATGCCAAAATCATAAGAATCAGGAAATTCCTAAGACGATATATGAAGCTATTTTAAAAATAAAACGAAGGGAAACCTGGAGCAGGGTTAAAGGTTAAAAATATAACATACAAAAATGTTTCATTGGCTTAAAGGAAATACTCATTTTTGTTTTTGTCTTTAAAATGAAAACCAAGGTTGAAATCTACAAGTTAGAATTCCCAGGCTTCCATGCAAATGCTAGCCCCCACTAAAATATACCAACTGAATCAAAACTTGATAAATCAACCCTTATATAAGTTTTATTGATTCTATGGACCTACTCTACTTAGGAATAGCAATTGGCTTTAGACTCAAATTCCCATTATGGGTGAACAGATCTGATCTTAAAAGAAATATCCATATTTCCTCATTTAGTATGTAAGTCCATATTATCTGAAATAAGAATTGCCCATTTTCTACAATGACAACACTGTTGTGATTATTTTCTGTAGATACGTTAATGTATTTCTTTCAACAATAATTATGACAAACTAATTAGGGTAGTTCTTAGGAAACAGTTAACATCAGAGCTTGGAATTACTAAACAATCCTGTACAACCCTCTTTACACTCTGTGGAGGTAGGGCAGAGGGAACTATAGGACTCAGACTTCTTTTCGAATCTTACAAATGCCAGAACACTACCCCTAGTGGAAGAAATGATAGTTAAAGTATTATTCCTCAAGCCATTTAGAGCTGTGAAGTTTTGAATGCTTACCAGAAATGTATATCCTCCAACATCTCACAGATGAAATCCAAGACATATGTGATCAAGCAACATCAGGGTGTGCTCAAGATGGCAACAGTTATTAATGAGTGTGACCACACATGCTAGGAGATGCTGCAGCAGTTTGCTTTCACCTGAGCCTACTGAGAAGAACAAAAGCCCACAAGATTCTATCCCTTCCTTTCCTCTCCACCACTGAGTTAAATGAGTGCAAACTAATTTTCTACTTTAAACTCATTTTGCAGCAGCTGAAGTAAGCTGAAGACAAAGGGGGGAAAGCAAGAAAAGGAAGAAAGTAGCAAGAGGAGAGAGAAACTGGGACATTTTAAAAGGAGCTGAAAAAGTGAGATGCCAAAGGATTGATCAGAACTGATCTTTCCAACTGGGATATTTAGAGGGTATAGAAACCAATCCATTTTTGCTACCAATATGTAACATGGTCTCAGGGGCTTGTTTCCACCAGAATCCTTGCTGATGCATTCTGGAGAAATTCTGAAGGTTCTTCAAAATGCAACCAGGTTGTGGTGATCCAATCTGGATGTCGCTAAGGGACATCTCACAGCAATTAGGCCTTCTTCCTCAGAAGCAAGTACACTGGCCCAAGGCACCCTTGGCCACTACTGAAATTTAGATATTCAAATACAAAGCTAAACCTACAAGCAATTTCTAACAATTTTTTAATATGTATACCATCCATCTAAACCAGGATAAAGCCCTTTTCCAGAGTCTGTTTCTTAACCTGGAACAGATATGGATTAAAGTCCATTTTATTGGCCCTTGTCTGCTGCTTATCACCTCCAGGCAAAGATTTAAATTAGCTACAGCTTTCTTGATATTAGACGAGGAAAAACAAGGCTGAATGATGTCCTCATACTAAAAGCGAAATACACAACAAATTCTCAGATGATTTCAGTGATTCTACATAGACCTTACCAAAACATTGTAGGGGAGAAAAAAAATTAAGAGACACTGCATACCAACAAGCTAACCTGCTGAACAGCACTAAGCCAACAGCAACATCTGAAACTGCCCCAAGAAATTCCGGAAACTAGTTTTTTTAAGGAGATGATGTAATCGAGTAAGACAGAATGCAGCCAAGTTAGTGAGATATGCTGAGGTTAACAACTAGAATGTGTCAGGCTTGTCTGCTCTTATTGATTGGGATGTGGCTCATGGCTATACCTCATCTTGTTAAACTAGGATTGAACAAGATTCTGCTGGGACACTATAGATATTGCACCACTGTCATGGGTACACTGGCACACCCCAGTCATTATTAATCTCCACCCATCTGAACAGTGCAGTATCAAGGAGAATTAGTCACTATCTACATTTAAGGCTTAGAATACCTTCCCATTATCAGTAGTAAATCTTCCAGTGGCATGCCTGTCTGAGAAGCAGTGTTGACAAAAGAGAGCCTCCTACAGTGCTGTAGCACACACGACCCTCCCTGGACTGGGTGGCCGTGCAAGGGTCGAGGTACGAGATGCTGGGAGGCAAGAACCAAGCCAGTTCTGGTCTTTGAGGATGCAATTTATTAAGCAAAGAAGTGAAAATAAAAACAAAAGGCACATAAGCATACATACACTCTGACTCAGTCAGAAAGGCAAAGCAGCCAATGGAGCAGAGTTCCCTTTGTTTCAACAGATGATATAGGCTTTTCGTACACAAGTGGCAAAACAGGCTGTCAATCCATCAACCTACCATGCTGAAACGGGCAGGAGGGGTGCTATCCCACCTCAGACGCCAATTACTGAGGCATCCATGGGCCAAGTGCATGATAGGTTTGTGGCCAAGTCTCATTACCTGCCCGAGACGGCGGCAGACGGTCCCTAATCAGGCTTCAGTCTCCCCTCCCTGTACTGGATAGCACGGGGAGTGAAGTACCCCTTGTTAACATTCCTTGACTATTCTCACAGGTCTGCAGCATACAGGACAGACTGAGCTAGCAACGCAACAGCATGAGCTAACCCGCCAAATACGCTCGTTAGTGTGAAGGCAAGCTGAACTAAAATGTGTGAGTGTACAACATAAGGCCTGCCCAGAGGGCCTCGGGCCCAACAAGTGCTTAACTTGACTCACTTTCTCACACAACTTATCAAATACAAAAGAGAATGGATTTGGTCTTGCATCTAATAAATGTCGCCATATGATCAATGATCCACTGGTTGCATAGTGTAAAATTGCACCAGCATTATCTGAAATGATCTTACAAGACTATACAACTGCACAACCAAACAAGCAATGGATGGTACACTATGTATTCTCCCACTGCACAACTGTCAATCCAACTCCCCAACCATGACTGGAATCATACTTACAGAACCCCCTGAACAACAATACTGCTGATGCAACATTTTCCACTGGTATTAATGAGATTGTGCAGCTCTGACAGGATACCACCCTTGCACAACCTCTCCAAAAATATAACCGCTTCCATAACAGGATTTTGGCCTAGGAAACACCAATAAATGAAATACCGACTTCACTTAAAATGCCAAGCATGAGTCCAATAGAATATTTAAAATGCTCTTCAAAAGTATCTCAAGTTAATTTGACCAAATTCATCTGGACATTATGGACATTAATCAAGAAAATCAACATAATAATAACTGAAAACTACACTTCACTGAGGCACAGTTCTCAAGGTTCCAGAACCCATTTCGAGTGCCAAATAAATGTAGCAACATCAGATGAACCAAAGCATTCAACATTTCACAGGAGAATCCATGATTCCAGAAAATGAGCATGTA
This sequence comes from Iguana delicatissima, assembly GCA_948472985.1. Lineage (NCBI taxonomy): Eukaryota > Metazoa > Chordata > Lepidosauria > Squamata > Iguanidae > Iguana > Iguana delicatissima. The sequence continues at coordinate 496,615 of CAOKZL010000320.1, read as the reverse complement.
GGTAGATATTTTGCCATTATTCTGAATGTAAACAGGAGCAGCTGAACAAACAATGGATATTCCACCCACAATTTATTTATTTGAATCCAGCAACTTTCATTTTGGACAATTACTTCCTTTACAGCTAAATGCAATATTGCAGGCCCTTTGGCATGGCTGGGTGTTCCTTATGACAGCACTATAGAAATAGCCTTCTATTTCAAACATATACTCAAGGCAAGAGTTAGTAATGTTTATTATATAACAGAAAACTGTTGCAATATTTCTGCAATGAAAGGTTAATGTTTACAACATACAATAATTTTGTTCAAACCCCAGGAATTACTCAAATTGCATCTATGTGTATTCAAGAAATAATTTGCATCCACGAGCAAAAAGGGAATCTAAAATAATTTAGCATCACTATCCCCTACTCCACATTTAGCCAACAGTGGCATTTAAGACAAGTCTATCAATATTGATTTGCTGGATATTGTTGAACCAAAATACGGAGTAGCCAATCAATTTTTATATCTAGCAGGTGATAGATGGGGAAATGTGTTGTGAAAACGGCTCTCTTGTGTTCTGTTATGCAGTATAAATAGGTCTGCAGTCTGAAAGAACAAAGAGACTTCAGTCACACCTTCAGCTGTCACTGTTCATAATAATGACATACTCCAAATGTGGGCTTGAATATCAAGCTTTCCTTGGGGATTTTTCAACTCTAAACGCAGCATTAATTTTTCAGAAGTTCCTCTGTGCAAGAATTTCATTTACCTAAAAGCTCAAAAAGCTTTTGTGCCAGAATACGAACAAAGTAACAGATGAAGGAGTATTTCCATTAAAAAAAAAAAGTACCAATTTTTAAGAGGGTAATCATTCCCTGCATCTCTGACAGAACTGAAGTAGATAATTTAAAGATTCTTTCCACATTTTCCTAACCATACTGCTCCATAAAATAAGAACCGGGCCCTTGATCTCCACTATATAGAAACTGAGAGAGGTTCTTCTATTAGTCAAAAAGAGAAGGGGCACAAGTAGATTCTTAAAAAGAATAAAGAAAGATAGAACAATCTACAGTGAGGCATACTGTTAAGAAAGAGAGAAAAGAAGCACTTCTGAGATAATGTTTCAGGCTAGTAAATGGTTAAGGGCACACTTTTCTGTTTAACTGTCAATGCGTGTGCCATAGAACTGAATGGAAACCACTGGAAAGTAGGCAGATTTCAATCACGGATAGTCTTGTGTAGAAGGAAAATTCTCATCACTTAAAGCACAGGTGATCTGAAGAATATTGGCAGGGATAGCTTTGGATGTACCTGTTTGTATCTCCATCTACTGTGTTCAATAGAACTGAACAGGGATCACTGAGAACCAAGATCAGACCACCGTTATTCACATAGCTTCTTCTTCACCATAGAGCCCTCCAATATATAATTTCTCCTTCATGCCATAATATTACATAAACAGATACACTTGGGGGCAGATATATATAATATATCTCCATTTATTATGAATAGTTGTACCCTTCCCTTCCTTTATGTGACCCAAGCCTATATGGCTTTGGTTCAGGTTATTTGAAGGACTGTATTTCCTTTTATGAGCCCATTTGAGCTCTAAGATCGTCTAGAGAAGCCCTACTCTCTGCCCCACATCTTCTCAGGCTCATTTGGTAGGAAGAAGGGAGGGAGCACTCACAGGGATTGCTTCCAGCAACTCCTTTGCAATAGGGGTCAGGTTGGCCCCATCCTTGCTCTCCTTCTATCAGCAAGTCAAAACATTCTTATGCCATCAGGCTTTTAGAAACTGAGTAGGTGGGCTTTTAATGCTGGACAGCACTGTTTTTAGTCTTTTAATGAATTTTAGTGTTTTTGATGTTTAATGTTTTAACTGTATACATGTTTAATCATGTTTTAAATAAATCAAATTTATATTTTCATGAATGATTTTGTATAGTTTTAATTTGTATTGTTTTTTAAGCATGTTGTTAGCCACATTAAGTCCAATTATTGGGAGAAAGGCAAGATGTGAATGAGTAAAATAAGATAACACTTAACCACAAGTTCAGCAGTGGTTGCATACAGGTTTACCTCAGAAAATAGTTTCCAGAATGGTAAGAGCTGGTTAGAACAGCTTTTTGTTGTTGTTGTTAATTGCTATCAAGTGAGCTTTCTCTTAGGGTGACACTATCAATGAGAGATCTCCAAGTCACTCTGTCAACAACAGTTATACTCAGGTCCTGTAGACCCAGGCCTATGGCTTCCTTGACTGAGTCTGTCTACCTGTAATGTGGTCTTCTTTTCCTACTGCCTACCACTTTACCAAACATTATCAACTTTTCTAATGTTACATTGTCTCATGATACCTCCAAATTACTGTAGCCCTAGTGAGAGTTCAGGCTTAATTCCTCATTAGTTGAGTTTTTGGTAGTCCTTCATATTCACAGAACTTTCCTCCAATACCACATGTCAAATAAGTTGGTTTCTTTCTTTTTTTTTGTCAGCTTTCTTCTCTTAGTTTTCACACCCATACATAGAAACAAAAACACTGGCATGGATGATGCTGACTTCAGTATTCAATGAGGTATCTTCACACTTTAGGATCTGATCTAGTTCCAACGTGGCTGCCCTTCCAAGCATTAATCTTATTCTGATTTCTTGACTACAGGTTCCATTTTGATTAATGACTGAGCCAAGGCATAGAAAATCTTTAACTATTTCAATGTCTCCATTGATCACAGTAAAGTTAGGTAAATAATCTGTGGCTTTTTTTCCTTCCATTCCTTCTATTTCTTTTCCTCTATTTTCTTCTCTACTTCTGCATTTTCTTCATTAGCTATTACCAATAGTAATTCCAGATCTTTGCCATCTTCATCTACTAATATGGTGTCATTGGAATATATTAAATTATTGAGGTTTCTTTCTCTATTTTTCATATCTCCTCCCTCTAAATCTAATCCTATTTTCTATATGACAGAAAGGTTTACCTAATAAAATTCAATGATTGCCTCTTTTCATGTGCTGCACTACCGATCACACATGACTACTTTCTAACTTTCAAATCAACTTCAGAAGCTAAATTAGAAACAATTAACTGATAAACAAAATTCTGTGCTATTCTAAATGAAGCATGTGATATGCTTTCTTTTCTTAGCACTGCCATCCTCCCACCCCTGCCCCTAATTTAGTAATAGGTTTAAGGCTGCACTCAGTGTTGCACTTCACAAAGCACGCAACAGATGTGTTGGTCTCAGAGCTTCCTCCAGAAATTGGATTTCTGTCATGGGGACAAAAGCAAGAATCAACAAAAATTCTGTGACAAGTGAGATTTTCAATCTGTGAAGAGAAGAAATTGTTGCTTCCAAATACGGCCATAAGCTTTCACTCAGTTCTTATTGTTTTTACTGTCAGTTAATTTGTGCAGTTAACATATTTTATATCAGTGAGTGCTATTATCTCTTAAAAACTGGAAGGGCTAGACTAAGAAGAGGAGGAATGCATCTACTATGAGCAGATTACCTTATCATGGGCACCAACCAAGGTTGATTACCTATAAATATGTTGGGCTAAATAATTCTGCATATATGTCTAAAATATCCAAACAAAATTATGCAGTTATGCTTTGATAAGTACAATCTAATACACATTCTGAAGACAAAGGTGCTTACACTTTTCACACATTTGGCATAGGAGAAACAATTACACTTTTCACACATTTGGCATAGGAGAAACAACAACGCAACCATCAAAACTGTAAATTGCTATGAATTAAATGACCAAATGTGTAAATTTCAAAGCATGCTTTCTCTCTCACCACAGTCCAAAGGCCATTAAAATGAGCTTTATGGGTACAGGAAAAACTAGGGACCTTTAATTTTTGAAAATAACAACCCAGTTTGCCAAACTAAGGTCATGCGGGGGTGGGGGGGTGGTAGTCTTCCCAAAACACACACACACAGGTGTCTCAGTGCATTTGAAAATACTCTGATTATGTCCACAATTCTGTACATTCTTGATCAAGGTAGTACAGTATTTCCAACTCATAACAAAATTTCCAACTCTTAACAAAATATGATTGCAGGCTACTTCTGATGAGATGTCTCATATGCAAGTACTGATATCCAAAGTCTAAATTACATGGACAATACACCTCGCGTGAAAGGTCCAACTGAATACTTCTTATAAGAGGAACTTTCCAAGCTGTAACTCACTGTTAGTTGAACTATTTGTTTAATACAAGTATATGCCATCTTTTAGGGTAACCCCTCATATGGCAAAAACGTTAAACAATGAAATATCACATAATCAATAAAATCAAAACAAAACGTTGAAAAAAAGATGCTTGAAACTCACCTGTAGTAATCCTACCTGTATTTGACTGCAAATATAACTCTTTGGACAGACTCATTCCAAAGAAATCTGAAATCAAATGCTTCCAGTATTCTCTCTCTCTTTCGGATGCTTCTGTTCTCTGTGTCTTATCTGTTTTGAGTTCCTTTACTTTTAATTATTATTAATTCTCTCAATTAGGGTATTGTTGTTGTCTTGCTGTTACATGCCTTCAAGTTTTTTCCAGATTATGGTGACCCTAAGGCCCTAAGGCAAACTTATCATGGAATTTCCTTGGCAAAATTTGTTCAGCAGGGTTTGCTTTTGATTTCCCCTGAGGCTGAGGGAATGTGACTTGCCCAAGATCTCCATGGCCCAGTGGAAATTCAAACTCCAAGCCATAGTTCAAAGCGCAAACCACTATACTACACTGTCTCTCAATCAGTCTATGATACAGGTCCAAATGACCACTTGGTAATAAAAAGTATGAAAATCTTACCATATTTCCTATGCTCCTATCATACGTTGTGCTTGCTGTTGTTGCTGCAGATCCAAATAACTTGACAGTTGGGGCTAACAAGGACATCTTGTGTTGACATAATTGATAAGGCCTATTATCAAAGTAGTTCCCATTTGTATTACCTCATGTTTCACAGAGGGGAAAATGCAGAGAGATAGACTAGTGGAAAAAAGAATGCTAGTCCAACATTCTAAATGCAATAATGCTATTATGCTCCTGTTCTAGGAAATATAATGACAAGCTCTAGATAGGCATGGGACTTCATACTGTTTTATACTGTGTTTTGTTCTGTATAACTTTTTGTTTCACTGTTTTGTTCTGGATATGCTGCCTTGTTTTGTATAACTCTTAGATGTCCTTTTTTTCTCACATTGAGTATATAAGGCTATTTCTTTCGGCTTTCCTTGGTCCCCTGAAGCAAGAAATGAAGACTAGATGGAACATCAAGAATATTATCAGGAAGGAGTGACCATCACATACACATGTGTTGCTGTCTCTGCAATTGCCAAGACTGTACTAAGACAGAGTTGTCACCAGTGCTTGCCTTTACTAACAACCATTAAACAACATTCTAGGTAGAAATCTTGTCAGACTCTGTGACAATGGTTTGCAGATGGATTTTTTAAATATATATATATATTCAACTGCAAGTATGAGCAATATACCACACCTCTAAGTCCTGAACTCATGCCATGGAGAGGATCAGAAGCAGTTAAATGATCATCTTGCACTTTCTTGGACCAGATGGGGAATTTTTAATTTTTAAAGTAGAGGTGGGAAGCAAATGGTACCAAAGATGTTGTTAGACTGCAGTTCCAAGGAACCCCAACCAGCCTAGCCAATGGTGATGAATGCAGGTTTCAACAGCATCCAGGGCTGTAGTTGCATAACTAAGGCTACAAGAATTTTTTTGGATGCTGTTTACCCCCAATGTAGGGATTTATCTCTTATAAGTAGAGAATTTCCCCTTTATCTGATCTTCTCCAGAAACCATGACTCTTCCATGTTCCAGTTCAACTGGCTGAATGATTAACAGAGGACAGGCCGGGAAGAAATGGCCCTTTACTGAATGAAGTGAAAAAAATAGTTTCGAAGAGAAAACAGAATACTTTAGAGAGTTTGAAATACGCTCTAGAAGTGAAATGAAGAGGGATATTTGCTCAAGTGAAACAGCTGTCTGACCTAACTAAGGATGCAATCAATCAATCAATCAATCAATCAATCAAATCCCTTTGTTTTGATTTTGTTACATTTCTCCAAATTCCATTCATTTTTTATTACCCTTTTTGTGTCTTATTATTTAATTCCCCCCCCTTCCTGAATAGAGCTCTGAATGCATTATGGTTTGTTTTTTTCCTAATGTATACACTTTCCAATACATTTTTCTTACTCTACATGTTTCATATATTTTCCTCATTGACTGAAGCATATGTATATTTAGTTGTGTACATTTGTTTCCATACAATCTGAGAAAGAAAATAATCAACAGTTGTGGTTTCCTCCTTGATGACAGGAAAACAAAACAAAGTAAAAAAGGGGGGGATGATTTCATTAACAATCTCTCCGGATGAATATATTTAAAAACAAGTTAGCATGCATTTCTTTTTTTCCACCAATAGCTCCAGCCAAGGAGAGAGAGAACTGTGGAAACAGACGAACAAACAAATGTAGAAATGAATAAGCTTACTCATCTTCCTGCAATTTAGTGGACCGTGCTTCTTCTGGGAATTGTTCAGTGTACATCATAAGCCTGTGTTCATCCAGCTGTTCATAGAACAGCAGGAATTGACACCATGACTTCACACGACAACATGAAATGATACCATGGCCGCACAGTACAGCATGAAATGACACTATGGTTTTCAGCCCATGCTTATACAACTGATACGAGAGGCTTGCAACTATGTACATTTAAACAGGTGTCCACCTCCCTGCATCCTAAATAATTTCTTATCCAGATTACAGAAAATAAGCATGGTAAGGCTGTGGTAAAGGATACCATTATATCATCCTGAACACACTAATTTCATCTGATTTCAGAAGATAAGAAGGGGTAGGCCTCACTAGTATTTGGATGGAAGACCACCAGGGAACTCCTGATGGAAATGGTAAAGAATCATGCTTAAAATCCCGGAGAGCTTCTGCTGGTGAGAGTTGACAATCATGGGTGAAACAAATCCATGCGCTGACTGAAATAGATCAATGAGCTGATCAAGTCAAAGTGTGGGTGAGGGAAAGTATCACACAGGAAAATTAACTTCTGTTTCTAGCATAGACTGGTTGCCCAGTTGCTGTGTTCATTGTCACTATCAAGTTCTCTAAGCTGTGACAATTCAGACAAAAAGGGTACTCCCAATACAGGAAGGAAGCAATTTCATGGTTGAGTGGCCTTCTCCCTTCTCAGCACTACCCTTAAAAAAAAAAAAAACTACCTCTAAGCACACACACAAAGCACTGTTCTAACACACATTCTTTTCTCTCTCTTAAATTTTCATTTTCAAAAAGCCATCCAAATAGTCCACTGGTATCCACAACTCATCATGTCTAACATGTCATAATGCAAATCCTAAAATGGAAATAATAACAGCAATTTAATTCTGCTTAGAATTGAAATATTTACCCATTGAAATCAATAGGGTAAATACAAAATGACTAATTTAAATACCATTGGTTTAATGTGCCTATTCTAAACACAATAAAGTCTGGGTTCACTACAAAGAATTTAGAAGTGTTTTTTGAATGTTCAAAGTATCCTCTGTCATCCTAGCAATATTTCCAATAACTCTATATGGCAGTTGGTATAATTATTCTTGTACTGCAGACAGAAGCCATTTATGGACTAGTCACTCTTGGTTAAAATGATTACTTGGTATTACTCAGGGTTGTGGTTGACATTGTTCTTCAGTGTGAGCCAGTGGACAAAGATCTTTTCAACTAATGAGAAATTTAACAGCAAAGAATGGAGTCAGAAATCTGTGCTCTGTAGGATATGTACATATGCAGGAAAAGAATGGAGTGGTACTGTGAATTTGGAAAGCAAAGCCTATTACAGGAAAGAAGAGAAAGCAAGCTGGAATTCCTGGAATTGCCACAGTTTGACCATCAATGGGCAGTTTACTCAGCAAAGCTTGCATTTCCAAAACTTAGGCAAGCTTTCACAGCTCTTTGTTTTCAAACCATGCCTATCGACATGAAAAATGACAGATATTCTCATTCCCTTTTTATATATTTGTGAGGCTCCAGAAACTGAGGATTTGACTCATTATTTGTTCATTTGTTTTTATATTCTAAGCCAAGAACCATTTTTTTGGCTCTGTTCTGCCTTGCCCATATTGAAATGCTAAGATTTTTATTAAAATCTCCTGTCTGATATCAATTCTATGGTAATTCACAAAGTTTTTCTCTCTTTCTCTCTTTTCCCCTTGGTAGCAATGAACATTTGGGCAAAATTTATTGCTGACATCACAGTTGGTTGTTCCAGAGATGTTCTTATCTAATCACAGCATTGTCTTCACTTTTAATATGTTTTATTCTTATTGATTTTTTTTTTAAAAAAAGAGTATTCTAAATCCATATGTAATTTATTCCATGTTCTTAACTTTTTACTTTTCTATTTCTGTATGTTCTGCATGTGAATGGTCTATGGCCTGAGTATCAACAAATTACTGCTGCTATTATAATTGCCACATCCGTGTTACAGTTGTTCTCTGAAAACTTAAAGAAGAATGAGAGTTTGTGATACCGATTTTTAAAATGATCCCAGAGGCTCTGCTTCAGTGTGTGTGTGTGTAAATATATACATATATACAACCAACTGGTACAAACCAAGGATATAAGAAATGTTCACAAACTGACTTCTTGATGTGAAAGAGTATCGTGAGAGAGTGAGACCCCACACTAAGGAAACAGCCAACTGATGTAAGATTTTGTCATCTACTCAAGAAAAATCACCAGAAAAAATGTGCAAAAACTCTTGTAATCTCAACCAGAGGGAACAAATTTTTCACATCATACATTCTTGCATGCACGAACAACAAAAAAGTGAAGATGTATAATATCCCTACTACAGACATAGTATAAGTCTCTATTGCTTGTTCTCATATAAAGACAAGCCCAGTAATATGGCTTTTGAAACTTCTCACTGTTCAAGGAAGAGAAGAGAGGAGAGCAATACTTGAGGAGCAATATAAGATATTGAAAGTGGAAGATCTGTAGTGATGTCTTGTCTATGAAAGATCATGGTTATAGGGATAGATGAGACAAGGACTTCCTGGCTCACATTGTACTGCCGCAGCCATTACAGTAGTTCTTTTCAGATTGATCTTGACTGAGACACTTGGCAACATAGGCCATTTCCGCACTATACTCTTATAGCGCGATTATTCCACTTTCAACATCCTATGGAATCCTGGGGTTTGCAGTTTTGGGAGGAGCCAGCCAGCCCCTCCCGATACTGCAAACCCCAGGATTCCATAGGATGTTGAAAGTGGAATAATCGCGCTGTAAGAGGTAGTGTGGAAATGGCCATACTGTAGGTCAGTGTTATTACTCTGTTGTAACCCCTGTTGAGTTCAACAGCATTTACTCCCAAATTAAGTATACACAGGATCGCAGTTCAGTGTTGTCAAACAAAGACAAAATGATCAGAATTTCAAAATGCTGGCCCTTCCTACCTTTAATATATATACTTGTAGTGCACTCACTCACTGGTTCACACAGACTAGGCTGCAGGCAGAAAAGTATTTTAAAAATAAAAATGAAAATGACATATGGAGTACAACACTGCTGTCTAAATTCCAGGCGCCTGCCTATCCCCCAGAGACAGGCTGTCCTCTGCTGTCAAACCATTCTTAGACAAGCCTGATCCTCAGCCAGCTGGTCCTTTCTAGGCTCAGGTATCTTGGATGCGCACACTGAGAAACACACTGAGAAGACTACATCTGCCACGAGACCATGTTGCTAATTCTTCCTTTGCTGACTGCTGACTGACGGTGCGCTGAAACTGACTGCTTTCAGCATGAAATCTGGCATCCTCTCGTGCCCCGTGGGTGGAGACTGAACAAACTGAAGGCTTTCCTAGATATTACAGCTGACAAGAAGCAAGTGCAAGTGGGACAAATAAAGTTCACCTGCAATTTTAGCAATGAAGTAAGGAAAGCAGCAGCCTGGTGCAGCAAAAGTGGACAAGGTAAGGTAAAATACAGCATGGGTATGTTGTTGACTGTAGTCCCCTCCCTTTCAGAATTTTGTTACTAGTGAAGCAGAGGTGAAGATTGTAAGTCAGTAAGATAATAAAAAGACTATATGCTATGATGAATTTACATGACACAGAGGTGACCAAAGGGGTGCAGTGGGGTTGGGCAGATATGTTCTTATTCAACCATTCTGTGATACCAAGGGTTCTCCAGAAAGGAAAAGAGAATTTCAGAAAGTTCATAATACGCACACCTGACTTTCCTCACAAGAACATTTCTTATTGCTCTGTTCCATACTTAAAATTGCTTTTTTCAGAACACATAAATTCAGTAAATATCCCACCAAAAAGGAGAGCTTGTTATTTTTTTTTAAAAAAAACTTTATTTATTGATTTTAAATTAAATACCACCATAGAATTTAAAATATAATAACACATTACACATTACAATATTTTTCTATAATTATAACAATTCCCCCTTCCTCCCTCCCTCAATCCCCACTGATGGCTTTAACAGATATTTTAGTATCTGACATGATATAAAGATATTTTAAAGATATTTTTAAAAAATATTTTAGTTATTTAAAATTTCAGACTCCACAATGAAATCTTGTACAGAATCCTGTAATGATCTGTAATCCTTGGGCCTTTCTGCACTACACTGTTATAGTGCGATTATTCCATTTTCATCATCTCGTGGAATCCTGGGGTCTGCAGTCTAGGGAGGGGCCTTTAGAATTCTCAGCCAGAGAGCTCTTTCGCCTCAATAAACTACAAACCCCAGAATTCCACAGGATGCTGAAAGTGGAATAATAGCACTATAACAGTGCAGTGCAGAAAGGCCCTTTGTCTAGACAGTTTTTTCATCAGTTTACAAATTACAATAACTGTGTCAGGAAGAGAAATGTATCTCTCAGGGATAAGAGAAGGGTATCAGGTGATGTCATGTCTGTATTTCTGCACCATTTCACCCAACTGCCCTCAAACTCTAAAGTTCCAATTGTGCACCTACCTTCTTGGAAGAAAGTCACACAGAACTCTGTAAGCTTATGCCCGAGCTGTCAGAGACGATTCTGTTAGTAGACCCAGAAAGAAAGTGTCCACAAAGTACCTAGCCCAAGTCTTATCGTATCTCCTTTCAAAAGGTGAAGACTGCTCATTCATTCAAGTTACAAGGCTGGACTTTACAGACATTGTCCTTTAGTTAAACCAAACAGTTTAGGCCAAATTTGCCTTGAGGCCTAAGTTGGTGCTAGCACATCTCTTCAGATAAATCCTTCTGCTCTCACTGCAGGTCATCAGGTGCCATCCTCATTTGTATAGTGGCAGTTGGACACAGAAACATCATTTTTGGAAGGAGAAGACAAATATAAGCTAGGCTATACCTGTGTGCAACCATCAACTTCCTGTTGTATCCAGAAAGCAACAAGTGATATAAGGACGGTTACTAGGCAACAATTCATCCAATTCCTTCCATCTCTCTCCTCTGTGATTAAGCCTTGAGTTATCAAATTAGGCTGCACAGTGTGAAAAAAGTGAGAAGGTGTGGCAACAAGAGCAGAACATCAGCTACTCTAGTGAATGAGGAGCAACTGAAATGGAACCTCTGTTATCAAAGGGATCTGGATTTGGATTGATTTGTCTGATGGCCAATCCAGCTGTGCACAGGGCTTAGGAGGTATGCAAGAGAACAAGTGCTTTGAAGCCAACAAAGCAACACCTGACAGGAACAAACTGTGTAATTTCTTCCTTGAAAATCTGATAGTGGTGTGATGCTTTAGAATGCATGCTGACACAATAGATTACATAAAGCAATTGGTATTGCATGATATGACAAGAAGATTTTAAGAAATCCATTCTCTTCTCTGTCTGTTCATGCTGATCACACTATCTTCTCAGTATGTATTTGCCAAGAAGTAACGTTTCTCTGACACATAATGAATGTCCAGTAAATAGCAAAATTATCTTTCTGCAAATACAGGACAACCACAGTAGAACTGCACAATTTTAATTGCAAGAAAATGTGAAAAAATTTGCCCACATTATAGACAAGACATGTCCCATACGATTGCAGCTGGACAGAGATACAGAAAAAAGGCAGTGTTGCTGAAGTAACAGTGGAGATAGGTTCGGAACAACATCAATGCATTGAGCCTTTTAATCTCCACTCCACATCACAGGTATCACATCAGAACTTTAAAACATGCTCTTTTTGTTTTAAGCTGTAGTACACTGTCAGACTAAATAGTTTGCACATATCAGGGATATAAATCACTGTTTAGTTAATTATTTTGTCTTAAGCTCAAAAGTTTTGTCTCCTGTAGACAAAATGTGGTAGTATTTTTCAAGGAATTTGTGCACTTCAAGATATCTCTTGTGAAAAGGTTCTTGCATCCAAATAACTTTGTGTGCACACGCATGCAAAAATACATTTTTAAGCAAACAATTTTTCACAAAGTCCGAAAATAAGAAAATTCTCCCAGTGCGTGACCATTTTCTCAGGGTACTGTCACAATGGACTGAGACACCTTTTCTCACCAAGGATGAGAAAATATGTTAAGTATTGTTTGCTTTTGCAAAGATAGATATAGATATAGACACACGTACAGATACATCGATTGTATATTCCATGGACTTCAAACAATAGTTCTGGTCAACCGCTCAAGCCTAGCAAAGGAAGATGGACCACCCACACCGAGTAACAGACAATCAAAGTATGCCTTCATCCTCACAACTATTTCCAAGTCTTTATATCCCCACTGTGTTGCCAACTCCATTCTAAATGAATATACTTCTCTCCTCTCCATCATAGCTCCTAAAAACAGCACCATTCAACCATATGTCTCCTGCAGCCCAAGATTCAAATTAGTCTTTGGTCTCCAACCCACATTTGCTCTCTTTACCTAACCTGATGCCAAACCAGTACCTCCATGACCCATACTAAGCAAAGGAATGGCTGTTACTTTGATAGAGTACTCAAGGCTTGCATGAGAGTTCATTGTCCATGTCTGCTTCCTTGGAGAGAAGTTCCACTAAGTTCAATGGGATTTATTCAAACGTATGTCCTAAATCCAACATTGTGTTAGCACTGCATGTTGGCACAATGCAGCTTTCCCTCCTCATGGTTTTTAGCACAGTCTCTTAGCCCTCCCAGAAGCAAAGTTGGCAGTACATAGTAAGCATTAATAAGAAGGGGGAAATGATCTCTCCATTTCTTACATCATATGTTCAGCATGAAATACCGTCAAATGTGTGTTTAGGACTGCAACCTGAGACTCCTGCTCTATAGGAAGGTTGTGAACTGTTCCCTGAAAGTGACTTTGTGATCCTGGAACCAGAAGAAAGTCCAAGTTTTCAAGCATTTACTTTGGAAGCTGGTCTTCATATTAGCATGACACACCCAACCAGAAGTATCAACATTCAGAAAGGAGGATCAATTTGTGAAATAACCTGTAAAGTATTTTATTATGGCTGGAGTATCGTACTTTACTAATGGACCTATGGAAAGACACTGAAATCCATGTAAGCCCATACTAAAATAGGCCAGTCAGTCTCAAAGAGGCCAGTAGATTCTTTCCCTCACATCCTTTTTATATTATAAAACACAGTTACCTTTGTACACCTATGTCAATACATGCAGCTATGCAAAACAGTATATGCTATGCCTTGTCTGGATATTAATTCAACCACTGTACAAAAATATTAGAAATATCAAAGTGACAACTGCAGAGAGAAAACAAATGTGTAAACTCACCCCTCTAGTCTGACATCGGGCAAACTTCTGTTTAGTGCAATCATATCACTGGCCATAAGATTAAACTGGTTGATTTTAAACAGCTCTTTCATTTTTTCCTGATCATCCTTAGGTATGAGGACTGCCTTCCCCATCTCTCCAGGTCCTTCTTGGCTTCTTGACATAACAGCTGTAAGAGAAGAAGTTCAAAAGAAAAAAGTCCCTTTAACTCTTCCATATGGCTATCACCATACACAGGCATATCTATAACATTTTTGGAGTCTTGAGCTCCAAAGTGATGGGATGTATTTTTTTCCTGTAAATTCTGGCCTTTGAACCATTACTTCATTAATATACAGATCAATACACTTATTTAAAAACCAGAGTTTTGGAAACAGGATCTCTATTTCCAGCATTTTGTGATGATGGCATGCTTAAGTAATTCATTTACTGCCTCTGTTTTGTGCTCTCTTTCTTCAAGGAGCTAAAAATTCTACTCACAAGCATTATCTTATTTATCATTGCAGCAGTCAGGTGATGTCCATTAGGCTGAAGCACATGAATACAATGATCTTCCCATCTAATTTCCACATAAAATGAAAATATGATGAGACAGGACAGTGTCTACTAGCCCTGGCCCAACTTCCACACACACTCACAATAAGCATGAAACAGGCTACTTAGACACAGAGCTCCTCCACGTGACAAGGAAGCCAAATTGCAATAAAGTTCCTAATCATGAGGAAAAGCCCTGTCCAATGAATATGCAGACACTGGTTCAAAATGAGTAGGTTTGATCCTATTTCCTTCCTAACTGGGTAAGGAATTTTTATTTTCAGGGCTAATAGCAGGCCTGAATATTGTGAGGATTTGCACTTGTTGTTGTTTGCTCTTGTTTTCATGACTCTATGAAAAAGAGACCTTCAAGACACCCTATTATTGACAACCCTGCTACAGTCTTGCAAACTTAAGGTTGTGGCCTCCCCAATTGAGACAACCCAGCTATGTTGTGGTCTTCCTCTTTCCCATCAGTATTGCCTAATATTATCATATCTTCTAATGAGTCATGTTGTCTCAGGAGATATCTAAAGCACAATAGCCTGAGTTTAATCATTCTGGGTTCTAGTGAGAATTCAGGAGTACTTTGGTCCTGAATTCATTTGTCTTTTTGGAAGTCTATGATATCCACAAAACCATTGTCCAGCACTATTTCAAATGCATTGATTCTCTAGCTTTCACATCTATATATCAAAATTCAAAATATTACAGAATGGATGATCCTGACATTGGTATTTAACAATATACATTTACACTTGAGGATCTTATCTAGTTCTTTCATAGCTAAATATTTTTATAAAATATTCTTTTCTCTTCTATATTGTGTTTACTTAAACACATGCACACTGATATACATCAATTAGTTTTAAAAAGCAGCACCAATTTTATTAATTTATTAATACAGTTCTCTGCTAAACTGAATATATGCAGTTCAACTCAGAAATTTAATAGTAATGTTTTTGTTTCCTTTAATCCTGTATCAGTTTGCTTGTTAAATAAAGTGGCATTGAAAAATAAAACTCAGATGCATCACTATTAGCTAATAGGATCTCTAGCTAGCAAAAATCTGGGCAAAACCACACAGTTAACACTGGAGTCTTCACATGCTTCCTCTTCTCAAGATATTACAGTTTTAGAACTAGCCTGATATAGCAATAATAGAACCTTCACTTTTGATTTCTCTTACATTTGAATTTCTTGTCTCAAGACCTGACCATTCTATTATGGAACTTGTGGATTTTGGCAAGTTCTCAATAAAAACAAAACAAATTCTTAATCACTAGCACTGTGAATTTGGAATAAAACCCAGTGTGCTCACTGAACCCCTGAAATGGAAGCTACTGACTGTGATCTTAAGTATGGACTATGTAGCAAAATTAACTATCCACTTATGAAAGAAAGGTATCAGAAACCTTAGAGAAACTTTAAGATATGCAAAAGTACAGAACAAAGAACAAAGAAAATGCATAAAGCATAAAGTAAGACAATTTTCCAGTCCAAGGAGAACTGACTTACAGTATTACTATACTAATAGAAAGTCAGTATGGTATAGTGATTTGAATGATGGACTAGGACTTTGGGGATTGTTGCTGTTGCTGTGTGCTTTCAAGTTGTTTCTGAATTATGGAAACCCTAAGGTGGCCCTATCATGGGTTTTCTTGGCAAGATTGTTCAGAAGACATTTATTGCCTTCTTTTAAGGTTGAGAGAGTGTGACTTGCCCAAGGTCACCCAGCAGATTTGGGTGGGGAGGGGATTTTAATTTGGTCTCTCAGAGTCTAAGTCCAATGCTCAAACCACTACACCATGCTGACACTCCAGGCAATGTCAAATTCTCTCTGAAGAAATCTTGCCAAGAAAACCCAATGATAAGTTTGTCTTAGGGTTTTCATATGTTGGAATGACCTGAAGGAACAAAATATTAAATTACTATTCAAGTCATAATATAACACTACATTCATGTTGCAAATATTTCTTGCTTTAGCAAAACATGGTGTCAACATTATGGACATGCTTTGCACAAATTTTTAAAAATTCTACTCAAAGGAGATACATGAATTATTGAGCAGGGAACTCTGTACAAAAAGATCAGGGGGGAAAAGCGAAGGTGAAACAGCAACCACAGAGCTTGTGGGATTTCACTGCCAGCTCCATCCAACAAAGCAATGCCCAGTTCCTCAACTGTTGATAGTAAACACGTCTGAAGAAATCTGATCAAAACTGCCTTCAGCTAAAGATCACAACCAGAGGGAATGTTTGATTGTTAGACAAGCGTGAAGCCTTCTGCAGCTTTCTCAATAGAAAAAAAATGTTTTCTTTTCCAGATAATGTATAATCTCAGTTATACCTGACATCTTGGAATGGCTGAAGTTGTATTTCATCAACTTTTGGGTTTTATCATTTGTAGATCTGCACATATGAAAGTTCTGATGACTATCTTTTTTAGAGAGGGAAAAATTAATAACAGAAACTGGTGCAGAGGGGGGAAACAATCAAAGTCCCCTACTAGTATTAAGGAAGGAAGACTTCTGTGTTGAGCCTAGTCTGTTGTTGCAAAAGCCGGTACTCTTACTCAGATTGTGGTTACATCTACTGCAACTGGGAAGAAAATACACACATTCGCATTCCCCTTGTCCCTTGAATTAAATTGTCAGCTGGTGGAGGATTCTGCTACCCATTATGTGCCAGCACAGCCACTGACATCTATTTATCTGTACTGATTAATTGGCCATTCATATCGAACACATACAACTCACTGAAGTCACCCTTCACCATTGTTTTATAACCTTTCAAGTCTCTCCATATTAGACTCCAAGGTTCCTTCAGATATTAAAAAAAATACCAACACTTATATAGAATTTCTATATTCAGGTGAGAATATATTATGAAGTAACTCTACTGACTAAAACCAAAACTGATTAAATGAAAAAAAAAATGGCAAAAGCAAGGATTCAATTTTGGCTAGAGATAATGATATTGTCCTATCAGACTGAGATATTGCATGGCTTATGAAGAAAACAGTATAAATACAATGCCATGCTAGCAGATACCCACTCTCTACCATTTCTTTCCTACCCTGTAACCCTCCAGGCCAGTAAAAACCTGGTTTGGAGCATTTGTGAGGGTATGTAGGAAGTTATAGGAAAGAATGGGAAATATATTTCCCCTACTTCCCATTACCACATATACAAGCCCTTGGGTTAATGCCACCTAATGAATATACGTAAAAGATTCATTCAGTACAAATATATGGACTTCATACATAAATGAGCATTATTGCAACAACTGTCTCTCCATTTGTGCCAAGCTAGTATTTCTCTTAACAAAGGGATGTGAAACGTGGCTGTCCAGATATTGTTGGACTGCAACTCCTATCATCCCTCACCTCAGTTATGCTGGCTAGAAATATTGGGAGTTGCAACATCCACATAACCTGTCTCCATTACAGAGCAGTTAACGTTTGTAAAAACAGGAAGAGAAAAATGAATGAGGTGATCATGCTAACAAACGATCATACAGTAAATTTATGTAGAAAAGAATATTGAGCAATATAATTGAACAATATAACTCAGTACTAATTACGTTACAACAAAACTGACACAGCAGAACACATTTTTTTAAAAGATGTATTTATATGAGATTTGTGCTCATAAAAAGTAACAAGGATAAGCAAGTTTAAAGAATTGGAAGTATGTCAAATCACTGCTGTATCTTCACTGCTTTCCTAATATATTCATTAGTGTTTACATGTTCATTTCTTTTCAGAATGTATGTGTTTGATGACAGAAGATTTTTAAGCAGAAAAAATACTAATTTAAAGTGGTGTAATCATATAAATGGGAAACAACATATTGTAGTGATTTGAGTGATGGATTAGAACTGTGGGAAATTAGAGTCTGAATCTATGCTTGGGTAAGTCACAAAATTCTATGGGAAAAGTTGCCATAAGTCAAAGTCCATTTGAAGGCATGTAACTACAAAATTATAAAAATGATATAATTAGATTATTTCAACCTTTTAAAGCAAGCAGGCAATTATACTGAAATTCCAGGGTATGATTTTTTTTTATTTATGATTTTTGATTTATGATTTTAATCCGGTAGTACATGATATCCAAAACCAATAAATATTGGCTGGCATCCTGTTGGTGAATTATGGTTGTGTAAATAAGATTTATTCCATTGCAACTCACTTTTTTTTTCTTTTGCTTCCTGCAGAGGTCAGAACTCTCTAACAACTGCTCAATGACCAAAATGTACTCCAGTCCCATCTTTTCACAGCTGCACTCCCCCTCTCCTCAGCTACCTACTGCCTGTTAACTTAGGTAAGTTGGGCAGGCAAGTAGGTTGTTGACTCAAAAGCTCAAGGCGGTTGGAAAGTCATGGGTAGAGTTTAGACTGCAAATCATTATTCATTAAATGTTAAGAATGAGCACATACTAGGAATAAATTATCCCATGGTGGGCGGATGATAAGGTGTTGCCAGGAGGCAAACACACAAAGCAGACCAATGCCACCTGACTGCAGACTTTAATGTGATATTAAGCAGCAGCATTATTTTCTTACATATTCACTTGGGCCAAATGCTGTGTCCAAATGTCCTGTCGTCCTCAATTTTGGGAAACAACTGCCTTGGTGGGAAAAAAGGATATTCAATTCATGAATGATTTATGAACAACTCTGCTCAAGATCAGAAATATTTTAGCACTACTTTATTTCTGTTGAAGAAATTGTGTATAGATTCACTAATTGATCTTGTGCTAGTCACATCACTTGTCCTGGCATTCTCTTAGCTTACAACAGACCAAAACCTTCTAAAATCTAAAGGCTCACTCTTTAACAAGCATCGGATTCAGAACTAAGGTTCCTTCAGATGAATTCTTGGAAATTCATCTTGGAAAGTTACTGTTCAGAAGAAATAATATGGCGAGGGTGTCCAAAACTGAGCAATAGTAGGATGGTGTTTTGGACCCCAAGTTCTGCTTCAGATAACAGCACTATGCCTCTGAAATGGTTACTAAATGCATCTTTGGCATTCATCAAATTTTCCTTCTGCCTAGGATGTATAGGTCTTTTTCACCTAGTTCTGGGTAAGGATGCATAATCACAAAATGTTGTTGGTGTTGTTGTTGTTGTTGTTGTTGTTTGTCTTCAAGTCATCTCCAATCTATGGCAACCCTAAGGCAACCCTATCACAGGGTTTTCTGGGCCTGAGAGTGTGTGACCTACCCAAGATCACTCAGTGGGTTTCCATGGCCAAGTGGGGAATCAACCCTGGTCTCCAGGGTCATAGTTCAGTGCTCAAACAACTATGCCATGCTAGCTCTCTAATCATAAAATACATGACTCACAGTCCATGGTTTTTTTTTATTTTTTAGACTGTAGTGAGCACACAAAATAATTAAAAGCACAGTAAAAACTGACATACCTGTATTGTTTCTCCTGTCACTCTTATCCACTAGTCATGACCTTTTATTTCTCCCCAAACAGAATTTCTATGTCTCTCTTCAACAGCACCAACAGGCTTAAATGCTGATTATTTTGGCATATTTTCCTCTGCATTTATACATGCATAATCATAAGATCCTCTGAAAACATTCTACTGTCATCAAAATACAGTGTTCTGATTGCTGAAGTGTGAAAAGAAAAGAAAAAAAAAACAACTCTCATTCCTTGTCTTTCCCTTCATGTTAAGCTTTCATCCTATAAAGCTAAGAGATCTATGTTTCAGGGCAGAAAAGCTTTGACTACAGTTCACTGGCCCAATCATAAAACAATTAGAATCAATGCATGTTGTTGTGGTTGTCAGAGACACAACCTTGAAATAATGAAGTGACAAATGCAGTATATTTAATTGAATGAACATGGGAGTATGCATGAGACATCTTCGCTCACCCAAATCATCCTATTTTTATAGTTACCCTTTTAATTTTTTTTTTATTTTTTTTTGCCAAGTAGGGATGGATGAATCAGTCTATTTCCAGTCTACATCACTTTCAAGCCATGTCAGTTTCACATGTTCCACTGTGCTGTATATTCTGTCATTATTTTTGTTATTTGTTCCTCTAAATGTACAAAAATACAAGTTTTATTGCTTTCCCACCTATAAGGTACCTTTTTTTAGCTAATTCACAGAACTGGAAGAAATGCACAATTCAAAGTGTCAATCAGTTCACTTTAACTTGAAGATGGAACAAGATTTCCCAACATCTCTAGTTTCCAAGGCATTCGAGAGCAGCAGCACCAGGTCAGAACACATATGTAATTGGCATCACAGTTCTCAGCTACAAAATAGACAGTATAGAGACTATTGACATGCTAGAAGGTGTCCAGAGGAGGGCAATCAAGATTGTAAAGGGTCTGGAAACCAAACTCATGTTTAGCTCGGAGAAGAGGAGACTGAAAGGTCATACAATGGCCATCTTTAAATATTTGAAGGGATGTCACTTACAACATGGTGTGAGCTTTTTTTCACCCTTATTTTCTGCTGCTTGAGACACTAGGACATGAACCAATGGATTCAAGCTCCACAAAAGAGAATCCACCTAAACACTAGGAAGAAATTCCTGATGGTAAGAGCTGTCCAACAGTGTAAAAAACAGCCTGGGGGTGGGGTAAGACTCTCCTTCTTTGTAAGTCTATAACAGAGGCAGGATGATCATTTAGTTGTATATTCCTGCTTGGTGGCTGATGAGATCAGATGAGCCTTGCAGTAATTGCCAATTCTATTATTCTATTTCATAGAATCATAGAGTTGGAAGATACCGCAAGGGCTATCCAGTCCACCCTATCCCCTGGGGAGGAATACACAGGCAAAGCACTCCCAATAGATGGTCATCCAGCCTCTGTTTGAAAACCTCTAAAGAAGGAGACTCCACCACATTCCAAGGCAGCATATTCCACTGTCAAACAGCTCTTACTCTCAGAAAGTTCTTCCTAATATTCAGATGGAATCCCTTTTCCTATAGTTTGAATCCATTGCTCTGTTGCTTAGTCTCTGGAGAAGCAGAAAACAAGCTCGCTCCATGCTCCATATGACATCCCTTCAAATATACATGTCTATCATGTTATCTCTTAGCCTTCTCTTCTCCAGGCTCAGCATATCTTCCTCCTTCAGCTTCTCCTCATCAGGCATGGGTCCTAGGCCTTTTACCATTTTGGTTATCCTCCTCTGGACACATTCCAGCTTGCTAATATCCTTCTTGAATTGTGGTGTCCAAAAATGAACACAGTACTCCAGATAAGGTTTATTCATATAAAGTGCCTTTCAGAACTATTCATCCATCCCACCTCCTTTGACTTTTCCACATTTTCTGTGTTACAATCTAGAACTGAAATGAATTTAATTTAATTGGCATGGTTACCACTCAACACAGGATAGTCAATGCTGTGAAGGTGCAACATAATTTCATGGAGGCGCAAAAGTAAACAAAAATAAACTGGCACTAGCTGCTTATATAAGCATTCACCACCACACCTGCAGCAATATTTGGTAGGAGCACACATTGGCAGTAATTATAGTTATGAATGTTTTGGAGTATCAGCTTTGTGCATCTGGACCCTTCAGTTTTTGCTCATTCTTCTTAGCAAAATTTATCCAGCTCTGTCAATCTGGATGGGAACCACTGATAAATGAAGTCTTTTAAGTCTTGTCAGGAATTCTCCATTGTACTGACTATTGGACTTAAACTGGACCATTCAAAGATACTCAAATTTTTTTTAAACACCGCACTGCTAGTTCAGCTGTGTGGTTAGGTCACTGTCCTGTTGGAATGCCAACTTCTGTCCCAGTCCCCCGCAGATTGAAACAGGGTTTCCTCTAGATTTTGCCTTGTATTCAGCTCCATCCAGCTTGCCTTTAATCCTGACCATTTTTTATGTCTCTGCTAAGGAAAAGCAGCAACATAACATTATGCTGCCATCGCAGGGACAGAAAGAATGTATAAAAAACATTTGTAAATATTCAAATAATGGTTTTAAAAAACTCACACATTTCTTAGATATCTGAAAACCCTGATGACGAGAACCCTGGACTGAGGAGAATCTTCATAGTTTAGGATTTATGTGACATTTGCACACAGGAGCAGAAATAATATTTTCTGTGTAGAAAACTCCATTTCTCAAAAATGTGGAAAAGTCCAAGGGGATAGTGCCAAATAATTCTTCAAGGCACTATAATTTAGCAAAGGAAATCCACAGCAATCTGTGCATGACAGAGAAGCTAAAAGTGTGGCCCAAACAAAGGCAATTAAAGAAAAAGTAGAATCCTTACTGTCTATATGTTTGTGGTACCAAAATATCTGTCTTCCAAATTCCATTTTTGACACCAGATTCCATGCGAGAGAGTGAGTGTATATGTGTTAACCTTCACTACCCCTCTCAATCATTTGACTTCCTATATACATTAAACATATGTGCCTACTTGCAGTAAAGATAGCTTTAAGGCAGCTTTAACTATTAGTCAAGATTAATTATCCTGAAAAGAAGGAAGAAAACCAGTATTTTTTATTGACCTTTATGCTGATTCTGCCAAGGGGCTGTGAGAAAATTGTGAGCTACTTACAAGAGGATGAGGAGATGAACCAAGGGGAAAGGAGGTGTTGCCAGGTTGCCAGGATGTTGGAAAAGTGAAGGGCAAGTATGAAGTATAAAACTATCCATGGTAACCTTGCCAAAGGCAGCTAGAAAAATGTTAAGTAGGCCACAAACCCTAGAGGTTTCTAATCAACTTTAATTTTCATCCCTAACCCATGTGATTTGGGCTAAGAACAAAAACTGATTTACTTAGGTAACTGGGACATAGCTCTTGGGCAGAGCAGTCCTATTGTTATGGAGCGAGAGTGAAAGAAAATCCTCTCTTGGAGCAACCACAATATACAAAGTCCTGCTGGCTAGTGCAGGGAAGGAAATTGTGTGTGTTATCTTCTTTCAGTTTCTTCTTCCCCCTTCCCTTGGTCCTGCACCCACAACTACTGAACACAACAGGACAGAATTAACTATACCAGGTCCTACTTCTCTTCAATACTTTTAGATCTTGCTTGGAAGCACCTAAGGGGAACAAAGGAATCCTGTTGACACTATCTGAATGACCAGTCTTGCTTCACATTACTGACAAAGCACTGCTGACAGAGCCTCTAGTTCTGCTTGTCTTTAGCATGAGGAAGACAGGTAAAAACTGATCCCTAAAGGATAAGATTCCAGAATTCCCTAGCCCTGGAAAAAAATAAGAAAAGAAGATCTACATCTCAGAAAGTAGTGAAGGTTCTCTCCTCTTTTTATCTACTAGTACAGACCGGTAGATATAGCAATGGCTGCATCTGCAGAACTGTGAACTAGAAATGTTAGCAAGTCTTTCCAAAATGTCAGTAGGTCTTCTGTATCTTTTCTCCATCCACAAAATACAGAGCTCCATGTGTATGATGTGGCACATTTAGAGTGGTGTGGAGGAATGCATATGAATCAGTTATGGCAAAAGAAGAATCTGGAAAGAAGTACTAAAAGAAAGCTGTCCACCCCTCCTTGCTGCCTTTTTCACTTCCAGCTGATTGCTGTCTAAAGGAAAATATGTTTCTATAGCTGTATATGTCAAAGATTAAGGGAGTAGTGCTTCAAATGTTGTTTCAGAAGCACAATGTGGAATAATTACATTTTGGACTACCGTTTCCAGAATCTGTCAGCTGGGTGCTTCAAGGACCAAGAGCAACTTTTCTAAGGTCTGTTCAAAAGGAAGTCCTATTACTACTTTCTTTTTCCTCGCGTGTGTGTGCGCGCGCGTGTGTGTGTGTGTGTTTGTTTGTATGCGGAAGAGAGAGTACAGTGGGCCCTGCCACTTGGATTTGATTCTAGGACCCCAGGTAGATATAAAATTTGTGGATGTTCACACCCTATTAGGTACAATGGTGTAGTAAAATGGTGTCTCTTATATAAAATGGCAAATCAAAGTTTGCATTTTGGATTTTTCCTTTGAATATTTTCAAGCCATGGTTAGTTGAATCCGTGGATACAGAATCTGCTTATATGGAGGGCCGACTACAACCACAAACATGTTTTGCTTCGTTAAAGGAGCAGGTATGGACTTAGAGAGCAGCCATAGGTTATCAGGGAGACTAGGTGACATGACAGTGAATGTAGCAAGGTGCAGCAGGTCCTCTGGTGAGATGGCTAATCCTCTGGTAAATCACCAGACTGCTCTTGGATAAACAGTGGAGTGAAGAATATTACAAGGAAAGAACATTTCATATATAGTTAGCATCTGACAAGCCATGCAGTGTTAACCTAGGCCATTTCTGCACTAGCCTGTTATAGTGCTATTGTTCCACTTTCAACATCCTATGGAATCCTGGGCTTTGCAGTTTAGGGAGGGGCCTCAAAGGCTCAAAGAATACCTTAAAGTCCTTTCTGACTTATGGTGACCCTAAGGTGAACACATCATGGCGTTCTCTGGGATGAAAGCATGTGACATGCCCAAGGTCACCCACCCAATGGGTTTCCATGGCAGAGCGAGGAATCAAACCTTGATCTGCAGGGTTGTTGTCCAATGTTCAAACCAGCAGACCACTATTTGACTAGGAAAGTACTCTAAAGAACTGGAAGCAGCCAAGAATGTCTTGTTAGTTCAAATCAATGAAATTATGTTCTTTTAATTATGTACCTTCACCATTTTATTTTGGTGGTCACTGCCCCAGGTTTCAAGGACAAATTGCTGCTGTGATAGAATATGGCAAAAGGATTCATCCTTGACCCTGGATGTCCCGAGAGTTACCTGTGGCCAGGAGTCTTTTTACCCAGCTGAGTCCAATATACCAACTGTCTTGTTTCTGAAGATTTGGCATGTCCTAATTCAGAGGGGAACATGTGGCCTTCCAGATATTGTTAGGCTGCAGCTCCCATCATCCCTTTACCATTAACTATGTTAGCTAGGGTTGATGGGAAGTGCAATTCAGCAATGTTTTAAAGGCCATACAGCCATACTACATCACATCTGGACTGCTTCATGTAGGACTGTCACAGGGACAATCCAGAAACTATAACTGGTCCAAAATGTAATGGCCAGTTTGTTAACTGTGACTGCAAAGATGGAGCATGTGACTCACTTATTGAAATAACTGCTGTGGCTTTCAATATATTTTCAGAAACACTTTCCTCTCCTTTTTCTTTCTCCATTGAGAACAGAACACGAAAATCTTTCTCTCTGAAGCTGATCAGTGATCTTAGTTTGGGTTTAATGTGAACAGTAATGACCAGAAAATGAGAGAAAGACTATAATACTACTACAAATTTCCAAACATTTCCACTGTGATTATACTCTTAATCTAGCACCAAAATTTCAGTATAGCTTGGAAAAAATGGGACATGTTTTAATTAAT
Organism: Iguana delicatissima; assembly: GCA_948472985.1. Classification (NCBI taxonomy): domain Eukaryota; kingdom Metazoa; phylum Chordata; class Lepidosauria; order Squamata; family Iguanidae; genus Iguana; species Iguana delicatissima. The sequence goes on along the minus strand of CAOKZL010000320.1, from coordinate 470,939 downwards.
TCTAAAATATCTATTCCTCTGGAAAATCCACTGCGACCTTGGACGTTTTATAAAATTATTTTATATTTGATTGTCTAGAATTCTTGTAGAGAAAGAGGACAAAATTGAATAAAAAGGTTCCATATGAACTACTCCACCAGTGTTCCTAATGATTTAATAATGGCATTATTTGTGGAAGTTATCAATAACTAGCCACTTGCTTAATCCAGAAAAGGGAATCTTCAAAGAAGTATCGCTCCATCTGTTTAAAATTCACATCTCCTTTTCTGAGTAGGCTCCTATTTTTTTTTTTTTTGGAAACAAAATGTTTAAGGCCAATGGCTAAAAACTATAGTGAATATGTTGTCCTGTTCCCTCAGCAGCAAAAGAAACAGTCTTTCTAGCGCTTCAGTCTCCCATCTGCTACAAGTAATTAAATATGCCTCTCCACAAATACAAACCTAAAACTGTATTTTTTTTTTCAGAGCATCTCATTATCTTGCAAAAACCTCTGGTTTTTAGCCTAATAGCAGACATTCTATCTTTGGAATTTGTGAATAAATTCTGTTGTTGGATATCCAATTTGACTGATGCCATGATAAATCTGGCATTCAAAGGGTGAAAAAAACAGAAAGAACATTTAGTTACCATGTTTTCTGTCTCTCAATCTCTCACACACATTTTCTCAAATACAGTCTTGTGAGACAAAACCAGTATTCAGTCCTTAGATGTAATAAAAATAATCTTTGTGCTATACATAATCAGGATAACTAACTTACCAAATAAATAAAACTGTGAGTTATACAATTTTTAGTCAAATTAACAAAATCAGGGATATGAATCCTCACTTTTCTGATTCTCAGCAATGAGAATGGAGAGTTACAATTTCTTCAGTGCCTATGAGACAGTGAAATATTTTCTGATAGCATTTTTTTTCCACAAGCAGTGGAAAGGTGCAATTCCTTCTGCCATGTTGCAGGACTTTTAAAAACTAGAAACAATGGAGGTGTTCACCATCTTCCTCATTAAACAGTCCTTTTCTAGTGACTATGTATGTGTGCTTTGCTTCAGGAAAGAGAAAAGCACAGTCTGAGTCAGATTTTTTTGCACAAATTGTGGAAAACTTGTCACATTCATATGTTGTAGGTAAGACCGCTCAAGGATGCTGGCCATTGTTTAGCATGCCAAAACCACCTATCTCATTGAATGACAAATTTTGCAAATATTCTTCACATCTCCCCAGGCTAGACCTCTCACCTTTGGTGGAAATTCCCACCCACACCATATGTAACTTGATAGCAGCACAGGGGAATGTCTATCAGTCTCCTTCTGTTCCACCCTTTCTGGTACACATCTGGTTCATCCACATAAGTCAGAAGTGGCTGTCTGGTCAAAGTCAGGCAGAAGTCAAAACTCCAAAGAAACAAAGGATCAGATGAGCAAAAGACAAATTAAACAAAGATTAAGATCTACACCAACACGAAGGAAAGTTTTGGCCTCCTAATATGTTTCAGACTGCAATACCCATAGTTCCTTACTAGTGATCAGCCTAAATGAGGCTTATGGGAACTGTAAACCAACAGCCCCAAGAGCCAATGCCTCTCCAACTCCCAGTAAAAGAGTCATGAGGAACAGAGGCAGCTATGAAGTCAAAGTCTGGTCGAGGTTAAGGAACAAAGCACAGGCGAGGGAGATTCAGAATTTCCCCTAGATTAACTTGCTCCAAACTACGTACTGTAATTACAAAAGCAAAAAAATTGTAAAAACTTTTTTGCCAATACTCAGAAAAAGAAGCAAGAAAAGAGAAAATAACAGTACATCGATGGTGTTCTTCCAAGGCCTGCTAGAATGGAAGGCAGTCTTGGAGGAGACTCACCTTCTATGATTCCCACAGTGATATCCAGAGCTTCAATAGTGGTGATGGAGACAGGGTATAGAAGAAGCTCTGACTGTGATTTTGTGTATGAGCACGACATCAAAACTTTCTCCAGTTTTGAGTAGGCTTTGTATCTCAGCTTGTTATCAGAAAATCTTTCCAGTATCTCTTGCATAATAACAATTGGAGAAAGTAAGGGAGGGAACTAAGCAGAGGGCCCAAAAGAGCAGCAAGAAGAATTAGTTCCAAGGTCAGGACTTTCTCTATGCTGGAACTAGTCCTTGGAAGTCAGTGGACTGAATGTACAGGCAGGCTAGCACAGCATGGTGGTACTTCTGGAACAGTGGCACCATTGAAAGTACAGGTTGCAATCAAAATAGATCATGACAGGTGGAGGAGATAACACAGCCACAGTGTTGCTTCAAAGATGGAAACCAGACCATGACACTATCCAATTATTAATGGTTCGCCTCACTTCTGTGTCCAAAGCTCTTCACGTTCCATTTGTCTTATCGCACAATAAGATTATGTTTCAATCTTGTTCCATCCAGATATTTTACTATTCAATCCTATCATTCCAAGGGAAGATGACAGTAGCAGAAAGAATAGTCGTAGGTCATTTCAAAATATTTTTCTTATCATATATTAACTTTATAGTAGGTTTTTTGTTTGCTTGCTTGTTTCATGAGATGATTATTCCATAAAGTACTCAGTCATGTAGGGACAGGGGGCGATGGGGGCCGTTCGCCCCCAGCAGCAATGTTTTTGAGGCATCCTGGCTCGTAGCCATGCCCCTGCGCACTGCAGCCACACATCATGGCCATGCCCCCACGCATCATGACCACGCCTCTGTGCATTGTGGTCATGCCCTCATGCCATAGCCCCGCCCCTGCCCCCCTTCCATGCACTCCAAGCTCCACCACTGAGAGTAGTTCCTGAGTCCAGTAGGCAGGGTGGATACAGAAATGCTTTACAGCAGAACTTTACAAATTTAACTAGATAAGCAGTAGAAATTGACATGGTCATGTAAAAACATCTCAAAACCTCTGAGGTAGATTATGCACTGCTGCAGTAAAAGGCAATGGGTATGCAAACCCTTCCCCCCCCAAAAAAAAAGAACAGTCCCATAAAATGGCTGATGATGAAGAAACAGCTTTGCTATTATTTCTAATATCTCCTTCTTCTTCTTCTTCTTCTTCTTCTTCTTCTTCTTCTTCTTCTTTTCAAGCAGTAGGATGAATTCTCCTGAGCCTCAGGAAAGCTTGATCTCTAAAAAACCAGACCAAATACATTTTTTACAAAGTCATGTCAAATATCACACTAATAAGTTGCATGAGCCAGAGTGGGTGGGTGAGCAGATGCAGTACTTGTCTTCAGCACTATCTTGAGATTTCATTATCTGAATCATTGTCATTATTTTCTTTCTCTCTCTTTCCTCCTGTAGATATAAGCATACATATATTTTGATATGGGCACTGACACATTTCTGTATATTCAGAAAGAACTGATAACTTCCACACTACTTGGAGATAAATGCTTGCTACTCTTGCAGCAGCAAATGGCTTGAGGTTATTTATAACACCATCATTTGGTAATGTGAAGATCCCTTGGACTGGGACTCTCCTAAATAATACTCACACCAACTATGCTTTTCAGACTTCCAATGGACATATCAGCCCCATATTGTAAAAGATGTACCTGGTTTTATTTTAAATGTAATTGCAAATGCTCCATTCATGCAATGTATACTGCAAGGGCAGGCTATGTCTGGATTAACAACAGAGTCTGTATAATCAGAGCCTGTGTGTTACATCCAAGACTACCATCCTGCTTGTGTCTCTTTTTGGATGACAGCCAACAAAGACCTACTTACCTCTCTCAGGTAAGTAAAGAATGTTTTATTTTCCTGTACAGATCATTAGAGCAATGTACTTCAAAAGGCTTCTTTCTCTGTTTGCTCTTGCTGGTCATTCTCTGGCTACCTTACACAGCACTTCCCTGACTGTTTCTTAAAGAGTTAGTCTTCCAAGGAGAGAGAAGAGAAATCATGCAGACTTTTAGTTCTCAGTGGTCAATGATTCTTAGGCTTTGGCTGACCTTTAGCTGGAATCTGCTTCATTCTAGTATAAGCTTACTCTCTTTGGGTTGAGAGACAATCCTCTCTCTCAGTCAGTCCATGAAGCGCTCTGATGAAAGGCCATGAATTGGTCCTTCTACTCAGAGCCATCTGCCCACTGCCACACTCCCTTCCAGCAGTTTTTAAGGTTAATTCTTACAGGTTTTGCATGCCTTCTCCCCTATTTGTTGTGACCTTTTCTGATCCTCTACCATTTCTTCCTCAAACCTCAGGGGTGGGCCAGACAGAACCCTTCAAATGTTGTTAGACTGCTATTCTTATCACACCTAGCCAGTACATCCAAAGATGAGGAACACTGGAAGCAGCAGTAGAACATCTGGGAAGATCACATTTTGTTCACACCTGCTCCAGCTTAGCTTTTCACCCAGTCTTTGAAAGTACTGGGCTAGAGCCACTGACGTGCAAAGTATATCCACTACACTCATCAGGTGTAGTGATGGGAAGAATCTTGATTTAGGATCAAATAAATCTTTAAATTTTATTTAAAAATACATTTATGTGCCATTCAATCCACAAGAATATCTAACAGGTAAACACCATATATCCACTATAATACAATGGTGTGAGCCATTAAAAATTATTTGAAGTGGTCCATATTTTTTTCCAGTATTCTCCAAAGCTCAGCAAGAGACTGAGAAAAGGGAACTCTACCACTGCCCTCCTTTAATCCAACAGTTTTCCTCCTCCTTCTTCTGCTGTCCAATACGACAGCTTCTGAAAACCAAGTATTTCCTTCAGGGTTCTGAACTTGCTCAAACCCCTCACTGCTGTTAATAAAACCAATGTCTAAAAATTTTAGTCAAAAAATCAACCCCCAAAACCTGGGTCAACTTATCCACAGGTCAGTGTAAGTATTGTACCTTAATTTTTATCAGAAAAGGAACCATCCCCCTTCTCTGAGCAGAGTAGCAAAAGGGGAAGAGCTTGGTTCATCCTGGGAGAACCCAAAAGCAACATCAACCCCCATTACTATCTCTGCTGTGGTACTGCTTCTGGACTTTTTGAATGCCTGGTTGGGGGAATGGTGCTTCTCACCAAAGGAGTGCCAAGAGAGTCGAGGGAATCAGCACTTCTTCTAGGTTCTCCTGGGATGGACTAAGCTTTTGCTTTTTGCCACTTTACTCAGATAATGGGATGGTTTCTTTTTCAAAAAATAAGAGTTAATAATGTACCTTAACTTTAATCCTCCACGCCCCAAGAAAAAAGGAACCATCCCTTTCTCTGAGTAGAATGACAAAAGGCCTTTCTGAATGGCTGGGCAAGAAAATGGTAGTGATGGCAGTAGCCAGGGGTGTCTGGTCCCCCTGAGGCAGTGCTGGCACTTTCCCTTCTCTGCAGAATGACCCTCAACTTATCCACAGGTCATATGAAAATCCATAATTTTGGCTCCAAAACCTGCCCTCGACATATACATGAGATTGACTTATACACTAGTACATATGGTACAACTAAAGTCAAAGCACAATAAAAGAGCACAGTAGTATGCAAAGACAAAATTTTTATGGAGTAAAAATTAGCAAAGTGGAAAATGACAAAAAGCTTTTAAGGTCAACTGATCGGGCTCTGACATCCCAGACATCTCTTCAGCTTTTGAAGTACAGAAACTGAGGCCCTTTCCACAGGAGACTCCCATCCTGGCACAGCGATGGGAGAGGAGCAGGATCACAATAACACTTCTGCACAATGTTGTTGGGATCCCATCCTTCTCCTGTCACCAGGTGGCATGATTGTGGACCATCCCACACTTTCCTGGCCTGCAGAAACCCTGGAAACACAACAGAGGCACTTCCTGCCCCCGCACAGCCTGGAAAAGTGCCCAGCTGTGCTGTGGAAGGAAGAGACATGACCATCACGCTTCCTTCAGTAGAGAGCTAGTTGGTGCAGAAGAGAGCATTCATGTCCACACTCTCATCTTGGCAAAGCCGCGACTGGGATGACACTGGGACAATGGCAGAGACAGGTAACAGACTTCTATGCCCAGTTGGGAGGATAGCTTAAGACTTAAAAACACTTTGAATTTATCCCAAGTGCCTCCTGCAACTCTCCTCCTCTAAAAAAAGAAAACAAAAAATCTGATAAGTTGGTGAAAAGTGTGGAAGAGAGGAAAAAGAAAATTGGCAAAAAGAAAACTTGGGTTTGGTTCATATGTAGTTTGAGGACTTCCAAATTGGGCAAGTTCATCTCTGGTCAACCCCCTCCCCCCATACACACACATTGGAAAAGTAATCCCCACAGGGGCTGGTTTTGTTTTTGTTTTTTTTGTGCAAATTGCAGCACAAGAGCTCCAGCCTCAATCAGGATCACAACAAGGGCAAAGAGTACTCACCCAATAAGTTATCACACAAGGGTCCTGATTGTATTATGTCTCCAATACTTATTTTGGGTAAGGAGAAAGAAGTGATGTAGATGTTCAATGTAACATGCAGTTTTGCTTTGAATTTGAAATGTTTTCAGTCTAGCTGTCTATATGAGATATGAAATATGAGATATCTACCCTAAATGTTAACCCTATAACCCAACTTCTCCTTTACACACAAAACAAGGATTTAATTTTATAGAAAGATCTTTTTATGTGAATGCAACTATCCCTCCTTTTGTGGAGCCAAAAGTTAGAGTTTAGGTCAATATCAACTTCCAAAGAGAAGATGCTAGAATCAATTCCGAGAAGATTGAATAATTAAACAGATACATTTTCATTTAGTAGCTCTCCGTTGTGACAAATTATATGGCAAGTAAAGAAAATAACTTGCATTACTCTTTGTAATAAATTGTTATCTCTTCAATGTATTATAATAAAAATAGTTTGCTTTCACTAGCCTCTAGTCCCACCAAGTACAGACATGCATCCTCTCCAAATATATATCACCCCAAAATATTATTTTGTATTTTTTTAAGTTCTTGTGTGAAATTAAAAAACTGCATACAAGTCCTATTCGCACAGCTGGGTTTGACCCCATCCCTAAACTCTGGGGCATATAATTCTGCATGTGGTTTATATCTTCAAGTTGTCTTCATGATCATTCTACTAAGATACGCTCATTTGCATTAGTGCTCATTTACCAGCAGTTTCTGATGATATTCACATGACAGGCCTAATTTTGTGGAAGGCAGATCAATTATCTGCACCCTTCCAAATACAACAAGAATATGTGAGAAGTAAGGGTTATTGAAGAAAATGTCAGAAAGATTATTGAAACAGATTATAACAAGAATATAGAATTAACGCAGGTTACAATATGGAAGATCTGTTCATATTTTCAAAATAATAACATCACACACTTCGTATTATTTTCACATAAGGTAATACCAAGCCTTTTTAATATGTCTTCATCTCACCCCACTGCTTGGTCATCTCCATGGATAATCCATTAAATTTGTCAACTTGTCATCTATTCATCTGGGAATAAACCCTATGAACCTCAATAAGATTTCCTTCTGAGTAGATGCATACAGGACTGCTCTATAAATATGCTGCTCACCCTATACCTTCAATGTAGTGCACTAGACCAAAGGCAAGTTTTAAAATACAAGAGATCTGTTTTCAAATCCCCAGTCAGTCATGAAAGTCAATGGCTGATCACCAACAACTGTTTTTCAAGCTGTGTACCTATTATTATTTCTGAAGAATGACAGAAATGCATTGCCTCTTAATGTTGCAGTGGCACTAAACCACCACCACTTGTAGGCTGATAACTCATCTCAAGGCCTCTCTGTTGAGAAGAGAATATATTCATTCTCATCTTAATCCCTAATTGTAGTCACTTCCCTCTGTCCTATACAAACTCAGTGGAATGTGAAATTGACTAAATTTGATCACAAGCAGCTTCTTGTCAAGTCAATTTACAACGAAAAGATTTTTTTTAAAAAAAAAATGGGGATACGAAGGTCCCTGGATGAAAGCAGAGTTAAGTTTCAGCTATGTTTTATGTAGAAGTACTATACATCCAGAATTATCCACATATGAAGAAGCAGCCATCCTTTCAAAAATAATGTTTTAACACTCTACAGATGCTATTGCAATTCACACTCAAGCGAGAAGGGTTATATTTTGTGCCATGGGCAGGATCCAGTAGATGCGTCTGCAGTTATATCCATCAAACACAAACACAGGGATATCCCTACTATAGTTATGCTGGATACTGCTAGGAACAACTTTTCTCCCTATCTTGTGGCTGAACTGCTACGGAAATTTGCTAAACAAGAGACTGTAGGAAAGGGGTGGGGATAGGGATTTATGTGGGGAGGGGCAAAATGAGACACCAAATAAGAATTCTGCCCACCAAAATGAAATTTTCCATTGGTTCCCAAAGTTCTCAAATCTCCAGCTGAGCATTTAGAAAGTTTATGCATGCAGAGAAAAGGGGCAAGCAAAATCACCAAGGGAAAGAGAACACACAAGAAGTACAAGTTCCAGATGTAAGCAGCTTTGAATGTTTCACTCTCTACAATGAGAAGTGGGAGCAACATTCTTATTTGGGGGCAAAGCCCTCATCTTGTCCTCCCCATACATACTTCCTTGGGTGGTCGATACTGAAAACAATACAAAATAGAACAGAACACTGCACTCTACAAGATTTCTTCTAGCTGTACCCCTGTACAGAATTTCAATCTAACTTTCAACCAACATGGGTTGATATCCTGTTGGGGATTTATGTATGTGTAAACACTGTACCTATGGTGTCACATAGTAGATTCTATCCTGATCCCCTTAATCCCCACTTCTCAGGAATCAGCCTCTGCGACTGACAGGGGTCTGTTTCTCTGTCAATCAGGAGGCAGCTGACTGAAAGTCCCACCCACTTCCATGAGCAATCTCTGGTGCAACACAAAATCAGGACCCTTATCACGACTCCCCCCTGCCCCTCATGCCAGAGATTGCTCACTCAAGGGGAGAGGTGGGGCCATCAATCAGCTGCTTCTTGATTGACAGGAAAACAGACCCTAGTTGATCACAATGGCTGCTTCAAAGTAACTGGAGACTGAGGGACTTTCACAATCCCTATGTAACACTGAAACAAGGGGCAACAAAGGAATCATGAATACAAAACAGTCACAAGTACGTGACTCTAAGCTATGTATTTTAGGTTCTGTATTATGCCCATCAGCCATGGTTAAGAGGAACAGTTCAAACAGAAAGTTACTTTTAATGTAGAAGCAAATAAGTTGTGGGAACAAAAGCAGCAGCAAAACACAGTGTTTGTGGTTTACTGAAGCCAAAGAGCCCTCTCCGGCTGAGAATTCTAGATGTCCCTCCCTAAACTGGTTCCATAGGATGTTGAAAGTGGAATAACAGCACTGTAACCATGTTCTGCAGAAAAGGCCAGAGACAGAATGAGATCAACTGTATAAACCAGGTTGATGGGATTGTCAAAACATTTGCTATATAGTGTCAGCCAGTATAATGTAAGAAACCATCAAGAGTGTATTAGCTACATCATATTCAAGACAGAGCCACTTAAATGTTGGAATTTCTGCAGAAGAAAGCAAGAAAGCATCATCACACTGGAAGCAGCACCAAAAACCTTGACAGCAGCACCCAGCAGCATTTTAGCCACAGCTTGAGAACATTTTTCTCTAGGCTATAATAGCTCTTACAGAGAACATCCATTATTAATTCTTACTACTGCATATATTTGTACTGTAATCCTGTGTTGTTGATCTTTAGACATGCATTGTGCTCTGTCTGAGAGTTTCCCATTAAGGCAGTCATCCTAACAGTATTAATAGTGACTTTCACTTACAGACTGCCACTTCCACTAAACATCCCTACAGTTTTTAAGGAGTTTCAGATCTTTCAGACATACAAACAAGTTTGCACTTGTACATTTTATATACAACTCTATGTTCTACAGCTTATGGATATTCAACTGCTAGTCCCAACCAGAGTAGACCTATTGAATCAAGGAGATTTAAATAAGTGTTGGCTTACCATTGGGGAATTGATTCAGTGGGTCTACTCCAGCTGGAACTAACAACTCGATTTCAGATCACAATATTGCCAACTTTCTCTTTTATCTGCTCTTACTCTAATATGAGGGGAAACGATGGTTTGTTTGAATGACTTATTTTTACACAAACTGAAATAAGGCATACTGGAAAATGTTCTTCCACTTTTAAGATGTTATTGTTGGCTTCAAATATATCTGTTGCTGGCAGTGGCTCAGCAAATGGATGAAGAAGGAATATCAAGAACCAGGGACGTGAGAAAAGCCTAGCTAGATCAAACCAAATGTCTCACATCTACAGCAGTCTTTCAGAAGTAGTTGGGAAGTCTGCCATTAGCATTCATGAGAACAATAGATTTTTTTTCCTGCAGTTTTGTTTCACTTTGCAAAAATACTTACATCTTACCTTTATTAAAGTATCTCAAGAGTTTCAATGGTTTTAAACCACTATAGGTTTTAAATAAGCATACGTTAAATGGTCTAGTAACACACTCAAAAATATAACAATTTAAAATCAGTTAAACAGCTTAAAACCATGTACCTGTCCAAATTGGACTAAACCATCAGACCTGAAAGGCTTTTACAAAAAGTTATGTTTTAACCAGGCTTGAATGAAGGCTATGGTTAGGCCTTCAAGGAGAGGGCATTCCTCAACACTTAATGCCTTCATCTGTCTTTTATTACTCTTTGTCCCTAGTCTTTACATGGCAAATAAGGGGAGTGGCCTCTGCCTGCACTGACATCCCTCTAGACCATCTTAGTTGACAACGTCTCAGACAGAATGTAGGCCTGTAACTCTAACATCATCGTCACCATTTTTCTTCTGTATTATTTTAAAATTTTTGCCTGATGGAGAAGCTAGTGAAGCTTTGAAAGCTTACATAATGCATTTTATACTTTGGAGTTGGCCCACTACAGATATCGCTACTAGTGGAATTTGGATTTTGTTGTATTCTGAACAAATGACATTCATCTCAACTTGCAAGTTTCTTTTGGCCATCATGGTTAATAACTATTGAGTGGTTGTGTTACGATTGTTCTAGAGAGTTTCATGTGCCATTTCTTAAGGGAAAAGGTGATAGAAATTTTTCTTAGACCAAATTAATGACTCACTATTATCTTTATTTCTGAGGATATCTTTGGAAGAAGAGTCCTCCGAAATTTTATCAGTATTTGGTTGGCTGTAGAGGGTGATTGTGGGCAACCTTACCGATGTCCTCCTTTTCTCTGTCCCAGAAGTGAAGACTACTGGAGAAAGACAGATTTTCTCTGTGATTAGCACTCTCAGACATGTGGTAATGAGGCAGGGATGGAAAGAATATTTTCTATTATCCACCTCCCAGTTTAAAAAAATGATTATGTTGTTTAATGTGATCGTTGTATCATAAATAAAAAATTAAGAAAAAAATTGGTTTTCTGACAGCCAGAAAAACATGCCAGAAAGAATAACAAGGTAACGAGATCTTTGCACAGTCTTCCCCCAGTATTCAATTGTCTCAAAGTGTTCTGGGATTTTTGTGCACAGAGAAATATGTGGCTTTTTGTGCACACGCACACACAGCACATACGCGCACATGTAAGCAGAAAATATGTTACTTGTGCAGAAAATGTGTTTTTTGTGCAGGAAATATATTATTAGCACATCAAAACCCTTGTTTTTCTACACAGAACACTTTAAGATGCTTGAATACTGGGAAAATACATTGCAGAAATATTTATTTTCTACAGTAATTATTTGTCCTTGCATATGAGGACAAAAGACAATCTGTCTGTATTTCGTAGAGCTTTATTTGTGGCCTCATTCCTTTGGTTCAGGGCTACAAAAGTGTGTTTGTGTGTATGTACTTTCCAGCTTCAGGCCTGGTCTAGTAGTGCCCAAGGGATACCTTTGAAAGTTGGATAGCTCTCTTAAATGTTGAAGTAGTGGAATACAGTGCACCCTCTGTATATGCAAAGGTTCTGTTCCAGGAATCCCTGTGACTGGTGAAATTCTCACACACAAAGACTACAGCATGTATGCACGCACCTCGCCATCATTTTAGGTATAGGATACAACACAGTCACAGACACTCAAGTTCACATGTCCAGAAACGGTGAGTAAGGACGATTCACTGTATTTGCTTTTCTTATAAATATCTGTCACCCAGAGGAGGGAAGGTTGCCCTACTCTGGCACAAGAGAGAACAGAAATTCGCATTTAAGACTTGCTCCTTTTTATTTTTTTTCTTTCCTTCACAATTACTTTTCTTCCGAAAGAAAACCCCAAAGATCTCAGCACTTGCAATAACCCCTTGAGAATGTGATCTCTCATTTCCAAAGGGAGCTTCTCTCCTGTGACAGATGATGAAATGTGTCTGTAGGCAAAGAACAGGGCAATAACATTTTCATTCTTTGCAGACATGTTTTGAGTTGGTTCTGCTATCCCTAAATGAACTGAAAGGGTCACTGAAGAGATGAACTGTTAATTTTTGTTGATATTGCTCTGGGGTTTTTTCTTAATGGGGCCATTTGTCCCAAAATCATATTTTCAGGGTGCCTGAGGTATGTTTCAGAAACACTCTCAAATGAAATTTGAGTTTTGCAGTTATGTATAAAGATGACAAATCTGCCCATTTAAATGATAGCTTGTTTTCATACAATTTTATATTAAGTACAATTGAATGGGAGAAGTGATGTTTTTAGTTTAGTTTGCCTACTCACCTGTTCAGCTTTTATTTGTGACAGAATTGCTCCCACAAATATTATAGAAATTAAATAAGTTGAATTAATATTTCCTTCTGCATGTTCAAGACATTAAAGGGAGCACTTTAACAAACAGGCATTTAACACAAGCAGTACGTGCCATGAAGATGGAAGCAGCAGAACAAAAGTTGTGGAGGACATGCGTAAGAAACAGCTGTGTGTGTACATGTGCCCTCAAGTCATCTGCTCACTTAGGGTGACCCCATGAATTTCATAGGGTTTTCTTAAGTAAGGAATGTTCAGAGGTGGTTTGCCATTGCCTTCCTCTGAAATATGGCCTACAGAACCTGGTAATCTTTGGTGGTCTCCCTTTTCTAACACTAGTTGTGATCCCTAACACTTGAGGAAGACAATAATTACCTCCACAGGAACTTGTCCAGACACAAAGCAAAAGCCACAGACAGCATCATGAAACATTTATCAACATTTGATGGCCACTATGCTTTTGAAAAGTATTTGTAATAGTCCTATTTTGGTAGAATGAACAGATTTTCTGGTACCATTTTCAGTGGCTTTAATCATGACACGATGAAAGTCCACAAATCATATGTGGTTGTGATGCTCTCCCTTAGGACTTGGAAAGACATTCACAGAGAAGAGTTGTAGTCAACAGGTCTGTGTATTTCATGTTCATGTTCTTATTGCTGTATCCATTTATATCCTTCCCTCTATAATGAGACTCAAGACAGCTAACATATTTTAAAACAACACTGACTAAAAACTATAGAAAAAAATCTACAGAAGTCTAAATATAATGGTATTTAAGAACAAAATATTAAAATTCATTAAAAGGCTATACACAAAGCATGAGAATAGCATCACCCTGGTGAGTTTCCAAGCGGCTCATGGCATAAAAAATGTTTTAACTTGTCAACAGAAGGAGAGCAAAGACAGAGCTATCCTGGCTAACTTTGGGAAGGAATTCCACAAGGGTCAGTTTCACATGGATTCATTCATTTCTATCCCAATTCCACAACATCCACAATTTATTTTTTTCAAAAAAATCCACATGAAAATTTGTATTATAATGTGCATTTAAATCATTTTGAAGGTTGCATTGTCATAACACACACACACACACACACACACACACACACACTCTAAGCTGAGAACTACATTGTGAAATTCAGTGTGAAATTAGAAAGCAAACTGCATTCTAAACTACACATTAGTCCAGGAAGTGGGGAGTCAGTCAGTTCTCTCCAAAATGCAGAGCAAACAAAGCCCCTGAGCATTGTTGCAGAAAACAAAAGTTTTCCTGTCTGGGTGACAGCATGCTGGGGAATAAGACAGCCTTAGTTCTTCTAAGAACTGCAGCAACACCTCCTCAGCCTAAAACCTTTCCACTGCTCTTCTCGCTGCTACAGCTTCAGGAAGGAAGAATATATTTTGAGGCTAGGAGCTGTCCTAGATAATCCAAGACAGACTCCACATCTCTATTTAATTCTGTCATAGGGACTACCAGAATTTTTGGTTTATCTGTATCTTCTTCCACGTTCTGGTACCAACATATAAAGACGCATTGACAGAAAGACAATACACACAATAAAGTTCAAGGATAGGTAGTTAAGAACTCTGAAATCTAAAGGAAAATTTAGATGAAGAAAAGCAAGACTGAAATTATTCTTGCTTATTTGCAGTATAGCCATATGCATATCTGGTCAATTCATTCTTTTTGCCAGTAGTGATTATTAGATCCCAAATCATGTAAATAGCATCCAGGCGTAAGTGTTCTGTGCATAGCAGATAAGGTAGCACCAATAACATACACATGATTTCTTGATTTCTGGATGGTGTACACATGTATATTTAATAAATAATGTAAATTTAAGCTTATAAAATTTCTCATTCTTTACCACTCATCAATATTTCATCTTTAATTGGCAAATAAATGATGAAATGAACTGAAAATAATTTCAGTATATATACCAACTAGAATTAAGCCAAATTTTTGTTCGTAAATTAAACCAGTAGTGATGATACATGTCAAGAAATGCTAATTCAGTATTGAATGCTAGCTTTTATTTTAGCTTTTCTATTTCCCAGTTGCCTTTCTGCCGTAGCAAGCACTGTGTCTTTCTTGACACCGCTTATGCATAATGCAATTCCTAATTATCATCACTGATTTATTTCATTTTGCTCCAGTACTAATATGAAGCAAAAAATCAATCCTTCCTTACTCATTCTCAAAAAGAACTAAAATAAAAATCCCAAACAGGCTGATGTGATGTTGGTCCAAAAAAGCAGGGGAGAGAGGCAGATAAATTAAACTTTCAACTTCTGTTCCATATTATAGAATTCTATATAACTGTGCTTCAGCTCTTCTTATCTGTGTGAACATGCAACATCTGACCACTGGAGCTCAGCCAGCCAGCCATTCCTGTTTGTGCAATGAAAAATAAATGTGCTTTTTTATTTTTTTATTTATTTATTTTCAAGAGAAAGAGTTTCTGTCAGAGAGTTTCAAGAGAAGCAGGCTTCCCAGCTCTGTCAATCTCCACAATTGCAGAGGGAGTGGGGATCATTTCCTCCAGTGCCCACCCATCCACTCCAATGCCACACCAGCAGATATTGGGCACACCAGAAGAGACATAATACTTCTACATTTCTTTTTTTTTTCTGGGGCAGGGGTAGTTTGGGAGGGACTCTGAACAGTTTAGAGAAAGCAAACTTGCATTTGCAGGCAGTTTAGGGGGCTAGCAAGGGCTAGATTTTGGCTGAAAAAATAGTCCCAAAATCAACTTGCCCCAAAATAAAAACGGGGTATCTGGGGGCTGGGGGGGCTTCAAGGGCTGCACTTAGGGCTCCTAAAGAGCCTGCGAGCTGTATTTGCCTACCTTTTTCATAACAGAACAGGCCCAGAAAGCTCTTCAGACTCTCCTGATGAAGCCATGCTACCTCCTTCCCCCACTTGTTGGGGCTGAAAGGCCGTATGGTTAAGAGACCATTCTGGAAGATGCTGCCCAACTCTTCTGGATGAAACCAAAGGGGTGATACTCAAGGAAGCTTCCAAATTCAACTGAATAAATGGTCAATCTCCCTTTATATATCCTTCAAACTAACCCAGGCTTTTCCAATGGTTGGACTACAACTCCCACCATTCCCAGTTTAGCCACCAATGCCCACTTTGGTTGGGGATGAAGGCAACTGCAATCTAACATCTCTGGAAAACACCAGGCTGAGGAAGCCTCCATTAGTTCTCCCATTTAGGCAAGTAAAGCCCTAAACAACTTGGGGCCTCATTTTCTGGCATACTTGTATACCTTTCAAATGATTATTCTCCCAGTAAAAAGTGGCGGGAGATTTATAGTACCTGACAGAGATGCTTTTCCACTCTGTGCCAAGCAGAACTGAAGTCTGGGGTACAGAAATTTATGATTCATGTATTTCATGGAAATTTTTGAATGAATTAATACTGAGAAAAGCCCAGGGGAGGGGGATTTTTTTTCCTTGCAAAAACTCTGTTATTCGTGGGATGTGTTGACATTTTTTCTTTTAAAGACTTAAAGAAGGCCATCTTTTGCTGATTTTTGCTAAGATTATTTCCCAAACTATCTTTTATTTGGAGGAGTGTTTAAATAACTTAGAGATAATTGGGTGTTGTTACATAGCTTCAAGCTGACTCTGTCTTACAGTGACCCTAACATAGCATTTCTTTGCCAAGACTTTTATTCAGATGTGGTTCACTGCGCTTTAAATTTATATTCTTCATCTGTGTTTCTCCTATACTTTTACATAAAGGATATCCTTCCTTAAAAAATATTTCTATTTTACTTTTAAGATTCCCAACCTTAAAAAGAGAACTGAATGGAATATTTTGCTTTGTTGGGCGGCGGAGAGATTTTTCAGTCATTTTGGTTGAACCCAAAATGATTGAAAAAGATTGACGTTCTCACATCCACAGATAGCCTCAAGCTCAGCAGATATATGTTTTGTCCGGTCAGCCCTCTAGGTCCACTGATTCTGTATCCAGAGATTCAACCAACCACAGTTTGAAAATATTTTTTAAAAATCCAAAAAGCAAACACTGATTTTGCCGTTTTATATAAGGGACACCATTTTACTACACCATTCTATATAATGGGAGCTGAACATCCATGAATTTTGGTATCCATGTGAAGTCTTGGAACCAAACTCTATCAGATACCAAGGGCCCACTGATAAAAGCTAAAATAGATACTAGATCTGAATTAGAAAGATTGTCCAAGTTTGTGATTTTCCATTAATACCTGTTAGATATTTTATATGTTCCATTAGCAGACTTATCTAGTTTTCTCAATCTAACAACATAGTTGTAAGGCTCTTGTTCTTATAGCAGTTGGGATGTGTTACAAGATTTTATAGCTCTGTACCTTTCACTTAATCAGGCTTTTCATTTGTCTTTAATATTTCACATATTTCATTGATGAAGTTACCTTTGATTATATTCTAATCACATTATAATTGCCAGTTAGAGTACTTATAAACATTATTACCTTAATTTTTTAATAAAATATATTTTATATGTTCCTTGTTTTTATGAATATATATTGCTTTTCACCATCTTGTCTGTCATTTCAATACATTTTGATTTTATTTTTGGTGTACTCCTGGCTCTAGCAGTCATGCTAGAGATTCCAGGAGCAAAATAAAACAATAAAACCCATCTTTTCTACAGTTATCAGATGGCCATGGACAAAATACAAACTTTAGTATGGGTGTAATGCAAATAGTTGTGTATACCACACAATCCAGCTGTGAGCCCATCTCCTCAGATAGACAGACAGATGGCCTGTCAGTTAATCAAATGCTGGCTGCAGTCCACCAGACTTCCCCTCCCTTCCTCTCCAACCAACTATCCTATCACCTCATCTTTCAGCTTTAGCTGATGAGAATTAACATGGCCCAGCAGCTAAAATTCTGAGAACTGGTGAGACCATCTCCTCTCTCTCAAGCATTTTAATAGCTTTTCCCAGTTGAGACTACAGTGACAGAAGAGTAACCATGGAGAAGGCCAAGGTTCATGGGTTTCAGCACACATTTCACTGACTGGCATACTCAGACAGACCATTGAGAGCTAATTTCATTGAACTATAACTGCAAATATGCTAACTGGATGAGCCTAGGAGTTGTAATCCAGAAGGGTAAATTTTGCTCTCCCACTGGGGTTAAAGGTAAAGCCAGTACCACATTCCTGTGACGATACAATATGCTTCTTTATTGTATTATCTCTGACTCAGCTTAAGACCTATTAAATTTCAGGATCAGGTAGGATCAATGAGAAGTAGCTCTCAAATTAATGCAGTGGGTGGAGAGAAAAGGAAGAGAGTCATTTATATCTCTTCTGTTGAGTACTAAATTGCACGAGGCCATCCCTGTTGCAATAAGTAGCCCACCCACATCATGCAGCAAATTGTTAACTATGCTAATTGCAGCCTCCATACCGTCATCAAGATCAGTATTATGCAAGGGATATTATTGTACTTTAATTTCCAAGTCTTGAATTATTACTGACAGAAGCCTGAAGAAAAGGAATCTTACCACACAAGTTGGAGAAGACAGGTCTCGTAACCAGTGATCTTCAAAATCTAGTCAGTGGGATATTTCCAGCCTAGCCACTATGATGTCATGGTTTAGGTGTTAGACTAGGGACCTGGAGACCTTGGGCATGAAAACCCACTGGGTGATCTTGGGGAAGTCACACTCTCTCAGCCTCAGAGGAAGACAAAGGCAAGCCACCTCTGAAAAAAATCTTGCTAAGAAAGCCCCCTTATAGGTTCACCTTAGGATTGCCATAGGTCATCAACAACTTGAAGGTACACAACAACAATGGTTCTTACACCATTTGTGTCTCAAATGTTTAGGTTCAGCTCCACTTTGCTCAGCCATCACTTTTAGCACCTAAACATATGGAAACATTGAGCATTCTGTAGGACATTCACTCCAACACTCTGACTCCAAATTTGGACGGCACCAAAATGGAAGGAAAATTTCATTACAAGGACAATCAAGTTCATATAAACATCTTGGCAGATGGTTCAATTGAACTTTAATAATGTAGTTCTTCTTAATCAAATTTTTGGAAAACTTAACAATAAAAATTGGTGGAAGCAGAGGATCAGCAGCATCTCTAGCAATCAACATTACCCCTGTCAGATGGATTTTGGAGCCTTTCCTTGGTAGTTGAGGGTAATCATGAGAACAAAAGAGGAGTCCAGAGCAGCTACTGCAAGCATTGTTGTTGTCTTTGCACAGGCTCTCTGTGCTTCCCAGCATGACAATAGATATGACATCATTGTCACAACCATGGTTGGTGGGAAATCAAGACAGGGCTTTCTCTCTGGCTGCCCCTAGAATCTGGAACTCCCTTCAGAGGGAAGGCAGAATGGCTTCCTCTTCCTTATCCTTCTGTTGGCAGGCAAAACACTTTTTATCTCAACAGGCTTTTAACAGGGACCATTTTTTAAAGAGTGGGCTAAAGGGTGCTATACTGTTTTAAACTCAACAGCTTTTTATCTTTTTAATTCTATTTTATTAAGCAGAGTTCTGAACTTTTTAAAGACTGTGATCAGTTGAATACCATCTTAATGTTCACTTTTTGTATGTTTTTGCGTGTACGGTTGTTTTTAAATTAAATGCTGCCTTAAGTCCCAATTTTTAGAGAAAGGTAGAATAATAACAATAATAGCAGCAGCAACAACAACAACAACAACAATAATAATAATAATAATAATGTGTCAGAATACTCACTGCTCTCCTTCATCTTATTGACATTTGTCTCCTTTTGCGATATGTGATGAAGTAGACTCATCTGCACTATTTTATAATATACATAATATATTAAGTAGTATTATATCTTTTCTGTGTCCCTGTTGAATAGCTGGTTAATATGCCTAAGGTACAAAGACTTAGGGCCTTTCCACACTACACTGTTATAGTGTTATTATTCCACTTTCAACCTCCTATGGAATCTTGGGATTTGCAGTTTAGTGAGGGGATTTAGAATTCTCAGCCAGAGAGCTCTTTGGCCTCACTAAACTACAAACACCAGAATTCCACAGGATGTTGAAAGTGGAATAATAGTACTATAACAGTGTAAGGTAGAAAGACCCTTAGTATTTTACAGTGCCACAGAAAACACCTACCCAAATGAATACTACCAGGTGCTATTATATTATGCAACTTAAGTTAAGCAATCTATACAAAATCAGCAAAGCCAAATTTTCTGACTTAAAATCTCAATATTTTGCTTTGTTTTGTGCCTAAAAACAAATTTCTCAGTTGCATTAAGGCTTAAAATATGAATGTGACGTTAATGGGAACCAGCCGCATAGCTTGGAGTGCAGGTGGAGGGGCAGGGCGAGGAGGGCAGAGGGGCAGGGGTGTGGTCGCATTGCATAGGAGGATGTGGCCACATCACACGGGGATGTGGCTGCATCACGTGAGGGCGTGGCCACATTGCACGTGGCACCCCAAAAAAATTGCCGCCCGGGGTGGACCGCCCTCATCGCCCCCCTATCTGTACACCTCTGATGGGAACATGCAGAATACTGTTACTATTTTAAAAAGTCCACTTGCCATTTGAATAGATCACTGCATGCATTATTAACTGTAAGGTACACCCCAGGATTTCACAGAACTGGAAACAACTGCAAGGATCATTTAGTGCAGTCTCCTGCCATGAAGGAAAACATAACTAAAGAACTCCTGTGAAATAGCCATCCAATCTCTGTTTAAAAACCTTCAAAGGAGAGTCCACTGCCATCCAAGGCAGTCTGTGTGCTGTGGGCCTTCACATCATTTCTGTCTTATGGCAGCCCTAAGGCAAACCTATCACTGGGTTTTCTGGAAGCTGAGAGTATGTGACACACACAAGATCACCCACTGGGTTTCCATGGCTGAGTGAGGAATCAAACCCTGGTCTCTAGGGTTATAGTCCAATGCTCAAACCACTACACCTACTGCCTCTATATTCCACTGTCAAAAGGTTTTTACAATAAAGAGGTTCTTCCTAATGTTCAGGTATAATCTCTTTTCTTATCATTTGAATCCACTGCTTTGTATGAGAAAGCAAATTTGTCCCATCTTTGAGATATTTAAGAATGACTATCACCCCTCTTGCTCTTCTCTACTACATGTTAAGTTTCCAACCTCCTAAGCTGTTCCTCAAAGGGCTTGGTTTCCTGACTTTTCATTATCTTAGTTGCCTTCCTCTGATCATGCTGGAGCTTGTTAATGTCTTTCTTGAACTCTGGTGCCCAAAACTGGGCTTAGTATTCCAGGTGAGGTTTGGCTAAAGCAGAACAGAGTGGCACTACCAATTTCATTCATCTGGATACTACACTGTTGGTGCAGCCTAGAATTGCAATGGCCATTTGTTTTCATTTCACTCATTTTTCATTTCATTTTCCTCAGTAAATGGGGTACCTTGCATTTATCCCTGTTGAAATTCATTTTGTTAGTTTTTGCCCAACTCCCCAATCTGTCAAGGTTATTTTGAATTCTGATCCTGTCCTCTAGTATATAATTAATTCTAACTTGGTGTCCTCTTCAGGCCTGATGGGCATGCCCTCTATTCCATTATTGAAGTCATTTATAAAGTTGTTGAACAGTATCAGGCCCAGAACAGAACCCTGACGTACTCTACCAGTTACTTCTCTCCAGGATGAAGAGGAACCAATGATAAGCATTCACATATGCAGAAATGTGTCCTACAAAGAAGTAAAATAGAATTCCTAATATACTGTCAATTTTCTTATGATCCTGCACATAGTTTTCCAGCAGGTTATTTGAATTTAATTAAATTTGTTTTTCAGGTATTAAAATAAACAGAAGAAAAAGGCCTGAGACATATGCAGATGTTCTACGACTGAAGCATATTGCCGTTGTACTTGCATGATGTTAGAAACAGTTTCTTTGCCTCTCCTCCATTGCTCTCATTTTTTAATATTCCCCCTGGACTCAATTAATTAAAAAGTTTTATTTCAAAAATAAGTTCTACCCATTCTTGTTTCTATTGCATGTAAGATCTGTTCTAACTTCTTCTTTTCTCATTCACACTGACAATGCCAAGGGGTTGGGGAGAGAAATATGTTTCCCTTCTTCTGTTCAAGAACTGAGGAACAGCCATATTGGGTTAACAAATGCCATCTAGCCTGAATGTCTGTCCCAAAGCTGGAAGTTTTGAATGCAATATACCAAAACCAAAAGGATATGGAATATAAGAGTATTAGATTTTCTCTTTTATGTACATCACCATCATCAATAACAACCCAAGTGGTAAGAATCACAGGAAGGGTGAAACAGAATTAAAACAGACCACAAACTCTTAGCTAAAAAAACATGAAGGAGCTGGCCGGTCAACAAGTATGAAAGGGTGAATTAGGAAATGAAGTCCCGATTGACCACTAAAGGCCATGTAGAATTACATGCATCTTCTCCTTGTCCCTCACAAAAAATCATAGCGAAAATGACTGGTTAAAAAAAGGAGTAAATATACTCAAAAGATACCATTTTGCGGTATTTTGTCCTCTACTGCTGGATTTTTAACATTTTTCTTCTCTTATAAAGCTAATCACAATATTTGTTAAACAGTGTTCATACTCCTCTCTTCAGCTGACAAAACTCCCAGAGTGGTTCACAGAAATTATAATAATAAAGTACACTGAAACCATCAAAAGAGAAGCCCAGATAAATTCAATAAAGCAAACTTATTTAGAAGTTATCAACAAATACCAATTTTCAGTGTCAAGCTGATATGGCATAGTGGCGTGAGAGCAGATAGCTTTTCAGGTATCTGGATCCTAAAATTATCCGGGGCTACAAAAGCAAGTATCAGTACTCTGAACTGTGCTCAGAGATGGACCAATGGTCAACAAAATGGACAAGCAACCAAAGTTTCCTAGAAGTGCCCCTGCAAAACAGCCACTGACCCTCCCAAAGGAAGAGTAACCACAAGCAACCAGGCTGCTATGGGGCACTATGTGCCACGTATGCCATACGAACATCCAGTGATAAGGCTGGTTCAACAAGCACCCCCAACCTGTGAATGTGATCCAGTAGGAGCATTGCCACTCTGTCCAGATTGGATGGAAAACCACCAAACCATCGAATCAGACCCCACAAGTCACTATATAATTGTTCTATGCCCTCATCTTGTTTGTTACCACATGTATCCCGTTCATCTACAAGCTACTTCTGCTTTTTGAATTAACCTAATTATTGGAGTAGTATGTATCACAGGTGACACTAGTCAGTGCAAAAATCAACAAACCCACATTCTCAAAACAAAACACTTAACTAGTGTGGCAAAACAGTCATCTTATGCTGTATACCCACAGAACTGTTTTATTTCAGGGAAAAAAAGCAGTTGTAAGTTTGCCGGTATAGGTCCATTGCAATGCTAGAAAATTTTAAGTAGCGAGAGAAGGAAAAAAACAAACAAACGTGGCACATGCACCGTCTGTCTTGCTGCACACAAAACATTATCAGACAACAAGGAACAATACAGCACATGTAAACAAGGAAATTGTATAAAAAGGAAAGGTGTATCACTCGAAAAATAAGATTAATGTACAAGCACAAATTTGGAAATAGTTACTATGATTTGCTATAATTTAAGCAGCCATGTCCCATAGTGCCTGTTCAGTCTGTCCTCTAGCTTCCATCTGCTGATGGGCTACTCTTCTCGGTTTTTTTAATCTTTAAGCCAGTTTTGGTCTAGACAGTTCCACAAACAGAGAATGACTGTAAGCAGAGGACTGTCCTCTAAGACAGGGGTCTTCCAGGAACATGGAGCCCCTGAGCCATGCTTTATGTTCCTTGAATGCCCTGCTGATTTATTATTATTATTTTTTTGGACATTTCTTTTCAACCCAGACCCAGCTGAATCAAACTGGTCCCAATTTACTTTCCCCACTCTCCAAAAGCTTCCAACATCCACCTGCCCCCACAAAAAAAACCCAAAATGGCCAAAGAAAGCAGCCAGAAGTAAAGCAATATCACATTTGATGGTGTGGCCCACTGAGACAGTGCAAGGGCCAAAATGGGACCCTGCCCCCATTCAGCTGCCCACTCCAGCCTAGGAGGCTATACGACCATCATGCACATAAGTGCATATTACACAGCTGTAAGCATAGATTTGTTGCCTTCAGTTAGGTATGTTGCAGCTTTATCACTTGAGAAATCAAAGTTACCCTACAGCACTTGGTACCACAAGACAGTTTAAAGACCTTTGCTGCTGAAGAATATTAGTGAATTCTGCCCTTATGCTGGCAAATAAAAACAAAAGTATGGCAACTAGTCTAAGCCAGTTGCAGATTCAACAGCATGCTCTGCTATTGTTTTCTGTCAAATAAAAAAAAACACCAATGCATGGCATCTATAAAAATAAAAAGGGAGTTTATTCATACTTAAGTAGGCTTTATGAAGTATAGCTTGGCTTTTGTCCGTCCATCAGCATATTTTATAAAGATTGGAAATGTAATTATGTAATTATTTACAAAAATGTAATTATTTCAAGGCCTATTTTCCACGTACAATAAAAATGCAATATACTGCAATAGTAACGTTTTTGGGGGAAACATATCCAGCTGCAAAGCCTTATCCTACTCAACTCGTTATCCTTCTGAAGAATCATCGTCTCGAGTTCTATATTCAAAAAGAAAAAAAAAGTTACAGGATCCAAGTATTACACAAAAGTGTTTTGTTTCAACATTTATTAGCATGCTAGTAATTAGTGTTCTCTCAGTAGAGGAAAACAAAAACACTCTGCACTAAAAATTCAGTGTATTTGCTTTTTTTAAAAAATAATCCAGGCTTCCTTGGAACAATCATATTTAGAAATAATGGAATCTACTATATTCACAGGAGCTCAAGCAGAGCACCTCTTATTGCTGCTGGCATAACCCACGAAGACAGAAAATGAATACAAACTCCACATCAGATTTGGCAGGGAATAACAGGGAAACTAGTCAGCCTTCTGTGCAAACTTCAGAGATGTCTAACCAAGTAAGAATATGGCTGGCTTAATTAGAGTTACATGCCCTCACAGGGAGAAAAGCCTGCTGTGCTGGAGGACTGCCGAGCTGAATAAGGATGGGGGGAAAGAACAAGAAAGTTGAATAGGTAAGCAACAGGATATGTAAGAAACCGGGTACCGTGGAAAGGGAAAAATGCTGTTCATTATCTAACCTGAACAAATGTTAAGCCCTGCATGGCTTGTTCCTAAAGTTTATTTTGGGGCAGGTTATTTGGAGGAGTGATTTTGCAGCCCGATTTTTCTCTGCATCATTCTTGAGGCTGCTCAGACAGAAAAATGGAAATTGCAGTTCAGGCAAGCCATAAGTACGTACAAATACTGACAGCCATTGAAACTGGGATTTTAGGTTTCAGAAACAACAACAAAAAATGTTTCCAAGAAGAGCAATGCAACTAGCAATAAGAAAGCAAAGAAACAGGCATACTCTAGTTAACAAAACCTCTGACAAAGAAGTTTCTTTTACAGGCCATTTGCACACTATAGTTATAGTGCTATTATTTCACTTCCAACATCCTGTGGGATTCTGGGATTTGCAGTTTACTGAGGCCAAAGAGCTCTCTGGCTGAGAATTCTAAATGCCCTTCTCTAAACTACAAACCCCAAGATTCCATAGGATGCTGAAAGTGGACTAATAGCACTACAACAGAGTAGTGCAGAAATGGCCATAGTCTTTTTAGGCCTTCCCAGCTGCCTTTTTCTCATTTTCTATCTGGCTGCAAGGTTTTTAGCACCATCGGCACTAGAAGGAGGGCTAGAGAAACAGATTTTTTTTGTCAGTTGCAGCAGGATGTCTGCAGCAAACAATGCTATGAAGCTTAAGATGGGAAAACGTAGGATTTTACTCCAGCAAATCCTACTGCAGCTGGGTGCACCCATCTACAACAGGCAAGGTAAACAGAAGCTCCCTGCAGAATCCTTTACTGAGCATGCATGAAATGCAAAAGGGGCAGATCAGTTTAGCCTGCTTTAATCAGCCATCACAGATCTATATGTTACACTGCCAAAATGAAAATTATAAGAAAGGTGGAGGCAGGTGAAAGAAAAGCTGTTCCTGGGTGCATTTTGGAAGAAAGTTTCAGGTGCTTTCCAGAAGGCTGAAAATGCTTTTGTTTACTTATGCAAGGCTTACTTGACCTGGTTGTTTCATTTCAAATGTGCATATTGCCAATTTAGATAAAAAGTCTACTGAAACTTATTGAACTTCTTTTGATGGGGGAGATAAAGAAACCTATCTCTATTGCATGTTACTTCTGCCTCTTGCAACAAAATTTCTATTAAAGCAGTAATGCCCAAGAACACATCTAACACATCACTAACTGAGGTAATATTTTTCTTATTTAAAATAGTCTCTCTTCATATTCAGGCTCAATGTTCATAGTGAAAGAATATGTGGAACAACAACAAAAAGTAATACTGGGATTTGAGAAGCTTCTTCTGCAGTTAGCAACTAATGCCAGAGGTGGAACTGACAAGATCAATTAGAATTTTAAATAAGAAATTAAAACTACACAACTGTGGTGCTGTGGTTCCACTTTAGCTACCATGGCAACACCCTATGGGATCCCGCATTCACAGAGCCACTGCACTAGAGTTAGGTGACTGTAGTGTGGTGGCTCTCAGCCTGTGGTCCTCCAGATGTTTTGGATCTCAGTTCTCAGAATACCTGGCCTTTAGCCATGCTGGCTTGGGCTTCTGAGAACTGAAGTCAAAAACATCTGGTGAACCAAAGCTTTAGAACCACTGCTTTAGTGCCTCTACCAAAGCTACAAACCCCAGGATTCCACAGGATGGAGCTATGGCAGTTACCGTGGAATCATAGGGCTATTATTGTATAGTGTTAAAGGGCCCTTGGTCCCCAGTCAATGAGACTGACAAAGAAAGAAAGAAAGAAAGAAAGAAAGAAAGAAAGAAAGAAAGAAAGAAAGAAAGAAAGAAGGGAGGGAGGGAAGGAAGAGAGGGAAGGAAGAGAGGGAAGGGAAGAGGAAAAGATAGAATTGAAGACTCTTGTTTCCTCCTGGAAGGAAAAAATGGAGTTGGTTCCAGAAATCAAATTCCCTCTTGACCATATATTCCCAAGTTATAAGGAAAATGTACATGTGAACATGGCTGTACGTGATCATACCTTCTAAGAGAATGATTTGTTTCTACAATTACAAAACTGAATGGCTTGACTGCAGGGTAAGACTACATTGAGAGAAATCCAAATGCCTAACCTCAGGTCTTTAAGATGGCTCTTCTTTCCTACTTGGATATAAAGGTTGTACCCTGCTTAATAACAAGGTAGAAGTGCTTTTCCTTCCTTTGTGGATACAAAGGTTGTACCTTGTTTTATTTTCAAGGTAGAAATGCTATGGCTTTACTTCAAACAGTTTAGGGCTACTCATAACTGAAGCAGTCCATCAATATTAGTACTCTTTATAATTAGTTCAGAGACTTTTAATTTGCTTACATAAGCCATTTTGATATTACTAAAATGGGAAGGTATCTCTGTGGCCAAAACTGATAGGGAAGACATTAAATAAGTATCTCTTTATATCTAACAGATATTTATAGATTTACTAAATTGTAAGAAAATGTCTCTGTTCTCGGAATTCCCCAAAGGGCTTATTCATTGAAGTTTTGAAATGCAGGCTGGAATCCTCTACCTTATGTAACTTTATGTATGTTTAGCTACATAGCAGAGGTGCTAAGAAACACTGCTAGTGAATGTCGAAGGTGTGTAACAGGACAATGGCAATAGGGTGCTGTGGTGCATTGGGCTCTACCAGTGTGCATAAAGACTCCCTAGCTGGTGTCCCAACGCACAATGGGAATGATGTGCATCAGCTGTATTGTACATTAGTCACTCTGACAGATCCCCTGCATAGTAATGCAACACTAGTATCTCACTGGATAAAAAACCAGCCAGTTCTAACTTCTGAGGACATAAGTCTGCTTACGAAGATTAAATCTCCAACTAGATCCCTGCCATATTTTTTCTGAAAATTCCCATTTTGAATTTGTTGACAATCTAACAATATATTTGCCTTGACCACAAAGCATTATGAAGAATAAAAATACATGTTCTCGTGTGTTAGGGGCTTTAATGTTTTGTTACTAAGAAATTAAATGGTTTCAGTTCTGCAATTAATGTTGGCATCTAGTAAATTCTCATCTGATCCATGTTGAATAGCAAACCTCATTCATCATTCATGTCATGCCATCCTAACATACATTATACAATGAATGCAAATGTTTGTAGGTCAAGTCTATCACTAAACTATAGCTCCAATTATAAGACAGATGAGTAAGCAAAAGTGAGATTGAATACACTGGCCTAAAATCTGCATACTTCTTACAGGCATTTTGGTTGTGGGGGGAGCTCCAAGCAGACCTATATTTAAAACTTTACTCTGTATATTCATTTTTTTTGCTTGATTTGGACTTCCTCCCAAATGAGCCACTGGCATTGGCCCTTTTCACACACCACCTCCAACCCGCAATGGCCACACGATCACTGTGGGATCACAACAACGGTTCTGTATGACATCATTCCAATCCCGTGGCAATCCTGTGGCAACCTGTTGCAATCAGAAATTAAATCACTGTCAGGTGTCTCTCAACAATGACGTGTGATTGCAGAGTCCTCTCACCTCCCTCCTGCACTTACCTGTCGTGCAAAATGGCAGGAAGTGCAATGGCTGTGCTTCCTCCCTCAGCGCAGCCTGGGAAACTGCTGGGTTGCGCTGTGGAAGGGAGGAGCAGAGCCACCATGCTTCCTCCCATCCAGCAGGCAGCCAGTGTGGAGAGGAGTGCAGCAGAAGTGATTCCTTCCCAGAAGAGGCTTTCCCTGGATCCCTGCGCGATGGCTTCAGAACCAGGTAAGTTGCAGAAAGGGCCATTGAGATATTTATACTCATTATTAACTGCATTACTTTACTGATAGGGTTGCCAGTTCAAGACCAACCCAATCTGAGTTTTCCAGGTCAAAATCAGAGATCTACAGATGACTATTGTGATACTGTCAAATGTCATCCATTAAGAATCAACTGCAGCTTCTCACAGCTTATCATGCAGATACATAGAGAGACCATATTTTCCTGTTCAGAAATTAAGACAGAACTCTTAGCTAAAGAGGATTTTCCTAGAGCAAGGTGAAATGAGGGTATTACTCCTTCTCATCTACTTGGGGAGATAGGATGTGTGTGTGCTTTCAAGTCACCTGTTGACTTATTGTGACCCCATGAATTTCATAGGGTGGGTTTTCTGAGGCAAGGAATACTTAGAGGTGCTTTGGGCAGTTCCTTCCTCTGAAATATAGCCTACAGCACTTGCTCTTTGATGGCTGCCTCCCATCCAAGTACTGACCAGAGCTGACCCCACTTACCTTCCAAGATCAGTCAGGATCTGGTGCCTTTGGGATTTTTAGGCACAGGAGAAAGGATAGGGAATATTTAATCTAGCCTGTTTCCTTTTAGCCAGACAGTGGCTATTTGCTTCTAGCCACAAAGTGGGTGAGGAGCAGAGCGAAAAGTGAGCCCTGGTGCTGCAATGACTGGAAGGGCCAGAGGAAGCTAAGTAAGTAAATCACACAGATCCCCTAGAGCAGTGGTTTGTAACCTGGTGTGCATGCACCCCTGGGGGGGTTTCAGCATCATCAGAGGAAGCCTGCAAAGGCTTGCTGCTGGCCACCAACAAGCTGCAGCAACAGGGATGTGGCAGAAGGGGGTGTGCAGAGGCCAAAACTGCTCCTTTGTTTGCAAATAAGGAAGCATTTTGGGCACACACCGACACCTGCCACTGTGTCCCTTTTATCAGTGGCAACAGGACTGGCAGCAAAGGGTGTGGGCACCGAGGGGCACAGCAGCAGTTGTTTGCACATGCCCAAATCTGCAAACAAGTTTGAGCACCTGCACCCATCTTGACAAAAGGGACAGAGCAGTAGGTGTGTGTGCATGCCCAAACTATGACTCTGGAGACCAGGGTTTGAATCCATTGGGTGACTCTCAGGCCAAGTCACATTCTCTCAGTCTCAGAGAAAGGCAAAGGCAACAAATCTTGTCAAAAAAACCTTTCATGACAGGTTCACCTCAGGGTCGCCATACATCAGTTTTCAAAGAATGCACCTCCGCCTGTCAGCAGCACTTTGTTGTTGTTTGCCTTCAAGTCACTCGTGGCTTATGGCAACCCTAAGGTGAAAATATCACCATGTTTTTTTGGCAAGATTTGTTCAGAGGGGGGTTGTCTTTGCCTTCCTTTGAGGCAGAGAGAATGTGACCCACCCAAGATCACCCAGTGTTTGAGCAGGGATTTGAATCCTAGTCTCTAGAAACCTTTAATATATCAATATTTGAATATTTAAATCAATATTTGAATATTTAAATTACATTAAATATTTAAACCTTGAGTAAAGTGTTGGGGACCCCAGCAACAAATTATATTTACAGGGTGTTCCTGATAAAGAGAGAGTTAAGAACCCCTGCCCTAGAGAGTCTTTGCAAGCTGCAACAACAAATCAGTTAAGCCTTGCAAGTTGCAGCAAGCAAGCTGAGCTGAGCTGAAGATTTTCACATAGCCCTTTTCTCTTGCCTAGAGCTGAGCTGTTCCCAACTGGTGAATCTGCACCCTCATCTCCCACCTGGAGATGACTCATGAAAATTCTCCAGAGTTGCAGTCCCAACCTGAGATCTGGCAACCCTACCTATCTAATTACATATTTTTTGTCTAATTTTTGAGCTGTAATGGCTACATGTAGGCAAAATAATGCAAGCACACAGTGAAGTCCTTCAGATTCTATGACATACTACCCATGTGGATATCATTACCATATAATCACAGAATTACATAAGGTCAAAAATCATGTGAAACACCTTAATAAAGCAATGATGAACAACAGATGCACACTCTTCATTAGAAAATCTCTACAGCTCTTCAAATAAATAAATATGTCACTGAATCAGGACTGAATCATCGATTTAGCATCATTGACCTTACCTTGTTGTGCATGTGTTTCTATTTCAACAGCCGACTAATGAATGCACTCCTTACATATAGCTAAGCTGCAATCTCCACATTTACAGGTGAGTATCCTACAGAAACAGCACCTTGGACCAATAGGTCACAAAGGTAGTGCCCTGCAGGTACATGGTGGCCATTTACACCTTTTAAAAAAATAAGAAATTTGTCACCACAAAAGGAAACAGAAGAAGATGTGGATCTGCATAAAAGTTGCACATGCTTTTTTTATGTATAGATGTGAAATTTCCAATAATTTCTATAATTTGAACACACTTCCCTAAAGCAGGTGACCAGTGTGCCTGCCAAGTCTGTCCTTCAGGTGCTAAGCGTTAATGGAGAACCCCAAGGCCCTGTTCTCTTTCTTTTTCTTTCTTTCTTTCTTTCTTTTTTTTGAAATCGTTTTATTGAAGATTTTAATTAAAAATAAAAGACCCCCTCTCCACTTCCAAGCTTGTTTTCCAGTTGAATCTGCGTGTATCCATTCCATTCATGCATAATTGTTGCTTACTCAAAGGATTTGTTACATCTTACACTGTTAGACAATTGCTTTGTTACTTTACTACCTTGTTACATTATTATTTTACCTTGCTACATTATTACATTGCATTACTTACAATCTTGCTTTATTCTTATTTCTTTTCTTATATTATGTCTTTATCTAATCCAAAACTTCTCTCCATTCCCTTTCAAAGTTCTGGATAGGTTTATTTCTCAAAGAAAATGTTAACGTTTCTGTCTCTACCATATCCTGGACTTTTAATTTCCATTCTTCTATATCAACATATTTCCTTTCTTTCCAATATTGTGCATGTATCAGTCTTGCAGCAGTTATCAGATATAACAGTGTCTTCTGATGACATCTTATTTCTCTTTGTTGCCCAAGCATATTTAACAGATAAAATTCTGGCTTCATTTCAAAATTTACATTATAAATTCTTTGAATTTCATCATGTATTTCCTTCCAAAATTTCCTAACTTTTTCCATATTGTTCTTTACCTTTAAAACAGACTTGCCCAAATTGAGGAGGTACCAAAGAGATGACTATTTTCTGTATATTTGGCACACAGCCACTCTTTGAGACATTATCCCAGTGTCCATGCCCTGTGAATATTTATACACAAAATGGGGCCAATCTTATATTTTATTAGTGGAACAACTATTCTCTTCAGGAGAACACTTCAGCACTCTTCAGCACACTTCAGCACATGAAATCCATCCACAGAAGTGTTTTATATTTCTTATCAAAGACAAATCCCGTGGCTGACCCTCTGGTTAGTGGATTGGGTACTTTGCTTTAATAAATCCCTTACTGTTTACAACAGGGCATATTGTTTTAGTGTCATGTGGTTACTTTTTGGAGAGCTGCTTTGTTCTGTTGCTCTTCTAGTCCTGCTGACAAGCGATGATATCTTTTGAGAGAACAGCATCACAGCTTGAAAATAAGAGCTGACATATTTGAAATTCACAGCACACTTACAGAAGCAAACAAGGAAAAAAAAAAACAGAGATGAAAAGTTTGAATCCTAAGAGAAGGGATACCTAGAAAGATACTACTTTTAAAAAAGAGAGAGGGACATAAATATTTGGTTAGGTCAAAATGTGATATTAGAGTTTACTTTTTAGTGAATCCAAAAAAAAATAAATGAAGCAATTTTCTTAGAAAACACATTCATGGACACAAAGTGATTCAGCTGGGCATGACTGGGAAACAAAATGAATGAACTGGTGATGACAGGAAAACATGACATCTTAAAGCAAACAGCTAACACAGAAAGATGTCATTATAATTAAGTGAGCTATCCAACAATAACAGATGTAACCGTAATGACACATACCTTAGTTACATAATATCTATATTATCACAATATATTCCACTCTGAACTGTGTTAAGGAATGCTTGCTATTGGTCCAGAATGCAGTTGCCTCACAACTAACAGAAGCCACATATAGGAGCCATGTAACTCTCTTGTCAGAACAGCCCCACTTGCTCCCTATTTTTCTTCAGGCACACTTCAAAGTGTTAGTAAATAATGTTCAAAGCTCTGGTTTGTTTGAGTCCAAGACAAAATTGAAGAGCCACTTCTTCAACATAAGCTTCTTTACCTCTTGTGATGTTTTTGGAAACTCATCCACATATTCCAACATTCCAATATTGTGGTTTACTTAGTACCAGAGACAGCTGCGTCTAGCCAAATGTGACCGCCCAGATGTTGCTGGACTGTAACTTCCAGTGTACCTCACTACTGGCTAGTGATGAGGGAAAATTCAGTCCAACCACATCAGGAGAGCCACATGCTACTGCTTTTGAAATTCCTTTCAGAGGAAAACTTACCATATCTCTTCACTGCAAGTTGGTAATCCCCCTTTAAATGAATGATTTGGAGCTGTAAATTGTCATAATGAATTGTACCTCATTTGCCTCTAAATTCTGGATTATTTTTATTATGGCAGTAGAGTAGACTCCACTTTTCCAGGTTTCCCTTTTGCAAATTCGATATTTGTGAGTTTGTAGCTCCAAACTTCTCCATCTCCTGTCGTTCCAATAGCCCCATCTTCACATCTACATGCCTCATTGAGAATTTAACACACACACTCCAATTTGATTTTGCAATCAGCAACTGCCACTGGCCAGATCCTCCACCCTTTCTACTCCTGGCCTTCCCTACCCCATCTCCCATTGTTCCAACAGCCCCACCTCACACCTTCTTTTGAGACCTTCTCACCCACACCCCTTATCCACCATTGAACAGCCATGCCACTCAATCTGATTTTGCAAGCAGCACTTGCCACTTGTTTAAAAGAGAAAAAAAAACAGAATAATGATCAGAACAATTCTCATAATCTCACCCAGCATGGACAAAAGTTTCAGAATTTGAAATAAAACTGTACATCCCTAGGCAACTAACCAGACCAATGCAGTTGCTAGGTAGAATATTTAGTCAACTTCAGGCTCAACTTTCAGATTGTTTGTGTGAGGAGGAGAAATAATCTAGCAGTACCTTTCAAAATGATTTATTTTAGCATGAGATTTCATAGATTTCAGTGCTCATTTTAAAATAAATTAGTCCCAATGGTGCTGGTGGATTATTTCCCTCTACCCCCTTTTCCTATTTTTCCTCTCTCCTTTTATGCTGAGGTGGAATAACATATCTGTCTTTTTGAAAAGTCCATCAAAAGGAAAAAAAATAGTGATTTCTAGCTAGTCCTAGTGAAAGTTGAGTGAATTACATGCTGACTGTCTTCAGAGAAGTGCCTCACACCCAGCACATAAGATTGGTAGAGATTCCCAAGAAGAATCAAGGTGAAGATAAAAGAATGCTTGTCCAAACTGCCATGGCTTTTATGGTGTGCTCTGTGTGCATGCTGACACAGGTAAGTGTGAGGGCTAGGAAAGGAAGACAAAGCCAAGATCCAAATAGATGTAGTCATGGATCTTGGCAGACACCACACAAAACAGGATAATATGTATCATCCTCTCTGTCCACTCTGAAGTGACTTTTTGCAGGGGTATGTCAAGGATTTCTGCTGAGTCAGACATGGTTTCCTCTAAGTGGATGGCAGAAAATGAGGTGATCTGGCCAGAGGTGCAGGTATAAGGTTAATATGTCTGTTTGTTATGACTACAATTTGCATACTGGGGAAGGCCATACGCCAGAAAGATGATTGGGTCACCCCATATGTTCAGGGTGACAGTTAGCCCTTAAAAAGGCTAGGATCTGTCGGCACAATCCACCAGTCCACCAGTTTGTTATTTTCCTGGCTGGTCATGTTACGCTGCTGCCTATGTATACTATGAAGGGGGAGATTCTGTCTGTTTTATCTCTGAAGTTATTCTTTGCTCCTGATGTTTTTGCTTTCCTAATTGCCTTTTGGAATGCTTGCTGAAAAGCCTTATCTTAGTGTGCAGTCATAAACCTGCTCTAAGCTTAAAGAATGTGTCTCCAGCCTTTGTTGTCTGCTTGACTGAAACCTCTGGCCACGGCAAAGTCTTGCCTCACTGTCTGCACTCTGTGTATGCTCAGAGGAGCCAGTCCCAGCCAAATCCTGACAGGGTAAAACTAAAAACAATATATCATTTCAATGTCGAACAAGATATAAATTCTTAATAACATGAACAGCAACAACAACACAGTATTAGCAGCTATGGGAATCAACCAAACAGATTATAGTCTCCAATACATAAAAAAGAGACACTCAATCAGCTCAAACCAAAATCTATCTACTGTAGCATTTTGTTATTATCGAGGTCAACCAGGTGCCTCTGGGAAACTCATATGCAGGACAGTGTGCAGTCTGAAATAATGCCTTTCCATTCATACACCCAAGCTACTTATTTTTGAGAGATAGGAATGTCACCTTGTCAACTATAAACCCAAGTGCAACTTCAAAATAATTATGCCTCAATACACAGAAGATGTAACAAACAAATAAGAAGTTGAAGAGAGAGATAGCGAAGAAGAATGTAGTCAATATTTACATTAAATTGTAGCAGACACTCAACTACATAGCTATAAAGTCTTGAATTTTCATGCAGCTCCGAAACCTAACATTTCATATTATGTCTATTATATTTACTAGCAAGTCATTTTAATACTGTTTCAAGAGACCTGAACTTTAATTCTCTTCACCAATATTAATCAGTGATAAGCCAACACTCTTTCTAAAGGAATAAACAGGGAAAAAACTTAAATTTAATATGCATGAACTGTCTGTGGTGCCTCTAAATCATGGCATAAATTTTGCACAAGTTAAACAGAATATATTATCAAAGTATCAGCATGGCAAAGTTTTCAGCTGGGATCTCATCTTTTAAAACATTTAATCTAGGTGTTGTATCAAAATTTGCAATTGTTGATAGGCTGCAACCTAAAAAAAGGAAGGAAGGAAAACTTCTAATGCAGCACATGAGAACATCCTAACAAAAAGTGAATCACTGAAGTATTAAAATAGAAGTAAATCTATGGATTACTTCAATTTAAACAGGGCATAGCTGGAGTAGGCTATTTTAAAATGTCCTAGATACCAGTACTTTCTCAAAAAAAAAAAAAAAAAACAGAGAGAGGGGGTCTATGGCCATTTCCGCACATTACCTGATCCCGCTGTCTTCCTGTTGTAATCCTGGCAGTGCCTTTGCTGGGAAGGGAGTACGAGAACACTCTCGTCCACACCTGACTGGCTCCCTGCAGAAGGGAGCATGAGCAACACACGCCTGCTTTCTGCAGTGCAGCCGGGCTCTTTCCCATGCTGCACTGGGGAAGGAAGCGCCTCCATAGTGCTTCCTGCTCTTCCACACGGCCAGAAAGGATGGGAGTGTTGCATGATCATGGGTGTTAGCGGATTTATTCCATTAAGCAAGTATCTCACAATCGCAATGAGTGAGGGGAGGATGGCAGCGGGAATACAATGAGGTTGTGCAAAAGCATGAATGCAGACTGCTGTGATCATGTCCCTAACCCAGGGCTGCAAAATGGCCTATGTATTGTTCACTATAAAAAGTGTCATTGTTACAGGGCACTACTATGAATCCCAGGAGTCTGTGGGACCCCCTGGGTGACTTGCAAACCCCAAGAAGCATGGGTTATTTAGCAGTCTGCAGAGGAAAACTGTTTTCTCAGGCTTCTTGAAAAGGAAAAATGGTTGATGACAGCTAGCAAGTTGAGACTGCAGCCATATCATTTTGAATTAATACATGTGCTCAAGTCTATTGAGTAGCAGCAAGCTGAACTGTATCAGACCATACTGTGGGAGGAGCACAACCTATGATGTTGGCAATGATTCTCACCACTCTTATGCCCTCATTATATATACAGCTTTTCAGAACAGTTCCTGATTGTTTTGCCTTGCTGATACTCACACAATTTGAAGAGATACTTTAATTTAAAATGACACGGTGCTGCTGTCTTGACTCACTGCTCACCACCACAGCAATTTCCTGTACCATAAAGAATGCTGGGCAAGGAACCACTGTTAGTCAATGGGGAGGAAGAATAAACTTATTGCCACCATTGCTGCTACTGCTGTTACCATGACTGCTCAAGCAGATTAAAATAAATCAGAGCATGTAGGATAGCGAAGAAAATGGAGAAGAACTCCTTGCCCCAAAGCACCTGATACAGTGGGCAATGACTGTGTTCCAAAAAATAAGTTTTATAACAACTCTGTGAAGCAGGTGAGAGCTACATATCTGCATATTGCAGATAGACATGTCCTAGGCCCTTTCCGCACAACATTTTCCATGCGAAAGAGGGCCTGGAGCGTCACGCAATTGTGAGGAGCGATCCACACGACGCACTCACAATCGCGTGACGCTCCAGGGGCCGGCAGGCACCGATCATGCACCTTTTCATTTTTGGCTAGAAGCTGAAAATGGGGTGCAATCGTGTATCGCTCCTGGGCCCCGTGTGCACTTACCTGGTGTGCAGAGCCTCCAGAGCCGCACCGGTCGTGCTTCCTGTGCCAGCACAGCCTGGGAAACTCCCAGACTGTGCTGCAGAAGGAAGAGGCAGGGCTCTTGCACAAGCAGGCAGCTCGTGAGGAGCTGAAGCAGCAGGGATGCAAGACCCTCTTGCCGGAGGCTGATCACACAATCCCTGCACCCCAGTGCCGGAAAAAAGTGAGGTGCGGAAAGGGCCCTAGAGAAAAGCATTCTAGCAAAAGGCATTATTTAATATCTTTAAAGGATGAGTGGTAAAGTGAAAGAATGCAGAACATTATAAATTCAATAAGCAAAGCATTTTTTCTGGCTTCTTAGGATGCAATTGCAAATATATATATACATCGGTAGGCACACATGAGAGCCAGCATGGTGTAGTTGTTTGAGCATTGGACTTATGACCCTGGAGAGCAGAGTTCGATTCCCCACTTGACCACGAAAACCCACTGGGTGACCTTGGGCATATCACACACTCTCATCCCCTAGAAAACTTCATGACAGATTTGCCTTAGGGTCACCATAAGTTGGAAATGAGTTGAATGCACACAACAAAAAGGCACACACACACAGCCCAAGCCAGCTCATATTACAGGAGCAATGCAGAATTTATTTTTTAGCCATTACAAAAATCACCACACATGCCCAATGCATGTTTTTAAGATTTTCACAAATAACTTTGCTACAAGGTTCACAAGGTTCTTATTCATGAACTTCTCCCGATCCTCTTCGTTTTCAATTTCAGGCGGGATTATTATGTTGAAACTCAGCTCTATAAATAGTTTCTGCCTTAAATACCCATTTAGATTCTGCCTTGTCTAGTGGCTATTATTTCTTAATCTATTGAACCTCATGATCAGTCCAATCTATGAGTGTATACATATGAATTAAACAGATGAATATAGCTGGAGGACAAAAACACGCTGATTGTTTTTAGATTACTGTATACATCTTCACCTCCCAGCAAGTATCATTTCTGAACAGCAATTCTTTTCCATGTGAGGAGAACAGATGAAATGTTCCTTAAAGATAATATGTGCAACCTTTAAGTTTTCTTTTTTTTAAAGGCAGACTTAACTGCTCACATATAAAGTTACCATAAAAGTGTCTGCGCAACTTTCAATTTTTAAAAAAGAGCTTGAAAAGACATTTGTAATGGTCAGTATTAGAACTATTTTTCTGACAAGCTATTAAAGCCTCCCCTCTAAGAAAATAGTTAAGAATAAAATAAAACTTGTCCTTGTGAACATAGGTCCATAATGCTATGACCCCAGAAAACTGCAGGCCGTGACCCCGCATTGCTTCTCACAGTTAGTATTCACACTTTCTCAACCTCATCTGCAGCAAATGCTCAGCATGTTACACAGACACTTTCTATTATTATTTGTTTGTTTGTTTGTTTATTTATTTTATTTCATTCATCTGCCACCTTTCTCTTGGAGTAGGACTGACAGGAGCTCACAAAAGAATAACACAATTTTAAACATAATTAAAAACATCAAAAACATTAAAATGATAGGTTGTAAACAGTATAAAATCATTAAAAAAATCCAACAAAAAAAAACACCTGCCATCACCCCATAAGGCTCCCTGAAAGAAATTACATACTAAAAGCCTGCTTGCGCTAAAAGGTCTTTTGCCTGGCAGTAAAGGAGAGTGGGGGGGGGAGACCAGCCTAGCCTTCCATGTAAGGGAATTTCACAGGGTGGAAAAAACTAACGAGAAGGCCCTCTCCCCATGTCGTCACAAAAGGAGGCTATGATAGTGGCAAGACCTCCATCTGGAACTCTGAGTAACCCTAGCAATTATTCTCCTTATAAGCTATGGAGAGCCCAATGAAGCCATACAAACTGGAGCTGATTCATGAGAGGTAACAAAGATATAGCTCTCCCAGTTTCACTCATTATTCATGCGCAATATGGATGCTGGCAAGACTGCAAAAGGCCAAAGTGACTCTTCCTGACTGGGAGACAGGTTACTTGTAAAACCAGCCCAACAGGCCAAAGCCAAGAACTCTCTGATCAAGCCACAACTTTTCCAGACCTTTTTTAGGCAGCTCACCATTCTCTTGCTATCCTTGTAAACTTTCTTTTTGAAAAGATATTTCCTATTATTTATTAGTTGTATTTATCAGTGTTTTCCCCCAACACTTACATCTTCTAAACTAAATCCATAAAACAGTCCAATGCAACACAAAAAGCCGCCACAAAAATAAGACCGCCATACCAAACAAAGAATAAACTTACTCATCCTGTGCTTGGAATGCCCAGGGACCAAGTAAGATTGGACTTCTTCAAAGTACAGGCTTTTTCTCAGATAGAGCCACACTTCCTCCAGTTGAGACCACCCAACTGGAGACATGGAAAGCATGAAAGATATGGTGAAAGTTCTGATGCACTTAATCAGGCATCTGTGCTGGGACTGCACACTAGCTTCCCAACTGCTTGTTAACAGAATTCCACCTAGACCACACACTGTGTCAATCCCGCATTTATGAGACATCTGCCTATAATGCAATAGGATCAATATCCTCAAGGGCTGCTCTCACTATTAGGCACCCTTCAAAGATATGAACTATTCCTGTCTACTGGGAGAAGAGGGAGGACCAACCCATCTCAGGGTGTTAACCTTTTCACTACTGAGAAGTTCCATACAGGCCACATTATGCATTAATTCTGTATTTATGGGATTTAGGTAACCTATAAAAACCTATGTAGAGGCACTGTCACACCTGGTTAAGGAATGTCTTTACCCTTTGACACTGGCTGGTGTCATTCCAGTGCCAAATAAAAATACAGATCTTCATTCAAGTGTTTAGGTCAGTTGATTTAATCGAAATACGTATATCTGCATGGTTTTAAATTGTCTTAAATCATTAACTGTTCTGTTTTACTCTGTTAAAGCTGAATTTTACTGTAGGCTGTGCTGAGATTCTTGGATATGGGGTAGGATATAAATATTTGAATGAATGAATGAATGAATGAATGAATGAATATTCTAAGAGAGTGAGCATGGTGTAGTGGTGACTAAGGTTGACCTTGGAGGGTGAGTCACATTCTCTCAGCCTCAGGGAAAGGCAATGGCCAACCCCATCTGAAGAGATCTTGCCAAGAAAACCCTAGGATATGGTCACCATAAAGTCAAGATTTACCTGAAAGCATGTCACAACAAAAGCAAAATATTCTAAACAGAAAAACTTGTGTAAAAATTAGCCTGCCTTATAATTCCGTTAATTTAGATCCATTGGTTTTACTGAATATTACTGTGTTATTTACTCTTTAAGAAAACTTGAACAGGACTCAGAGGAAAAAGACGGAAAAGACTGAACTCAAGAAAGTTATGCTCAGTTTCTGTGAAACTGGCAACCCTCTTAGGTCTCTGCTGAGCTGTTAAGTGCTGAACTCAATAAAGTTGAATGTTCATGTTCGTGGGGGATTGGAGTATAACACTGCTGTTAGCAAAGTGTTTCTAAGGCCATTTCTGCATTATACTGTTATAGCGCTATTATTCCACTTTCAACATCCTATGGAATCCTGGGGTTTACAGTTTAGGGAGGGGCCTCAAACACATTGATGTTATCCTGTGAGATTCATGTGCTGTCCTTGTCATTTCAAAATACAGACCAGACCATGGGGCATAAAGACATCACTTTTCAGTAGACAGGGAAAAACACGAGTATTTCTTAACAGAAATGGAAAGCATATTAAAAAATATTCAGAAAATGGTTAAAAAAAGTATGTTTCTCAAGTGTTGAGTAACCCTGTTGGGGAGTAATACCTGAAACAGCTCTTGTGGCCAGGCTCAGACATTGCAATTAGATGAGACAAGAACTAGGCCCTTTTCGCACGCAGTTTCTTTTGCGAGAGGGCCCCTTGAGCATCGCGTAAATGGGAGCGGCAATCCATACAATGCACTCCCATTTACGCGACGCTCAAGAGCCTAACGCAATCTGTGCACGCACCTTTTCACTTTCAGCTTCAAGCCAAAAATGGTGCGTGGTCGCGCAAGGCTCCCGGAGCCTGCACGCACTTACCTGCGCTGCGGTACGTCGTCCCAGGCGCGCCGCTCAAGCTTCCTCCCCCAGCGCAGCCTACAGCTCCCAGGCTGTACTGCGGAAGGAAGGGGTGGGGCAGTCGCGCAACCAGGAAGCCAGCTGCAGGACGAAGGAGCAGCGAAGAGAGCGCCTCACACAAGAACCTGCTTGCGCGAACGGCACCCCCCACCTTAACGTGTGGAAAAGGCCCTAGTCAGAAATAAGAAGAAGAAGAAGAAGAAGAAGAAGAAGAAGAATATCTTACTAGCCTCTCCTCCAGGCTCAAAGTAGGGTACAAAATAAATTCAATACAATTAAAAACATAAAACTATTTAAAATAAAAATACATCACATCATAATCAAAATACACCATAATTAAAAATAGACTGGGTAGGTCTGCTGGATGAGATAGATCTTTAGTATTTTTTTTTAATTCGGACAGCATATCTTGTCAATTCTCTTCTGGCAATCATTCAAAACAAATCATCAGTACCCTGATAAGAACTCTAGATTGATCAGTACTTTTGCAGTGTAGGACTTATTCTGGGGGAAAAAACACCTCATGTTATTTATTTATTTATTTGTACAGAAAACATCATTTCTGCATAGAAAATAATATTTATGCATGGAAATATTTTCCATGCAGAAAATGCCTTCTTTCCTAACAAAAAACAGATGTGTGAATTTTGTGCATCATAAATCCCAAATGGCAAAGATTCTTACTTCCCTAAGATTCTCAACAGGATTTTGACCTGTTTTGAATATGCTTTCCAATTCTTGTCTCATCTAAATTGCAATGCCTGAACCCAAATGCAAGGGCTATGTCAGATGTTACTTTTTCACATGAAGGTAAATGTTCATAGAATGATCCCATTATATAATTCATAAAATCTGAAAGATTTGCAGCTGACACATGAGAGAAACCAACATGACAGAATACAGTATTAGCCAGAAACTTATTCTAATTTGAAAGAGTAATCAGGCATATTTGATTTGTTTAAAAAAGAGAGAGAGAAATTGTGCCAAAGGATGCATTACAGCAGTGGTTTGTTTGTTTTTGGCCAAAAGAAAGGATCAGACAATTAGGCATTTTGAGATTTTATCCTTGAGCTTCCAAAAAAGTAACCATTTAGCAGAAAAATCCACAACTGAGTCAGGTTTTCACAAAAACACAAGCTTATACCTGGAGTGACAAAATTATCAGAATCGGATCTGCCTGATGCCTTTAGCAGCAGCAGTCGCTCCAGAGAGAAGCAGGAATTGTCAAAGCAGGAAGAAGGGGAAAACCATGGCATTTCATCCTTTCTGTCAGTTCCCAGCTCCCCAGCTTTGATACCCAGAGTAAAATCCAGTTGTCCAAATTATGTCACACTGCTACCAAATTCTGACTGGCTTGGTTAGAGTTATGAGATCTTACAGGACATTCCTGAGAGCCAAAGGAGACAATGGGCTTCCAAACCTTCAGTAACCCAAGGCAGATTTAATCAAGAAATCACAGCCTGAATCAAGATGGAAGACCCACACTCAGCAGCTGTCTTAATTAAATACATGTCTTTCCCAAAATCCTTGGAGGCACAGAAGTTAGTATCACAGGCGCTCTGGATTCCTTCATAGGGATCACTTAAAGAGCTTCAGCCTGCTTTTCAGAGATCTCTTTTTTCCTCAGACTCCTTCACCACAACATTCCCCTTTTTTCAAGCTTTTGGAAAGCATTTTCCAGTAGGGGGCTGGCAAGGTTGCTGTGCAGAAGGCACACGAAAATCTGCTTCTATCACCCCAACTAAAAATGCATCCAGCCTCTAAGGATCAGTTGGACATTTCTGGAGAGAGAAAGGGAAAAGAAAATTTGAGTTCTCAGTATTGAGGGAGTTATGCAATCTCTGAGCTAGCAGCAAAATAAACTGAGTCAGTGGCTGCCAGAATCCATCAACTTGTCTTTCTCTCATTATGTTCTCTTTTCTCTGAATCGTGTTCTCTGAATCATGCCATCATCATCAGGAAATTGTGCTGGAAAAGAGAAAATGTTCCCATTACTCCTGCAGCAAGTGTGTAGACAAGAACTGGGTGCAGTTGGCTCCAGTTACAACTGCCAAATACAAGAGTACCCCAGGGCAAATCTGAGGATGATGCTCAAAAGTGGGACAAAAACACTGTGAACTGTATGGGCCTACTTTCCAAGCGAATGTCATTTTTCCATTTTGGGCAATATAAGCAACTAAGATTGCTCCCATACTACCAAAATAGAAAATAAGATGGGGAAAGAACAATCACCACCACCACCATCATCATCACCACTCTTCATTTATTTAGATAGCACAATCAGTGTACATGGCACTTTACATCACTGGTTTACAACTGTTTATTTGTCAGTGTCCTGCTTTCAGGTTTATAATTTAAAAAGACACAATACACAAGGAAAAGGGGATGGCAGTGAAGGAGGGTATTTACTGTTGTAACCAACATCATCACCCCAGTGATGGATTGATTGATTTATTTGCTAGGGCTGGCGTTTTTGCAAGTTGCATGGCCACTGCATACTTGTAACTACAGGACAACCAAACTCAACCTAGAGAACGGTACTTAGAAAAGACCACTTTTGCCAAGAGAAATGCAACCTATAGTATTTTGAAGTCTTATGATTTAGTTTGCCAACTGTCCTGTTGACTATATGCTTAAAGGATTAACAAAAAAATGTGCCTGACTGCTGGAGCTGGCAAAGTGAAACCTGTGGACTGTATGTGGTCCTCTAAGGTTGTTGTGCATGAAATTACAGCAACAACAAATACAGCAATTACGATAACTTTGGGTGCCAAGTTCCTTCCAAGCTCTGCCTGAATCACGAACCATGACTCTGAACACAGTATCCTAAACTGGTTCTTTTATAGCATCCCCAATACCTTGCATCTAAAGCAGATGCATCCCTATTTGGGTAGGTGTATCTTCTTCCCGGGATCCAAATTAAAAAAAAAAAATCAGCCAAAATTAGACTCTAGAAGGCCCATACTGGCTAGTAAATGATGTTTGGAGGCTGTTTTTGTCTTTTTAAAGACAAATGCCAATTCTAGGAACTGTTTGGGGCATTTCAAAGAATTTTTAAGGATTTTATTTTACAATGTTTTAAATTGGGAGGACATCATGGGAAGGGAACAAAAAGCCCACAGACTGCCTCATCTGAGCTAGTGACTAGCTTCTAATTCAGCATCCTATTCCCAGTATTTAAAATCCCTTGGCACAAATCTTTCCTAGATGGTCACTGCCTATTCAAATCTACTTCAGTGTATAGGTGGTTAGAACTTTCTGCATTAGTGTGCATCTCTTTACACTTACCAATATTGAATCCCATTTGCTATTTCACCCTCTCTTCACCAGCTTCAGAAAGATGTTTTGCTTTTGGTTTTTAATCAAGTGTTTAAAACAAGCAGCGTTTACCCCCTCAAAAAAAAAAAAGGATCCATGTTTTTTGGCAAAGCACACAAAATGCTAGCTGTTTCT
This sequence comes from Iguana delicatissima, assembly GCA_948472985.1. Lineage (NCBI taxonomy): Eukaryota > Metazoa > Chordata > Lepidosauria > Squamata > Iguanidae > Iguana > Iguana delicatissima. The sequence continues at coordinate 426,288 of CAOKZL010000320.1, read as the reverse complement.
CCCCTTTCCCCAATAAATATTAAGGCATCTTTCTCATTCAATTCATATTTCTCCCTCACTACAGAGGATCAATGATATTCCAACTGTCTGTAGAAAATGCAGTCGGCACTGCACATTTGCTAGGGTTAGGGGTGCAGGACCCTCACAAAAGTGGAAAAACTGATAATATCAAAATGTGTGTGTGTGTGTATGTGCAGGAAGAAGACTGAGGCATGGTGAGGAGAGCAGGCACCCAGGGTCCATACCAGGTCAGGGAAAGGAGAGGAAAGGGGGTGGGTAGGCATGGTGGCCCTATACTTCCTCTCTCACATCCATCTCCTTCCTTGCATTGGGGGAGGGTTTGTGGTGCTGAGAAACTGAACTGTAAGCTATCCTTAGCTGGCCAGGCAGGGGCTGGTGGTGAAGGAGGAGGACCAGAGGCAGGTTTTTAAAGGGCTGCTTGGCCTGATTGGAACTTCCAAGAGGAAAGGTTCCCCTGCAAAAGAAGTGTTTGAGGTGTGGGAGGAAGGTTGGAGAGACTTGTAAATAAATCTATGAAAGTGAAACCTGCAGATGTGGAAGGCCAACTGTATATCCTTATTTTTTTGGGGGGGAGGGACTTTCTGAAGAGTAGGGTTGCCAGTTCAGGATTGTCCCAGGCCCTGAGTTTTTAAAGCCAAAACCAGAGAGGTGGCCCCTGCTGATATCATTAAGTCTTATGCATTAAGTAACAACTGCTGTTGCTTGCATGCTTGGGTAGGTAGGAAAAGAAACATTTAATCTAGCCCACTTGCTTCTAGCCAGAATGTGGATGCAAAGCAGAGTGGAGGGTGAGCCCTGGCATTACAACAACTGGATAAGAATGAGGACACTGTACACGTACACACACACAGCATCTTTGCAATTTGCAACAACAGATCAATTAATCCTTTCACATTTCAGCCAACTGCTGCTATACTAGCTGAGTTGGACATGTGCATAGAGCCTTCTCCTCTTACCTGGTGCTGAGTCCACCAAAACCTGAGAATTTGCACTCTCAACCATGAAAACTAGAGACTTAGGGCCAGGCCCTTAGAACTGAAAATTCCTACTGAGAGGTCTGAGCACCAAGCTGAGGAGCAAAATCCATAGAATGTGGAGCTTATTCATTTAAGAAGCCACTCATATCAGTTCAATATGAAGGGAGATACATATTGATAAGGTATTGGTCCTGATCTGACCAAAGTAACATCACTGAACTTTCAAATGTTCTTTACAAATCATCCTGAAATATAAAGAACTTTAATGTTGGGAGGATTTTTCAAATCAGTGTCATCTCTATATTCCATCAGGCAAATAATATTGAGATTACAGGGGATTTAAAGTTTTATGATTTTATTTGATTTAGAGCATTTCATGTTTCAGTCTTTACCACTAACACTCCCGGAGCTGCAGGATAGAACACAGCAAAATGCAAATGAAAAGAGCAGTCAAATATGTCAGTGGAAGCTCCTTTTAGCATAGCCTTAATAACTCCAACATCAAAAAAAGACCTAGACAAATACACAGGTCTCCATCAGACTCAAAACCAGGCATTCACTCCCGGAGGATATAGCATTCTTAAGTCACTATATTAAAACCAAAAAAGCACTGACTTTGATCCTCATCACGACCCATGTGACTCACTTCCAAGGTCAGGGAGGAATGCAAAGAAGAGCATTCATGGTAACCTTTTCTCCTATTAATTTTAATACTCTACATTTTTGTCCAGTGAAGCAAATGCTTCTTGTTCTGGGGTGTTTCACCTCTGGAAGTGCACTGTTCACTTTTACGTCTCCAAAAACAAGTTAAAGACATTGTAGTATCACATACATATATATCATTTCTGACACACAAAATGTCCAATTCATTAATGCCTTCAGCAGCCAAACAGATCAATATTCCACCATATCCAACAGTGCTTACTTACTGGGATGAACAAAGTTATGTTTTCATTTTTACCCTTGTAAATGGATCATAAAGTTTTATCAGTAGTGTAATAACCACTCTGTAAGCCTATCACTTTGATTCTTAATGTTACACTTGTCTAAACTGATAAAATACTATGAATGTGTTTTCTGCCAGAATGCCAGGGAACCGCGATAAGACACTGTTAATTTCTTCATTTCTTAGAGCTGGAGTTGCTTTGAAAGAACATCAGGCAGATATAGGAGCATTTCAAAACTATCAGTCAGGAGATAATAACAGTCCATCTTTCACAGTATGAAGTGGTGCTGGCGAGGGTATTTGTATAGGCTTTTTATACACACACACACACACACACACACACATATAAAAAATAGATAGCATGATGGGTGTTTCCTTTAATTCTGTCTCAGGGACAGCATATCAAAAGTTTGTCAAAAAGGCAACTAAAAATGTAATAGCAGCATTCAGCAACAGCATAGGAATAACTCTGTGTTTATCTCCCCATTCAGCTCCAGTTAATTAACAGTATTCAAAAGATAACCTTGAGACCCCTTCAGAACAACAAACAAACATGCTTTACATTTCATAGGAAATAATGTAGAGCTAAGGAATTTTCCCCTATGGTTCTTTCAGTTTAGTCTTTAATTTATTATATTATTTAAAAAGCACTAAGTTTGCTGGATAATCAGTAAGGCCATATCCACACTACCCTGTTATAGTGCTATTATTCCATTTTCAACATCCTGTGGAATTCTAGGGTTTGTAGTTTAATGAGGCCAAAGAGCTCTCTGGATGAGAATTCTAAGGGCCCCTCCCTAAACTGCAAACCCCAGGATTCCATAGGAGGTTAAAAGTGGAATAATAGCACTATAGCAGCGTAGTGCAGAAATGGCCCAGATCTGTTTGTTAACCCAACCTTTCATGTAGGCACATAGGGTTATCCTAATTTTGCCTTCATATCAAGCCATTGAGATAAAGCAGGGTAGCAGCTACCTTTCCAAAGCTGCTCTAGGATTCAAATCTAGTCCAGTATTTCATCCACTACACCATACTGACTTCACAACCCAGGAGACAGGAATCTCTGGCCCCTAAGCCTACTAATGTTTCATGTCTTTCCTTTTTTCCTAAAGTTTCCTGGAAAAGAGAGATTGCTTTGTGTGCTACTTACTTTACCAACTGAAAGGGGTAACAGACCGTTGGAGAATACCACAGTTATCTCCAGACCAGAGGTAACACAGTGAGGCTTCACTGTTCATTGTGCTCACTGCATAAATGAAAGGTATATTAAGGTGAATCCCTCTTCCAATTACCAATCAGGAATAATAGCAGGATTTTACCTACACACTGCAAAGCAGATGATTAATTTTATGTACTATCCAAAATGAGATAATGCCACCATGCAACAGTACTCCTTCAAGTCTCATCTGTGCCCTTGTCTTCAAGCACAGAATCATATATCTCTTCTTGGCACACAGAAGTTAGAAACGTGCACGAGGAAGGGGAATCCTGCTGTTATTTCTGCCTGGAAATGGGCTCCAGTGATTGGCATCAAGGGACAGCGGTATCACTAGATATTGCTTTGAACCATTTTGCAATCTAGTTTCCCAATTCTAAAAACCCGCATATGGTTTTCCATCCTTGCTAAACAGTGAGATTACAAAACTCTGATCTGTAAATTTTATTGATCCCCCAGACAAATCATTTAAGACTCATTATGCACTGCAGCTGAAACTCTCCTAGAACTCTTTTAGCAATAGCATTTGAATATTACAGATAGACTCTAATCCACAAAGCCTTTATCACAGTCTAAAAATTAAACTGTTTCACGACCTGACAGACCTTTAACTGGTTTTGCTATAAAGTCCATTGGGACTGTGTGACCACTGAAATATTAATCTGGGAATTAAAAAAAATAGAAACAAATGTGCTATGGCCTAGGGATGAGCAATAAATTTGAACCAGAGATGGGAAAAACTCTTTGGATTTTATATAACCATATATAGAAACAAATGGACTGTTTTTACACGAAAAGGAGTCAACAGCATTGTGCTGTTTCACCAATCCAGGTTCAGATTATGTCAAGGTTAAAAAGACATTTTAAAGCTGCTCTTCAAATGTTCTACATTACTTCAAACTACATTTTAGTCTAGTCCAAACAATTTCTGGTCCACATTTCACTGAACTCTGGCAAAACTTGCACTTATCCAGAAACACATTCATTTTATATGCTTCAAAAGTATCTTCAGATATCAGCAAGAACATCTATTCATACTAAAGGTATAAGGTTCCCCCAAAAGTGTCAGGTCACTCAACACTTTCTCCATCATTCCTTTAAAAGCTACCAGGCACATCAAATGCTCTCAGACATTCTCTGAAAAATTAAAGAAAGCCTTTAAGACAAAGTGATCCAACATATTTTCTCACTTCATTCATTGCAGTGTGAGTCACCAGATTCAAAATTCAAATCTTAGGTTGAAAATCACCTGTTAACAAAAATTTGTGATCAATACAAGTAACATCCTCTCACTAAAACTGAGAGAGTGCACCCAAAGTCTTCTCTTGACTACTGTTTTTTTCTCATCTCATTACAATGCAATGTAACTCCTTGATTTCTTCTGCCAATAGAAGACCTACACTTCAGTGACAGAGAAGATATTTTACATTATTATTGTTGCTGTTGTTATGCCATAACTCTACATGGAGCTTTACAAGTAAAAGAATAACAAAAACCTTTCTTTGTACTCACACAAACAATCCAATTCAGCCATGCCACAAAAGGAAATGGGGTGGCAATGGGGAGGGGAGCCTTTTTTACATGAAGAAACTCACAGGTTTAATCCCTAACATCTCTAAGTAGTGCTGAGAAAGAGTTCTGTCTGAAATCCTGAAGAGATTCATCTAGTCAATGTATACTATGTGTACTAAAATAACCAACAGCAGTTCCCTTGGGTCCACTGACAGGAAAAATGTAGGATATAAATTGAATAAATATGTAAATAAGCAAATAGTAAAACCCAATGGTCTGACTTTGTATGAAACAATTTCCAGTTTCGCTGTCAACATTTCCATTTATAAGATACTAGCGTATATACCAGGCATTGCTTGGAATTTATTTTCTTATAGGTAATACTTGTTAGAAAGATTTGAGATCCTGTGTCTCTAATTCCCCAAACTGTCTTCTCCACTACCTGTTACTTTTCCCCATATTTCCCAATGCAATCTGTATTCAGAATTATTTACATACACAGTTTGAGTTCCTGAGGAAATACACTGTCCTCCTCCTTGCTGCTAGGCCTCATCTCCATAGGAACGGGCCTATTCCAGTATTTGTAACTTTTCCGCATATTCCCCAACCCAACCTGTATTCAGAGTTGTTAACATAGAGAGGTTGGGTTCCTGAGGGAATACACGGTCCTCCTCCTTGCTGCTAGGCCTCATCTCCATAGTAACGGGCCTATTCTAGTACCTGTAACTCTTCCCCATATCCCCCAATCCAATCTGTATTCAGAGTTGTTAACATACAGAGGTTGGGTTCCTGCGGGAATACACTGCCCTCTTTCTTAATGCTAGACCTTGTCTCCATAGCAACCAGTCTGAGCTCTCTGGCTGAAAATTCTAAAGAATTCCAACCCCAGGATTCCATAGAATCTTCACAGCCAGCCAATCATATGAGGTATTTGCCTCACACAGCCAATCATATGAGGTCTTCACCTGCCTGACACAAACAGACAAACTCACAGACAAACTTTGATTTTTATATAGTAGATATGCATATAAAGGAGCTCACACATCCCCAACTGTTCAAGAACCACCTTCCCATTATAAAAGCCTACATCACAGCTATTTGTGTTTCAGTGCAAACTAAGTTAGACCTAATTTTCTTCAAACAACCCATATCATTATTTAGAAATTTTCCAATATATTTGTGACATAACCAAAGAGGCATAAATGTTTTCCACTGTATTCATATAGCGCAAAATCCAATGTTATTCTTAACTAGCGCAAACCCACAGAGATGACTGGATTCCAAGAAGTTCCATTCTGGGTCTACTGTAGTTGGGACTAACAGTATTGGTCCACTGTATTTTATTTAAAAAATTCTGCTACCATTGATATATAGTTACTCAACATATAATTTACTAAGGGAATCACTTCAGTGAATGCCTCATTCTTTAAACTTGGCCACATCCCCGAACTTCATACAGTTTCCAAATGTTTCATTCACACATCATAGCTCATTTTACTTCACAAGCAGAAATGCATTACAATTTGATGTCTACACTGAAAACGAAATATGTTGTCAAATACACGACAGTAACATGTCGTCCATTTACAGTACTCTGAAAGCAATGACATTTCTAGATAGATACAAGAAGTGTCAATTCTAACAGATTCAGGAAGAAATTAGAAAATTTTGCGAACACATTCCCATTTGCCATCATTCAGCCAAATTAAAATATAATCGGAAGGTGGGTAAATCCACTTGCAACATTCCTTTCAGTGATACAGCACCCTTCACTCCAACATCCATCTCTTCTACGGGGATCAGATTATAACACCCACAGGACTAAAAAAACAAGTTTTGGCATGTGATGGGGCATTCTGACCAGAATAGTAAGTCAACATCAAGCTGGTGACTCTAATGCAAACCTGAGAACCAACTGGTGGCTCAATTTCAAAATGTATCTTCAAAGTGTATTTGCTGGGAAAGAATACACAAGACCTTAAAATCCAAACAAAATTATCCTTTGTGCATGCATCTTATTTCTGTCTAAATGAGAGATGGAGGCACTTGTCCAGCAATCAAGATGACAGCTTCTGGCACCTGAAACCCTCTTGACAACAGTCATCCAGCATCTCCAAAGCATAATGTTTGACAACAGAGGAGCACTGGATTTTAAGGAGTCACTGCTCTGAATTATCATAAATATTATTTTTGTAATGAACTGTTTAGCAAAGATCTTGGCTGAACTTGAATAAAAATCTATGTCGGGTCACTAATGCTTTTACACATATATGCAATTAAGTGCAATAGCAAAAGTCTTTTTAAAAGACTGAAAGATAAACACACAATACTGTTTATTCCCCAGATGCTAGAAGTTTTTGCTGATTCAGGCTTCTCTCTGAATGAATAAGTTCAAGAGACAACAGACTGATCATTCTATACTGAAATGATCCATCAACTTTTAGCAGAGACAGCAACTTGATGCAATGACATGCAATACAAAATAGTAGAAAGAACAGATTAATTTTCCAGGTTTCGTCTACAAATCATTTAATCAACTGAAGCAAGGATTTATCATAAAATTGTACCCACACACATTCCCAAGGGGTATTATAAATGCAGCAGTTAAATAGGACCTGTTATATATAACTTGTCCTGATCCCATTAGAGGCTCAAAACTACTTTGCCTTCTTTTTATAAACTCCTTGTTAAGAGTTGAGAAGAGCAACTGTTCATTCTAATTTATTAAACAAGTTTTATTTCCTCTTTACATGTCCAGTTACTTTTCCCTATTCATCAATTCAAATTATTTCATAAGTATCATGATTTATATTTGTGTTTCATGGGAATTGCTTAGAATTCCTGATTTCTGCATATTCAGCTCTGTGTACTTGTGTTGTTGTTGTTACTGTTGTTGCTGCTGTTGTGTTGCTTCAAGCCATTTCTCACTCATGGTGACCCTAAAGTGAACCTATCAGGGAGCTTTCCTGGCAAGATTTTTTTTTGGGGGGGTGCCATTGCCTTCCTCTGAGGCTGAGAGCATGTAACGTGCCCGAGGTCACCCAATGCATTCTGATGATCAAGTGGGGGTTTGAATACTTTTCTCTTGGAGTTCTACTCCAACGCTCAGACCGCTAAAGCACACTGGCTCACACATCAAATACTAATAGTACAAAAGCCCATGCCAAAACATTAACATCACAAGATAAAAGTTAGACGTTTTATCAAAAAAGTTTAGTTAGGCCTCAGAACAAATCAGACCAGACCACAGGATGAACAATGTCAGTATTTCTTAAATATTTTCAGTTTTGATGTGACCCTCAAGAAAAAAAAATGATACCATTTTCCTTTCATATTTCAGTCCCTAAGCTTTAAGTCAGTGGTTCTCAACCTGTGGGTCCCCAGATGTTTGTGGACTTCAGCTTCCAGAAGCCCCAGCCACTATGGTCAATGCTCAGGGCTTCTGGGAGCTGAAGTCCAAAAACATCTGGGGACCCACAGGTTGAGAACCACTGCTTTAAGTCATCTCATATGTTCTCATTCCCTTCCAGAATCTTGAATGGCTGTACTTTCCTGCCTTCTGGAAAAGCTACCATTCAGTAACATCCTGGGAATAATGAAATCCAGGTAGAGATTTGTCCAATGGGCTTCCTAGTCTGATGTCTATGTACCTCAGACAGTTGTGACTTCAGGTCTTCCTCCACCCAAGGAACGTGCAGTTGCATGGCAGAGAGGACACACTTCCAGCAGTGGAAGGGGGATTTGCACACCCAAAAGAGAAAAGGTCTCTTTTAAACACAAGCCTGGCAAGCCCAGGGTGAGGAATACAAGGAAATAGGAGGAAGAAAATGGAGTGGGACGCAAGCATGTGTCCTGCAAATAATCAAATTCGCAAAGGTCAAATCCACAAAAGTGGAAGGATGACTTACAAAACTATTATCTTAGGGCTACACACGGCACTTTAGAACCAAGACTAATAACAGATATCCACATTGTCACTGAAAATGCAACCAGAGCCATGCTTTCACTGGACACCCAGATATTCACCATTTCACTGGAAGCATTGTTCCTCAGCACACTAGTGAGACTAGAAAGAAAGTGGTCTCATTTTTATTCCAGATACTGCATATTGTGAACTCTTCTGTCTCTTTTAGGGTCTTCCATTGAGAGCAAAGTGTAGGTCACTGTCACTGTACTATTTCATACAAATGTAATGTGCAATCCATCCAGATGTTGGAATAATCTGATGTAGGATATGTAGAAGGACATTTTATCAACCAGTCTTCAGCCTATGGGAAATGGTTCCTGAGTACAGTTTCTCTTTTCAGTGGTCCTCATGGGATCTGATTTATTATTTTATAGCATGTTCACATATGCTTGACACGAACAAGAGGCACTGGCATCAGGGGATAGGACAGTTCTCCTGACAGCTATTCTTGTTGTAGTAGTATCAATAGCAGGCGCAGGAATAGTTCCATTAAATTTCTTTTCACCTTGGATTCCGCTACCTTTCCATCATATTTATTCTTGCCTCTGAATGCTGCTGCTTCTGCCTATTTTACACCATGTAATTGGGTTGGGGGGAAAAAAATACAATGATTTCTCATAGCACAGTTCAATAAAGTCGTCATGAGTTTCATTTCTAATATGGAATATAACAAAAACAGCTGTAGTGGCTGATATAGTTTCCCCAGAATGGATGCTGCAAAGCAGTGAAGGTTTGATGTTTGTATTTAATAGATTTAGATTGTTGTCAATCATTACAACAATGGCGTTCCATGGTGCACAATCTTTTCTTATGTTGGCAGGTGGCAGTTCAGCAGGAATGTCTTCCTGTTTGTGGAAGAGGGTCTTTGTAAGCATTGCTGAAAATGTTTAAGCTTATGAAATGGCATCATGCCCATCTTTGTCTGGCAAATATTAAGTCTGTTAAGTGATAGAATTCTTGTTAGATAACCTGCAGCATTACCACTGACTATCACATCAACAGAAGATATCCAGAACCCATTTCCTGTTCACGATATTGACAGACACTTTTGCACAAAGGAATTCATAATCCAAGGGGGAATCTCCTCCATTTTCTGCATGTTGTTTTCCAGTCAAAAAGTTATCTTACACAGTTTGATGGGCCAAAGACAAAGAACAAGGTGCACCCAGTGATATGTAAACAGTTTGGTTGCCCAAATATATTTTGTGGGAAGACCTGTGAAACAAGTGAATTTGATATAGGTAAATCAGTATCATATAGTTCTCTCACAGTCACCTGACACAGTTTTCCACACATGTATTAATGACATCTCCTCATCCTTATTTCTTCAGCCAAATCTTCTTTTCTGATAGTTGAAGGTCATTCACATAAACTATGAAGCTCTTCAACTTTTTCAGAAGAGTTGTAACAACTGGAATAGAGTGGACTGAAATGTAAGATTCCCACAGTTGTGGTTAAGAAATGGTTTACCCTTTCACACTTACTATACTGGATATCTTGCATGAACTGATTTGGTGATCCTTCAACAAGTACTCTGGCTTCTGCTAAGACGTGGGTGCCTCAAGATTTTTTAACAAACTTTCCAAGTGCTTTTAGATATACTGCATACGTATGAAACCCACTGAGTACTATGTACAAGTTGTTGAACGTTAGATTTTCACCTGTTTGACTGGAAGCTCAAATTTTGCAGTGGTCAAATCTTCTGTTCCAGTGATGCGCTTCTTCTGGTACTCCTTGGCTATTTTGAGAGATCTTTTCATTATTTCCCTATTAATGCACTTACATCCTGGGCAATATCATAAAATTTCTGGACAGCTTACCATTTGAGTGGGTTAAATGATTTTAAAATTTAAAACAGGAAAAAGAATTTAAAGATGTTAAAGTATACTAAAGAATTTAACACTTTCTAAAAAGTTAAAAGTTATTACCACATGTGGCTGCAGGTTTGGTTGAAATATTCAGATTGCAAAGACTTCAATAAAAAGTCATGATTAAACTCAGCGCCACCCTGTCCCAGAGGGCATTTCACAACTAGGGCACTATAGCAGAAAAAGCCTTCTTGCATGTCTTCCTGCAATGTATCGTTCCCACTGGTGGGACACAGAGGAGAGCCACATCATCAGATCTGTAGGGAGACAACCTCCGTCAACTATCAAGTCCCAGACCATTTGGGGCTTTAAATGTCATCCCCATTACCATGACTTGTGATTGGAAGCATATTAGCAGCTAGTGCAATTCTTTTAAAACTGGCAGCCAGAATAATTCCTTCAAAAATACTTTCAGTGCTGCTGGGAAATGCTTGATTAGTGGAAACAGGTGGTTTTCTTTTGGGGGTGATCCACTAAAACATAGGAATTGCAATTTCATCTGTGGAAATTGCCAATGGAATAACAGTGCCTACACATACAAAATTATCAACCAAGGAAACTCCCATTATTATTGACAATATTGTTGATAACTTCACTCCTGAGCTACCCGCTGCTCATGAAGACACATATGTTACTGCCATTTCTTTTTCCAAGACAGTTTTGGTTAGGACAGTATCCAAGATGATAAAAAAAAGTGTCAAGGAACTTCCAGTAGTTAATGATAATGTTAACTGCAGCTCCAAGATGGAGAAGTTGAAATGGCTTCACAGTGTCCATTTGTTACACAGTCCATTTGTTACAATGGCTTGATGAAATGATGCTGTATGTATCCAGCTTGTGCACATTCATGACTTTACTCCCTCGCAATTTTGCAGCTAGGGGACTCTGTGGTCCCTTCTCCGGTGGCTCCTGGTGATTATGCAGGCTTCTTTCCAAAATAATTTCTCAAAGAAAGGCTACCAATATTTTTTTAGAGATACAACATCAATGCAAACTATGCATTATATAATGCAGCCCTGAGATCCTAGGTTATAGGGCTAGATATAAATATTTTAATACACTAAATAGATAATTGTGTACAGTAGAAAACATTATGCCCCAAATGATATAAAGTGGTCTGACTTGAGATAAGCCCCACATAACACAGCAAAGCTTTAAAATGTATAGAAGTAATCTCAATCAAGCTGTGCCATCTTCAACTGTTTTCCATGCAACTTAAATGATACCTACTGGGGAAGATTGTCAAGGAGTTTCCCATAAGACTGGCAATTCTGGAAATATTTACATAGGCCAAAACTTTGTACCTTGTGGCATAATTGTTGTGACATAGATTCTAGGACTATAAATGCTCATTTCTTGCAGATGGACGGATAAGCTACATTCTAAATTGCTTACACTATTGAAGCAGTTTAAAGGAGGGGGTATAGTATTCCATCAGATATGCTGCTTTCCAGAACTCTTTTAAATCTTAAGAAATATACCTTTTTCATAACAGCAATATTAAAATAATAAAGTTAGCTTTCATTAGACTTAGGAAAAAAATGATTCCTTCACTATAATTATTGTTTCCTAAAAATGGCACATATTAGTTCCATAAGAAAAAATTCTTTATTCAATTAACTTGGACTATGAGCAGCGTTAATAGCATGTGAACTGAAAATACATTGTTTGTATTCATACCTCAAATCTGTATTCATGAAAACTTTTAACTTAGAAAATAATGGTCTCATTTCAAGGGCATAGATTTTATTATAGAATGGTAATGTAATTATATCTGCAAATAAATTTGCCTGGATGGTCATTAGTGAATGACCAAATTGAAACCTGAAACTGAAGAGTTGCTATTTTAGGACATCATCAAATTCTGACAATACTGGAATTTAGCCTTACGTGGTTGCCTATACTCAAGTCATATTTAAACCTATCAATGTATAAAACTTTTACGTAAACTGGGATTTTGGGACAATAATTCAACAATCATCCAAGGGGGTAAAGGGCAAGATTCAATTCCCAGCAGCCCTAGTCAGCATAACCAATGGTGAGAAATAATGGAAGCGGCAGTCCAACAACATCTGGAGAGCTACGTCTCACCCATACCAAGTTAAGGATTCATATTCTCAGATGTCAACTCCCCTTAGTGGCACAGAGATTAGTGCAGGGATAAATTCTGAACTGCAGGCTTTTATCATAAAACCCTCAAGGTGAATCCAAAAACATTGGTATTGATGTATATAAAAAAGAATTTCTTGCAGCTTTCATCTTCATAAGGAGCAGGTCTTTCATAAAGTTAACTATTCTTGCCCACTCAATACCATGCCGCTACAAAGCACTTTCAGTTACAAAAGGGTTAACTCGTGATAATACACCATGGCTGGGAAAAGCCATTTCTTCTCCAGTTACAGTGGGATTACAGCTGAAGATCAAGGGAACAAGGGAGTCCAAAGAAGAATGGAGTGTCATATGTTGTCGTAGTCCTTGCTAATCAAAAATGTATGGAAATTCAACCATGTGAGAGCCCTGGTTCTGCAATACCACAAAGGATAGATCAATAATCGCTATAAAAGAAACCCATTATGAGCAGAGACTAGTAACCCCCTAAAAGAAGTTCAAAATGCAAGGAAAATAAGCCCAGTTTTTGCTTACCCCTTAGAGCAGGTAGCAGGGACCTCTCTTTCTTGTCATCACATTTGTTACATTCACTGAAGTACAAAAGCAGGAAGACATCCACCAACACCCACATCAGGGAAGTGGCAAGAACCACCTTGCAGTAGACAAATCTCCTCATCCTTTAGTTAGTTTTTAGTTCCACACTGTACTAAAGGCAGGTGTTGTTCTGATGATGTGTCCACTCCAGGTGTGCCAGCATGGACGCAAAGATGAGAACATCCCACTGAAAATTAAAGAGAAGAGGAGAGTGGAATTACCAATGAACTACCTCCATATGCAAAAAACATTTTAATGACTCCCTTTTTAATAGCTCCTTTTTAACAGTATGCAAGAAAATTAGATAAAAAAACCAATCAAGTTTCCTTCAAACAGAAACAAAGCTGATATTGATAACGGATTGCATTTTTATTTATGGTACTCTAAAAAACAACCACAGAAAGAATTTTTTGAACATCCCATAAGGAAAATTTTATATTTTTCATGGAAAAAGTTTAAAGAACAGTTATGCCCTAAGTTCCCGCTACGGATATCTCCAATAGAAGCTTTTCACCAAGATGAGCTTAAAACACAGAGGTGGTGGACCTATAAAGAGCTGATAAAATTTGAAGACAGCACACCTATGTTTAAGAAAAGAGAGGAGCGGTTTGACTGTCCATGGTTCCTTTACGCCTGCCTGCTTTCTAGATTCAAACAGGATTGCAGCAAAGGGAAGATAAATAATGGAAAGACAGATTTAGATGTTGTTTTACATGGAGGAGATAAACAGTTGACTTCAAAATTTATAAACTATTACTAAAATGGGATCTTGAGCAGGAGGCGATTAAAAATATGATGGTCAAACAGGCCCAGAATGTTGGTATTCAATTGAATTACAAAATTGGGAACAAACATGGAAGAACTTGAATTTTACATGATGTCAAATATTTAAAGAAAATTATTACAAAATGTTCAATAGATGCTAGTTAACACCAATAAAACTTGCAAAGATCTATACAGGAAACGATGATAAATGTTGGAAATGTAAGGCTGAAAGAGGGACATTCTTTCACTGTTGGTGAGATTTTAAAAAAGCCAAAACATATTGGAAAAACATCCATATAGAGATTTCAAAAATATTAAACACAAATTTCCCCGTGTTACCTGAAAGTTATTTGCTGAACATGGTTGAGCTAACTGAGGGATTTATTGGGAGGCATACGAGGAAAATCTTTTTATATCTGATAACTAAAGCCAGATTATTATTCGCTAGAGACTGGAAAAAAGAGAATGTGCTGGAAATAGATGAATGGTTGTATGAGATACATGATTTGATGCAACTAGATAAACTTACTATTTTGTTGAAAGATAAATCTCTGAACTGAGAAGAACAGGGAAAAGTTTGTAACTATTTGGAAAAGAGATGGGGGGCTTTGTCAGTAATCGCGTAGAGAGATTGAGGATAGTTATTATGCTGGAGCCTGAACCACAGAGACTATTACATCTCACTTAACTCTATTCATTCTATACTGGTATTGGGGATATTCATCCATGAGAAATTGATAATTGTATGTAATTTCTGTATTTCTGGTATTTTATCAGGTTGTATTGACTTTTTTCCCCCTTTTTCTTGTCTGCTTGGTGCAGTATGCAATCTGAGAACAAAATAAACATCCTTCATCGGTCAAAAAAAAAAAAAAACCAGAAACAAAGCAGAGAACCAGTGTTAACCAGTGGGGCTTTTTAATATCTTTCATTTGTGTCTGTTGTATTTCTGAAGCAATATCAAATGTTTTTAAACAGGCAGTGAACATGCACAAGCCTAGGACCTAATATCCTCTGAAATGGAAAATCTTGTCACAGTGACACCCAGGCATATATCCAAGTTGCTACATTTTAGACCCTTTTCAACAGGTGTGATTAAAAGTGCCAAGCCAGATGCATTTTTTCTCATGGCTGCTGCTGCTGCTGTTGTTGTGTTCCTTCAAGTTGTTTCCAATATACAGTGACTCAAAGGTGAACTTTTTAACAGGGTTTTCCTGGCAAGATTTGTTTGGGGCCGGAGGGTTGTCTTTGTTTTCCTCCTAGTCAGAGAATGTATAACTTTCCTAAAATCATCAAGTTGTTTCTATGGCTGAGCTCGGATTTGAAGCTTGGTCTCCAGTGTCATAATCCAACATTCAGACCACTATACAACATTGGCTCTCTCTTTTCTCATACTTGCAACTGCAAGTCTTGCTGATCATGTGCAAGCAGACAGATGTAACATATCAACAGCAGGGGCAAAGTTACATCAGACTTCCTTTAATGACAGTTTCAGCACTTGATTAGTTTCCTGCCCAAATATTTCCTTGACCATATTCCTGAACCATTCAAAGTCCATATGAGCCAACTTGGAACACAGCTCCCCTTTTCAATAAGATGTACTATTCAGAAAGACATTAATGGTCTAATTAGGCTGTCCACATATTTATTACTGGGGCCATTTCCACACTAGCCTGTTATAGCGCTATGATTCCACTTTCAACATTCTATGGAATCCCGGGGTTTGCAGTTTCGGTTGGGGTCCCTCCCAAAACTGCAAACCCCAGGATTCCATAGGATGTTGAAAGTGGAATCATAGCGCTACAACAGGCTAGTGCGGAAATGGCTTATATGTATGAAATTTCTTCCTTGAAATGCTAATAATATTAGGGATGAAGACTATTCAAAAATATTCAAAAATAGATGAAAAACAAGTTTTTTTCTGGGTGTCAAGAAACCCTTTTGAGTTTGGGCCTTATTCTTTGAGCAATTCATATGTGTTTGGTTAATGCAGAAAACAGCACTGTCAGTGCAGGTAACATCAGTTTCTGTATAAATATATTATTATTTCTCCAGATAACCCTGTTTCGTATTTAGAAAATGCTAGTTTCTGTGCAGAGCAATCATGTGCAATTTTTTTTCCCAGAGTAAGTCCCAAATTGCGAATAGGCTTTGAAACCTATTTGGTTTTTGAGGACTTCGTTGCAGTGGCGAAAAATGCTAAAATTACTCATTTCTTCTTTTCAGAAGAAAATTAGTGAAGAATTGCACCCCTAAATCATGTAGAATTATAATAGCATGCGCCAGCTTGCATAAGTTTATGAATTTTAAGGCACAATGTGTTACGTTTCTATGTCACCTTTCCTCTGAGGAAGTCAAAGAGGTGTTCATAGTCACCCTCTCTAACGTTACCCTTATAATAATTCTGTGAAGTAAGTTAGGCTGAGATAAATATTGGTCTGAGATCACCTTGTGAGTTCTATGAATGGGGATTTGAACCTGGGCTGCCCCAAGAGGAAGCTGTTTGGGCTATTTGCCTTTATCATGATTGTCTTTTTAAAATCCCTTTCTAATATACTAAAGGCAATTCTAAAAATTTAACTCAGCTTTCACTACACTATAAATTATCTTTAATGCACCTCTCCAGTGAGCCATAATGCTATAAGGAATGAAAATATAATTGGAATATTTGGAATAATCCAACACAGCGAGAAATATTTTAGGACTGAGCTATGGCAGTGGTTATGAAGAGAACAGTCACTTGTTTGGGTTGCCTTAGTAACCATTAAAGGAGCCAAGGTTAGAAGAACAGAGCTGTTAATGGGACAGCGTTTTAGGATTTGTGACAGAAACAAAGGGTAAGTAAAAACCAGAAACTTATTAGTAAGATACCTCCATCAATGGATGCATGTCAAATAAAATACCACTTTTTAAAGATGCCACATAAACATACCACAACTTATGTCCTACTAATCCCAAGGTTACGCACATCATATTTAAATTCTAGGAAGTCCAGGCTGTAACATTGCAGCCAACATCTTAATGGTCCAACTCAAAGAACCCAGAAATCTATCTTTGCCTCATAAAGGTTCTGTATAGTTGCTCGGCAAAGCTCTCAGCTCAAGCAGTAGTAGGATTTATTCTAGTCCAAATGAAAGAAGTATGGGGCTGGATTCTAATTTTTTTTAAAAAAACTACTTAGTTCATTCACTGAGTCTGCATACACCAGCCTGGTTGTTACTGGAACCACATTGGCACATCAAGTGCCTATCTGACATTCTCCAAGTGTGTCACAATAACAGAACAACTATGTCCAGTAACTCCCAACATTACTAGTTGGCATTCTGCAATAGTCCCAGTTAAACAAATATAATAAAATTAAGGATGCAGTTTAATGCTTTCCAAGAAGGAAGGGAATTAATGTCACAGTGAGACTAGGAATTAGAGTCTCAGTCATGCATTCAGAGAAATGAATCTCTAAAACACTTGAACATTATCTCCCAGTTCAGTCACTACTTTCTCCCTGCAGAAAAGAGAATGTGGGAAGGGGTATGCAACCCCAAGATCTATACCTTAACTCACCACTGATGTGTCAGTGGTTCTCAGAGTTTTTATCCTTGTGACCTGCTTTACATCTACATGGGGATGCTGTGCTCCCCACTTCACACTGTGCCGCCCCATGTGCTATCCCACACCTCTCTCTTCCTCTCTCTCTCACTGCCCTCTCATGCCACAGATACCCTCCAACTTGATGCTGAGTTCTCATGCTCTCTGCCCTGTCTCTACACTTCCCTCCCAACCCATCCAAGAAACTGCCGTGTGTTCACTAAGGAGCATGCACCTGCTGCACCAACAATGGAAAGTTTGAAGAAGATGAGTGGGAAAAATATTTAAAAATGGAAGCTGATTTTTGCTATGTCTGAGGTTGGAGGAAGGCATAACAGGGGAAGATGCTTTGCATCACTCTTTTGCAGAGACCAATCAATCTTCAATACACACACACACACACACTTGCCCTTCTTTTTCACATTTGCTGTACTTGCAATCTGAATTTTCTTACACCTTTCCCCTTGAGCAACTACTGTGCCCCTCCCCATAGTGTCATTCCACATTTTGAGAACCACTGACTTAAATAATATATGAGAAGGTACACACACACACACACACACCCTAATCCTAAGTGGGCTTTATAACCAAACTAATATAGAAAAACCCAAGGCAAAGGAAAAGAGATGGGAAGGAAAGACAGTTCACAGAATGGAAGCTTACCATTCCCCTTCCCTGCCAAACCATCCCAGAGGATACTTGCACACTTCTGAACAATGTGGGGTGTGATGCAGAGGAAGAGGCAATGGGAAAGTGTCCTTTTGTGAGCGTCCTTTTTCAAAAAGGATAAGTAAATATTTCAAACAATCTAAGTTTCTAATACAATAGAGAGTCAGAATACATGCAAAGAAAAAAGAAATAACTAACAGAAAGAACCAGAGAGGAAATAATAAAGAAAATAAATAATAAATATTTATAATAAAGATAATAAAGAAAAAGCAAAGATAATGAAGAACAATGAAAAAAAGAATATACATTTCACTTCCAGCTTTTCTAATGCATATTATACATGACTACATAAAATAATTTCTCTAGTCGTAAATACCATTCAAATCCTTCAGCCGCTTATTCTTCCAAATATACTACTTGCCAAAGCCTACAGTTAACTTATTATACTCTTTATCTTGCAAAGCATATCAAGGGTTCCCAATCTTTCAAAAAAGCCACCCACTATTTTTCTCTTATTAATGTGGTTAATTTATCTATTTCTGCTAAGTCCATTAGTTTTATTAGCCAGTCCTCTTTCATTGTAATTGCTGTATTCTTCCATTTCTGTAGATACAATAATCTTGCTGTAGTGGTCATGTATCATAGTATCTTACCATACTTCATCAATTGGTTGTTCACCAATCCCAACAAATGTAATTCAGGTTTCAGTTGAATTTTTTGCACCATAAAATGCATTTGATTCCATAATTTTTTTTGCCTTTTCACAAGTCCATCACATGTGATAAAAAGACTCTACCTGTTGCTCAAACTTCTAATTCACATTAGAAACCTCTTTATGTATTTTGCCCAAGTTTTCTGCTGTCAAATACTGATGGTATATCATATAAAAGTTCTCTTTAAGATCATAATACAATGTAAATTTCATTCTCTTTGACCACATTTTATTCCATTGTTCTAACTGTATGTTATGTCCAACATTTTGTGCCTACATTCTCATACAATTTTTGACCTGTTCATACAGTGTATACATCCTACCGAATATTCACCATCTGAGTGCAACTGCCTCTCAAATTCTGATTTATTCAACTCAAAATCATATAGTTTTTGGCCCCTTTTAAATCTTTCTGTTACAGTCTAGAAATAATGATCCCTTCAATAACATAAAGTTCATATCTGTCATAGTAATACTTGTTTCATCTTTTTTCAGTTTTAAAACCATCCATTGTATTTGACCTCTGTTCTTATAGGCCATTTCTGCACCAGACTGTTATAGCGCTATTATTCCACTTGCAACATCCTATAGAATCCTGGCATTTGCAGTTTCAGGAGGAGCCAGCTGGCCCCTCCCAAAACTGCAAACGCCAGGATTTCATAGGATGTTGTAAGTGGAATAATAGCGTTATAACAGTCTGGTGCGGAAGTGGCCACATTCTTCATTAACAGCATTGTCTTTCGCTTGTTTATCTAAAGTCCACCCAACTCTTCAATCCTTTTTAGTGTCTCCAACAGCACTTCTATACTATCTAAAGGATTCTGTAGCACAATCACTAAGTCATCTGTAAATGCTCTTAATTTGCATACTTTCTTTTTGATTCTTATGCCTTTGATTCTTTCAGCATATCTTATTGCCCTCTTTATGCCTTCAGGGGCTAAGATAAATGATAAAGAAGAGCATAAACACTCTTGTTTTTTTCCTTTTTGAACACCACATGCTTTGCTTAAGTCACCATTAATCAAAATCCATGCTTTTTGTGCATGATGAATTGCCTTAACCCATATAATAAAATTAGCATTAAAGTATGTCTTATCCAGAACTCCAAACAAAAAAATCCCAATTCAGATTATCAAAGGCTTTTTCATCATCAAATATATAAATGCTGCCTGCTTCTTGTTATGATTTTCTAAATATTCTAAAATGTCCTAGACACTTGTATTATCATGTTATTGTCTTTATGGCAGAAATCCAGATTAGTCTTTATGAAGATGTTTTATAAAATTCTCTTCATGGTCATGGTATCTCCCCTGCCAGGTAAGTATGGAAATTTACAAGTTGTTATGATTATAAAGAAAATCTGCTTAAAATGGTGTGCAGATGGTACTTAAACCCAACTAAACTAGCAAAAATGTATTAAAAGGTTAGTAATAAGTGTTGGAAATGTAAACTACAAGAAGGGACATTTTATCATGTATGGTGGACATGTAATAAAGCTAGGAGATATTTGTTATTGGTGAATGGAGAAATACAGAAAATCTTGAAATCAAAACTTACGTTTAGGCCAGAATTATTTCTTTTGAATATGTTAGATTACAAAGATAAGGTAGAAAAGGAAAATAAAATACTGTTATGTTATATGATAACAGCAGCAAGAATAACATTTGCAAAATACTGGCACCAAAAATGCATCCCTTTAATACAAGAATGGTGAGGAAAAGTGATAGAAGTGGCCAAAATAGATAAGTTACCAGGATGGTTGAGGGGGAAATCTAAGCAATCTTATCATAAAATTTGGAAATGTTATATATGTTATATGAAGAATAGACTGGGTGATAAATTTCAATGGGGATTTGAGCTTTAGAAGAACAAAAACTCTAACATTACAGAGTTAATTATATTTATACAAAGGAAATTCCTTTTTTTCAAAGTGAGGGGATATTATATGATTGGGCTAAAACAACCAAGGTCAGAAAGTGTGGGAAGTCAGAGGGTTGAGGGATTAGAGGGTAAGTAGCCACAACGTCCTTTTTCTTGTCTTCCCTTATCAATGGATATCTTTTCACTCACTTTTTTAGTGTTTCACTATGTAGATCTTTCTTTTTTCACTCCTTTTCAAGTCCTATCTAACTCTTGGACCTTTTTCTTATTATTACTACTCTTCATTACTTGTTTCTAGGTACTTTATCTTCTTCTTTTTCTTTTTTTTCTCTTCTGTCTTTTCAACTTTTTGTTTTGTTTGTTTGTTCATTTAGTTTTGTAAAGGAATGCTTATTTCTTTTTTTTCTTGTTTCCTTTTTTGTTATGGTTGATGTATCTCTTTTTAAACTCAATAAACATATTATGTCAATAAAATTCTCTTCAATCTTTCTGCCAAAACTGTTGTGAAAATATTATAGTCATTATTTAATAATGAAATAGACCTATAATTCTTTGTCACTGCCAGATCCTGACCTTCTTTCCACATCTCAGGTAGCTTCCCATCCATAAAAATTGAGTTCAATAATTTCTGTAAAAGAAAAAGAAGCTGTTCTTCAAAACACATATAATAATCCATTGATAAGCCATCTGGACCAGGTGCTTTGCCAACCTCGATATTCTTAATCACATCAAAAATCTCACTTACTGTTATAGGTGCATTTACCACCTCTTTTTGCAAGTCTGAAATATTTGGGTTTTTTTTAATTTAGGTAGTAATCCATCCAACAGTGAGTCTTGTTGTTTTCTATATTATGAAGTATAGCAGTGATGGAATGTTGTCTTTATTTTTTTAATCTCCCTCAAAAGCAGCTGTGTTTTTTCTTGTCTCTTTTCAAATTCTGTACTCTGTCATATAAGACATCCTAGGATGCTTCATTGGCATCCCATGCCATTCTAATATGCCATTTGTCCAAGTTGTCTTCAAAATATTTTACTAATTTTTTTACTACATACTCTTAAGACATTTTCTTCCTGAAGTAAAACTTCATTCAATTTCCAACTATCCAAAAGCTCTCTTCCTCCTCAAAATTAGAGACACAGGATCAGATGAAGTCTTGAATAAAGTATCCATATTTGCAATATCATTTCTTATGTCTTTCAGATCAAAATATATCAATTCTCAAAAATAATTTATGTCACTCAAAAAAATTATAATTTTTGACATCCCCATACTTAAATCTCCATACATCCACCAACCTCAAATTGTCGATCATAAAAAAAAAAAAAAAAAAAAAAGCTTTTGGAGGTTTACTTTATCTGATTTTTATACCCTTCTCAGAAATCTTATCCATCTGTGGAGAAATAGTGCCACTCCCTAGTCTCCAAGAAACAATCAATTTTCATAACTCATCAAGTTATCCATCAACTTTTCATATAAATCAGGCTTATTTTCCATGAGGGTGTAAACCCCACAAGTAGAATTTTTGTTCCACAATTATCAATTTGAATCCTACCATAGCTCCCATCTTGGTCTTTAAATACAATTTCTGGTAACAAATTTGGTTTCATATAGATAACAACTCCATTTTTCTTCTTGAGTGACACCATAACATTTTTTTTTACCTAATTTGGGATAAAGTAGATGCTTGATATGTCTCCTTCTCACATACATCACTTGTAGACAAATTACATCTTGCTTCATTTTTTTTAAGTAGTAGTATATTTTAGTCTCTTTCTGTGGGTTATTTATTCTGCTTAAACTCCATGTAATACATCTCAAATCCATATCAGGCTGAGCATTTAGAAAAGTCCACACCTTCTGCACCTCTAAATTTCTTCTTCTTCCCCATCTGATGTCTTTGCCCTTGTCTTTATCTGAATATTGATATGACTGGTCTTCTTGTTTCTCTTCTTCTCACTTTCCAGTTCTCTTTCTTTCTTTCTGTGAACTATTTAGCACTTTGTACAGTATTCACTTTATACTGTCTTTGCTTAATAGCAAAAGAGATACCTTTCAATTTTTCCCATCTGTATTGAATCTTGTTTTGCAAAATTTTAGTATCTCCTTAAACACTTTCACTTTGATATCATCCACCTTCATTCTATTCTACTTTTGAAGTGATACTGTAATACTTCTGTGAATTCCTTGTTGTTATGGTTTTAGTATCCACGTCCAGTTTGGACTGATTTTCCCCAGCCTCATCAGTTTCCTATCCAACAATATTCAGGTGGGCCACAGAATCTTCACAGGCTTTTCAGGAGAACCAGGCAGCTTCAGGGGAGAAGGAGGAATGGGAATCCTTCCTCATATGAACTGTCTTAAGTTAACATACCTAAGCATCCAAGCCAAAGTACTTTTGACTAAAATCTGGTGAAAAGGTATCTGTCTCTTTCTGGAAAACTCAAAACCTTAATGAAATTCCCTCCCTCTATTACTACTACTACTATTATTATTATTATTACTCCTTACCCACATCTCCCTATGGGTCAAGGCTATGAACAAAAGATTAAAATGCAGCAATGAACAGACATATGACAGTCAAAAACATGAACACCAGTTAAAAAGACATAATCAGTTAAACATTGGTTAAGAACACATATATACTAAAAACAATTCGTCATTCTAAAATTCATGATTTAAAAACCTTCTATACAGGTCTACCAAGACAGATTGGTCTTTAATGCTGTTTTAAGCTCAGACGGCATATCCAGCTGTTAAATCTCTGCCAACAAGTCATTCCACAGTTTTGGGGTAGCTGAATTAAAAGTTCTGTGGCAAACAGTTGCCAGCCTAGTCCTGGCTGAAGTAACTGTCCCCCAGAAGACCAGTGTATACAGGATGGATTACATGGGAAAAGGTGATCCCATAGGTTATCTGGCTCCACACCATGTAGGGCTTTAAAATAACATCCAACACTTTGTACCTTGCTTGGAAACTAACTGGCAACCAGTGGAGTGATTTTAATATTGGTGTAATATGATCACTCCTACTCGCACCAGCAGCAATCTGACTGCTATGTTTGCATTAATTGAAGTTTAGACTTGGTACAGAGGTAGCCTAACATACAACAGATTGTAGAAGTCCAGCCTTGAGGTTACCAGTTACTACCATCTTTAAGTCCTCCAGTTCCAGCAAGGGATGAGTAACAGTATTATACTGAAACATATATACATTCTTGAAGGGGAAAAAAACACAGAAGAGAAGTTATAAAGACTGAGCTGGAGGAAAAGACACAGTGGACTATGAGGTGCCTGAACACTTTCACAACAGCAAGCAGCCTATTAGGTTCATGACTCTTCAATTTCCTCTCTGCTACATTATTAGTTGCCTTGGGCCAGCATTCCAAGATATACTGGCTGTTAGCCCAAAGGTTCAATATATCCAGTCTTTGGCTTCAAACAATACTCTTTTTTCAAAATGTCTTTAAATGCATTTTAATTGAATTGTAATGGAAAAGAATGTTCTTCTTTTTCCCCATATGAAATATTTGGGCAGCTAGGTAGTTGCAAATTATCCAGGTCAGAGTCAATCTGAAAATAGAACATTTGAGGTCAGACTATTCCAGCCATCAGGTATGAAGTCAGAAAGGAGAGGAAATCTCTACTGGCAATTTAACACTAAATAAAAAGTGAGTGTGGTTGTCTTGGGAATCTGGTGCTTTATAATTGAAGACGGGCAAGCAGAAAAAGTGTATGAAATGGAGCTTTTATAGATCTCATTATTGAAGACCAGTAAAACCATTATTGGTTAAGAAGAGTTGTTGTTAACAAGGTAAAAAGGCTGGAAGCTATATTATAGAGAAGAGATAAGTAATATGCTGTACATACTGTCTGTAAAATGGTTCTTGCTTAGAAGAGAAATCAATTTACAGGCAGTAAGGCCAACTATAAAGATCATGTAAATCATGAGTCCTGAACCAAGGACAAGGGAATTACAGAAATAAATTATTCCTCACTCTATTGCCCTGAAAGAGGATTATAATTGTTCTGGATTTATGATTTAGTAATGTTCTAATAGAGAAAATGTAACTTCTGGGTTAAAGCAGGGCATAATCCTCCTGGGTTAGTTTTCCAGCCTCACGACAACTCAGCCTCACTGAAAATGTTTCTCTGAGCTTGTCTGGCTCAATGGTCCAGGGAGTCCCTCAGACTGAATGAGCTGAAGTACAGGAACACTCTGGCCATTACCACACTAGACTGTTATAGCGCTATTATTCCACTTTCAACATCCCATGGAATCCTGGGGTTTCCAGTTTCTAAGGCTGTGATAAACACCTCCCCACACACACACATGTTACTGCCCCATCAGCAGCCAGTGAAACTGAGAGGGGGCATCAACAATTTTGAGGCTAAGACAGTCCAGCACACTTGTGGCAGGAGAACTGGTCTCAGTAGTAGGCACCCATGTTTGATTTTTCCAGATGTGTCTTTAAAATTGTGTTACAGTGGCAATTTGTAAGGAATTTGGATGTGCCCTGGTGGGAACCATGGGAGAGGATTCATGGCTCTAACCATCTAGTGAACAGAGCACTGCTGCCACAAAACAGCACTTGGAAGAATGGTGAATCCCAGAGCAGTGGTTTTCAAACAAACACAACCATGCTTATTTATTTTTATTAAAATGCTTCTGTCCTGCCCTTTATCATGGGATCTCAGGTTTCTCATACCCATGTTACAGAAACTTTATAAGAAAATAAAGTATAAAAATCTAAGCTTCAGCCCATTTGGCCAGATGTTACCAAAGCTCACGGACTTCACAGCTCCTTGCTGCTGACCTTCAGGATCTTTCCCAAGCCATGCTTTACACTAGTACCTCAAGTTTTTCACAGCTGTTGGGTGACAATGGGGAAGAACACAGATCAGTCCTATGAGTGTTGTTCTTGTGTCTTCAGGTCATTTCAAACTTACAATGACACTAAGGTGAACTTATCATGGGGTTTTCTTGACAAGATTTATTCAGAGGTGGTTTGCCACTGTCTTTCACTGAAGCTGAGTGTCACTTGCCCAAGGTCACCCAGTGGGTTTCCATGGCTGAGTGGGCACTGAAACTCTGCTCTCCCAAAGTCCTAGTGCAGCATTCAAACCACACTGGTTCCCACTGACAACAATTAGTACTACATTAATCATACAGAATGACAATACTGTTGTTCCTGAAGAAGCCATAGACAGAATAGGCAAAGATCAGAAATACTGGGTGTTGTTGTAATCCAAAGTCATCTAGAAGGCTGCTTATTTCCCATTTCTTCCATAAAAGCCAGCCCCTGTTTAGGTGACTTGTCAGAATGATGTCCCCTGTAGGCTATATTTAGAGTGAGGCAATGACAAACCACCTCTAAGCATTCCTTGCCTAAGGAAACTGTATGAAATTCATGAGGTCCCTGTATGTCAACAGGTAACTTGAAGGTACATGCAGATATAACATTGGTGAGTTTTATGGTGCCCCATAAAATTTCATCTGATACAGGGAATTCTTTTACATTCCAAAAAGGAGAATAATTTCTGGGAGAAATGTTACTTATGATAAACCCATCCATTACTAGGTTATTGTTGTTGTTGGCCTTCAAATCATTTATGACCTATGGCAACTCTAAGGCAAACTTATCATAGGGGTTTCTCAGCACGATTTGTTCAGAGGGGGATTGTCTTTGCCTTCCTCTGAGGCTGAGAGAGGGTGACTTGCCCAAGGTCAGCCAGTGGGTTTCCATGGCTGATCAGAGATTCAAACCCTCCAGAGTTGTAGTCTGCTAAAATCACCACACCGCATTGGCTTCTACATTATTAGGTATGCAACTTCATATTCCAAACCTAAAGTTCTGAATTTTAGCAACATTACTATTTTTTTCATGTGATAACTAATCATAAGCCAATCCCTCAATGTAAAATTCTTTACAAGATGCCCTGGAGGCAGGCAGAGAAAAACAGACAGTGTAGTCCTGATGGTTGCATTCCCCCAGCTGTTGCTTCTCTTCCTCTCTCTTCATCAGAAAATTGTCCCTTCTCTTCCCTCTTATCCCACCTAAAGACAATTAGTTTTCATGTAGGCATTAAAAAAGCACAGTCAAAACAGACAAAGGAAAGTAGTCAGTGGCCCTTTGAGGCCCTCCCTAAACTGCAAACCCCAAAATTCCATAGAATGTTGAAAGTGGAATAATAGCACTATAACAGTCCAATGCGGAAATGGCCTGAGCTATCAACCTGTTTCATGCACAGAGATCACCAAACTCTGGTTTGGACTGCAAATTACTGCAGGGAGAAATCTCCCTCCTTAAAACCGTACTACACTATTTTTTTTTTTTTTTTTTACGTTGGTGCAAATAGCAAGTAGTGAAATTAAGCTGAGGTGTGAATAGTTTTGTAGGCCACATGAAGTGAGAATAAGCGTGCTTCTAAATGTGGGTTCTAGTGTTCAATTACCATGCTTAATTTGAAAAATTTTATGTGCGTTCCAGATGACATAACCTTCTAATACATTTTTGTATAATCTGTCCCAGAATTTCTCCTTCCATTAAAAAAAAAATGTGTCCAGGAAGAAAAGGGCAGAAAAGCTATTCAATGCCCTCTAATGGTTAGTACTAACCATCTGAAAACATCCAGTGTTCAATAAGGGTCTTTAAAAACACTTGTATGGCATGTAAGAGGAGTCTTTCTTTTGTCTCACAAAATTAGCAAAATGTATTAATGAAATGCCACCATATTTGTGGGAAAATATGAAATACTGGCTCCATTTGGAAGCAAGGACAACAAACTTTAGTGAGGCTCAGACTTGAATGTTCCCTTCCTTCTCCTTTGCAAAGGTAGAGCCAATGGAGATCTGAAGCTCTGACTTACATTTTAGATTAATCATATATTAGTGTGCCATCTGTAGTCTGCTACCAATTGTAGCATAAAGTTTGAAGTTGTGGGGGTTTTTTAAAGCAAGGTAAGCAAGCTTTTTTTCCCAAAAAGGAGAAGTTGGTAAGTTTCAATAAGCTATAGTAAAGGTTAACCAGTCTGGCCCTTTGCGCAATGCACCTTTTCATGGAGCTGGGGTGTGGGGATCACGCGAGCAGCCTCTAGCGAGAGCCTCTCGCATCCCAGTTGCTTCAGCTCTGCAGTTGCCGCCTGCTCACGTGAGAGCCCCGTCTCTTCCTTCTGCAGTGCAGCCTGAGAGTTTCCCAGGCTGCGATGAAGCAGGAAGCGTGAGTTCTGTGGCTCTGGAGCTCGCACACACAGCAAGTGCGCGCGGGGCCCCAGAACGATGTGCAATCATGCACCATTTTCAGCTCACAGCCAAAAATGAAAAAATGTGTGGTCGGCACCTGCCAGCCCCTGGAGCGTTGTGTGATTGTGAGTGCATCATGTGGACCGCTCCTCACATTCGCGCGACACTCGAGGGGCCCTTTCGCATGGCAAATGCCGTGCAAAAAGGGCCTCTGTCAAGGTTTAAACGTCACAACAAATCACAGTGTAATCTAAAGTGGAAATGAGAGCTTCTGTATTCCATTTTCAAAACATGACAAAGGAGGCATGAGGTGGGGGGCAGATAAATCCAAGGATGACTGCCACTCAGTGTCGTAACACTAAAGTATGGTCTATCATTATATCCAAAAAAGGTCACTATGTAAAGTTAAAAGTACACAGGAATATTACACAGTGTTAGCATAGATTCTGCAAACACTCCAGTGGTCCTGTTTTCATTTTCAGCTGCCTGCCATGAATGTCCAGTATCAAAATTCATATCTAAAGTTATGCTATCTATCCATCTGGTACAAAATTAAAAACAGACAGTGACGAATAACGTCATAAATAGCCATACTGTCCATTTCTCCCCTCTCCCCAAATATATTTTAGGTATCTATTCTGACCTTAGATTTTAGGCAATAGTACTTATGTAAAATGCATGACTGTAAAGCATTACTGAATTGAATTCAGCAGTGTTATTGCCTTCTTTCGTATGCATTTAACTTTCCCCAGCTGAATCCATCAACAGTTTGACTGTGAGCCACTGCGTTTGACAGCAGTTGCTTGGCAACAAAATTAGTAGTCCTCTCCATAGTACCTGTGGAGCCTGCATTCTCACATTTTGGTTGAATTCTGTGACACTTCCAATGCAAAAAGCTCTATAACCACTCTGTCAAGTATGCATGACAATTAATATGGAATGGACACACATAGGATTAGGCACGTAAGTGGCAAAGGATTGAAGAGCTTCAAACAGGTAATAAGAACTTGTGCAAAGTAATAGCTAAGAAACTGAGGCCACATTCCAACATGCACTGATTTGGAAATATGTTCCACTGAACTAGTGAACCAGAACATCTCACCTATAGCACAATATCACTTAAGATGCAATCCTAGACATGTACATCTGGGGGCATGTTCAACCACACTCAGTGGAGCTTGCTCTGAGTAGACATGCATACAACTGCACTATTAATAGTCTTGGGCAAGCTCCTCTTCTCTCAGCCTCATTTTCCACTCTCTTACAACAAATGTGCCAAATAATACTGGGACATTTCAACAAACATAGTTTCCAGTGCTGTTTAAGGATTACTTTAAAATGCACATAATTAGAACAATAGAAATGCTAACTGTTATTAATCTGTTGGAATTAAAGAGATGCACGTATATTCCTTTTTCTCCCCTCCTACCTATGAAAATAGAAATAAATGCACAGATGTTCTTCCATTTGTACAACTTCTTGGGAGCATACGAATGGCTGTAGAAACTACTTTTAGTCTCTCTGAGAATGGCTGCAGAGCAGTGGTTCTTAATCTGGCGTCCAGGGATTCCTGGGTGTCCATGGAGCCTTCACAGGGCATCGATGGAGCTTTCACAGAAGGTCCACAAAGCCCTGCTCCTGGATACCAACAGCAGTGGCAGCAACAGGGATGATGCAGCACGTGTCAAACAATGGAGCAGTTCGGGCACATGCACATGCCTGCTGCTGTGTCCCTTTTGTCAGGAAAATGGCAGCAGGTATGTGTGTGTGTTCCCAAACTGCTCTCCAATTTGCAAGCAAAGCAGTTTTCGTGTCCCATCCCTGCAAAAGGCAGGCATGTGCATGCACCCAAATTATGACTCTGGAGACTCAGGTTTGAATCCCCACTCAGCCATGGAAACCCACTGAGTGACCTCAGGCAAATCACATTCTCTCAGCCTCAAAGAAAGGCAAAGGCAACAAATCTTGCCAAGAAAACCCCATGATAGGTTTGCCTTAGGGTCACCACAAGTCAGTTATCAAGGGAGAGAGACATGATGGCTAGAAAGAACCTCCTCCTGTGAGCAGCACTTTGTTGTTGTGTGCCTTCAAGTAACTTCTGGCTTATGGGAACCCTAAGGTGAAACTATCACAATAGTTTTTCACAGAATCATAGAGCTGGAAGAGACCACAGGGGCCATCCAGTCCAACCCCCTGCTATGCAGGAACACATATCAAAGCACTCCCAACAGATGGCCATCCAGCCCCTGCTTAAAAACCTCCAAAGATGGAGACTCCACCACACTCCGAGGCAGCATATTCCACTGCTGGACAGCTCTGACCATCAGGAAGTTCCTCCTGAAGTTCAGGTGGAATCTCCTTTCCTGCAGCTTGAAGCCATTGGTTCTTGTCCTAGTCTCTGGAGCATGGGAAAACAAGCCCGCTCCCTCCTCAACATGACATCCCTTCAAATATTTAAACATGGCTATCATGTCCCCAACTTAACCGTCTCTTCTGCAGACTAAACATATCTAGCTCCCAAAGCCACTCTTCCTAGAGCATGGTTTCCAGACTCTTCACCATTTTGGTTGCCCTCCTCTGGACACGCTCCAGCTTGTCAATACCCTTCTTGAACTGAGGTGTCCAAAACTGGACACAGTATTCCAAATGAGATCTAACCAAAACAGAATAGAGTGGTACCCTTACCTCCCTTGATCTAGACACCATACTCCTATTTTTTAAATTTTTTATTGATTATAAAGAAAAAAACAGAACAAAAAAGAAAAACACCATGTGATACACATAACAGTGAAAAAGAAAATTTCAACAAACCAAACTTACATTGTTATTTCTCTCCAATTTCATTACAATCATATACTTATTCAGCATATTCTATATCATACTGCTTATATACTTTTGTTACCTATATCTAGATCCCATTCTCATTATATTCATTATTATTATAATAATTTCATTCTTAACTCTATACTTTTCCATTACATTTAATCTATTACTATCATTAAATATGATATTATTAATAAACATATTAAACTATTTCTAAAAGTAAACCCGCCCACCCAGAGCCAATTATGTTTCAACTTACTCTATCTTCCAGAATTGTAATTCTTCTTGTGGAGGTATGACACCTTCCTCTTTTATTAAAGCCTTTTCCACAAATATCTTCCATATTGCTTCAGAATCATTCCCCTTCATTATTCCTTTTTTGGCCTTCATTCGACATGTTAACTTATCATTAATTGCAATTTTCCACACTTCTTTATACCAATCCTCTATTTGAAAATCTCCATGAATTTTCCATTTTCTTGATATAACTAACCTTGCTACAGTTAATAAGTTTGTAATTAAATCCTTCTTTGCCTGGGTACAATTAACCTTATCAAATATAGATAATAATGCTATACCTGGACATATTTGTAAATCAATTTCAGTTATCTCTTTTATCTCTTTAAACATCCTTTGCCAAAATTTCTGTACACCTTCATAATTCCACCACATATGAATATACGTACCAATCTCTTGACAACCCCTCCAACACAACCTTGAATAATTCTTATCTATACAATTTAACCTTGCTGGTGTTAGGTACCATCTCCAAACCAATTTGTCTTTTATCCTTATGGACAAGTTTTTAAATGATGCAGATTCCAAATTTTTCCCCAGTCCTGAATATCTATTTTTTTTGCTAGTTCTTCCTCCCATATTTTTCTAAGATATTCATTGTCATATCTTGCCAACATTTTGTATATTTCATTTGTGGTACCCTTCAATATTTCATTTTTGTTCATACCTTCTCTTTGTATAATCATTTGTTCAAATTTAGTATATTCTCTGAAACCTTTATTATTCCTTTTCCAATTCCTTGTCCACTGCTCTAGCTGTATATAATTAAACCACAATATCTTAGTACTCTGTAATCTCTCCTTTATTTTATCGTCATTTATTCATCATTATGTTAATCCAATCTTTCAACTTATTTATTTTCTGCTTCTTTAATTTCCTCCCTGCTTGACACCATACTCCCACTGATGCAATCAAGAATCACATTGGCTTTCTTGGCTGCCGCATCACACTGCTGACTCATGTTCAGCTTGTGATCTACCAAGACACTTAGATCCCTTTCACATGTACTATTATTATCTAGCCACATGTCCCCCATCCTATTTTTCTGCCTAAGTGCAGGACCTTGCATTTCTCTCTGTTGAAATTCATTTTGTTAGCTTTGGCCCAGCATTCCAATCTGTCAAGGTCATTTTGAATTTTGATCCTGTCCACCGTCGTATTTGCAACCCCTCCCAATGTGATGTCATCTGCAAATTTGATCAGCATGCCCTCTACTCCTTCATCCAAGTCACTGACGAAGATATTGAACAGCACTGGGCCCAGGACAGAACCCTGTGGCACTCCACTAGTCACTTCTCTCTAGGATGAAAAGCAGCCATTGGTGAGCACCCTTTGGGTTCAGTTGGTCAACCAATTACAAATCCAACTAACAGTAGCCCTGTCCAGCCCACATTTTACTAGCTTCTTTGCAAGACTGTCATGTGGAACTTTGTCAAAGGCCTTACTGAGGTCAAGATATGCTACATCTACAGCATTCCCTCCATCTATCAGGCCTGTAACTCTATCATAAAAAGAGATAAGATTAGTCTGGCATGACTTATTTCTGAGAAATCCATGCTGGCTTTTAGTGATCACAGCATTGCTTTCTAAGTAATTACAAACTGATGGTTTAATGATCTGCTCTAGGATCTTTCCTGGTATTGATGTCAGGCTGACTGGGCGATAATTATTCGGGTCCTTTTTTTTCCCCCTTCTTTAAGATGGAGACAACATTTGTCCTCCTTGTCATGCACCAGGCTGAGCTGGCTGCCAACTCAGACGGGGACTCTGAGTTGGACTTGGACTCCCTGCCGGGGGAGGATTCCTTGGAGGGAGAAGGGGCTCCTGCAGAGGCAAGGGAGGACTCCACAGCTATCCCAGAGCAGGTGCCCGAGCCAGTACCTGCAGCAGAGGAGGCCAATGCTTCTGGCTTGATGGAAGCTGCTGTTCCTGACTCCAGCCCGGAGTTTGCTGCAGACCCTCCCCCCACATTCCTACAGAGGCGGCAGGAAAAGGAGGGGGTTCGCCGAGCGAGGCGGTTGCGTGAAAAGCATTTGAAGTCTGAGGGCCTCCAGCTGTGAGCTGGGCCAACGGACGTTTGATCAGCCCCAGCTGGGCTAAAGACTCTGTATTTAAGACAGATGCTGGGGGAGTCGGGCACGGGGCAACAACCGTCTTCCATCCAGGAAATCCTTGTCATTGAGTTTGCCGCTTCTGTTTGTTTCGGGTAATGTGACCTCTTGATTATTTTACTACTTTATTACTAAAAGCCATAAAACCCGGCTCCTACCTCTGTTTGCTGCTTAAGCCGCCGCCTGACACTGACACTCCTCCAGTCTGATGGGACTTCTCCTGTTCTCCAAGAGTTTTCAAAGATTATTGTGAATTGTTCTGAAATGACTTCTGCCAGTTCTTTTAATATCCTTGGATATAATTCATCTGGCCCTGGAGACTTGAATTCATCTAGTTTAGCCAGATATTCCTGTGTTACTTCTCTATCTATTCTGTGCTGCATTTCCCCACTTCCTCACCTGCTCACCACTCTCCAAGTTGAGTAATTCTATCCATCTATCAATACTGAGGCAAAAAAAGTATTGAGCAGTTCTGCCTTTTCTCTTCCCCCGTTAGTAATTGGCCATCTTCTCCATGCAGCGACCTTATAATTTCCTTCTTTTTCCTTTTGCTGTGGACCTATCTAAAAAAGCCCTTTTTATTTTTTTTTTAATGTCTCTGGCAAGCCCAAGTTCATTCTGTGCTTTAGCTTTTTGACCTTCTCCCTACTTATCCTATTTGCTTGAATTCCTCTTTGGTAGTTTCACCATTCTTCCATTTCCCATACATGTTTCTTTTAACACTCAGCTCAGCTGAGAATTCTTAAGTCATTCCAGTTCCTTTAGACACCTGCCATTTGTCCTCCTTGTTGGCACAGTTTTCAATTGTGCCTTCAGTATCTCACTTTTAAGAAACTCTCATGCATCATAAACTCCTTTCCCTTTCAGTATTCTTGACCACAGAATTTCGGCAAGTAATTTCCTAAGTTTACAGAAATCAGCTTTTTTAAAGTCTAGAATGCATGTCTGACTACACTTGGCTTCTCCTTCCCACTGCATGACAAATTCCAATAGAACATGGTCATTCCCCCCTAAAGATCCCACCATTTCCACCTCATCAACAAGGTTTTTGGGCAGGATTTATTCAGAGGGGGTTTGTCTTTGCTTTCCTCTGAGGCTAAAATAGTGTGATTTGCCCAAGGTCACCCACTATTTAAGCAGGGATTTGAATCCTAGTCCTAGAAGCCCTAAATAAATAAATAAATATTTGAATATTTAAATCTACATTTAAATATTTAAATCTTGAGTTATGTCTTTGGGATCCCCAGCAACAAATTAGATTTACAGCGTGTCCCTGGTAAAGAAAAGGTTAAGAACCACTGCTGTAATGCTTAGACTCAGCACAGTGTAAATGCTCATGCAACCTCTTCTGTTTCTTTGCCTTCCACTCAAATTTCATCGAATTCAATCTATTCAGGGATTGAGATGGAAGTGGGAAGACTCAAAAACCTTCCCAGATTCTTCAGGAAAATGTTGCTGTATTTTACACTTCAACTGAACTTTCTTTTTAAGCTGGATTGTTGTATTAATACAGAGTGAAATACTCACATGAATATTGTGAATATACAGTATTAAAATATATACAGTATCAAATCCCCGTTATCATCACTTTTTTGGCAAAAAAGGAAAGAGAGGGCTCATCTTTTTACATTTGACACTTCAGTTATTTCTCCTTATGTGAAAAATTAGGGTAACAGAAACAACATTTTAGCATGTGGCAGTAGAACTATCCCGTGTGACATATTTATATTGAGCAGTAAAATTGTATGTACATTTGCTTAAAAATGCAAAGTTTCAAGAACATTAGTTAATGTAATTAGTTTGTATTTCACATTGCTTCTCAACACAGAAATACATACTGTGGCAGATTTAGTTTATATATTATATTGTTTTCTATAATCTCTATCAAAGCAAAGCTTTCCAACAAATGTTGTCATATGAATCAGGTATAATTTCGCTCTCTTTTATCTGAATCAATCAAGATAGGAAGGTAAAATGTACAGCTAACCCTACAGCAGCATCCTCCAGCCTATCCCTCTCATCATCTCCAGTTAGCATGACCAACAAATCTGAAGGACACCAGATGGCGAATGCTAGCTGACAGGCACATTTCATAGAATACATTCAGTACATACATGATGCTTAGACACGCAGGATAGAAGCACACTTAGATATCAATCATGTGAATGAGGGGAAATTTTCCCTGAGATTGCATATGAATGTGCCTATCACTACTGGGAGGGGGAGAAGTACTAGAAGAAAGACCTCAGTTTTTTTTTAAAAAAAAAACAGTCTTAAAAAGGTCCTGAATGAGATTGTTGATGTGCACAAATAATTGACATCAGTACTACCAGAATCATGCAATTCAAGGATTTGTTCTGCTGTTACTCTAAGTACAGAGAACTTTTAACTATCAATTACTGTATGATCAAAGTCTCAGTCTTCATCAGAAGGAAGATAAAGCAGAGATGGAAGAAACTTATTGAGTAGTTAATGGGTTACAATTATTTGGGATTTAGTTCCTTGTCCATCTTCCATGGTTGGGACATGTGGGCAGTTGAGGTTAGGCACATGTTAGTGTGGTTCAACAGATCCCTTCTGAGATTGACTAGACCAGAGACCTGCATTCCAGCACACTGGAACCCATATGAAATATATGGCTGTATCTTTAAGGTCAACACAACTCAGAGCTGTGAGGCACTGGGTGAGGGCTCTTTTATGGTATGGCTGTGGGAGAATGAATGGAGTGTTGCTTTATTACTTTCTGAGACCAGTAGTACTTTTCCTAATTTGACAGAATTTAGGCCTTTAGCTTGAGGATAGGTTCCCCCATTCCTTCAGATATTTGAGTATTTGTAGCCAAAACTCTAGCTGCGATCTTGAACGGTTCCTGTTCTGTACTTAAGGCAGTTCTATAACACTGTAAGCTGTATAAATGAAATTCTTGGTAGTGTTTCTAACATTACTTTCCATCTGAAGATGAGCTTACTATTTCCAGGCCTGTACTTGGAAATATATGCTCATTTTTTTGGTTGAAGCATTTTTCACCTGTAGGACTGTCTCCATTGGCTCCAACAGAGGCTTTTCAAAGTTCAGAAAGTGGCTGACTGAAAATGTACAGAGTGACAGGTTTGCACCAAATAGTTTAATAGCTCTCAGGTACTACACAGGTAAAACTATTATTAAACCAAGAATATGGGACACAGAATTATAACACCGTTTAAGTCTGGATACAGAATACTCCCTTTTCACACAATACTTATTTGTCCTAGCAAAATATTTGGCTATTTTAACAGCTCCCAAATTTAGAAATGCACTCACATTGCCCCATTTTAATGTTCTACCATCTGCAGTTTTGGAAGGAAGATACCAAGGATTTCCACATCAGAAATGCATGTGCCCCTGAAAGGGAGAGTAGAAACAGCTGGCCACTTGTTGTTATATTGTTCTGTTTATTGTGCTTTTTAAAAATTACTCCTATTCTCCAAAAATTCCCTGGGAGATGAGGCAAATTTTATTTCTTTCCCTCCTTTCTCACCAGGATTCCTCAATTACAGACAAAGCAGCCAGATTCTGTACAGCTGCTAGTGCCTGCTGTAGACCCTTTGTAATAAGATAATTTAATGGAATCTATAAAGCCCAGCATTGATTACAGTATCATAGCTGAATAAAGCATGCTCCTTTCCATATTGTTGTACTGTATATTTTAACAGTATCACTGTAATTTACTGTGCATTTTAGGTACTGCCCTTTGGGTGAAGTAAAAGAAAAATTCCTTATTTCCTAAGTACAGTGGCAATACTAGCAACTTTTCCTGTCCAAAGGCTTAATAACAAAGGTGTAGTTCCACACTGTTCTGGAATGATATTTTTGAAAGCAGCCAGCCTAAATGATTAAGTGATACCTTTTCAGGAGTGTGTACTATTTTCTATATGCTCATTTCCTGGCAAACCAATATTTCACGGGTCAATCTTATTTTTCATTTTTATCTGCTGCAACATAAATCAGAGCCTGTGCAGTTGCAGCTCAAGGAGGATCTCATGGCTGTCAAGCGAGACACAGCCATCTGCCTCTTCTTTAGACGCACAGCAGCCGCTTCCCCAACCCCACCTGCCTCCTTATCATTAAGTCTGCTCTGCACTCACATGACTTTTCAAGGGCCTTGGAACCTCTCTTACATGGTATTTGCATGCATCTGTTGTGTTATTCACAGGGGATTTGGGACAGGAAGGAAGGAGAAAGACAGCTTAAAGCAAGGGTGGAGAATACATGTTCCTCCAGATGTTGCTGGACAGTAACTTTGCACCCCTATCATATATATGGAGATGTTCTAGACCAGCAACATTCACCACTTCTTTTTTTAAGTGAATGTGTAATACAGTCAGACCTGATAACTACTACAACAACAGCTCTGTGAAGAAAACCCTAAGGAGCCTATCAATATCTACAAACAAAACAATGGCAGTTTCAGTAATGACAGACACCCTGGGAGCAATTCCAAACAGACTGACAAAACTGAATGATATTGTTATAGGCAGGATCACACCAGGACAACTTAAAGAGCGATTCTGGTTGGAGCATGCCAAATTATCTGACAATACCTCACTGATTCCTAGATTCTTGGATACAATCCAAATCACGGATGGCCCAAAACTCCAGTCTGTAACATCTGGTAGACTGTTGGTAATACAAGTCACTATTTAGAATCCTGGGATATTCTATTAATCAAGTTCCATCCTTAAGATATCCAAGATTAAAGTGTTGCGTGCTGTCTGAGACAAGCACACTGGTTCCTTTGATATTCCCTTGCAGCCACAAAACCATGCCTGGTTCCAAAGAAGCCTGGTTATTTTCTAAAAATCACTCAACAGTCTCCCTAATATAATTCTGGAGCCTGATCACTTGTCATTCTGACAACAGGCATTTTGTGCCTCTAAGCTACTGCAGGAAACATTGTATTTTCATTATCCACAGCAGACACTGTGGCCCTCTTCAGAGACATGGGCTGCAGTCTTTGACACTGTCAAGCTAATTCACCCCACTGAGTTCAGTGAAATTTAACTACCCTGTTGATAAGCAAGAAAGATATCCTTCCATTTGTAATATGTGCCAAAAAGCTCACTCCCTTCACAGTTACAGCATCCAAACATGTTTACAGGCTGATGAAGTTTGCTGAAACAGAACTAGTCCTCATGAAATTTGGTCAGTGTTTAGGTATCAGCTCTAGAAGGACTACAGTCTAACCTGTGTTCACACAACACTGTTTTCACTTTACTTGCCTCCAAGCATTTTCACAGGGGATGGTCTTTAGTACACCATGCATGTTTATTGTGTTCAGTTTTTTTTAATAAAAAAAAAGCAAAAATGTTACTTCAAAATAAAAGTAAGAAAGGAATTTGTGATCAGAATGTACATTCTACAAGTATAGATTTTATATTTCTTAAACATGCCAGCCATCATGGTAGCTGCAAGGGTCTCTCAATTAAAAAAAAAAAGTACGAAGTCATGTTTTATTTGTCCTGTCAGATTTGGTTTTGAGTTGCTTGTTTTCCCTATAAGAAAATGGCATGAGGTTCTGAGCTGCATAAGGCTTGTACCATAGGTCTGTCAGTACATTTGAATTTTTTTTTTCTGTTAGAGAAAAAGGCTATGGTAATAAAGGGATATATTGAGCCCTGCATTGTAATAGATTCACAACTCATTGTTAACAAAGAAACTAAGATCTATTGGTGTTTGTTCATTCATTACATTTTGAACAATGTACCTGGCAGCAAACACAGAAAACATTCTCCATATAAGTTTAGAGAAGACTAGGCAATGCCATTACAATGCATCAAACGTAATGAAGAGTAAACAAGATTTCCTGGAAAAATTTCAGCTTTGCTTACACTGTTTTTTTAAAGTTTTGAGGTCTTTGCTAAATAAGTGTAAGAAATCAATACTCAAAGTCAAGTGTATATATGAATCTCTCTCCCTTTCTCTTCATGCCATGATATCTTTCAGGTCTAAATTTAAGGGATGTTTCCAAGAATGAATAGATGCAAAGGAAGATAAGGACTCTCAACAATGCCATTAACGCTTATTGTTTTTGTTGTGTGCCTTCAAGTCATTCTGCCTTATGGAGACACTAAGGCAAACCTATCACAGTGTTTTCTGGGCAGGATTCATTGAGAAGGGGGTTGCAGTTGCCTTCCTCTGAAGCTGAGAGAATGTGACTTGCCAGTGGGTCAATCAGTGGGTTTCCATGCTCAAGTGAGGACTCAACTCCTCCCAAAGTCTTAGTCCAACAGTCAATCCACTATATGACAGTGGATCTATAATTAATACTTCTCCAAAAAAAAAAAGAATTTCTGTTTCCGAAACATGCGGTCAGCCTCATTTTTTTTACAAAGCACATAACCATTATCAAAATGAAAACCTTTTGAAAACAGGCAAGTAATGAAGGAGTAGGGGTGGAAGAAGTCATACAGGTATGCTGGTTGCCTTTTTCAAAACACTTGCACTAAATCTCCAAATTGATTTTTCATAATACAGGCCAAGCAACACAGATGTTTTTTAGGCAATCATTGCATATTACAGGTACTGACAAAGTATCCCACCTCTGGTATGAATCAAACAGCCAAAAATAATTGAATAAATAAGTTTACCTTTGAACTGGTTAGTCCTGGCTACAATAAACTCATTGATCCAATTGTTAAGAGGTGAATCACCATATAGGTAAACCTCAGTGATTCAGTGGATTTCCTCTAGTTGGAGTAACAATAGGATTCTGGCCATCTGAAGTAAAGTCATTTGCTAAATAAAACTAGAAATCATGGACATTAATATGTAAATTTTAGTTAAACAGAAGAAGAGAGAGTACTTTATCAATAAGTGCTCCTCCCTATGTATCTTTTTGTGGGGAGCACTTCTATGAGTGGGAAGAAGCTTCAAGAGCACAGAGCTGAAATTGGGTAAGAAATTTTAAAGTGTTTCAGTTTCATCTTGACAGTTTCTTCCATGGTGTAGCAAAGGTTTCACAAGGAGCACATCTCTTTCACCACTATTCTTTGGCTTGTAGCTAAAAGATGCAAAATTACAGCTGAACTTTCTACGATGATCAGCTGGATATATAAACCAGTGAAAGTGACAACAGGTTAAAAATCCTTTGGCAATTTCAATCAGCTGGGAAGAGGGGAAAGTCCACCATGCACATGGACAGATGTCATCAGACAAGCCCATTGGAATCCTGAATAGTATTTGGAGTTTCTGTTGCTATCCCACATGACATAGTGGAACTGCAGAAAATTCTCCCCAAAGCACATTTTCTGCATACTCCATACAAGCAGTAAGCTACTATTTTCCCATTATTGCCAGGGCAAATAATATTGTTCAGTCTCAAATACCAGAAGAAACCTCAATAAATTTCATAGGAAGAGGCTGCTTGCATTCAAAATTAAACAATTACTTAGCTACATTTCCTTTCTTTTTCAACAGGAATTCATTCTAATCATGCCCACCTCCTTACTTTTTTCATCTCAGTATTTTCAAGCAATTAAGGAGCACCCAAATATTGT
The DNA here is from genome assembly GCA_948472985.1 of Iguana delicatissima. Taxonomy (NCBI): domain Eukaryota; kingdom Metazoa; phylum Chordata; class Lepidosauria; order Squamata; family Iguanidae; genus Iguana; species Iguana delicatissima. Next base: position 385,460 of record CAOKZL010000320.1, on the reverse strand, counting down.
TTCCCCTCATTTTGCAACAAATGAAGTCTAATCACCAGCTCCAGTTGCCAATTCTGCTATTTAGGACAGCATGCCTAACATAAATATTAAGTTTAACATGCTATGTTTATATCTAATTACCTAGAGATCGTCATGAACCTCAGTGAGAAAAGCATAAGCATCTCAACTCAGGATCTAAATCTGAAACATACAATATGTATCTATTATAAAGAGATACAAACATGAAATGTACAGGAAGTATACACATCTGTCTTCCCGTTGCAGAACAGTATCCAAATTGGCTCACCACTCACATACTAAAATAATATAATCCATAAAATACTAAGACAGGAAAACATGCTTGTATAAAGAAGTCAGAGTTTAGTTGAATTCAATTTTTTATTAAAATTATTCCAGAAATTAAACATCATTATGGAGAAAGCAACATGAATGTCCTGGCATTCAGCCTCTGACCACTACTGCAGAGAAGACTTCTGACAGAAGTGGATCATACAGATTACGCAAGCGTGCACACACACACACACACACACCCCGTCAAGTAGTGGCCTGATTGAATGGGAAACCTGTGAGACATAACCTGATGAATTTCTGATCTGAGATTCCACACGTGCAGCAAATGTGAATTTACTGTTAAGTTTTTACACGCAAGGAAACACAGCCAACTACAATATGCTGCTTATTGTGGAATTTGTATCCTGCATGTGTACCCCCCTATATTATGCTTTAAGTTTATACATAAAGATACATTGGCCATAATACCTAGGATAAGGAATATTTAAAGCTAGGCGTAAAAACACATTGCCTTATACCTTTCTAGTGCAGCTCAATACCGCGCTTATTTGTTTCAGATTTACTCCAAAGTAAGTATGTAAGGAATTACACCTTCAGGCTTACCAGGAAATAAAATTACACACTTATAGTGGGATTTGTTACAGAGAAAGCACAGGTAATATTCCATTGTCAATGCCATTATATTAAGATTAGCTTCCAGAAGCAGAGAGGGGACAAGAAAATCTCAAACATTTTTTCTTCGCGTATAATTAGGAGCAACCATTTAAAGATGGTAATCAAATACTTGGTTTGGAAGCTAGGTTCTTCAGAAATTAAGGCTCTATTGGAAATCTTAGTTTCTGAATCATCAGTATAAAGGGATGATGGTAAAGAGAGCCTGAAGTATGCTTACTCAGAAATGAGTCTCATTGAGTTCAGCGCAACTTAATCTCCAGTAAAAGGGTAAACAAAGTATGCCCCTCCAGAGGTTGCTGGACTATAGCTCCTAGCATTTCTCATCATTGGCTACGCTGATAGCTGCTGGAAGCTGCTATCCAACATCACCTGGATGCCCACCCCTGTTCTAGTAAGTATGTGTATGAGTGCTGGCAGACTGTGTCTTTTAAAGCATGCACAAAGACTGCAATTAAGTAGCCCTTGATTCAGAGCCCAACACACTGTTCCTACAATCACTGCTCTACCCACTCATCATTTTCTAAATTAGGCCCCATTGTGTAACATGTAAAATAAATCATAGTGCCAGCCCTATGATTAAGCAGAGTAAGATGACCACCTTGGATGGCAAATGCTAGAGTGAGGAGCAGTGGAAAAAAGAGCCAGCCCTCTCCCCTAAAAGCCCTAAGGTGAACAGGACAGTGGACAATACCATTATATAGCTAGTAGTGAAGTAAAATTCAGTATCCAGTCCAGTCAGATTCTGTATGACTGGGGTGGGAGGGGGAATGATGCAGCCCTCCAAAGGTTGCTGGACTGGAGCCCCAGAATTTCTCCCCACTCACCATTGTGGCTAGGGCTGCTAACAGCTGGAGTCCTACAACATGATTCCCATCCTTACTGTATGCGGCCTGAGAACGGGAAGCTCCTTTGTCTTCTACCTCAAGCACCAAGGCATCTACAAATGATAACTACTACCCCTGGACAGAGATGCAAAAAATTCCCGGTCTCATTTGTGTTGTGTTTCTCCAAAACCCACCTGCCTCTCTTTCCTTTGCTTATAATCAGATTATAAGAAAGATCTGTTTTCTCCTTTCCAAATGAAAATTTGCATGCATTTTCCATATATTAGCATAGATGCAACGCAGGGATGGGACTCATCCAGACTTGCAGATGTTGTTGAACTGCAACTCACCTCAATCACCACCACAGGCTATGCTTGGCTAGGGCTGATAGAAGCTGCCATTCAGCAACATCTGAATGCAGGCCACATGATTCCCACCTCTGAAGTTATATAAGCAGTTATCTATGCACTTTTACTAATATATGCTTTTTCACACACATTTTCACCATTCACTAAACATTTTGTGTGTATTGTTCAAACGTACATATTTTTAGCTATTCGTATCTTTTTCAGTGTATACATGGTCTTATGCGTGCAACACCTACCAAAATTTCTGACACCAGTAAATATCTCAGGAGGAGGGAAATTGACAGTTTCGGCGAGAACCTTGCAGTCAGAAAAATGCCGTTCCATCCCTCTCCCAAAGTAACTGGGGCCTATCCTTCAGCACACATCCTCCTCTCACCACCTCCGAAATATTATATTCATATGCAGAGATTGCCCACGAGACAGGAACAAAGTAAAGCAACATGATGATCGCAAATCAAGCCCAGGGGAACATTCTGCACCCGCAGCTGACTGGGACAGAAAAGGATCTCCTGCAGAGTGGGCTGAGAAAAATCTTCCCTGGGGACTGCAACCATCTGAAACTGCATATTCAGGAAAACCATACATGACTTGCAGCCACATTTTCATTTCCAGCTCTAATGGGCTAAAGAATAGCAATTTCTGGGCTAGCTTTCCACATATTTCTCTTCCAAGGCCAGAAGCAATGTATCTCATTTTACCACTCTGATACCTATCTTTGAGACAAATAGTAGTCTCAAGTCATAATATCCAAATCAAAATCAAGATTTCCTATTCAACATTCGCAGCACACTTTTTATCTGGACTCCTGTTTAAAGCAGAAAAATCTAATTTTGAAAGGAACCTAGTCTGAATGAAAATTGGTGAGTTTTTCCTTTTTGTAACAAAGCAGTAAAGAAAATCAAGGCTCTAAAAATAACATCCAAGTGATGTTTCAGTCAATATGCTTCTGCTTTACAATCAATTTTCAAGCAAAAGTAGCCCAAAAGACTTTTTTTAAAAACCTATGAAACAACTGGTCAACAGGAGGTCCATTCAAATGTCTCAGGCTGTTCCTACTGGGTGAATACTGTCTACCAACAATTCCTACCCTTTGGTCTCAGGACCCTTGGGGGTCCACAATGTCCTCACTGGGAATCTGTGAAGGCTTGATGAAATGCTATGAACTTTTACAGTCAAGGAAGGAAGGAAGGAAGACCACCCTACATTGATCTCAAAGAGCAGGAGTCTTTTGCTGGTGACAGACATCATTTGTACAGTTTCATTAAAAGACCTCAAACTGTTCAAAATTTATGAAAATAACTGTCTGATAGCAGAAAATGTACTCAGCACTTGCTACTTCTGCACACAGTGAGAACATGCAAGTGAACGATGCTGCGTGGCTGAGAGAAAGCATGTGACATTTCTTGCTACCATGTTTTAAATCTTGAGTCAAGTCTTGGTGGTCTGCAGCAACAAAATATATTGAAAGGGGGTCTGTGGTAAAGAAAAGGCCATTGTTCTTTATTTTCCACCAAGCAGAGTTTCAGATAACCTTAATAAAAATGTCTTGCCCAGGTAGTCCCAAAATATTCCCAAGGGTTCACTTAGACAATCACTGTAGTACCTTACATATTTTACTCTTCCAGTTCTTTAGAACCATGACTCTCATGATGTGTCTGAAATAAGTTACAAAACTCTCGTAAGAGAAAAAAAGTCAATCAGAAGATTGCATTGAGCAGTCTCATGCCTGCACAAGTACTTGTGAGTGAACTCCACCAAGTTCACTAAAGATTACTCCTAAAGAAGCACACACCGTATCACAACCAGCTCCAAGCAAGCATGCATAGCCTGTAATCCCAAACACACTTAAAGGTACACTGTTCTTAGAAGCACAAGACCAGGATTTTCTGTGTACTCACGCAGAAAAGATTAGGATATCACATGCATACATTCCCACAGCTATAAAAGCCATCTGTGCAAGCCTTCCACAACATGGAGGTTGTCCAGTTGTCTTGTATTATAACCTCCACCATCCCCAACACTGGGGACAGATTGTGCTATGCATGGAATTTAAACATGGGATGTAAAAATAGATGTCCAAAAACATACAAAATTATGTTTCTAATGACAATAGATAATACAGTCTAAGACTGGAATCCTGTTGGTTAGACACAACTAAAGTAGATCCATCCAATCAGTTGTTGAATGGTAAGTCAACATATATCTAAATCCCACTGATTCAATGGCCTACTTTAGGTGGGACTAGTAACAGAATTCAGGTCCAAGCATGTGTGTTCTCCACAGTGACCTTTATTTATAAACAGAATCTCCACTTCGCAGCACACCAGAGGAAGCCAACGAAGAATGAATCACAAAACATGGATGGAATACAAATTATTTTAAAGGTGATATGAAAACAAGCTCCACTGAAGTGGTTAATGATGTCTAAAAAGACTTGAGTGTTCTTGATCAAGCACTGTGGTGTGAACCAAGGTCTTCCTCCTTCATTTAGAAATTCTGAACCTAGAAATCCCATACACAGAGAGACGGACAACATTTCCCCCAAAGAAGGGAAAACACTTCATACACGCGCAAAGGCACTTTGGCAGGCAGCCTTAGAACCCCGCGGTCAAAAATAAACTCCATGGGTTGTTCCGTATATTAAATCCTGTACACGTACACACGCATACACAGACATACACAAGTTCTGAACAATTCCTAAGTATCTGTATCTTTTTGCTCTTCGTTAGCCAGGGAAGATGAGCCGGAGGGCTCTTCCTGAGACCGCATCTGAAGCCACGAGAATTCCCGCACGGAAGTACACAGTAATCTCTCAGGAAAACAAAACCCCCGACGACAGCCTAAGCATTAAGCCTGCTTGGATGTGTCTCCCATCCGCCCACACCGTCTCGAGCAGCTCAGGACCCGCAGCCGAGAAGGCAGACAGAGCCACCCTCAGCCGGAGGCACCCAGGCAAAGCGGGCAACCCCGCGGCGTTTGACTTTCGCCAGCACAACACCCGCCGGGCTCCTTCCCTCCGGCAGGATGCAGGGAGGGCGTGGGCGCGCGCGCGCGGCGGGGAGAATAAGGAGGCGCCTCCTTTCCCGGCCACCTTCCTTGCACGAGCGTAACCCCACCGTCCGCGCTTCGGAAAGAGCGCCCGCCCCGACACACGCGCGCGCGGGCGCGCGCCGCTCAGCCTCCTGCATCCTCCTCTGTGGCTGAGGAAAGAGGCGTCCTGATTCTCCCCCACCCTCCCCCTTTCGTGTCAAACGGGGCCAAAGGAAGGACTGACAGCCTCTGCCATGGGAGGCTGAGGGGGCTTTTAGCCGAGATACGTGTTTGATCGGAAAGCCAAATGGAAGGCGAGCGCGCCCTCTTTTCGCCCAGCTCTTTATTAAAGGCAGTTGGCTTCCCCGCGCCTCTGATCTCTTTCTCTCTCACACACGCACATGCTCACGCACAGACACATTCGAGGGAGGGGGACCCAACGCAGCAGCCTCCCGCTCCCCTTGCAGAAGAAACCCTTGAGAAAGTTGCCGCCGCCCGCCCGCCACCTCGGGACACAAGTCCTGGGGCGCCAGCCTCGTCGCCGCGCGCCTCTCCCCGCAACAGGAGCCGCCGTGCCCATGGCGGCGGCGGCGGCGGCGGCGGCGATGCCAGAAAAGAAACAGAAGCCTAAAGTTCCAGGCGACCCTCCCTCCTCCGTGGAACCCTTCGCCGGCTCAAGCCGAGGGCAGCCCAGTCCCCCGCCCGTCTCCACTCAACCCCCGGCCTCCTTCGTCGCGATGCGGCGCTCACCTGAGAAGGCAGACAGCTCGCCTCGCCGCCGCCGCCGCCGCCGCTTCTTTTGCTGCTGCTCTGAGGGGAAGCTTGGAAGCGAGCCCCGTTCCTCGCCGCCTCACGTCCCCTCCTCCCCAACTCCTCCAAATTCCCAGTTAAAAAAGGTCACGCTTGCCAGGGAAAAATCCCCGGCGCTGGTCCTCCCGCCGTCAGCGGAGGCTTCTTCATCTCGCAAGCTCCCTTCCTCCCCCCCACGACTCCTCCTCCTTCTCTGGCTGTCAGCGAGTGGCGGGGATGGGGAGGGAGGAGGACGCGCGCGAGGGAGAGCGAGCGAGCGAGCGAGAGGCCACGAGCGAGCCGTCAGCGCGCTGGCACCCCTTGGTGAGGCTGGTGCAGGTGGCGGTGACAGTCCCACCAGTGCGCCCAGTAATGAGGATGATGACAATAATAATAACGCTAAGCCGCGGAGGCGAGCGGGAGGTCACGCCCCCTCGCCTCTGGCTCCTCCTATGGGAGCCTCCCGGAGGCTCGGCTCGAGCTGGGCTGGAGGCTTTACGTAACCGAGCCCCCTCTGTCTCTTCTCCCCGAGCCGGAGAGGGAGGCTCGGGCCAGCAAATAGGTTAGCGCAGGAGCAGGCCTTGGCCCCTCCTCCCGCGCCGCCTCCGCGGGCGAAGCAACCTGGGGAAGAGGCTGGCTTCCTCCGGCGCTTGCCTGGGCTGTTTACGTAATGAGCCCGCCCTCCTCGGCCTCCCTCGAGCCGCCCTGGCGCGCGCCCCGGCCGCCGCTTTCGCCCGAGGGAGAGCAGCTGCGGGCGGAGGAGCGGAGAGCGCGCGCGAGGGGAGTGGGGGGCGGAAAGCGCTCTCCTCGTGCGCCCACTGTACTTGGCATGAAAATTCATCGAAAGCAGGGGGACTTGCTTCCTTAGTCGCCCTGGGAGTCCTCAGTAGGGTGGCTGCGGAAACCTAGTCATGGCTAGGGGCCTCTTAGACGTATTGTCTACGTGTCCTTTTGTTACCTGGCCATGGTTTCAAGGTAGAAATGTATCCATCTGCACTGTGTGAGAGACCCTAATCTTCTCTTCTCTCCCACCCCACACCTTTGGGTTTTGGGGTGTGTGTGTGTGTGTGTTTGGTTGGATTATAGCTTATGGCGTTGTGGTTTAATGAAAGAAAATGGTAAATAGAACACATTTGGTGTGCGAGACTATCAGCCCATTTACTCAATAGGAAAGTAGTGGGATTTCGTCGTAATACTGCAGCATTAACAAGAAGTTACTTCAGAGTTTACATTGGGACTGTAGTTGTATTATTTATTTGCGTCATTTGTATCCTAATTTTGGAACACATTCTGAAAGTGCTCCCAAATATTCCTAAAATGCAAGCATTCTGTTTCCACAGATTTCAGTCTTCCCAATCTTCATATGGTTTGCCCTTCAGCCTTAGCTGGTGGGGTGGCTTCCAAAGCAGTGGGTCCCCCATTCCGCCTTTTAAGGCTGGCTTTGACAAAAGAAGCTACCCAAGGAGCTCAAAAAGGTTCAGCATGTTGGACAGCTCCTTCAATGCTCTCCAGTGGGTAAACTAGCCCACTAATGTGGGAAATGCCAGCCACCACTGGTCTCACTCGTTAGTATGATCGTTGGGATGGTGGGAGTTATAGTCAAAGAACATCTACAGAGTACCACCCTGTGGAAAGCAAATTTGCTGTCTACACAGTATGAAGTAGAGTGTTTTGTGAAATATCTTTCATCTGATTGCTTAAAAATGAATGTTGTTTTGGTAAGTTATTTAGTTAGAACAGCTCACACCTGTTCTACAAAAGGAGGCAAAAGTTATTAGCTAATTCCCACTCTGAGGTGTGTGTATCATCTAGAAAAAGAAGAAATAAATTGCTCTTTTCTTTCCTTCAGAACTGCCTTTTTTGTTTACAGTTGGCCATCTGTGTCCACAGATTCTGCAGCCGTGGATTCAACCAACCATGACTTCAAAAAAAAATATCCAAAAAATAAACCTTTGAGTTCACAATTTTATATAAGGAATGCCTTTTTACTACACCATTGTGTATAATGGGACTTCAGCATCCACAGATTTTGGTATCCATAGGAGATCCTGGAACCAAACCTGAGAGCAAGTACATATATATGCAAGTACAAGCAATTAATAAATGGTTAAAATTGTCAGGAATTAATTTACCAAACTTGGGATGACAGCAGTAGTAAATATGGTTAGGATCAGGCTTCGTGGCTAGAGGCTGTCTACCTTCTCAGAGGGCAAAATGAAGACATTCTTGAAACTGAACCATATTTACTAGCACAATTTAGTGGAAGGGAGACATGTCACCACTGTAGGAAAATGTTTGAACAGAAGTGGAGAAGAAGTTCCAGAGGGGGTGGAGCTACCCACTTATACAGCTAAGGCACTATGTCTCTTTTTCTTTCCCAGTGGATTTTCCACTGTACGAAAAATGTTGCAGAAAGCTGCAGGGAAACAATGGAAGGCTATGAATGGAGGATGATTTCTGAAGCCTCATAAAATTCAGAGAATGAGGCAAGGTGGTGTTATGATAAAAGCATTATAGGAAATGTTAGATTTTTGGAACCTCTTTTTCTTTGGTTTCAGGATGGAGGGTTTAGACACAAGTACCCAGGGGTACAAGAACACGGCAGGTAATTAAGGTCTACTAAAAGTCCAACAAATGACTTACTTCTATGATAAAATGGTTGCTAACATGCTATCAAATTCAATGTTTATATAAACTGGCAGAGATGGGTTATATCTGGAGCAATCTGGGTCAGACCAGGATTCAAAAGAAGAACTAAAAGAAATAGCCCTTTATACAACTATTCTGTACATGGACATTTAACCACAGATATGACTAGTGGGGTGGAAATTTTTAATGGCTTAAGGGCTTGGGGATACATCTAGGCAAAACTAGAAATAAACCTAGGTAACTATAAAAAGGAAATACCTCTGATTAGGCAAACAGATAAGACTAAGCAGCATTAATAGCCAGTTGTTATCTTTACTTTCACATAATAAAGCATAATTAAGTAGGGTCATAAAATGTCAGATTGAGAGGATTTAAAAGTGATGAAAGAGGAAGTTTTAGGGTGTCAGCTTTTGGAGTGCTATCTGTGACTGGGGATCAACCATCTCCGAGTACTCCTTGCCTAGGAAAACCGTATGAAATTCATGAGATTTCTATAAGTCAACAAGTTAACTTGAAGGCATACACACATATACACAGTAGCTGCATCTGTTAATGTGAAGTATAGCACAGTCACCCACACATCCAACAGTGCATACAATGCATTTAGATTGAGCAATGTTTGCAACACAAGTGGATTTCCTTTACAAACCACACTGAGCAAATAAACATGTCTGCCTGAAATCACTGAATGCAGGACTATCATGGTGAATAGTCAAGTGGTTCTGGTCCCTGCAAAAGACCAAAAAGTCAGGAAAAAAGTACAGTCATCCCTCCACATTCACTAGGGTTAGGGGCACAGGACCCCTGTGAAAGTGAAAAAACATGAATAACTCTAGGCCCTCCCAAACCATATTTAAGACAAAAAAGTATGATCAACATATTTAACCCACCATGGATTCCTTTGAGGCATCAGGGCTCCTTCACAAGGCAGAAGTGGGTGGCTGGTTGGGCTGTCTGCCACCTCCACTGCTGCTCCACACCATTTTTAATAGGGACTAACAAGCTTTGTTTGCAGTTTCTCAGTCTCACGAGGCTCGCACACCCTATTAAAAATGGCCTAGGGAGGCAGCAAACGTGACAGCAAATAATCTGTGAATAATCAAATCCGCAAAAGTGAAACTCGCAAATGGGGAGGGCTGACTGTCATATCTTTTCTCACTTATAGAGTGGTGGACCAAGCATATGCAATCCTGTGCTTAAATATAAGTGCCACAGAATGTGGAAAAAGTTATTCTCAAGTAAACTTCCATACTATTGCAATCTAAATAGAGATTTGTGTTGAGAACTGAGACTGCTCTGGCAAGGACAGGGGCAACAGAACATACACAACTGGCAAGCTACTTGTTAGCTCTTTTCTTCTTACATGAAATCCATGAAAAGACCAGACTTGCTCCCACATGTTAATTTCTTCCTTTTATTTAGAGACTTCAACTATCTTTGTTGATTGTGGCCCTTTCTTTTCTATGAAGGAAAACATAATCACAGCTATGTTTTGTAACTGTGTAGCCATAAAAGTTCAAAAAATTGTGTAAGACAAACAGACCAGTATAAGATAAACAAATCAATATAAGGTAAACAGACCAACAAAGTACAGTCTTTTGGCCATGGATATGATATTATTCAGAATGATTCCTTGAAACATATTAGACTGTATGAGATGAAAATAATTAAAATTTCCTGAAGGATGCTCCCACTATAGTTACAATACAGTGAACACCATGATATGGATAAATAACATACTCCAACAAGATGACATGTTTGCATCATGCCATGTAGAGACCAGCCCCTGCTTTAGAATAGGATCATAGGTGTATCTTAATATGAACATGCATCTACTGTTGATTTAAAAAATATGGCATTTTTAGTCATGTCATTAAAGCTGATATTGCAGTCTAAATGATGTGCTGGATAGGATTTAAGTTGCAGTAGGTAGCTCAGCAGAACTGCATTCTAAAACAATATTCTAGCAAGGAGATTTACCTTGACATTGAGCAGTTATTCTGGATTAACAGAAATATTATCTTAATTAATTTCATTCCTTCATTTGTTTGTAATTCATATACCCTGCTCTTCTGTCAAAACAGAAGAACGGAGTGGCTTACAAATGTTAATGTTACAAATACAATAAAAACAATATTAAAACCATATTACTTCAATAAATCAGTCCAAACATGATACTGATAACCTAACAGAAGCAAAGGAAAGAACCAAAGTCAAACACTCGAGCAAAGGAAGACTTTAATATGAAAATACTCACAGTGGGGGCTGACTGGAGGCATCCACAAAGTCAAATGTACTTTGATAAATATTAGAAAAATAATTAACATCTTTTTAATTCAGAGAAGTTTATGTCAAAAATAATATATAAATTTACTTTTGTGCCATCCTGTCAGCAGAATAAAAGCAATCAAGGAATTATTGCTTCAATTATTCTTTTTTAATATTTCCTGAAAATACCACCTTCTATTTATTCGTTTTATTACATCTTTTGAGCTGCAGAACTACAGGTAATCCAATCCTAGGCACCAGCTATAAATCTTACAACTTGTGATTTTTATATTTAAAAGGTACTGCTGCTTGTTATTTCAGTGTAGGTCATGGAAAAAAAATGATTTTCTGGACAAATAACATTTTAGTCCTGTGATCAGGGAGGAATATGTTCCTGTTTATAAACTCTGATAACAAGTTATCCCTTTTTCCCCATTGCACACACACACACTCTCTCTGTCTCTCTCTCTCGAAGGTTGAAGTAACCTTGCATTCAAATATTTTAATGAATTATAGTCCCCTTGTGTCCTCCACACAAATCCTAGTGCCTTAAAAAAAAGTTAGACAAGACACTCAGTCCACTCTTCTAATATTGTGGTTGTGTGCAATGACAAACTACATGTTTTTGGCAGTATTCCAGCTCCTTGAAGACTACGATTTTTCAAGACTCTCAGAGAATACTATCTAGTTCATGTGATTTATCACAGTATAATATCTTAGCTATTTTCTTGGGCACTTCAGCGCTGGATGTCTCACCTTTATAGCCTCAGAAGAGTAAATCCAATGCATGTGGAGGAGGAAGGGGGAAGTTAAAGAGTAAAAATGTAAGGTCGTGTTAAAAGATGTTGTGTTTCAATACTGACCAACGTTCTCCTATCTATGTATTTCAAATGTATCCCCCTTTATTTCTGGAGTGCTCCTACTACTTTTTTTTGGCGGTGGGGAGGTTTTTAAATGTTTGCTTCAGTATCAGGGAATAAGTACAGTTGAGGCCAGGTTATTCTTAAAAGCAGAAGATTTTAAAATGAAAGTAAAAGTTTCCCACTTTGCTGAGCTCCTGCAGTAGAAGCAAGCAGGAGTTTCTTAGTCTCTTTTGCATTGTTTCCCCTCTCCCTGGTAGAAATTCAGACCTCTTCTCTAATTATATAACAGAGTTGGAGGTTCAACCCACTTGCTGCATGGAAATTGATCAGATGAAGTCAGGAAATTAAGATTAAAATACATTTATGTGATGAATTTTCTTGAGATGCCATTGCAAATCAAGAGTCAACATTTCTGACAATTGGTGCAGAAAAAGCATTGGAATATACATGCAATATAATGCACCTCTATGCCATAATATCATAGAATCATAGGGTTGGAAAGGGCACCATGGCCATCAGGAACAACCCCTTGCTCAGTGCAGGATCTCCAGCTATAACATCTCCAGCAGTAGCTGTCCAGACTCTTTTTGAAGACATCCAGAGAAGGAGGTGCCACCACCTCTCCAGGCAATTGGTTACATTGCCAAACTGCTCTCCCTGTCAAGAAGATTCTTCTAATATTCAGTTGAAATCTACCCTCCTGTAACTTAAAGTCATTAGTATAAGTTCAGCCCTCTGCTGGCTCCTTCGACTTCTCCTCATATGTTTTGTTCTCTATACCTCTTATCATCCTTATTGCCCTTCTCTGAACTCACTCCGACTTGTCTATATTCGTCTTAAAATGAGGCACCCAGAACTGAACACAGTACTCCAGATTAGGCTTAATGAGTGCAGAACATAGGGGGACTATTGTTTCCCTCGACTTGGAAACTGCACTTCTATTATTGCACGCTATGATAGCATTTGCCTGCTTTGCTGCAAGCATCACACTGCTGGCTCACACTCAGCTTATGGTCAACAATAATCCAAAGGTCTCTTTCACATGTAGAACTGCTAAGCCCACATCCTATACCTGTGATTTGGTTTTTGTGACTTAAATGTAGATTTTACATTTGTCTCTGTTCAATTTCATTTTATTAAATTCAGTCCAGTTTTTCAGATCATTTTGAATTCTGTTCCTATCGTTCAATGTGTTAGCTACCCCTTCCAGTTTTGTCTTATTATCTGCAAATCTGATAAGGATTCCCTCCACTTCATAATCTAAATCATTGATAAAAATATTCAAGAGCATCAACCCTAGGAAAGAACTCTGCAACGCTCTGCTTGAGACCTTTTTCCAGTTTGAAGAACTGCCACTGATGACAACTCTTTGAGCATAGCTTTCTGACCAGTTATGGATCTGATGGTGTTTCCATTTATTCCATGTTTAAACAGTTTCCTAATCAAAATATCATGCATTATCTTATCAAAAGGTTTTGCTGAAATTGAGATGACTTCCACAGCATTCTCGTTATCAGCTGATTGAATGTAAAAGCAAGCAGAAAGCATAGAGCTTGGGTGGCTAGTCTTGCAAAAGAACCACAGCTCTGGTTCTGCAGGAGAAAAAGAAACTGAACTTCAGGATCAAGCTAAGCTATACATTTAGCACAGTGGTTCTCAACCTGTGGGTCCTCAGATGTTTTTAGACTTCAGCTCCCAGAAGCCCTGAACATTGATCATAGTGGCTGGGGCTTTTGGGAGCTGAAGTCCACGAACATCTGGGGACCCACAGGCTGAGAACCACTGATTTAGCACATTTTACAAAGTGGTGTTTCCTTAAGTGTTAAAACTTCTATTTGTCACAGCATGTAATTTTCCTCACCTATATGTTTTGCATTTAGCATGCTTTGTTTTGTGATTGCTCATTGTAAGATGAATGCATTGTAAATATGATTGCTGAGGCACATATCTCATTGTGGCAGGAAAACCAGGTTTAGCACAGGAAAAAAAGCATTTTAACTAGTGTCTAGTTTGATCCTCTGTCAAGATTTCTCCAGTTCAAGTGCCTTATAACTTTCAGCAATCAGACAAAGTACAACAGCATTTTAATTTTCTGTGCTCCAACCAGGTCTCACAAAAAATTGTACTACATGTCTCTTCTCTGATATTCCTTCTGTGACACTATCATCCTTAGTACTAATCTAGTCCTGACTTTTGGACAATGCTGGGAAAGTGATAGTACTTATAAAGTAAATGGCTAGCTTGTAAAGCTTCAGCAGGAGTCATTGGCCATTTCCGCACTAGGCAGTTATAGTGCTGGCCAGCCCCTCCCGAAACTGCAAATTCCAGGATTCCATAGGATGTTGAAAGTGGAATCACAGAGCTATAACGGCCTAGCGCTGAAATCACCATTGACATTGTAGTAGTAGTAGTAGTAGTAGTAATAATAATAATAATAAATCATATTTCTCTGTATTCAAAAGGAACTGAGATAATTGCATTTAATGACTCCTTTACAAAAACATCAGAATACTAGGAGGCACTGCCCTGAGGTACAAAACACATCTAAGCGGCACAAATCTCTTTAATTGTAGAAGTAACTAAAACACTGCCACAAAATGCACCCCAAAATGAGTGAAGTTACCTCTCATGTTAGAGTTACAAGATAATTTATTTTTTAGCCATTGAAAAGGAATGAATTACAAATTAATTTGTACCAGCCATTATGTTACTTTCAGAGTCTTTCATTTCCTGGTCATATCAAAAACTACGCTTTTTGCCTGTGTCCTGACTTCCAACCATCAGGATAGTAATTTTGTCATCAGTAATAGTGAAAAAAAGGTGCCAGTACTTGATGGTTGGAATCCTCTATGGCAGGTACAAAAGTGTAACCTAGAGTTACTTGCTTGTGACTCATGTATTCACCATCCCTCTGTATTCCCTAGTTTCGGGGCTACAGAGGGACCATGAAAGTCCCCCAGTTCCCACTTACTATGCAACAACATCTGTGATGAATGGGGGTCTGTTCCCCTGTTGATCAGGAAGCAGCTGGCTGATGGGCTCACCCCACCTTTGTGCAAGTCATCTATGGTACAAGGAGGAACTGAGACAGAGACCCTGCTTCTGTGTGTTGCAACAACAACTGTCCATGGGAATGGGTGGGAACATCATCTAGTTGCTTCTCAATCAACAGGTGACAGGCCCCTATTGATTGCAAGGGCTGCTGCCCAGTAAGTGGGGACTGAGAGGATCGGGATGGGAGTCACTACATGGCACCGTAACTATGGTGTTTACACATTTGTAACTCCTCAACAGGATTCCAGCCAACATAGCCAGTCTAGGATATAGGTGTTTATGTGGATGATGCTAGTCCACAACCAGAGGTTGGAAAAATTACTTTTTTACAAACAAAGGCACCCAGAATGGCCAGTGACCATGATGGCTGGGAGATAAGGAGAGCTTTATTTTTTTTCTTCTCTGCCCTGAAAAAGCTTCAGTTGCTTCGGTTTAGGGGCTACATGTTGTTGTTGGGTGTCTTCAAGTCACTTCCCTCTTATGGCGACTCTAAGTCAAACCTATCAAGGAGACTTCTGAGGGCTTGAGATCATGTGACTTATCCAAAGTCACCCAGGGGGTTTCCATAGGGAATCAAACCCCGGTCTCCAGGCTTGTAGTCCAGCACTCAAGCCACTACGCTGGCTATATAGGAACTGTGAAAGTCCTCCAGTTACTGCTTCCCAGGCAGGAGCTGCCACAGTCGGGGGGATCTGTTCCCTTCTCGATCTGGAAGCAGCTGACTTATGTTCCCACCCCCTCTCACATGAGCAATCTCTGGCATGAGGCAGAATTGTGACAGGGGCTCTGATTCTGTCTGTCACACCAGAGGTTGCTCACAGGAGGGGATGGAAACACTAGTCAGCTGCTTCCTGAGTGACAGGTGAACGAAGCTGTGTCGATTGCAGTGGATGCTGCCCAGGAAGTACAGACTGGGGGTGTCAGGCCTGGATTCAGTGTATAACATTGTAACTACAGTGTTGATGCGTACATAAATCCTATACATGATTCTGACCAGTAATGCTAAAATACTAACAATACTAGAAAAAAACTATACATATTTACTGGGTACTCCTTACTTCTAAGACAGATTGGCTGGTATTCAAAAGAAGCCACCTTTGATATTAGCAGGAAGCTAATTTACTTATCACCATATTTCTTCATGTTCAATCAAAGCTTCAGCTTCAGAGTAGAAGATTTATTGCCTATTTCTCCCCAATATGCATTTTCATTTGTATAACTGACAGGTTCAGAGGCAGAAAAGAACATGCGAGGGTTTTTTTCCCCTCCCAATCAAGGCACCCATCTTGGTGACATTTATTACAAGTTTATTACTTCCATACTCATCTCAAGCACAGCTCTTTCACTCTTTGTGGGAGTGTCTTAAACAGTTTTTCATTACCTGTGACTTCTCATTAATTTTATTCTAGCTTTTCTTTTAAAGTAGCTCTTTTAAAAACAACAACCAGGACTCATAAACTGCCTTGGCCAATTAAGTGACAGTGGGGGTCTAAGTCTAGCAGTGGCAGAAAGGGGTAATATATATTTATCCAAGTCACACTAGATACAATATGAATTATTTGCTTTTTTCAAAATTTGCTTTAAAAAAAACCTCAGGGTTTTTTTTGGATGGAATCCTGTACAACCATTGTACACTACACAGCACTGTAACAACATTGCTGTGAGGTGAATTTTGGCATAACTCCCCAAACCTCACTTACCTGTAAGCAGCCACTGAGATCCACAGAGGTGTCTTCCCCTGTTGATTGAGATGTGGAAGGCCTGACATTCCCACTGCTCCCGCGAGTGATCTCTAGTGTGACAGGCAGAAAAAGGAAGCAAATCTGCCTTATGGCCAAGGTTGCTCCCACTGGGTGGGAATGTCAAGCACCTGCTTTCCAATTGATGGTGGAACAGACTCCTGCTGATTGCAGGGGCTGCTTCTCACTAAGTGAAGTTTTGGAAACTTTCACAAGCTCTACATGACCCCTAAATTAAAGGCAGCATAGTGGTTATGAATATGTAGCAGTTGTGAGTGTGTAACTGTAGGTTACGTGTTTGCAATTGGCCAACAGGATTTCTGTCATCATTTTTAAAAAATTTATATTAAAATTAATTTTAAAAAATTATGAAATGTAAAGCAGGAAATTAAAACTCTAATTTCAAACTTTTAATAGCAGCACAGGACACACACTTGTGCAACGGGGCTGGTGTGAGATGTAAAAGAGAGTTTAGAGGAAAAGGTGGTGTTCCTCTGAACACCAGAACCTGGCTCAGACATGGTATAATTGTCTAGCCAGAAGGAACTGGGAAAGGAGGAGGGACTCAGTGAGTAACTGCTTCTGTGGAGCCACCCGAAGCATCTTTGCAGTAGTGTATGTGGCAGCTACCTTGTCTCCTATGCTGTGTGCCTGTGAAGGGAGTGAGGGTAGGAGAAGGAGGGTCAGTTATGAAGATCAGAGCTGAGGGAACTAAAGAGATGGGTGGAACCAAAGATACAGGGAACCAGAGAGCTTTTCTCTATATTTTTCAAGGGCACAGCAATAGCAGTAATGGCAACATGTAAGGGATGAGCAGTCCGCTGAGTTACTTCCAGGACTGCAGTAACAGTAATAAATAATATTGCTGTATGATGAGTTATGTAACTAGTTCTTTTCTAACCTTTATATCTAGTGAACCTTCTCAGAGTTTGGAAAGTAACTTTGACAAAGAAGCTGTGATGAAGCCATCCATGAATGACCATAACTGTCATTTTAGCACTGTTCTGTTAGTGAAAGTAACTTTCTAAGCTCTATTTGGGTGGCCATACTATAAGGTTTATGGGGTACATTCAGCTCATGAGTGTCATCACTGTAGGATAGTTTCCTGCCAACTATGAAATTCACTGAATAATCTAACTTTGGGTCAGTCATTCTCAGCCTAAAATACTCCATAGATTCATTGTGAAGATGAAATTGAGGGGAGAAAGTAGTATATGCTGAGCTGAGTGAAAGTGGTCAGGGCAAAAATGAATTAATATGTTTAAAAAAAAGTATTGTGGAGCTCTCTGCAGCTTTATCTTTAACATTCTGAAAGCACTCAAAACTGTCAACATCCTTTACCTAGACGCATCTTCCAATGCGATGCAAACTTGATCAGGCATAGAGACAATAAGGATAACATCAATGAGTTCTGGAAGGTATAGACATCTAAATGCAACACTAATAAAACAACATATTGAAAATAAAATAATTTGGAAATTGTGCTATAAAAATGACAGATGGGACTCACAGAACAGATTAGACTAAGATTTATTCTCACTCTTGCCTCACAGACACTTGAGAGTATATGAATAGAAAGGAAATGAAAGGCAAGCTAAGATAATTATAAAAATATATATACAGTAAGATAGAGACACAACTCTGCCACTATTCCATTGAGGCATAATTTTAGAAAATCATGAGTGAAATAAAAGGCCAGCTTTAAAAGTCAGTCATGAAGGTAACATCATGAATCAAATTTTGAGAAGGAACAATTTGCTTTAAGATCAGTATATATTCCAAATCATAAGCATTTATCTCACACACAGATAACTGGAATCACAGTCTTGCTAATATAGAGGTTCTCAAATAAGGTGAAAAAAATCTGAGAAGGAAATTTAAATAGTTTTTCTTCATATGTGCTAGGATGCTCTCTTCCTCCTCCTCTTCCTCCTCCTTCTTCCTCTCCTTCTTCTTCTTCCTTAAAAAAGGCTATGGTTGTAAGGTGCAATAATCATTTCAAAATTAAGTGAGGAAAGAATGTGTAAAGACAATCCATTTGAAAAAAAATATCCTACGGTTGCAATCCTATAAACCATTATTTGGGAGTAAGTCCAGATGAATTTACTGAAACATAGGCCATTTCCGCACTAGACTGTTATAGCGCTATTATTCCACTTGCAATATCCTATGGAATCCTGGGGTTTGCAGTTTCAGGAGGGGCAGCCTGGCCCCTCCTAAAACTGCAAACCCCAGGATTCCATAGGATGTTGCAAGTGGAATAATAGCACAATAACAGTCTAGTGCAGAAATGGCCTTACTTCAGAGTAGATATGTACAGAACTCCACTCTCTGGGTACAATACTATATTCTCTTACCTGGGAAGATTCCTTGTAGAGCCTACTTCTGAGTACATCTGTGTAGATTTGCACTTGCTTTCTACATATGTTCCAGAGAGAAGTATTTGCTGATCACAGGATAATACTGTGTATTTTATGGTAAATAATTTATGCCAAAATGAAAATGAAAAATTAAGTAGAGAGCCTTATTAACTGAGAAGCATATGATATTGTTTGGAGAGTCAACAGCAACTTCATTATGCCATGTTATTTTTTTTTCTTCTTACAGCTATTAGAGTCTGCTGGTTATCATCACAGAAACTTCACCACCATCTCATCACTAAACCTGAGAAAAGGTTCTAGGACCCTCACAAGCCTACTGCTTCATTAATTCCGTAAGAAATGATGACGTTTTTATTTTATCTAAATTAAAAAAAGGTAGATCAGACTGAATGATGTGCAATTGGAGGGGAAGCTCTGGATCTCACCCACTAAGCTACTATACCTTTTATACTGGATTTTATTTTATTTTTGGAAAAAAAAAGTCATTCAAATTTAAGAAGAAATGCCTGCAATGTGATTTTTTAAAAATCCTAGTATCTATTGATCTCATGCCCACACCTGGGTCCATTGTCCAGTTTTATTTTAGTGTGTGTGTGTGTGTGTGTGTGTGTATTAGTTATTATTAAACAAAATTGTTTAAAAATAAATATATGAAAAGTGAAAGCAACTGTGATATTTGTTTATATTTTACTGTCTCATAACCAGTAAAATATAAACTGACATTATGGTTAAATAAAATACATATAGCATTTATGTAAGCAACAAAAATCAAAGTAATTCACAGTACCATCTGATTCACATCTGCTGAAAAACAAGTCCCTCTGAGTTCAATTAGGTTTACTTCCAAGCCAGTGTGTTCAGCTGCTTTCTCCAACCTGACGACATCCAATTCTGTTGTACTACAATGCAGGTGGGCAAGTGCAGCTTGTGGTCTGTATGTATTCCCTGAACACCCCTGCATAGTGACCACTGCACCAATTGACATGCCCAAATATTTTGGCTCTGAATGACCAATAGCATCTTCTAGAGGGTGCAATTGGCCGTTTTATCCTATTTTCATCACCAACAACTTTAAGACATTGGTGTCATAACTCACCCCTGGGAGGAGGGGGAGGAGAGGAGGGGGGAGGAAGCAGATTGCCGAGAAGCTGCAGCTCCCTCTGAATCTGAGGAGATGGGGGCTAGGGCAGTAAAGGATTCTGCTCCCCAGCAGGTCCTAGCAGAGGCTGAAGATGCTGAAGATGACACACTCCTCTCCTTCACTGAGAGATGGAAGGGAAAACACCAAGCCTAGCATCAGGTAAATAACAAAAGCTGATTGATTATGCACCAATCAGGTAACTGTGGCCTTGAAGCAGCTGCTGATAAATATCCTGGCAGTTGTCTCTTGATCTTAGTGCTGACAACTGTCTTATCTGGTTGACTAGCAGTACTCTCTCATGTTCCTGTTTTGTCTTTACCTTGGACTGGCTACATTTTGACTATTCTGTTTAATCTTTGCTGGCTGAGGTACCTGGACTTCTGACCTCCTGATATGACCAACAGCTACTCTTGTGCTTCTCCCTTCAGCTTGCTCAGACAATCCATGACTGACCTGGAGTGGACTGACCTCTCCTACACACCAAGAACCTGATGCCTTGGGCACTTGCTGACTTGCACACAGGACAATGGGGCTCTATATTGCTCAGGTGTAGGCTAACTGAAGGATTCTATCCTGTCATATAAGCCTCCCTGAGCTTAAGAGAAGGCATTTCTGTCTTTTTCACTGCTTTCACATGCACATTTGGTGGGAATATGAGACATAGCCTTCTCTGAGTGTGCTCCCAGACTTTGGAATTGCCTCCCTAGAGAAGTGAGGGTGGCTCCTTCTTTGCTGTTGTTTCAGCAGCAGGTGAAGACCTTTCTATGCCAGGAAGCCTTTGCGAACTGATTCTTAACAAGAGAAGGGATTTTTATGGTGTTGTACTGTAATATTTTAAATATTTTACATGGTTTTTATTGTGTTGTTCGTTTAATACAGTTTTAATCTCAACTTTGGTATGTTTTTAAGTATCTTTATATATGTTATTTTTTGTTTTGTTTTGCTCTTAGTAATTCCCTCTTTTGTATGCAGCCTTGAGTCTCAGTCTGAGAGAAAAGGTAGAATATAAAGGGAGAGAGGGAAGGATGAGCAGGAGGCTTTCTTCAAAACTAGGTTGTATAGGGGAAAGACACTTAGCCAGTCATGCTTACAAAGAGTGAAATTGCCCGTTTGAGGCTGCCTGGAGTTTCAAACATTTGGGACTTAGTAGGGGCATGAGAGTTTGGAGAAGTAGGTGTGGCCCTTCAAGGTCCCAGGGATGGAAGGCAGCCCTGGAGTCTCTAGATGTCAGTCATTTCTGGGCCATCACCTCCATTAGTATGGTCAGTAATTTGTGATTTCTGAGCTTATGAGACTTATAGTCCAGCACATCTAGATTGCACCAGGTTGGGGTGTTAGCAGTCTTAACTTCTAAAGTCCTGGTGGAACAGAAAACTTGTCACTTGGTCTTTGAAGATCAGTAGACGCCCAGATTGTCCTGATGGATCTGATGCTACACATTTTGATAATAAGCATGACAGACTGATAATTATCTGCCAAATTCCAAAATGCAGTTTGGAGACATTTCATTTGGAAATAAACTGTGGGGGAAAAGAATTTAATTGCAATAGCCTTTAACATCTCTTTTGAGGTGAGGGGAGAATCTCTGCCCTAGTATTGTGGCATCTTTTGTATGCAATTTAATCTTTTATACAACAGCAATCTATAAACAGATGGGGGGGCAACTGTACAGGTTCCTTTTGGGCTTTGATCTAATCATGTAATTGCTGCCCAGAAAATAATGTTCTTGAAGGTTCATTTCTTTGTTACATCCAACATAAATCAACCTAATTCCCTGCCCTGTGCCTTAATCTTTTCTGGGAGGCTTACTTGTGTTTTTCGTTGTTGTCGTCTAATGCTCTCATTTGTTACCTGGTTGAGAGGCATGCAGAAAAGAGAGAGATTATTCTTGCATCCCTTTGCAAGTGTTTCAAATGAGTGGCCGCAGTAATCCACACACACACACACAGGCAGCGCTGGGTAAGATAAATCGCCACTTGCAATATGGAATACCTGATCTGCTCCTGAGCTCAAAAGGAAAAAGTATTTGAATATAGCAATCAGACATGCCACATTCAATCACTCAGCACCGATATGAATTAGTAGCAGCTATAAGAAGATTTAGCAGTTGCAATACATAGAGAGGGCACTAAATGCCCTAGAGGCACCAGATCCCTCCTGATCTTGGAATCTGATTAGTTCTTCAATGGGAGACCACAAACAAATATCAGGTGCTATAGAGGTAGGAGCTGGCAAAACCACCTCTGAATGTTTATTGTCTAA
This sequence comes from Iguana delicatissima, assembly GCA_948472985.1. Taxonomy (NCBI): domain Eukaryota; kingdom Metazoa; phylum Chordata; class Lepidosauria; order Squamata; family Iguanidae; genus Iguana; species Iguana delicatissima. The sequence goes on along the minus strand of CAOKZL010000320.1, from coordinate 363,126 downwards.
GAAAACCCTATGAAATTCCTGGGGTTGCTATAAGTCAACAGGTGACTTAAAGGGGCACACACACAGAGGGAGGCACATGGTTTGCTTTGACACTTACACAATGGAAAAGAAATCCAGTTGGACCCATCATGCCAACACAAAGCTGAAAGATATGGTGGAGGGGTGAGATTTTGTATCTCTCTAGCAGCCTGCATTCCTAGCTTGTCTATTTTTCCATTACATTAGTTGCTTGGTTATTCAGTGCAGTACTGCACAGTTAAAGTTCACCTTGAGTTCCTGTTGCAGGGGTGATTCTATAGTTGTTTACTTATATTACTACATTTTAGCCCACCTGTCCATTGAAAAACAGCACTAAAGGAATACTTAAAAAGTCATTTCAATATGTTTTTTAAATTATGTAAAGACTTGCAAGCAATGGAAAGAAGTGAAAAGACAATGTGTGTTCTTTGGTAACCAAAAACAAATTGTGCTTGTACATTCAGAGCATAACCAAATACTTTGAATGGCAGTCTGTTTCTAGATGTTAATATAAATAAGATATTGTTTATTTAAGAACAATATATCCCACCTTTCCTCTTGGCCATGTTCTGCAACAGGGTAAAGCAATCTAGTCTCAGTGCCATTATGATAGGAGGTAGATGAAAGCAAGAACTGATATTTGAGAGATGCTGCAAAACTTTGAAATTGTTGTCCTAGCAAGCAAGGAGAGATGGCACATTAAAGCAGCAGTGTCTCTTGAGTACCAAAGGCTGATCAGATGCAGTGAAGACTATTGCTGCCCAGACAAATCTTCAGCCTTTCCTGGAAGTTTTTTACTTTCTCCAAGCCACATGGAGCCAGTGTCTACTCTGGGCAGGTGGAGTCCTTTCAGAACCTAAGGCCACTTCAGCACCCAGGAAACATTCTAACCTGCAGGCCTAGAGATACACAACTGGACCACAGGTCTATCCCTACCCAGTTATAGTCCAGAGTTGGGGAACATGAAGCCTTCCAGATGTTGGTGGCATCCAGTTCCCAGCAGATTTTAGTCAATGGTATGGAAGTAGTGATTCATCAGCACCAAGAGAAGCATACGCTCCTTATGCCCTGACTAGTTCAGAACCTTCTTCTCCTAAAAGAGAATGGTTTGTCCTTGTCTCATGAAAGGAAGCTGGGAGGAGACTCAGGGAGTACATAGATTTTTCTTTGTCAGCTCTACCCTTCAACTGCTGGGCTTGTAGTCTTCTTGTTCCCAGAAAGGCTTCAACAACCTTACCCCTGAGCTCACAAGTGGATATAATGAAAGTGAATGCAAACAAAATGTTCATGTGGTATGAGAGTGTAGGAAAGACAATATTTTTGTTTGCAATGTTCACACTAACGAGATTGAGATCTTGTCTTTACAGACTGGGAAATTTTACAGTATAGCCACATCATCTATCACCCAGAGAATACCTAAATAAATAAATAGAAATGAAATGAAATGAAAGAAAAAGAAAAAAGTGAGTTTTAGAATACCTTCTCTTTCAATGCATTTTCTAGCCTGTATTTTGGTCCCACATCAATTAGAATACAAAAGGTAATAAATTCCACCAGAATGGTCTTGAGTTACTTGCTTTGCCAATTCTCAGGCAGATCTACTTCTCCATAATTTCTGGCCCTAAAAGAGTGAAGGGTTTTTTTTCCGCATTTAATTCACTGAAGAAGAAAAAGGTTGTGGAGAAAAGCCAAGCATGGGAGTCAGTTTAGTAAAAGTGCAATTAGAAGATTGATGTACTCCTTGTAACCATTTAAAGTAAAGAAATTTCTCAAGATAAGAGAGTTGTAATTGATTCCACCCCACACTCAAGTCTCCCCACCTCCGGATGTCATTATGTATAAATCTTCCATTTGGTCATTGGCCATGCATTAGATCACAAAAGTAACTTTAACTCCACATATGACTTTTGCTGAAAATATAACAGTATACTTTTAGTGTGTCACTATAAAGACATTTCAGTGCATGGCACTGGACTCTCTTCTGGTGTATATTTTATGAGATTAACATGAACAAGGGCAACATCCAATACAACAAAATGAAATGTGTAGATATTCTACAGGACCTTCTGTGCTTTGCATGATATGAACCCACTTTGTTGAACAGTCACCAAAATGGACTTTTTTTTAAGTGTTTTTCATTTTGTTGTGACATTTAAGTATTGGTGGGATGTTGGAATGTTGAGCTGATTTATGAGATAAATGTCAGAGATGTAATATTTGCTTCCTTCTATGCCTGCAAAAAGTAAAATGGCAAAGATGAAATATATGTTTAACCCCTGAGCCGCAAGTGAGCAATAAATAAATAAATATGCAACACTGGATTCTTGAGAAAGTCAATTTCTTGCCCATTACCTTTTAAGATGTATTTTTCATTGGTGTGGCTCTCTAGAAATATTTAATATTTAATGTTCTTTTAGTTAATTATATTTTATAATTTATTGTTTCAAATACTTACTTTGTGAACCAGCTTGTGAAGGCTTTGCCTCCACAGGTGGTATAGAAATATTTTCCTGATCTGCTTTCAGTCCTTGACATATTTCAACAGATTTCTGCCAGCCCTCACATTTGTTGTCACAAACTTTTCCCCCAATGTTTGCTTGGCCCTAATCACATGTTTTCTGGCTCCATATTCACATTACAAATCTTAACTAAACTACTGTCTTATAATAGTAACTAGTTAGTTGGATGTAATACATTGGCTTACAGTCCAGGCTATGTTCATTCCCTGCTGCCTTGGGCAAAAATATATTGATCAACAGAAGCAATTCTCATTCTGTCAGAATCAACTACAAAACTCTTACTAAGGTGTAACTGTGTAGTTGGCACAGACTGTGTAGAAGCAGAAGGAGCATCCAAAGCATACTGGAAGAGGAATCACTTCCTCAGCCACCCATGTCCAGTGGTCTCTGGTGGCTCTAATGTCTGTAGAGTGGTGAGTCTACTCCATTAGTTATTCATGCTTAAAGCAGATAGTCAAGGTCTTCAACCATTTCAAGAGATAGAGTTCAGCACCATGGACAGCCCCTTCAAAGGAGACAATTTACCACTCCTCAAACATAAAAGCCATCAGATACTGTCACTGACTGAGCACTTGTGAAATGCAGCAGAGACAGAAAGTGTATCAAGTGATAGATCACCATCCGTGGGCAACAATCATCCTTCAAAGGTGGAAGAACTTGCCTGGCAAATATTTGGGTGTGAGGAGAGGGGAAAGACTGTGCACCATCTTGTTTCTCCTCATCTATTGCTCTAGGCTTGGGAAGCTGCAAAAACACCAAGAATTCCCCAGCTAGTATGGTCCCTTAGTGTGCCATGTGCTTCCAAATCATTGGGCAGCATTGCCCATTTGGCATCAATTGCCATTTTTTCAAGAGAGATGGGAATGAGGTGATCCCACACACACATATGTTATGGAGGCTCCTCTCCAACAATCTTACAGTCCTAGCCAACCTCAGTTGTGAACCTAATGAGAATGGGAGATCAGCAACATCTTCAGGCCCACAGTATTCCTATCCCCTCTTTTATGGTTTCAAGGAGAAAAAAAAACCTGACAAAAATGTTTATTATCAGTATACCTCATAGCAGCATGAGATAGAGGCCATTACTTCTCCTTTCCATTAAGAAGAAGAAGAAAAAAAGCCTATTAAGAAGTCAATTCCTAGGAAGTCCCTAAAAGCAAGTGTTTTTAAAGTTATTTGTTTAGATAGAGAAAAGATTGCAGCTGTAGAACAAAGCAAGATAAAAGGCTACATATTGCAGAAAGAAAGGAGCTGTAGTTTTAGACAAAAAGAAAAAAGAAAGAAAAAGAGATGAAGGTTGACTAATCTCACATCCTTCACTTAATTGCTAGAGTTAGGTTTAAGAGATTTTCCCTTTCTGTTGCCCCTCCCCACCAAAAAAGGATACTAGCTTGAGGTAAGTAGTAGTTTTGATTAGCTAGAAGCCTTGTGCCATTGGTGTATGTGTGCACGCTCACACACACACGCTTCTTTTGTAGCTCTGTCATATCTGGTCAAACAGCTGTTGTAAATTTTTAAAGCACTCTAGAACATGTAAACATGTAAAAAAAAAAACCTATCAACTAGAAATGACAATGGAATGAGATACCAGAGACTAGAACTTGGGACCCTCTGCTTACAAGCCATGTGCTCTTCCATGCAGCAACAGCCTTTCCAAAGTTAGTATTTTATAGTTACTTCTTAAAGGCATTGTTGAAGTCATTTTGCAGATAATAAATAAATAATGAACACAAACATACATATGTAGCTTTATTATAGCTGTAGACTGGCTTCTACAGTTACGGGGGCGGGGGCGGAGAGAGAAGTGCAGAATGTACAGATGCAAATTACAAATCGAGGAAAATCCCTAGGTATGGGCATACAGTAACAGAAACACTGCTGTCATTGGTGAGCTTACTAGAATTTATTTGTACTTGTAAGGCCCCGCTTTGGGGGTCCCTGATATTAGTATGGTTTGGATGGGCACCATACCTAATTGGCATCATATGTAACTGGCAACACATTTTATTGGCTCTGATATCAAATTCAAGCCTGAGAGGTGATGGAGAGGTCAAACCAAGCGAGGGAAAGAATTTGACTGTAAAAATGAGAAGGACAGGTCAACTCAAAACTTCCCCCAGGTAAGACTGAGTCATTTGTCAGGCAAATACACACCATTCCTGTGGATAATAGGCTTAAATAGAAGCTGGAATTTTCCAGAGAATCCAATTGTGAGGAGCCCACCAGAACACTGATTGACAGATATCCATCCCTTGTACACCTGGATTCTTTCCTCTGTCCTCACAGCACCCACAATATACAGCTATTACACACCCATCATGTCTTTGTTAATCAAGCACTAAGTCCATCAAGAGGTGAAAGACCCATTGTCCACAACAGGTTCCCTTTGTCTTGCATCTGGAAACTTCACTGCTGCAGGCTGTTTCCAGGGTACAAATACCCCTGATTTCAGGCTGCCCAGTGCAGTTTCTCAAAGGTCTACCCATCACTCTGTCCGTCTGGCTCCTGAATGAGAACTGCCCTTGGGTCCAGTACCTAAGTCACTTCATCCCACTTCTCTGCTTCTCATCGGATCTGGTAAATATCGCCCTCACCTTCACAGTCTCTATCTGCTTTCCTCCCTTTCTTTCAGTTAACTCTTGTGTGAATGTGTGAATCTTGTGTGCATGCATGAGTGAATTCCCCTCAATAAAACATAGTTTTAGCTTACTTCTGAATCTTTGGCTGGTTCTTTTCCTGTGTGTGTCCATGAACACTGGTAGGAAAGATCTCACTAAATTGCCCCCCTCTTGCAGCCTCCCGATTTTGAGCTAATTAATTCCCCACTTTTTCAAGGAGGTATTTGGCATTGTTGGGTGGTCCTTGTGGCACCTACGTTTTGGGGTAACATACTAACAAAAATTACTCAGAAGGTTTAATCAGTGGATTCCTATAGAAGTTGCTGAAACACAACATTTTGCCACCTTCAATGTAATTTCATTGATGGACCCTGAAAGATAAAGGAGCAGAATACAATTTATCAGAATTGCCTGGAAAATGTGCTAAAACTGGGGCAACATTAAAAAAGTAGTTACTCTTGAACAGGTGGTAGAAAAGCTCATGTTCAACTGTTTTAACCATGACAAAGGCAAACCCTTTGGGATACCTTTTTCCCCTCTAAAAGGACTGATGGCAAAGTGTGAAAATGACCAAAGGTGAAGGCTATACAGTAGAGCATAAAGGTAATTAAATGGGATTTTTTTTCCTCTATAATTCTTAGTTGTTGCATAACTTGAAATCTATGCCCTATCTTACTGAAAAGCTGCATCCCAGGTCTTTTGTTTGCTCTTCTCTTTGTCTCTTGAGAATCCCAAGTGTAGCAAAGCTGGGATCAGATGGGGGCCCATAATGCTGTACCTGTTCCACCTCCCTTCCTATTTGCAGCTCTTGAAAGTTTAGGAATATCGTTCATCTGTGTGCCTGCTTATCTGATCACTCTAGTTCACATCCAGATGGTGATAACTGTGGTGATAATCTAATATTTTGCATGAGAGCAGTCTCTGTGTCTGAGGGAAAGAGGAAAAAATATGTTTTAATAAAACTCTATTGATGGTCTTTGCACTTTCCAAACATATCCCATTTAGCTATGCCTCTGTGAAATTCAGGCAAGTAATAATCTTGGTTAGAAATTGCTAGCCTCAGCAAACAGATATGGGATTTTCTACCAAGCTTTTGATCTAATGCCAAAGATGAAGACACAGTGCTTGGACCTCCATATACTGAAATGTGCCAATCCCAAACACTCCAAGCAAATGAGATCTTTCTTTAAAAAAATGTGAGAAAATTATGTTAAAATGTGCAATGAGCCTAGGCCTTATCATTTTGCTGCAGACACAACTGAGGAAATTGTGTTATAAAATAAGTCAGAACAATAAGGCTTTGCTCAGCACCCAGCCAGCAAAAAGACAAAGGTTCCACATCATGCAGTCATCAAAATAGATTTCACTTTTCAAAAAAAACAAAAACAAAAACGTTTACATGGTATGCTTTTTAATGTAGATCCAAAGGATACAGTGCTTGTTCTACATAGGCAAAGCAGTTATTAGTCCATCAGGTACATGACACAGTGAATTAATTAATGATTGGCAGATATTCTTCTGATTGTATTAGACTGCAGAAGACTCTTATTTTTATATGTCCAAGAATTCCATAACCTGGAGCACTTAAAATTAGGAAGCCCTCTTTTTCATGTCAATACAAGGTGGAAAGTGGTTTTGTGACAGATTATATCCTGTCTTCAACTGCCTCCTCTTACCAGGTGCTTCGCAGATGTAGGCAAAATAGACACAAAGTAGAATTGTAGAGACAAAAAAGGTCACCTGGTGGGTTTCCATGGCCAAGTGGGGAATCAAACCCTGACCTCCCAGTGTCCTAGTCTAATACTCAAATCACTACATGACACTGGCTCTTGGGTGAGCTCTTACTCCCTGTTCTCAGTGAATTTCTTCCTGCTCTTGCAATATCTTTTAAAATGGCAGTTATCACCATATTTTATGGCAATGAAGTCTATAAATTAGTTGAAAATTTGGTCCCATCCAAATTTTCAGCCCACTCCTGATCTAGTCTCATACGCTTCTCTTGACATGGAAGCAAATGCAGAAAGCCCCTGCCAGCAGGTGAGACAGACACTTACTGACTTATTTACTTACTTACTTACTTTATTTATTTATTATATTTGTATGCCGCCTTTCTCCTGGCAGGGAACCCAAGTTTATGCTCACTGGAGATTCCTGCACTTAGAGGGAATCTGTTATGGGAGCTATTACTAGATTTATCCTGGCTCAACTGCTGGGGAACTTTCAAATTATAATCTCCCCTGTGTGAATTCTGGGCACCTGGGTGAAGCTGGCTGTACTATAAGGTAGAATGAGGCTAGTCACCTCAGCAGCAGATTTTGGATTGATCATGGAAAGGCTGAAGTGTATAGAATTTATTATGAATGCATTTTTTTACTGCCACAAAAGCAAAGAGGCCTGCAAGATTTTTCTGCCTCCAAAATTAATTGAATAACCTAGAATGCTACATGCATTGAATTTGGAAGTTGTTGTTGCATGCCTTCAGCTTGGTTTTCTGACTTGTGGTGACCCTAAAGTGAATCTTTCATGGGATTTTCTTGGCAAAATTTATTCAGAGGGGTTTGACTATGCCTTCCTCCTAATCTGAGAGAGGGTGACTTTTCCAAGATCACCTAGTAGGTTTCCATGGTGGAGTGGGCATTTCAACCCTGGCATCCAGAGTCGTAGTCCAACACTCAAATCACTACACCACACTGGCCCAATTTGGAAATAAAAGGTAACATTTGATTCCTTACCTCAGACACCAAAATGACTTGGGCTGGGCTAGTCCTGTTCCTGGTTGATATACTGCCATCTTCATAATCTGTGTTTTCATCTATGAATGACCCTTTTACCTTTTTAGCTATTATGTTGAGGGAGAAAATGTTCCCTCAGATGTTCACAAAAGCTTGCTGACCAATATAATTTTGAACAATACAGCTTATCCCAACGCAAATATATCATCTTAATTTATTCTTCTTAAAGAAATCAAGATTTTGGAATTTTGCAATTAAAGTATATACAGCCTTACGCATAGTCAAATCAAAACTGTTTGCATATGATTTAGAAATTGTTCCCTTGTAACTCAGTACCTATAGAGTAGTAAGTGCCCTGACTCCTGACAATTTTACTTTATTTTATTTGGTCCTCTGAACCAACACATTTGTGCTGAGATTTCTCCTTGTGACACTACATCAAGGTTTGCATAGCATCGTGTTTTTTACAATTCACTGGCTTGATATTCCCCATCTTCGCACTTATCTGCTGAAGCAGCAAATCTGAAGACTGTGCTATTCGGCATACAAAGAAGATAATATCTGGTGCAAAATGTATTGAACATGTTAGAATATATCCTGATGATTTCAGTTGGCCTTGGGCCATGCAAGTCTTTAGATGCGGTGTCAGTTAATAATATGTATGATGAAAAACGATAACAAAAGGATTTTGTAGCTGCATTGTTATTTGTGCTTTACAGCTATTGATTGCAACACACTTATCAAAAAATGCACATGATGATGGTGATGCCTGGTTGAACATGTAAACAATTAGGACACTGACTAAAGTGGTGGTGGAGCTTCTGACTCATGAAGATTCTACCTCTGGCCCACCAGCTCTATTCTGTTCCCATACTTTATGTGTGGGGTTACCCCAGCTGAGCACTACACAAAAAGGCTGCCTTTCTGTAACATGGAACAAAGAACCCTAGCAATTCTGTCTTGCCACTGGTAAGAGCTGCTAATCCTAACTCAGTGCTAGAGGAAAGCCATCCTTTTGGTATATCTGAACTGGAAACTGATGATGTCAGAAAACAGGGCCTCTGGAGGGAGGGGCTTCCAGTCTGGTCTAAAGTACATCAAAGTGCATTGAAGTACATTAAAAAGCCACAAGACTTTTTATTATTATTATTAAGACAGAGTCTTTCAACAGACAAGATTCTAATGCAGGGGCGGGCCACATGTTCCCCGTCCCAGGCCCTCAAATCTAAAAAAAAAATTAGGTGGGAGGCAATTTTCAGGCAAAATTACCCAAAAGGGACATCTAATCCCTCCCGGCACCCATTCATTTTTATTTTTATTTCTTATATTTACTCCTAGTAGAGGATTAAAGGCAGTTTATGACCAAGTACGTAAAAAAAGGCCTCCTTCTTAATCCCCCAGAATCATTTCCAAAGTCATCCCAAATACTCCCTTTCCCCTCAATTCCCCTCAAAAATAACACCAGGAAATGATAGAACATCATTTCTAGTCACCATTTCAGAGAGGAAACAGAGGTGAAAGTATTTTGGTGTGCCTGAGTAGTTGTGACCCACAGGACAGTTCAGGGAGAAACTAGCCTCTTGTGCCCACAAGGCTGCCCACCACTTTTCTAGAACCATTATAAAAATAAAAGAAAAACCATTCCTGTATGATATAGAACAGTGCTTCCTAAGCTATCTGTTGTTTTTGTTGTTGTGTGCCTTCAAGTTGTCTCTGACTTATGGTGACCCTAAGGTGAACCTATCATAGGTTTTTCTGGGGCTGAGAGTGTTTGATGCTTGCAAAATCACTGGGTGGGTTTCCATGGCTGAGCGGAGAACTGAACCCTGGTCTCCAGGACCATAGTCCAATGCTCAGACTATCACACTGGCTCTCAATGTGGGGGGCCGGCTTTTTTCTACCCAATGTGCCAGGGACTAGTACCATACCTGTGCTGACTGGTTGCACAAATTGTTTCTTTTCTGAAACCTCTCTAGGGACTGATATGAAATGGCTCAGGGACCAGCACCAGTCCACAGACTACCACTGTAAGTAGGATTGATGTCAAAAGCAAATTTCTGTGTGTGTGGTCCTAGAAGTCTGTCGGTAGAACATGTGCTAAGTTGCCATTTTATCTTGTAAGACAGACAGGCTGCAGGTCACGCCTCAGAAGGACATCCCTCTGATGCAGAACTCAAACGTAATGCCAATTATGGCAGGCAATTTCAGAAAAATAAGGAAGGAGCATTGCACGTTTCAGCTTAGGTATTAACAGCTCTGGTGAAGTGTCTGTGCTGAATCAAACATGATGTCAAAGAAGAGAGACTTTCCTTGAAAGGTGAATGCATTTACATTCCCCTCACATGTTAAATGAGATGAAAATAAAGACAAACAAAAATGTAAACAGTTCTTGATTTATGCAATGGCTACAGGAGGCTGACAAAGAGACATCAAAGCTGGAAAATCCTCTTGTTCTGCTGCACACTGTGGAAATGGTGTAAGCAACAGATAATTATGGTTGATGCTAGCAAGTATCATTTTTTTCCAGGACAAGCACTATTTTTTAATAATAATTTTATTGTAATTCCAATGTATAAAACATACATTCTTCATTGTTCATTTACCGAACTGTTACAGTTTCCTCCCACTCCTCACCAGATTACATAAACTGTTATATCATTGTCATGCTATATTTATGCATCGCAATAAATCGATTACATTATCAAGATAGTTCCTGCATTTCAAACCCAGTTTACATGTTCCATAATATTTCTCTGTTTATCTCCTTTTATTTAACCTGTTATCATGGATAATGAATTATTACTTGACAAAAACCCCTTCATATCTAATACATTTTGCCATTTTTTAAAGATATCATCATCTGATTTTCCTTTTAATCTCTGACCAACTATGTCTGCATTGCAATTTTCAATTAATGTTGCCTGCCATTGCTCTACTGTAGGTATCTGTTCAATTTTCCATAACCTTGCATATTCAATACGAGCTGTCGTAATCATGTAAAGTAAAATTCTCCAGTATTTTTTTGCAACAGATCCATCTAACATATAAGTCATATTTAACAAATGTAAATCAAGTATCTTATCAAGTTAGATTCTTAATATTTTACATATCATATTGTGAATGTCATTCCAGTATTTTTTTGCTTTGGTACATGACCACCACATATGATAAAGTGTACCAGCATTTTCTTGGCATTTCCAACATTGTCCTGTTCCAATATTGTATATTTTCTTTAATTTTTCTGGTGTCATGTACCATCTATGGAAAAGTTTGTAGTAGTTCTCTTTTAAATTCTGAGCTATGGTAAATTTCTGTGTCTGTCGCCAACTCTGTTCCCAGTGTGCTAATTGTACAGAATGTCCTATATTTTGAGCCCCAGGACAAGCACTATTGAAGCTAGAGATAATTTTAAGACTCAGGCTGGAAGAAAGATAGGAACTCTAGCAATGAAGGCCACATTTGCCTGGGGAAGGCAATGGTGGCTGTCAAATGGTTCATAGTTGAATGATGTTTCTGCTATGAAAAAGGGATTCTAGAGATCTTAATATGACACCCAAAATATTCCCAAGATCAAGAGAAGGGAAGGCAACACACATCCCTGCTTGTTTTGCAGGAAACGGATTCTACTGAGCCTTCTTCCCTCTAGAGCCCTCTTCCCTCAGAAAAGGAGAATTGTTACTCCTAGAAACCTCCAGGAGCAGTAATTCTCATCCAAAACAAGGTATAGGGCTCCCTGAACCTTACCCCTGCTCCAAATTTATGTCATGTTGTTACCCTGGATTAACTGGAGCACTCACGTAAGCTAACGAGAGGCAGGGTTATTTTTTGAGGATCTTGTAACCTTATGTATATGGGTCAGGTCAGTCAAGCAATCAGACAGTATTAAAATAGCAGAAATGATGTTTTATTAAAGTCAGACAAACACTGAAGACAACACAACCACACAGCTAACTAAGACATAAGAAATGAGCATTTTGGGGTGAAATGGGTGATACGACACCTTTCTTGTAGTCCTGAAGAAGCTGAAGATGGTAGTGAAGAAACTCAGCGTGGTGGCCGAGGGGAGTTCGCTCGACAAAGCGGCAGCAAGGCTGGATGGAAGTCCGGAGCAATCCAAGGAAGCTCTCGGAGCTTGGGTTTTTTATGGGGGAAAATAAGACCGTGGGCTAGTCTGTACTTGGGAGAGAACAATGAGGTTTGGGCGCGAGACAATGTCTCTGAAAGGTCAGAATTTAACATGATTGAGTTAAGTTCGAATTGACAAAGGAACGACCAGTATGCAGATGCAGCTTGCCTGGGCGGTGGAGTGTCCAGCTCGCCAGGGTGCCTGCTCGGGGCAGGGGGTTCTTTGTATTAGCATGCATCCTTAATGAAGTGTTTGTTTCGGGAGGTCTCCTAAAGCAAGATCTGGCTGTGTCTGGCTTGCTTAGGTGTAAACAGAAATGATTCAGCATTTAATAGCCATGCCTAGCTTCGTGCTTGTTCGGGGGCCTCACAAACACTTGGCTGAGGGTGGCAAAATAAAACCGAATTGCGATATCAAAATGATATCTAATGTCTACCGAAACCAGGCCAGTTCACGGTGATAACAATGTGCTTTTTAACATAGTTGTCCCATGAATCCAAGGCTTGTTCTGCATGAGGCAGAGCAGCCATAAGTCCACCAGGTGCATGCCATAGCAAATGGTTAGTGAGTAGCAGGGTGCTATTCTCATCATGGAGTTTTCAAGGTAAAAGGTTTCAAGAGTGGTTTATCATTGTTGCCTTCCCCACAGGTTGTTCTTAAATGTCATCAGCTTGACTTTGGCTTAAGGCAGTTCTATGAATGAGAGACTTCCAGCTCACCCTCACATCAACAGCCCTATTCAGGCTTTGCAGACTCAGGGCCATGGCTTCCTTGATTTAATCTGTTTGTAATACAGTCTTCCTCTTTTCCTACTACCTTCTACCTTACCAAGCATTATTATCTTTTCTAGAAAGTCATATCTTCTCATGATATATCCAAAGTATGGCAGTCACAGTTTAGTCATTGTGGCTTCCAGGAAGAGTTCAGGCTTAATTTGCTCTGAGACCCATTGATTTGTCTTTTTAGCAGACCACGGTGTCCACAGAACTCTTCTTTAGCACTACATTTCAAAGGAGTTGATTTTCTTCCTATCAGCATTCTTCACTTTCCAGCTTTCATAACTGTGCATAGAAACTGGAAAAACAACATCATGGAATATCTTAACTTTAGTATTCAATGATATATCTTGACACCTCAGGATCTTGTCTAGTTCATTCATAACTCTCCTTCCAAGTCTTAGTCTTTTGTGTTCTGATTAACATCTGAGCCAAAATATGGAAAATCCTGAATTATTTCAAAGTCTTCATTGCCTGTTTTAAAGTTATTTAAATAATCTGTGGTCATTACTTTTGTTTTCTTAATGTTCAATTTGCCTTTGCACTTTCTTCCATGACTTTTTTTTAGTAATCATTCTGCGTCTTTGCTATTTTCTGCTGTAGTATGATATCATCTGCACATCTTAAATTGTTGATGTTCCTTCCTCCAATTTTCATGTCTCCTTCCTCCAAATCTAATTCTGCTTTAGATATGATATGGTTACCATGCAAGTTAAACAGAGAGGGTGATAAAATGTAGCCTTGCCTGACCTCCCTGCTAATTAGAAACAATTCCATTTCTCCGTATTCTGTCCTGATGGTAGCCTCTTGTCATAAGTACCAGTTACACATCAGGACAGTTAAATGTTCCAGCACACCCATTTCTTTAAGAGTCATCTAAAGTTTTTCATGCAGTGGTGTAGGGATGGGGGGCTGAGCGGGGAAGTACACCCTGGGTGGCATTTTTGGGGGGGCGCTGCCACTCCTTGCTTGCCTCCCACATGCTGTTACCCTTCCCGGTGAGGCCATCACTTTGGCCACATGCACCGTAGCACCACCCCCGCACCTCCATCCCCACCCCTACCTCGTTCGTGCCAAGCTGTGCCACTGTTTTCATGACTGCATAATCAAAGGCTTTGCTATAATCTACCAAGCACAGGTTGATTTTCTTCTGAAATTCTTTTTTCACCCCATTATCCAGCATACTTTTGAAAAATGATCCCTAGTGCTTCTTACTTTCCTGAACCCATCTTGTATATCTAGTATTTCTTGCTTCATATATGGTAAAAGTCTTTTTTATAGAATTTTGAGCATTACTTTGCTTGTGTGGGAAATTACTGCAATGGTCCTGTGGTTACTGCAGTCCCTGTTTCCCATTTCTTGGGGAGTGGAATGGATATTGAGCATTTCCAGTCTGTAGGCCATTCTTTTGTTTTCCATATTTGTTGCCAGATTTTAGTTAGAACTAGAGTAGATTCTGGCTTTCCAGCTTGAAGCAGCTTTATTGGTTGGGATGTTTTTCTGGTTGTATTTTGGCATGATGGTTGATTGGGGCCCTTTCTGCATGATGTTGCTGTTTCATTTCTGCCACAGGATGGCAGCGGTCAGCAGGTCGCACTTCAGCATGATGTCATTGCTGTCCGACTGCCATCCTGTCGCAGAGCATCGCGCTTGTGCAGTTTTCACAAAATGGAAAAAATCTGTTTCACGTCTGCAATCACATGGTGCTCCCATCACTTCTGGCCATGCAGAAGCTGCAGAAGCACATTGGTGATGCTTCCTTACGTAGCGCAGCAATGGAAAAAGCCCGGCTGTGCTGCAAAAGGAAGATGTGGCATCATTGCATTCTCTTCCGCATGGACTGAGTGGGTGCAGAGGGGAGTGTTGCTGACACGCTTCCTTCTGGGCCCAGGACTGCAGCGAGATGACACAGAAGAGTGTCGTTGTGCGGAAATGGCCTTAGTGTTCTTCAGCTTTATTCTAATTTTTGAAATTAGCAGTTCAAGGTTTGTGCCATAATCTCTTCCTGGTCTTGTTTTTGCAGAGAGAATGGAGGCATCTCTATCTTCTGCCTCCAATTATATACTCTATTTGATTTCTGTATGGCCATCAGGTGATGTCACTGTCACCTTTTTGGTTGCTTAAAGAATCTTTGCAATAAACAAATGTTTAGCCTCACAAAATGCAATCAGTCAGTTTCCTTCTTTATTTCTTGATCCTGGAGACTTTGTAGAGATTGGAAGCTAGTTTCCCCCTGCCCTGTCCTGAGGATCACAAGCAGTCAAGTGTACCAAACTGCTTTTACCCCTGTTTCCCCTCTAAAATGATAACTAGAAATGAGGGTAGCCAGGTGCAAAGTTCTAAGCAAAATCTGTCAGGAGCAGAGACAATAGCAACCCTAGTTGTATGTAGCAGTTTACCAACCAGGAGATTACTGTTATCAGAGTCCAGACTGTGTGATAAAGAAATAAATCCAAAGCATCAGTCTAATGGAGTGTCAACTAGCACGGTCAACAAATGAAGCAGAGTCCAAGGTTCTTCAGAAACACGAGTCAGGAACCAAGAGGCTAAAGTGTTGCTCTCTCCAGAATGGTTGGTCATCAGCAATTAACTTCCCAAGGGAGGTGCTGCAATATTTATGGTCTGGAAGCCCCCTGTAGATATTGCCTGATTAATAAGTGTTTCATATTTAAGTGTTCTGAGCATCATAGTCTTTCCTTTTCTCATTTCTGTTTGGTTGCAATAGGTACTGTTAAATCCATCTTTGCTGGGGCGTACCACTATAAGTCTCATGAAGTGGTACATTCCCCTGTCCTTCTACTTCACAGGCTATGTCAGAGTCTGAATCTGAGAACAAGGCATGACAATTAGGTTGTTTGCTGTTGTGTGCCTTCAAGTTGTTCTGACTTATGGCAATCCTAAGGTGAACCTATCACAAGATTTTCCGAGACTAAGAGTGTGTGAAGCATCCAAGGTCACCCAGTGGGCTTCCATGGCTGACCAGGGAATCAAACCCTCGTCTTCAGGGTCATAGTCCAATACACAAGCCACTACACTACATTGGCTCTTAATTAGGTACAGGTGCTGAAGAGGAATGTCAAGCTATGGGGTCTCCAAAATCCCTAATTGTACCAAATATTTCTTTCAAAAATACATAATTCCATGAACCCACAATCATTATGCCTACATTAAGGTCTATGTAACCATTCTAGTATTTTGCTCTGTTAGGGCAACTGCTAATGGAAACAAATTATAAGTAAATGTGTATTCTAAGTTAAATAACTTCAGGCATAGGCCATTTCCGCACGGGCTTAAAGAAATGGTGCAAAGCGTCCTCCAGGGAGGACATCTGCACCTGGGAGCGGATTGGGTTGGACCTACTTAGTGTAGTTCCACACCTCAGCCCGCTCTGGAACAACCCGAAGTGGTCGTCCAGCGTGCTTTTGAAAGACCGCTTGAAACAGGTCTTTCAAAAGCATGGAGCTATGCCATTCCATGCCCACGCTCCAGTGCAGATTTGCAGGCTCGCACCAGTGCGAGCCTGCGATCTGCTGGGGGCGGGCTTTCATCTGGCAAGCTTCAGCAGTTGGTGGAGAGCCTCGACCAACTGGAAGCCGCCATTTTCGTCCTCGGAGCAGTGTGGAGCAACAGCCACGTACTGCTCCGGACCAGCCTGGACCCAAGCGTGGAGCCAAGAAGTCCAGTGAGTACCAGCACAAGGCGATTCCCTCACCCCGTGCGGAAATGGCCATAAACTGAAACACAATTCAGCAAGAAGATCTGTAAAATCAGTCAAATTTTGTTTTTTGCAAGCAACAGTTTAGAGGGTTGTAGCTCCACATGTGTGTTGGTAAAATGAGAGCTTACCTTCTGTGAAATTTTCTTTCACTCCCCAAATGTCTAGCATTGCAGTAATTCAAAACTTTAGTTGATTATTTAGAAATACAGTTAAGGCATTCAAAGAAAAGGGACAGGCAAAGGTACCAAGGGGATGTGAATTCAGCAGATAAGAAGTTCTAGGTGTCAATGGTTCTCATGCACGTGGAGGGGGGCAGAATTCTTGTCTGAGGGGGTCAACGCCCTCATTTAGTCCTCCCCCATGTTATATCCTTGCAACACCACATCAGAAAATGTCTTGGTAATATTAAAATATTTTAAAAGGGAGGCTAAAGAGGATGTCTGGATTAAGTCAAAATTCAATGGAGCTACAGGAAGGCAATAAAATGTTTAGTCTTAAAATGCTTGAAAAGAAAGAGGAGGACAGAACTGTGAAGTTTTAAGAACAGAACAGGAGTGGGGGATGAAGCATGAAATAGGTAAATATTGAAATCAGCACTTTTAAAGAGAGGAAAGGTGAAAATACAGGGAGGAGGGGAGCCTGACCTTGCATAATTTGTATCTCTGATCAGCCAAAGATAGGACAGTGTGTCTCCCTAAGAGATAACAAGAGATCAGGAAACAGGGAAAGTGAGCAGGGATGTCCCAAACCACCTGACCTAGATAGAAAAGGTAAGAATACTAATGAATTGGTGCCAAAAGGGGGGGGGATTAAAAGAGAAAGCTGTTCATTTTGTTTGATATTATCACTTTAGAGCTGTAGCAGTTGTTGTCTTGCTACAAAAAACATGATTTTATCACAGCATTCTTTGACCTCCAAATCCACAGCACAGCAGTGCAAGTTTAAAAGCAACTACATATAGAAATGATAAAAAGTACAAGTGGCACATTTGGAAGAAGGGATAGGGAAGGGACTCTCGTCCTTAAAGCCATAAGAAAGAAAGAAAGAAAGAAAGAAAGAAAGAAAGAAAGAAAGAAAGAAAGAAAGAAAGAACCCATCCACTCTGCAAAAAAAAAAAAAAAAAGGTGTGCATGAGCATATTATGGGGAAGCATATGCCAGATACATTTGTAGAAGACTTTTTAAAAAGGGTAAATAGGAATTAAACTTTAGCCAGGAAATTTAGTGTGTTATAAAAGGGTAGCAAATGATTAGTTATTTACTTTGTTATTGTTATATCTTTACCACCAAGGAACATGAGAGGTGCTTGTAGGATTCTCAAAAATTCTGCACTACACTATTATAGTGCTATTATTCTACTTTCAATATCCTCTGGAATCCTGGGATTTGCTGTTCAGGGAGGGGCATTTAGAATTATCAGCCAGAGAGCTCTTTGGCCCAGTAAACTACAAACCCCAGAATCCCACAGGATGTTGAATGTGGAATAATAGCACTATAACAGTGTGGAGTGGAAAGGCCCTAAGTTACTTGACTTTGGATGCACTTTTCTGAGTGAGAAAAGGGTGTGCTTTGTTACTCATTCTAGGAAAGATATGATTGTATTTAAAGGTTGGCAGTGTAAATGACTATTTAAGATGGAGGTCTTTACAGTGTTGTGGGTTTGCCTGACCAGGTCTTGCTTGTAGGGATCAAGAATGTGCCCTAAGAAAATCTGGAGCCAAAATTACTCCAAGCTCTTTAGTGTTAAAACTACTGGAAAACATTGTCAAACATTCAAAATGTTACAGTTCCATTTTCTACATAAGAAAGGCCAGCAGCCATTTTAAATGAACTGCCTTCTCATTTATTCTTCTGACTGTATGATTTCCTGCAATTTTTTTTAGATAGCAAAGATCTATGAAACTTTGTCATTATTCTGCAGAACCTTTTCTTGGATGTTTAGTGTTACTTCTCATAATGGAACTGGATGCGAGAAGATGTGATGGAGGAGAGAAAGCCTCATTGTCACCACAACCACCACTATTTGGTAAGATCATGTTGTTTGCCAACTTCTTTAGAGCTTCCTGTTTCATTTTGTCAAGCTTGACCCCTCCTTATTGGCCTGAAATAGTTATCAGATTCACACACACAGGACAGGGGCTCCTTTCCTCTTATATAGAGGTCCAGTCCAGTTGAACCCCAATTTGACTGTATCCATATGCGTGCTTACTGGGAGGCTTACTGGGAGGCTTACTGAATGCAGTGGGATTTACTCCCAAGAGTCCTGCCTACTTAGAGCAAGATATGAATGCTAATAGAAATAAGCAACAGAGGTGGCACTCAGGAAGGGCAATGACACTTTTTTCTTCTTCTTTTCCTAACTGATGTGCTTCATTTAGCATTGGTTTCTGACAATACCCAGGACCAAATGAAAGAAGGTATTGAAGGGGTTAAATTCAATGCTACTTGAATAGCGAAAAATAAGCGAATTGAATTGTGTCTCTGAGTGAAACAGCAGATGTCTTTGTCTTATCTCATATTTTAGGAATGGCCTTGCAACATTCACTCAGGCGTCTGGGAACAAAGGGGGAGTAAGCATACTCCCTCATTTTGGCCACGTGCATCATTTTGTATCATTTTCTAACTAACTCTTTGTTCTCTTCTGTGCTAAGTTAATGATGTAATGGGAAAGTTAACCAGAGAATCTTTTTCTCCAGTGATGGGCGGGCTAAATGAATGATTGATTGCTGACATAGAAGGCAAAAGGTATATAGTGATGCTACCTTAATTAATTGGCACGACAGTTCTGGGATAACTGTTGTCCTTGCGCAAGTAAATTGTTAACAATAAAAAATGGCTTTTTGATTTTTCCCTGGAAACCTGGTCTTCGTCTCTTTTCTGGCCACAACAGTATATTATTTCATGTAAAAGTAGCAGCTGTACCTGGAGGTAGGGATTCAGACTACAACTTTCTGGTGTGGCAACTGGGGTGATTCACTGGCAACTTGACTTATCAGTAGACTTTTTTGGGACTAACTGCATTTCCTACACAGAAGCACCAGTGGTGCGAGAAACAGCACACTGGACTTAAGATTTCCCCATGAATTCTCTCACAACCTGACATTTTCAGCTCCCCCTTAACAATGTTGTGCTAGCAGTAACCTAGTGGGTGTATGTCTGAGAGCCAAACATTAGCTGTGCCCATTAGAATCAACACAGTGACGGAAATAACTAAGTTATCATAATGATGAATGCAGAATGATGGACTCTGCTCATGTGGTCGTTTATAAACTCTGCATATATATTTTCAACATTTTAACATCTCTCTGGTGGACTTTTTGGGGAAAGTCAGCAGTCAGATTCAATTGTCATTTTACAACTTAGATTAGGGCATTTCTTTGTGCAGAATAGTCACCACTCATTAGCAGACATGGTTTGTTTTTCTGTCACACCAGCTTGGTTTTACAGGGTGATGTCCCAAATAAAACTGTTCACGTCTTGTTTTCACTTAAAACAAAGAGCTGAAGAATCAAAGCAATGTTTCTCAGATATATCTATTCCTTGGCTTGCATCATTGCGACTACTGAAATAATTTAGTAAGGATGAATGAACGAACTTGGCTCTTGCAGATTCCACAGCACTGCCATGTGCCAATCTGAATCTTGAGGAAAGAAGCAAAGTGTGCCATATTCACTGATGTTATATGAATGCAACATGCTGACAAAGCAAAATATTTTCTTAAAAGCAACATTGAATGTAATACTGATTAAGGAACTGCAACTTACCTAGGAAAACTGCAGTACTACAAATATGATAGGAAAGATTTTTATCAAGAGGAAGCACAAAGGTAGTCTGTGTTGTCATTGTTGCTGCTTGCCTTCAAGTCATTCCTGATTTATGGTGACCCTAAGGCAAACCTATCATTAGGTTTTTGTTTGGTTTTGTTTTGGCAGAATTTGTTCAAAGAGACTTTGCCTTTGACTTCCTCAGAGGGTGAGAGAGTGTGACTTACTCAAGGTCACTCAGTGGGTTTCCTTGGTTAGACAGGGATTAGAACCCTGGCCTCCCAGTGTCCTGGTCCACACTCAAAACACTACGTCATGTTACCCTGATTTCTGGGGTCCTTTGGGGGACACCTCAATGTGCTCCAAATAATGAGGAATGGGAATTAGCCAGAGCACAAGTTGTAGCAATGCAAGAGGCAGGACAACTTACCAAGATCTTAAGCCCAGTGTTTATGGGGTCAGGCCGAGTCAAAAACCAAGCAAAATGAAATTATAATTGTTTTCTTTATTTAAGAGACAGTCACAGTGCACTTACGTACTCACTCACACAGACCTAAGAAAGTAAAGGAAGGAAATTTGATAGGAGATTTTGAGAAGGATTTTTCAGGGGAATACTATACCTAATCCTGTAGCCCGGGTAGCCAGAAGAAAGTCAGTTGGAGCGGAGATTCTCAGCAAGTGGAAGCTGAGGGGAAGGCTTGGCAAACAGAGAGGCTGCAAGGCGGAATGGAAGCCAAGAGTGATCCAAAGAAGCACTCAAAATCAGGGGTTCTTATAGGGAGAAATGTGTCTGTAGGGTAGTCCGTTCCTGGGGAAAACAATAGGTTTCGGGTTGGAGACAAAGCCTCCGAAACGTCAGTACTTAGAATGATTGGATTTTGATGGAGTTGTCAATAGCGCAGACAGTATGCAAATAGGGAGTGCTTGACAGTTGAGTAGTCAGAAGCGCTAATCTCATCAAGCTGCCTGTTCAGGGCAGAGAATCTTTTGTATGCTTGGTGCATACTTAATTGAGGTTTAAAGTGTACTTGCTTGGAGGTCTCCTGAAGCTGCGTGTCAGAGAATGACTGGCCTGCCTGGATTTGTCTTGTGTTTTTCAGCCTGTTTGGCCGTGTCCGTGTGCATGTTTGTCTGGGAGCCTCGCAAGCATGTGGAGGGGAGCAGTTTGGAATGGCCAATCTTTTGATATCAAATTATATTTAGTAGACCTTGGGCTCGGACTATAAACCACAGTAACAGTCATGCTGGTTCAAGATAGCCTATACTATGATCAAAAACAGTGACTGAAATGCAAAGGGCAAATGACTTGAGCCAATTGTATTTATTCCACACACAAGACCCCCAAATGATCAATTTACAAGTGGTCTTGATAAGTAAATATACACTTTGGAGATAGCTGTTATAAGGCATGGGTTACCAAGATGAATTTAATTTCTCTCTGACAAAAACGCTTTTGAGGGGGGAAGATACAAAGCCATGGTCAAACTGACACTGGGGATCTCATTGTTTCCCAAGCTGATTTCAAATTAAAAATTATTCTACAACAAATTAAAATCATCATGCAAAGAATTGAATTCATTCTGTAATGAATTCATTTTAATCCAAAATCGTTTATAACTAAAACAATGGCTAGCATTGTGTTCAGCAGTTATAATATCATAAACTGGACTTGAGATATCATGACTGCAAAGGATTCACTTAGACAATCAGAACAACTGAACATGATTTCCCAAATCTACTTTTGCAGCCTGGCAGCTCCTCATCCAAAGTGCTTCCAAGATTCTGGAGACTGAGATTCAGGGAAATGACTCTGTGCCTTGGGACAAGAAGTTGTGGCAGGACTCCACTGGGTTCTCCAGCTGTCTGTCCTCAAGGCATCCTGCAGCTAAGAGGGCACTGCAGATGTCACTTCCCAATGCTCCAGTCCCCAGTGCCTTGGGAAAAGTTTGGTTGGGACACTGCCAGATAGTGAAGGTAGGTTTTGGGGGTCATTATCACTCTTTAATTATGATGCTGGAACTCAAGCACTGTAGTTACAATGACAATGCATGATCTGAGTCAATAATATTTGATATATTAAAACAATTTACTCTTCTCAGTAACTGTTGAAAATTGGGTTGTTTCTGAGGTTTTTATCACACAAGGCATATAAATGACAGTTACAGCAGAAGAATAGCATCTTTGGCTGGGCTTATCAAATGACATCATTCCTCTTCTGTTGTTCTGTTAATGACCTCCTTTGACATCATTCTTCTTCTGTAATTCTGTTAATGACCTCCTTTTTAAAAGAAATGCTTTTCAAACAGTTTCCCATCAGGAGAACAACAGAAGAGGAATGACATCATGTGATAAATCCCAGCCAAGGATGTGATTATCCTGCTATAAGTGCAATTTATGTGCATCATGTGATAAAGCCCTGAATCATAAAACATTTATTATAATAAAATGAACATATTTTATATGTTTATAATAACATGAACACAAATCAATGCTTTTAAACATATTTTTAACTGATTTTGATCCCTATTTGTCAATTATATCTATTAAAAATTCTACTAAACTTTGCCCATTTCCCCTTAGCCCGCACCCCTCAAGCCATCAGCCGACCGGGAGAAAAATGGCCCCTGGGAAGGTTGGCAGTTCCTGTTATAATTAAGGAAACCTGCAGCAGCATACTGCAGAAACACGAAGGGCTGGATGATAAGTCTTACTTTTACACAAGCCGCATCACATTAGTGTCAGTTAGTTGAAAAAGAGGAACAGGCCTCTGCACCTTTAATATGTGAGCCAATGGGGAAATTTCAGCAGATTCAGCTTGTCATGCAATCAAACTTGTTGCTGTTGTTGTGTGCCTTCAAGTTGTTTTTGACTTATGGTAATGCTAGGGTGAACCTATCATGGGGTTTTCTGGGGCTAAGAGTCTTTGATGTACCCAAAGTGACCCAGTGGTTTTCCACAGCCTAGGGGGAATCGAATCCTGGTCTGGTTCTCTGCCTCTGCTGAAATCACCAGTTCTATGCAATTGTAAAAGATTTCTTTCTTTCTTTCTTTCTTTCCTTTTTTTCTTTCTTTCTTTCTTTTTCTAAGCTGCCTTTCTCCCAAAATTGGGATGCAAGATCCCTACCTTTTTTTGCCCTCCTAAGCATGGTCCTCTTATTGTCCTTGCAATGTGTCCAAAGTCCCTTGCAAGGACTTTGGTCCCAGTATTAGCTGGTTCTCCTGCAATATCATGCCTTTGGGTTTCAGTCCTATTCAGCAGCCTTCCCAACTCTGGATACATGGGAGTACAACTACCAGCACCAGCACCACTGTTGTAGTATAAGACATATGAAAGGCATTACTAGCATAGACTTATTTTTTGTGTGTGTGTGTGTGTGTGTTGTGTGTAGTTTTCAGGTTTGACATTTTCAAGAAAAAGTAGCCTTTGCACATACTCAAAAACTCATTGTGAGAAAATTTGCACCCTGCCTTCATCATTTAAATATTCTCAAAGCTAACAGGATATTTTTTGAGAAATTAAGTCCATGCAAAACAATGTACATGCTTTAAAATTCATTTGGTCAAAATGTGGAAAACTGAGCAAAATGTGCAAAACTGAGTAATACACAAAAATGCTTTGGAAAATTGTGACGATTTTGTAAACTGTGAAAATGAATGAGCAAAGCTGCCTTAGGTCTGAGATTGGGAGCAAGCTGGGATATCAATTAAAATAAATAACTCTGTTCAAAATACCAGATGTTAAAAATTAGATTAACTTTAAGCATGGTAAGAAAAAATCTTGCAACCTGACATGAAAGAAGAAAAGGAAGAAAATGCACTTGGGATTCAGAGAAACCCAACAAAACTAAGACAGAGTTTTTTACATCCCTAGCCACATTCAACGGAATATACGTCTGACTAGATATACAATGCACAGGACTGAAATATTAATATAATTCTGCCTCTGATGTGTAGAAGGAACATTCAAATCTGTTTCTATTTCACTTCTTGATTTTAATATGCCTTCCAAACTTAGAGGTATATTAACAGTGCCATCCTGTGTGTACCTAATCAGAAACAAGCTATAATTAGATTAAATAGGATATACTTCCATAAGTCAGTATAGGAACTATCCCTATCCAGTGTATGTAGGATGCTGAATTTGTTTTTGTTTTACCTTAAGTCAAATTTAGCAGTGTTCTAGTATTGTCTCTGTGATGTAGATACAGGAGTCCTGAAATTCAGAATTCATGGGAATACATTGTGACTTTATAGGAGCTCCAGTTAGCAAGCATGGGTATATGTATGAGATCCATTATCCATATAAACCCAGATTGCCTTGTGTTGTCTCTGACAGTGGATATAATCCAACACCCAAAGCTACAGGCTATAAAATTCAGTTCTAGGCCACTGAAGGATTAGGCGTCTCTGCTTAGACTATAGGCTGCTTCTGTCTAAGAGAATAAGTCTAAGTGAAAACAGACACACAATGCAGCATATATTCCACGGAATGGATCTAGACTTAGCCATGAATGCACTGGAAAGCTACAACATTAACCAATGTTAGTCCCACAGTACTTCTTTAACCAGTGAATAACCAGTGGCTTTAGTTCAGGATTGGTTGTTGTTGTTGCTGTTGCATGCCTTCAAGTCATTTCCAATTTATGGCAACCCTAAGATGAACCTATCACAAGGTTTTTTGGGGCTGGGACTGGGTGCTCTGCCCAAGGTCATGCATTGGGAATCGAACCCTGGTCTCCAGCGTCATAGTTTGATGGTCAAACTGCAGCACTCTGACTACAAATGTACTAAACTCTCTGAATTTAGCAAATGCCCCTGGAATAGACAAAGTAATCTGAAGCCCTTACAATGCCTACATCATGTACTATATACAGCCAAATTATTTTAACTTCTATGGAAAAAAACATAGCTCTTTAGATGTGTATGTTGGGGGGGTGGAATTAATAAGAGAAAATCCTTCTGGAAATTATTTTTCTCTCAGCCCTTGTACCTTTTAATAATATGCAGCAAATGAAAACCTGCTCTGAAGTGGAATCAGGAGAAATGATAATTTCATCAAGTTTAAAGAATGTTTGTGAATGAAGGCATTCCATAAAAAGTGACATGTTCACATCAGACACCCTTGTCACTTGGAAATGGTGCAATGAGTTGTTGTCCATCTCTTCCAATTTCTTTCCTCTTCACTTCATGACCTCGCGGTCTGAACCTACCTCTGCTATGTAGCAGAATAATGAATTGCTGCCATTTAGCTCCAGGCTCAGGAATAGCGAATGAATCTTTGAGATGGAGACACCACAAGACACGCACAAAAGAAAGCCAAGAATAGAAGAATCTTTGACATTTTGCACAGATCTCAAATCAAATTACATGAAAGCTCCTTCCACTTTAACTATTTTGCCAAAAGAGATTTATTTCATTTTGCTGCCACTTGAGTGGTTCCTTCTTTCTGATGGTTTTCATTTCCCTTTTACAACAGAAGGATTCAGAAAAATCAACTTATAAAGTGATAGTGCATCATCATCATCATCATCATTATTATTGAAGTCTTGTTTCTGCTGGAGACCGTTCACATATTTCAGATTGTAGTCAAGGGAAAATAGTTTTCTCCGCCTCCCACTTTCATATTGATGTCATAGGCCCACTCTTGTCAATGTAAGTGAGGTGACAAGAGCTCTGCAGTCATAGGACAGGCTATACCACTTTTTTTTTCCTTATGGAGAATCTCCTATACGTGCAAAACTACAAAGCAGGCTGGGCTGGAACCTTTCTATTGGACCAGAACCTTTCCACCAGATTTACTAGGTTTACCTCCTGGCTGTGTTCATTCGCATCTGTCTTATAGTCACTCAAAGCCTTTCTATTTGGTTGTCTCTAGGCAAGGATGTGCAATATTTACCCAAGAATAAAATATGTGCAATATATTATGAAGAAGCTCTGTATTTTTAAAGAATAACATTTTTAGGATTTTTTGTTTGCTTTGTTTTCAATGACTTATAACTACCCTCAAGAGACATGTTCACAAAATTTCAGTAGCACAAAAGAATCTCTCAAAATGCCCTATCTGCCTCCTAGATCTGTTGCTGAGGCTTTTCTGATGGAAATGGACTGGAGCTGCCTCCGATACTGAGGCATTTCCCCTCCCTAGCTTACCAGCAAGGGTTGAAAGAGATAATTGAAGGTATTGCATTGTTTTTTTCAAATAAAGCACCAATGTCTATTTTATTCAGAGGAGAAAAAAACAGCAAATTTTTTCATCCAGGGAAAAACATGACCTCATCAGTACATAACTACTTTTCCCCAAATCTTCTCTTTGCATTTGGAATGAACCTGGTATTGGCACCAACTGAACTTTCTGTTCCTATGTAAATACTAGTGTATATACCCAGTGTTGCCTGGGATTTTATTTTCTCATAGGTAATACTTGTTAGAAAGATTTGAGATTCTGTGTTCTAATTCCCCAAATTGTCTTGTCTAGTACCTTTAACTTTTCCCCACATTCCCCAATCCAATCTGTATTCAGAGTTATTAACATACCAAGGTTGGGTTCCTGAGGGAATACACTGTCGGGGAGATGGATTTACAGCACCTAGCACAAAATGCTCCCTGGAACCGCTGCGCTCTGAACAAAACGTGGCTCCAAGGCAAGTAATAAACATACAGCAGAGTATCAAAACAGCAACAAACGTGAGCAGCTGCAGAGTGTAACATACAGCATCAGCACTGACCCCACTCTACCCACTGATTAGTAACTCTAGCACATAGAGTTGTCATCCAAAAATACCTTCTTCAAGTTCCCATATATATACATCTGTACAATCAGGATACATAGATCCTCAGTCATAGGTTCAGCATCACAGACACATCAGACAGAGGTTCGGTGTCATACAGCGAGAGTCAGAGAAAGAACCTGTCTGAGCTTACCTCTTTTATACACACCTGCTGATAGCCCATCTGCTAGGGACAATGGCTGATGCAACCCCTTGCCATGATTTCATATTACCATGACTCAGCCTTATTGTCCCCTAGGGATTACATCATGACTTGCCAAGTTATTCTGCAGGTGTATCCCACATGCTCATCAAAAGTATTTTTTACTGGGGCAAATGTCACAGCATTTCTCTCCAACATACACTGCCCTCCTCCTTGCTGCTAGGTTTCATCTCCATAGCAACCGGCCTATTCTAGATAGGCCTAAGAGCTCTCTGGCTGAGAATTCTAAAGGCCCCCCTGCTAAACTGCAAACCCCAGGATTCCATAGAATCTTCTCAGGCACCAATCATATGAGGTCTTCTCCTGACATAGACAAACAAACATACAATCTTTGACTTTTATATAGTAGGTCAGTGGGCTGTATAGAAGGAGCACACAACTCCCTTGTTACAACAGCTCCATTGGCTGCTGGTCTGTTTCCAGTCACAATCCAAAGGTGATGACCTGTAAAGCCCTATATGCTTGGGTTCAGGCTATTCAAAGGACACCAGTGTGGTGTAATGGTTTGAGCATTGGACTATGACACTAGAGACAAGGGTTCCTTGCTTGGCTATGGAAACCCACTGGGTGAGCTTGGAAACACCACACACTCTCATCCCAGAAAACCCCGTGATAGGTTTGTCTTAGGGTTGCAGTAAGTTGGATACAACTTGAAGGCACACAATGGTGACAGCAACAACAAAATCTCCCTTTGTGAGCCAGTTAGAGCTCAAAGATCTTCTGGAGAGGTTCTCCTCTCTGTCCCACTATGTCCTCAGACCCATTTGGTGGGAACAAGGGAGAAGGGGTGCTTAGTGGCTGCTCCCAGACTTTAGAGTCCCCTCCTTGCTCTCCTTCTGCAAGCAAGTTAAAACATTCTTATGCTGTTAGGCCTTTAGAAGCCGACTAGGAGGGGGTTTGAATGGTGTGCTCTGCTATTTTATGGTCTGTGTGTTTACTAAATTTTATTCTTTTAAAATTTAAAAATTGTTCATCTTTTAAATAACTTTTATATTTATACTTCTATTCAAGTTTTTGTAGTTTTTAATTTGTATCATTTTTATATATGTTGTAAGCCACCTTGAGTCCCAGTATTGGGAGAAAGATGAAATATAAAATAAATAAAATCATCACCATCATCATCAGGCATTTTAACTGGAACCCTGGGGCAGAAAGGGTTAAACTCCCCAACCCCAGCCCCCACTCTTGGTCTTTTCTCTCAATCTCTGGAGCTCCTCTTTACATTTTTAAAACAAGTACATTCATTGTGTTTCGACATCCATGTTTGTGTCTGCTTTGGCTGTGAGGCCTCGGAAGAATACTTCCACACAGCCTGTGCTTTTCTTTGGGTTTTTTGGGCATCTGGATAGTGGCATCTGTTGAGAAATAGTTGTGACCAAAAGACTGAATTGCATTTTGATAGAATGTTTCATAAAGATGATAAGAAAAATCCCATATGGCCAGAATCTGCACCTTTTTTCCCCACCAGCACAAAATTATAGCATAGCTATAGGTCTAGTTTTATTGTAAGCATCCCAGACTTTCAGATCTTCCCTAATGCTTCACCTGGCATAGCTCTTTGGCATCAAAATGAACCAGCATACTCCAAAGCAAAATAATGTAATGTGGACTATATGTTTGTGCCTTTCCAAATGAGGTTATTGATCACCCGTGGAAAAGAAGGAGGAGGAAAAGGTCTGACCTTTTGATTGGATTACTAGAGTTAAAGCTCCTAGGGTTTGAAAGTTCCTTGCCACATGTTTAACAACCATCTCCTCACCCCATGGAAAACACCATGTCACCTGTTTTCAGACTCCCTCACTGTATGCAGCCAACATTTCAAGATCCCAATCTTCAACAAAATATAATAGACACTTAAAAAAAAACTGACAAGCTCTCAGAGAACTAAGATTTGGTGTCAGCTGTTAAAAGCAATTATCTTCCAACCATCTGGAGGTATAATTAATCTGTGAATGTTAGCCTTTAATGAATATTAGACTACAACCAGAATCCTGTATGGACTTTACATAGATGTAAGCACTGTAGCTATGGTACTATGCCATGGATTCCAGTTTGAACCCTCCCCCACAAATCCTCACTTAGCAGGAAGCAGCTGCTGCAATCGACAGGGGGCTGTTCCCCTGTTGCTTGGGCAGCAGGTGGCTGTCATTTCCACCCCATCCCATGAGTAATCCTCATTACAACAAGCAGAAACAGGATCATTGTCCCAATTCTGCCTCATGGTGGAGATTGCTTGAGCAAGAGGGGGTGGGATCATCAGGCAGCTGCTTGATTTCATTATTTACAGTAATTTCAGTTCTGCATACAACTGACCTTGTTCTAGATATGAAAACAGATGTCAGCACATGCACATATTTTCTTCTTAGCTGGTTAAAGATAAGACAGGGTTCTCCCTGCCTTTTCAGAGGCACATGAGGCCACTGAAATCTCATCAAAAGTAAGCACTAACTTGCCCTGAGATTACAGTACAGTTTTAACACATAATCATATTTCTCTTCTTTTTCTTTCTTTCTCTCTCTTTTATGGTCTTTTTCTGATTATTTCTGTTCTGTCCCAATGAGTGAAGAAATGACCCTCCCACCTCCCATAAATGGCTCCGTGTCTCTGCTTTGTACATAGACTGAGAAAATACCATTCTTCATTCAGACTATGCACAGCTCATTTTACAGGTACTGACCTCTTTTACATTATTGTCCTTCAGTACTCTGGAGGTACCGTACTATTAAAGTTCAAGCTGACCTACATTTTTCACCTTAAGCATCCAAGAAAGTTTCTTGTTTTGAGGAGCGGAGAGATCTAAGCAGAGAAGAGACCATTTTCATTTCTGTACGAAGTGTAATAATGTATACTCTGAACTATAATTAAGAATGTACTGGGGGAAGGAACAACATGAAATTCATTTCTATTTCCCATGTTATGTTTAAGAGAACAGCCCTCCTCCTGTGTTTCTGGTCTTATCAGAATGCACCATTGTATGAGTTTTTATTTCTGAGAAAAGCTTCACTAACTAATGAATTGTTCTCAAAACCTGTGCACCCACATCCAATTTGATGTCTCATCCATGTAACATCTTAGTTAAAAGTATACATCCCCAACCTTACAAACCACAAGTGTTTCTGGTTGCATTTTCCATACAGCTTGGAAACAGTGCTTCTTCAACTACATGGCAAGTGGTCATGCTGCTTGGAACATTCTGGCAGCTGTAGGCTAAAAAGATTTGATTTCCCATTAGGAGATGGTCCCTTCAGTCCATCTCAGGGTTCTCCTACTACTCTTCCTCTGTTCCTCACTGTTTTTGCTTCCTTATTACCTGTAACAGAAGCAATAGTGCACTGAATGACAAAATGTCAGCACAGGGAACTATACTCCTGTCCTTCTCTGTATTCTCCTTATCAGGGGAAAAGGGCTACATTTCACTGGCAAAGCACATGCTTTGAATATAGAGTTCCTATGTTTACTCACTGCAGTCTCTGTCTATGAATGGTGGATAAAGGCCCCAGATCTGAAAAAAGGCTGCAAAAGACCCCTGGAGTGTAACTGTCGCCTGTCGCCTGTGGGCACAGCTGGATAAGGTGGCGAAGTAGAAACTAACATGGCTTATCATGAGCTAACCCAGAAAAGCTTGTATCCTTTTTAAATTTTGGCCATTTCCACACGGGGATATAGTCCGCGCTGGGACGACCTCACCAGGAGGTTGTCTACACCACGGGGTGCGCTAGGGCAGTTTGAAAAGGTGAGGTTCTACACCTCAAAGCCCCCTCGCACGGCCGCAGGGGTGGCGCCCCGTGTTTTATAAAGACCACCTTTCAAGTGGTCTTTTTAAAAGAAGATCGCGCTAGCCCGTCGCAGCACCCCGTGAAGAACTGCAGGGGCGCGCAAGTGCGTCCCTGAAGAGCTGCCCGGGGGCAGGCTTCTGGCTGGCGCGCTACCCTGATTGGCGGAGCACTGCCAGAAGCCGCTGGCCACCATTTTGGGTGCCGCCGGACGACACCAGATGCCTGCAGCGTGTAGAGCAGCGAACGCGCGCTGCTCCCCGTGGGGACGGAGCCACCCATATTAAGGTAAGCTCCGTCCCCGCGTGCGCCACCCCGTTCCGCTGCGTTTCGGGGGGCCCTGTGTGGAAAGGGCCTTTGTGTCTTGGTCCTAGGAAACTTCTACCAGAAGTACAAGCTGAAGGTTACATGGTATATCTCATTTCCTCCAATGACAAGAGACTAGGGAATGGGTAATTTAGCACAAATTAGGGAATGGTAGTTTACCTTAAAAGAGGCTGTATATCACCACAGATTCATAGAATCATATTGCTAGAAGAGACCACAATAGTCATCGAGTCCAACCTCCTGCCATGAAGGAACACACACTCAAAGCACTCTCAGCAAATGCCCATTCAACCTCTGTTTAAAAATTTCCAAAGAAGGTAACTCTATCACACTCCAAGGCAGCATATTCCACTGTCAAATGCCTATTACCATCAGGAAGTTCTTCCTGATGTTTAGGTGAAATCTCTTTTCCGGTAGTTTGAATCCTTTATTCCATGTCTTAGTCTCTGGAGCAGCAGAAAACAAACTTGCTCCATCTTGAACATGACATCCCTTCAAATATTAACATGGCTATCAGGTCACCTATTAACTTTCTTTCTGTCAGGCTAAACATTCCTAGCTCCCTAAGCCGCTTCTCATACAGTATGGTTTCCAAACCCTTCACCATTTTGGTTATACTCCTCTGGACATGTTTCAGCCTGTCAATATCCTTCTTGAATTGTGGTGCCCAGAACTTGACACAGTATTCCAGGTGAGGTCTAACCAAAGCAAGAATAGAGTGGTATTATTACTTCCCTTGATCTCAACACTATACTCCTATTGATGCAGCCCTAGAATCATACTGGCCTTTTAAGCTGCCGAATCACACTGTTGACTCATGTTCAGCTTGTGGCCCACCAAGACTCCTAGATCCCTTTCACACGTACTATTTTCAAGCCAGGTGTCACTCATCCTTTATCTGTACATTTCATTTTTCCCTTTGTAAGTGTAGTACCCTACATTTCGCTCTGTTAAAATTCATTTTGCTAGTTTGGCCTAGCTCTCTAATCTGTCATGATCATTTTCAATTCTGAACCTGTCCTTTGGGGTATTAGCTATCTCTCCTAATGTGGTGTCATCTGCAAATTTGATGAATATGCCCTCCATTTCATCATCCAAGTGGTCATTGATAAAGGTGTTGAATAGCATTGCACTCAGGATAGAACCCATTGGCATCCCACCAGTCACTTCTTTCCAGGATGAAGAGGAGCCATTGGTGAGTACCCTTTGTATTAGGCCGGTCATCCAACTACAATCCACCTAACAGTAGCATTGTCTAATGCACATTTTACTACCTTGTTTGCAAGAATATAATGGGGGACCTTGTCAAAGGCCTTATTGAAATCAAAATACACTACATCCACAGCATTCCCTTCATCCACCAAGCTTGTAACTCCATAAAATAAAAGGGATCATATTAGTCTGGCATGATTTATTTTTGAGAAACCCATGTTGACTTTTAGTGATCACAGCATCCCTTTCTAAGTGCTTACAGACTGACTGTTTAATGATCTGCTCTAGGACATTTCCTTGTATTGTTGTCAGGCTAATTGGGCAGTAATTGTTTGGGTCCTCTTTTTTCTCCTTTTTTTTGAAGATGAGGACAACATTTGACCTCCTCCAGTCTGCTGGGAGTTCTCCTAATTTCTAGGAACTTTCAAGAATTATTGCCAGTGTTTCTGAAATTACTTCTGCCAGTTCTTTTAATAGCCTTAGATGTAGTTCATCTGGCCATGGTGACTTGAATTCATTAAGAGTAGTCAGGTATTCCTGTACTACCTCTTTACCTATTCTGTGCTGCATTTCCTTTATTACATCATCTGTTCTCTTTCAAAGTATGGTGGTCCCTCCACATTCACAAGTGTTTGGGGTGCAGAACCCTTGTGAAAGCAGCAAAACCACTATTAACTACC
Source organism: Iguana delicatissima (assembly GCA_948472985.1). Lineage (NCBI taxonomy): Eukaryota > Metazoa > Chordata > Lepidosauria > Squamata > Iguanidae > Iguana > Iguana delicatissima. Next base: position 329,874 of record CAOKZL010000320.1, on the reverse strand, counting down.
CTACCCCCTTGATCACCCTCCCATTCCCCTCCAGAGCTTTCTCCTCCCATTCCTTTGCCTCTGGCTCTAGTGTTCCAGAGAGAAGGCAAAAGACAAGCTAAAACGCTTGCCTGTACTTTCTCTTCAGACAGAGAAGTGGATTTCTGGGGTTCTAGATACTTCCTGTAGCCATCTTGAGAAAGCAGGGGTTGGAACAAAGACAGCACCTGACCAATAATCAGCTTTTACACAGCAGAATGTGCAAAACCACATGGTAGAAACGACACACTTCCAGCAGTGGGAGGGGGCTTTGCTTACCCAGAAGGGGGAAAAAATCAATTTTAAACACAAGCTTCACAAGCCTGGGACGAGGAATGCAAGGAGGAAAACAGTGGGGGAGGGGGAAGGCAAGCACATGACTTTTGACTAATCAAATTCATGAAGGCCAAACCCATGAATGTGGAGAGAGGACTGTACACCATTACAACAGTAAAATTCCACGGTAACTGCTGTGGCTGCCTCCTGTGAAATACTGGGCTTTGTAGTTTGGTCAGGGGCTCCAGAGAAGCTTTCTGGCTGCTTCAGGCTGAGAATTCTAAATGTCCCTTCTTCAACTGCAAATCCCAGGATTCCATAGGATGGAACCATGGCAGTTCAAATGCAAACATAACAGTTAATAACTCTTGTGGTGGGAAAAGGCCCTGGATGTTGTTGGAAGACAACTCTCTGAATAAGCATTTGCCATCCTGCCTGGGACTTCTGGAAACTGCAGTGCAACAACACCTGAAGATTCAAGATTGAGAAGCACTAGTCTAGTGCATTAAACACTGATCTTGAAGATTGAAAATAAGGTAGTAGTTGCTTGTGATCTGATGGGATATTTCATCTGTAACAGTGAAAGCTAAGCAGCTCTGCAGCTTAAAGGCATCCATAGGATAGGGAGAGAATTAAAGCTGTCATTCATGCAACACTTGCAACAATCAAGTTAAATTAATTTCACGATTTTGGGAGGATGAGAAACAAAGTGGCACTGAATTTTCTAGTGACAATGATATGGCTAGAAGGCCAGGGCTGTGTTTTCCAAAAAATGAGATTCAGTTTGGCTAACCAATTGCAAAATTATAAAGGATGAGATTAGGAGATGTGATTCTGAATTCCTGCTATGTGAAATTTAAAAGACTAAAGCTATGATTTGACATTATTAAATATTCATCAAGCTTCTTGGGATTGCAAATACAGATTTCAGTATTTCTTACTAGGCACAACCATGGCAACTTGATTAGCCAAGTTAAAAAGCCCTCTTAGCTCTTTGTGCTAATGTAAATATCAAGTTATGCAGAAGCATCCAATCAATACCATTTTAGTCATTCAAAACCATAAAGGTTTTCAAAAGAGTGAGGTGGCTTTTTCATGTTTGTTGTCTACTCTGACTGTAATTACAGCCTCACTCCAGCATCTTTTCTTTCAAAAGATTAGCTATTTATGATTGATCAATCTGAGATGAAAACAATCTCTTTCATTTGAACAGCAACAACATCAAAGTGAATCGAGGTGGGGGAGATGTTACTTGAAGACATGATGATTAACATGTTCTGTTTAAGCAAATCACTTTAAGCTTTTCTTCATTATATTGCTGCCTGGAATTGTGCTGCTGTAGTACAATGCAATTAAACTATACAATGGGCATATGAAAGAGTGGGAATGATAGCAAGTCAAAGAGACTGATCTGGTGGTAGAAACTGGCATTGGTGCACAGATTGAACACGTAGATTTCTCCATGTTCCCTGCCCCACCTGCATAGTGTTTCCACACCATGGAAGCTTGAAGTGTGTGGAGGGGGTGGTGGGAGGAGGCATAGCTGTGGTGCGTGGAAACACGACCAAAGGGTGCAGGGGCATGGCTACAGGCCCTGACGCTCCAAAAACATTGCTACCCAGGGTAAATCGCCCCCCGCCCCCACATTCCTACACGACTACACATATTGAATCCACCACCAAAAAGATGAGCAGCAATCTTTTAAAACAGCAGTAGGATAGATCAGGGCCAGCCAGCCCTCTGGGCAGCAAATCTACCCTTGGTTTATGGCCATTACTTCTGTAGATGCTCTGCAATATACAGCCTTCCCAGTGCTGGACCTCTATTGGGAATTGGGTCCAGTACCCCAGTAACTTCCCCACAGCCTGAAGCAGATGGGCAAGGAGCAGCTGCAAATCCAAAAATGAATTTGCCTCCCCCTGTCCCAGCAACAGATCCACCACCCATTCCCAGTCTAGGGCAAAGCTGGGAATTGTATGGCCCTTCAGATGTCACTGCAACTCTCGTGTGCTCTAGCTAATAGTGACAGATGCTAGGACTTGCTCTCCAACAACATCCAGAGGGCTGCAAGTTTTTCAGCCCTGGGATTGGTACTTGAGGTTTGCAACTGAATGCCTTTTTTTTTATTTATAGTGCAGTTCCATCCCATCTGTTTGCTAGAAACTAATGCCCAGGGAGACTAATAATAAAAATATAGAGTTATAATTAAACCATTTTTAAAACCCCTGTCCTTCTTCATTGTTCTTCATATAACAAAAGTAAAAACATTTTCATTCAAGCAGTATCTGGCATATTAGCTTATCTACTATTTAAGTCTATGCAGGGGAGGAGAGTTAACCAGTTGGGTACCAGATACATCTGTTAATTGCTGTGTTTTCCTTTTTTAAAAAAAAAAATGTAAACACACACCATTTCCACACAATGACACTCTTCTGTGTCATCCTGCTGCAATCCCAGCAGTGCCTCTTCCTTCTGCACCTGGCCGGCTGCCTTCTTTCCACATTGCTGCTGTTCATGCTGCAGTGGGGAACAAAGTGTGTGATTGCACTCCCACTTTTTTTGCATGGCCGGGGTGCTTAATGTGATCGTGTGATCATGGGTGCATAATGGAGCATCATGTGATCATGGGTGCTTAATGGATTTTTTCTGCTAAGCAAATATCCCATGATCACAGTGCATGGCAATGTGATTGCTGCAGGACTACAACAATGTTGTGCAAAAGCACAACTTGCGGACCGCTGCCATCACATCCCCAATGCAGGCTAGTCACGCCATGCAGAAATGGCCATACTTTGACATTATTATTGTTAGCCACCTTGAGCCCCTTTTGGGGACAGAAAAGTTGTTGTAAATGCTATCAGAAGGGAAAAATGGCTAGTATCCACTTGGTTCAAACCTGCCTAAGTAACCAAGCCAGTCTGAAAGCCAAGAACCTGACAGACTAGCAGTGTCTTTCTCTGCTGATGAAAGGAGAAAAAGGTGGAACTAGCTTTGAAAACTATCAAAAGGCCATGTTTTCCTGGCCTGCAAATATTAGTTAATGTTTTCAGAAGCTTGGAATGTCATACCTTCTCATTACGCAAGAAGATTCTCTCCAGACGTTACACACAAAGGCCATTTCCACATGGGCTAATAGAAACCGTGCAGAGTGTCCTCCAGGGAGGATGTCTGCACCTGGGAGCGGACTTGGTCAGACCCACTTAACGTAGATCCACACCTCAGCCTGCTCCAGAATGACCCCAAGTGGTCACCAAGCGTGCTTTTGAAAGACCACTTAAAACAGGTCTTTCAAAAGCACAGAGCGCGCCATTCTGTCCCTGCTCTCTGGTGCAGATTTGCAGGCTCACACCAGTGTGAGCCTGCGATCTGCCGGGGGCAGGCTTTAGGCTGGCGAGCTTCAGCAGTTGGTCGAGACCCTCGACCAACTGGAAGCCACCATTTCCGTCCTCAGAGCAGTGTGGAGCAACGAGCATGCACTGCTCCGGAGCAGTGTGGACCGGACCAGGGAGCCAAGAAGTCCAGTAAGTAGCGGCACGGGCGATTCCCTCGCCCCATGTGGAAATGGCCAAAGATCTCTGGAATGGGCTTTTTGTCTTACACTTCCTCACTGCTCAAATAAATAAATACATAAATAAATAAATTTCTAGTTACCCTAGACATTATATTTCTAAAAGTGATCCTAATAAATTATTTTAAATATAAATATGATCACTAATTTCCATCATCCTAGTCCTTTTGTTTTCCTAATAGAAAAAGCAATTTTGGGTGCAGTCCCGAACAGACTAACTACATATTGGGTGAGTAAACTGCACTGAATTCAGTGGGAGCTTTACTAGTCAGGTGTGTGAGGCATGAGGAGAGGGCAGCCAACTTTAGGCCCTTTCGACAGCATGCTCCAATCCTGCAATGGAGATGGAAGAAAGGACAGGACTGCAACGTTGCTTTTGCATGATGTTGTTACAGTCCCGTCCTTCTCCCGTCTGTCTCCAGCCAGTGTGATCATGGATTAAATCATTGACAGGTTTTCCCCTTCAATGACACATGATCACGCCCCCTATCCCGTACTTATCTGTCCCATGGAAGCTGCAGAAGTGCAATGGCTGCACTTCCTGTCCCAGTGCAGCTTGGGAAAGTGCCTGGCTGCTCTGCAGAAGAAAGAGGCATGGCCATCACACTCCCTTCTGCAGGGAGCCTGTCGGTGCAGAGGGGAGTGTTCCCATTGTGCTCCCCCTCCTGGCAGAGCTGCTATCAGGATCCACACCAGAAAACTTCAGGAAAAGGTAGGGTGTCGAAAAAGCTTTAGTTATTTAATGTGCTCTTCTAGGGAGAGGGAAAAAATTCTTATCTGAGAGTGTTTATTGTTTTTCTTCACTATTATGACCAGATTGAGTTCTGTGCGCCTTGACTAGTCAAGAGAAAGCTGTTTACTGTTGTACCTCAGGCAGTAAAATGTCTTAGGAGAGATTTTTGCCTATGATCTAGATCAGTGGTTCTCAACCTGTGGGTCCCCAGATGTTTGTGGACTTCAGCTCCCAGAAGCCCTAGCCACTATGATCAATGTCCAGGGCTTCTGGGAGCTGAAGTCTAGAAACATCTGGGGACCCACAGGTTGAGAACCACTGATCTAGATGGTTTTGCCTGAGATGTACAGGTGTTATTTTTGTTTAAATTGCATGGGTTTGGCCATCTCCTTTCACTTCAAATCAGTAGTGAAGCCTTGTTGCACTTAAAGTTGGGACAGGCCACTGTGGAAGGCTAGGGACAGCACTAGCCCCCAGGAGACTTGGGGCCTCATCTGCTCCCATACATACATACATACATACAAATAAAAATTCCCCCAAATGCCTCTAGTGGCCATGGGGAAATTTTCATGATTTTTTGGGTTTCAAAAACAGCCTATTCTCAGCCAAAAGTCATAGAAAGGCACCTCATGTCTCCAGCGGATATTTGGGAGCATTTTGAAGCAATAAAATAAAATAAAATATTTTTTGAAAAGTTATGCAAAAATTGTTTTTTTGATCCCTAAGAGGTCCAGGTATCATGCCTCATCCTCTGAGTGAGTCTTGAGTCAGACACAAGCTCCGAAATTGTAGCACCTATGTCCAGGGGTGAGGCAACAAACCCCAGCAGACAAATGGACATTCTACCTTGCAGCAGGGGGAGGAACACACTGAGAACATGGTACTTGCCTTTATAGAGTGAAGGAGAGGCAAAGAGACTTTGCATGGGTCCCAACAGCTCTTAAATAAGAGATGCTAATTAATCAAGTACCATCCATGTGAACACCACCAACTATAAACATCTCAGAATCTCCCTAGCAGAGTGTTGCTCACAATCACCCTATCTGGCTAATGAGCAACCTGTCTGGCTTCATGTTTCCTTTGTGACCTTGGACCTTGCTTCATTGGACAAATGCTGCTTTTGTACCCCTTTCTGCCTTGTTGCCCTGAATTCCTGTTTTTGCTGTTATGATTCAGACTGGATAAGGACGACACTCTTGCTACGCCTTTCATTGGGGTGAGACATCTGGTGACTGACTGAAACAGGGTAATGCCCTGATAGCACCTGCGCTTCATACCTCCCTTGACCTCTGGGAAATTGCTGGCAAAAACAGGACACCAGGGGACCTCCAAATGTAGTAGAAATTCCCGTCACAACACCTAGAGTGCATTTGGAGAAAGAAAATTGAATCCCAAGGGACTCTGGGGGCCACAAAAATAGCCCTGGGGGCTGCATGTGGCCCAAGGGCCACACTTCGTCCACCTCTGAGTTAAAGGTAGTACAAAATGTAGATTGTCATTATTTTGAAAACCTCAAGTAAACAATAACGGATTTATGCCTCAGCCCTACCTTATAAAGAACATTATTAATGCTTGAATTCTATTACAAATCAGGATTTCTAATGAGGAGTCAGGAAGCAATAAAGTCAAGAAGCAATAAATAAAGTTTATTTATTTACATCTTCATAAATACTCATTTGGATCATCCAAGCAATATCAGTAGGATGGACCCAGACATATTTAGAGCAGACTTGACTTGGATTGTAAACTTAAAACTACTTGCAAGGAAGTAAACACCGTAATAATTAAATGACACTTACTTTCGAGTAGATGTGCATAACATCTTATGTCCTTTCTGCAGCTTACTGGATTCTGATGGTGTCCTGTGAGGATCTCACTAGAGCCTGTCCTGGGAGAGGAGCACAACAGGTGCCTCTTCATTCTACAGTTTGGGTGGATGTGTATTGTCCCAGGCTATACAGGGGCACTGCCCCAGGCTACACAGGGGCAGGAAGTGCAGCCATTGCGCTTTGAGGACCTCTGCACAGCAGGTGAGAGCAGGAGGACAGCAAGAGGGCTGCACAATCACTGGTCATTGGTGGTAAACCTGTCAATGATTTGTGGCACATTTGTGTCACCTGGGGGTGGGAGAAGGACAGGATCATGATGATGTCATGCATAAGTGTCATCGGGGTCCCATCTTCTCCCATCCCCAGTGCAGCATGATAACGTCCTATGGAAAGGGCTTTAATCTATTCTAGGTTATTGTATCCAATGTTGTCTTTCTACAAGCACAAGACATCCAGGCACCTAGGCCAAGGTATTTCACTTCCTGTGCCACTGGGGTAGCTCAGAAGCTGAAGAAATTACTGATCTGATTTTCTTACACTGCAGCACTACCTATATAATACCCAGCAATGATACTGCTGATCAGTCCAAGTGACCTGAGATGAAGATGGTTGTCACTATAAGACTTACTGTAGTCTGAATGGTTTGGAAACTGAGTTGTCTTGCTTTGCCCCTGAAATACCCACCCACCCAACCTGTTTTAAACTATGTAATTTGCCTTGGGCATTTTGGACTTTTGCCTGCCTATAGCAGAAGCACACCTGTGGCCTGTCTCAGAGCTTAGTAAAAGCTTGACAGAATGAGAAACGGAATTGGTGATAGGAAATAAAAATGGATCCTAGTATTGTCCTTGAGTTCCTTCTCAGAATGAAATCTGCCATGAATTTCAGAATGGTTTACTACATCACAAAATGTGTCCATCAAGGAAGCAGTCACCTTGGCTGCATGCTTTCAGGAAATAATCCTATCAACCAGAAAACAATATGTTCTCTATATATGTATTGACAGAATAGGTAGCCACTCAGTTCACATGGTATTTCAGCTGCATCTGCTACAGATACATGGGCCTCATTTATGTACTGTAGTAAGCATACCAGACCTAAGATTCAAATACTTGTCTTGCATACTAGCAAAAAAGAATGAATTATTCTATCCTAAATATGTTTTACATACTAAAACTGCTTGGTGATTCATCTAGAGACAAAGCAAAACTCTGTCCCATAGACAGATGATTTCATTTCAGGAGCCTATAAATATGTAAAAAATGATCTCAAAGAAGTGTTCTGTTAAGAAGTTAGAAGAGTAATCCTCAGATTTGGTGACCTACTTAATATCGCAGATGAACAATGAAACAGATGCAGAATAATCCACTAAGATCTTACACTCAGAAATGTAATTTAGCTCTGAGGAGTAAAATTTCAGTACAGATGAAAAAAGGATTAAATTTTAAAACATGCTCATGTGATGAAGCTTACCTTCGGGTTACTTCCAATGGGATACATGATGTTACTAGAAGGTAAAAGAGCACCTCCCCTTCAAAAGACTGATTATTTGGCTTATAACTGACTACTTTCTGGTATTCATTGTGACCATCACAGCACTCACTTTGCAAATACTGCTAAATGCTAAGACAGCAATTTCAGACTGTAAGGATGACAATGAAATGCTTACGATAGGCCTCATCCAGGGCTGAAATAAATCTGTACGTTCACAGTAAAACTTGCTTACACAGTTTGAAGTAGGCCAAAAATCATTCTTGTGGCAAATAACTAGAACAGTTTTGAATTGTCTGTACAAGTTGTCAGTACAGTTGCTTGAAGTGAACCTGGAAAATTATCTTAGGCAAAATGAGGGTTAGTAGTAAAGGGACTGCCATCTTTTTAGTAATGACAGCACAGGCTCTGTGAGTTTAAGAATTCTGTATCAGAGACAAGGGCCATTTCCGCACTACACTCTTATAGTGTGATTATTCCACTTTCAACATCCTATGGAATCCTGGGGTTTGCAGTAGCCCCTCCCTAAACTGCAAACCCCAGGATTCCATAGTATGTTGAAAGTGGAATAATCGTACTATAAGAGTGTAGTGCAGAAATCGCCAGAGATTAAACATATGTTATTATTATAAGGTAAGAACATGTAATTAATTAGGTTAGTTAATTAGTCTGAACTTTCTTTCCCCTGTCTTTTTTTTTTCCTATTCAATACATTCACAGCCATGAGTATTGATAGTTCATTAGTATTTCTCCTTCTTTTTTGAAGAAGCAGGTCTGAATAGAATAATCCACAGAAAGGAATGGGATCCGTTGATTTATAAAAACATTAGCACAATTGTCCAAGAAATGCCTGACTACATAGGGCCTTATAGTTATCTCCAAGTGAATTCAGATGAGCTATGAGCCAAAGCTTTCAACAGTTTATTACACTATCTTTTGGATTCTGTCGGATACAACTTAGTTTGCAGTATGTCTTTCTTGCATCTCAGTAATGCATAGAAGTTAGACTCTGCCTAAGTTAATGGCTTTTATTTTCTGGAGAAAGACTGACAGTGTGTTTTTCTTATCAAACAAAAGAGAAAACAAAAAGAGAAAACAAAACAAAAGAGAAAACAAATAAGTTTATGTAATATGAATAAGCAAAAGATGTATCTTTTTTTGCATTTTTTGGGCATGTGCCCATTCAGCCCATGGGGAATTACTTCCATTCTCAGTTAAACTTTCGTAGGACTGAAGCTTCATGGTGCTTCCAGAGGGAAAACTCTTCACGCTACTCATTCAACAAAATAGTTATTCTGTCATGTTTTCCTTAATAGATTTTCTGTGGAGAAAAAAAAGGCAAAGTAGTGTGCGGAAAACATAAAACTACAGACAAAAGAAGAGTTTGATTGCCTCACCATCAGAAAAGTTCTGTGAATGAAGTTTTTTGAATATCCTGAAAGTATGGTTGTTGGAAGACAAAATCCACTTTCCATAACCCTCTCTGTCTTGGTTTTTGGCATCTACCACAACTTACAAACTAGCTATATCTTATATCTAGTGTTGCTACCTAACTCTGGTCCTTTCTACAACTTACCTGTGTCCAGCGCAGTCATGCAGGGATCATGTAAGCAGCCTCTTCCGTGAGGTTCTCGCATCCTTGCTGCTTCTGCTCTGCAGGAGGACTCCACCTCTTCCTTCCGCAGCGCAGCCAGGTATTTTCCCAGGCTGCACTGGGGGAGGAAGCACAAGGGCCGCGGCTCCAGAGCTCTGCACGGATGGTAAGTGCGCATGGGGCCCCAGAGCGATGCACAATTGCACACCATTTTTGGCTAAAAGCTGAAAATGATATAGTGCGCGATCAGTGCCTGCTGGCCCCGGCAGCGTCATGTGATTGCAAGGACGTTGTCTGAAACGCTCCTTGCAATTGTCCGACACTCCAGAGGCCCTTTCACATGACAAATCTCATGCAAAAAGGGCCTCTGTGTGTCTGTTCATGTTTTTAGTTTGCAGAAATAATGTATATCATTTAAACAACAAAGGTCTATCTCTCATCCCCAGTATTTGCCATATAAAGCAGACCTATCTCTACTGGCTCTACAGCTAGAATGTTGGGTCCACTAGATTGGCCAAGATTTCTGACTCCTTAGTGCTTAACAGTTGTGAAAACAAAATGTCTCTCCCCTCCAATTCATGCTGCTAAAATAGTTAAAGCTGGAATGAGATTTTTGTGTGAAAGGATTGTGAATTCTCTTTAGTTCTGGTGCTCAAAACAAACTCCTAAACTCTGAATTTGTTGATTCTAGTCTTTTTGTATTTTGTGTGAGGCTGTAGTTGGTGGATTTGGGGGTACAAGTATCTAGTCCTGCAAAACTAAAGACTGCTGGCTGCTGAACTAAATCTAAATAAGTAGAAATTGAAAATACGTAACAAAAAGGAGGGAATTAGAGAAAGAAGATGCTGTAATTAAATAAGCTATGAGAAAATAGAATCGTCCATGTGAATAGTATTGTTTTCTGGCAGAGGCAAGATCTGTGTCTATTATTTGTTCTTTCTAACAGTCATGTACTGATTTGTTTGGTTTATTATGAGGCAACTGGGCTACCCTTAGAAAAGAATGCTTGCAATTTTGTTTTAAAATGCACATGATTTCTCACTTTAAAAATATTACAATGTTCCCATGAAATGTGTATAATTAAATGTGAATAAAGTCCCGTTGTACTTTCAATACAGCATAAATCAAGATCGACAAGCTCTGGCATTTCTGGAATAGAAACTTGAATCTATCACAAAACCTGTGATGAGTACCAAGGCTCATCACAGCCCTTGAATTCCCCAAGTTTGACTTGTATCCTACAGAAGTGGATGTCGGAAACAACAATCTTGGGATGAAATGGTGGTGCAGGTAAGAGGAACAAGCAAGCAAAGTCATTAATAGAATTTTATTAATAAAATTACCTTCAAGTTGTTATCTTCAATTAAGTTCAAGTTGTTTCAGGTTGTTTCTGGCTCATTGCAACGGTAAGGTGAAACTATCATGGGATTTTCTGGGCCTGAGAGTATGTGATGCACCGAAGGTCACCCAGTAGGTTTCCACAGCCAAGTGAGGAATCAGACTCCTCTAACCACTACACCATGCTGAGTTCAAAAAAAAATTATATATAACAATCTGTTCCATCAGTGTCTACCCTCTGCTGGATTTGGAGGGTATTCAGATTCAGAAATCTCCCTTTCCCATTGCAATTCTCCATGTACCTCAAAACCTGCTTTGGAGGGCAGGGAAAGCTCAAAATGTTTACTTTAATAGCCAGAAAGAGGATAAGTTTCATATAAATGAATGGATACAAGGTGTGATGTAACAATTGTAATATTTGGAATTGTAGTCAGAAAGTTAAGATTGGCTTTTTGTTTTCTGAAATTGTGACACTAGATGAATATAGAACATTCCTTCAGTCTTTCTCCCTCGTGGACATGACCACACAGATTTTAATTTGGCTCCAAAACATTATGGTTAGGAGGCTTGTTCTGTATCAGTCTCATCATGAGCTGAAGGTACCTGAGTGTGACAAAACAAAAACACGGCATTCAGCTCAAATGTATTATGAAGCACTTGGACCCTTCGTATTGGGAATCCCTTCCAGAGCATGGCTTATACTTTGGTCCAAACCTCAAGGAAACTAAAATGGAGGATTCAGTTGTGCCTCAAGCCAACAGAACTTCCATTCCAATCTATCACATGCAATTTCATTCAATTAGGCATGATTGACAATTTCTTTTCAAGGAGGAATGAGAACCACACTGGTAAGGAGAATGAATAAGTTTTCTCACATAGCAAAAGACAGCTTTCCCCAGGGCAAAGCTGAGTTAATTAGCAAAGCAAAATTTGGACAATGAAGTAGATACAGCTGCTGTCAGTTGCTGCCACTTCCTTTATTATCATAAATGGAAGGTTCTCCCCACAATATGAAATGGCACGGAGATGCATAAAATTGGTCTTTTCAATTTATTTTAATTGGATAGGATTTATGTCTTGAGATTTCCAGGCTGACACTCCAAATGTCAATCAGGTCCTTACAGCTAATGAAATCGATCTCTTTGGTTTCAGATAAATGTGCAATATCAAGGCCATTAGAAACCTTTCTCCTCTTTTTCTGGTCTGACGCTGCCAACATGAAATGGTGATTTATTGCCTAAAAAGTATAAGAAAGCTTATGTAGAAAAAAATGTCTACTATGTCTACATCAGGGAATATTGGGGTGCTATAGGGACAGAAAGGCCCTATATTTTCTGGCATAGTCACACCTTACAAACTTGTTCACTGACTGAGACAGTGGTCTACAACGTGTATTCTGGTCTGGGTTGTAAGGTGAGTGGTACATCAGCAGTAGCCAACCTTTGGTACTGTATGAAAAAGAGCACTCTTGGAGGCTACATAGTTCAACAGAGAACACCAGAAGTGTTTGCGTACAGTGTCTGCACAGAGTTTCCAGTCCTGCAAAGGGCCCTTGTAGCCTTTGCATGGTTACTTCCATGCAGGGCTTCACAACCATATTTTCCTTCTATATTGGTAATACCAGCTTCCTCTGCATATACATACTCACATGGCACACATTAACTGGTTGATTGAAGATACGGGAATACCAAAAAAAAAGAAGAAGAAATAAACTCTTGCCCTTGTGTGAATGAAAAAAAATGGGTGCAGGAGGGCTGTAAATTTTTATTTATTTCATTCTTGCATACAAGAACCAAAAACACTCCAAATGGTTCATCCCTGCTGGATGAGGTTATGGGTGCATCCAAACTGATTTAAAAGACTGGAAAGTCCCAGAATTTGTTCCTGTTCATTCTAATTTTATTTTTGAGATACATGTTTTGTTTATCCCAGAATTTTTTCTGTCAGCTTCTGGTATCCTCATAGACTTTTTATACCAGCTCCTCAAGTTGGTTTATTTTAACTCAGCATAATACAAGAAAGCACAGGAACTAAATTTGGGACTTTTCAATGGGTGGATGTGTCCTATGAGAGGTTTTGTGCCCTTTATTGATGATTTTTCATATTTCAGGACCTTTTTGTGAAAGTTTCATGAGAATTTTTTTGTGTGCATGCAAAAGCCACTAATTTTTTTTTATTGAAATATAATCTTTCACCCAAAATCATTGGATTTTGTGCAAAATATGTTTTTGCACAAAAAAAATGTATTCTGCAAGGGAGGAAAATGAGAAGCATTGGCTTTTCACTTCCATGTGGACAAAAATAATCTCACAATGGTTGAAAATTTTTATAACAAATGAAAAAACACCCTTTCTTTTCAGAGACAAAAATGTGTAAATATTCTTTCTAACCCCACCCCACCCATTTGTGGATCCTCCTTTAGAACAGGGGCAGGAAACCTCTAACCCTACAGATAGTTTGTAATACAACCCTCACAGCCTCTTACCATTGGATAGATGGCTGGGGCATCTGGAGACTGAAATTCAATATCTAGAAGGCCAAAGATTTTTTTTTCATCTCTGCTTTGGAGCATCTTTAAAATTTCAGTTTTCTGGTGCAGTAGTTTTAATAATCTTTCCTTTATTCAATTTGATCTGATTGTTCAAGCTACTAAAAGCAAGCACAGGATGGAATATGCACACCTCTTGATCCAGGCTAGCAACCAAGTCATGAGATATTTAAGCATCTCAGTAACAGATCTGTAATAACAAATCAAGATTGTACTGAGGAGACATCACACAATTGTGAAGAATTATAGAGGAAAAAGAAAGGAGACCAGCAAACAAAGCAGGCAGGCTGGGCAGCAACATATAAACCATACAGATTGCCTGGGACATTTCAGTCTGGAAATAGGGAGTAAAATGTACACAGCTGAGGCAGACAAGACATAGCACAGAGCAAACTATTCTCTTATTTCAGTGCTTCTCAGATGGAGACCAACCAGAAGAAAGGCACAATTTTGCACCATGATTTCTTCCCTGGTATGTTGCAATTTCTCTAAGACTTTTTAAAGGGCCATGTTAAATTCCTGATTTCTGCCAGTTCAACTACATGAGGCTCGGGCAAAGAGACAAAATAGCAGAGGTAGAAAGACGAGACACACTGTGCTAGGGGATGGAGGTGCAAGAGCTAGGTGGTAATTACCATTGAACTTGAAGTTTCCTTTCATACTTTCAGCTGAAACAAGGGAGAGCTAGTGTATATTTAGTCTCCAGAAATACACAAGATGTTTTATGGTCCTGGGATCACTGGGTTTCTAGACTAGTGCTGCTTAAATTGGTGGTCCATGGAACAGTGACAGGCCATGAGCCATTGACTGCCCGTCCTTGATAAGAAAGAAAGAAACAATTGTAGGCAATGGGCACAAATATGATATGAGTCTCTGGTATTTTAAATAAAAATGCAGGTTCCTGTCAGCGCGGCTGAGGTCAAGCGGGGGCCCGGGGCCCAAAGGCAGCCGGCAGCCGTGTCCCAAGCAGCCCTTTCCCGGGAGGGCGGCCACAAGCAGGCGGCCAGTAACTAAGGATCGCCTTAACAGCAGGCACACAACAGAAAAGAACGACGGGTTGCCTCACCCTAAACACAAAGCGGTTGCAGCACCAGAACGCAGGGAAAGTCGCGAGGAAGCCACACAAAGCCCACAGGCACGGACCGGACGGGGCCAAGGCACGGGCGACAGACGCACGGGTAGCCGACGGTTGTTGCTCCGTGCCTTGCCCATCCCCGCGCCTGCCTAAAAAGGCCAGCAGCTCGGCCCGAGCCAATCCGGGCGGAGCGCGTGGCTGGGCTCGCAGCTGAGCTACAGCTGGGAGCTCCCCGCCTCCAGGTGTTTCTCCTGGAGACGCCGGGAGCGGCGGCTGGCCTCCTTGGCTCGCCGCCGCTGCAGGAACGTCGGCGGTGGGGCGGTTCCTTGGCCTCGGCCTCGGCCTCCTCGCGAGTAGGTGGAGCCCTGGGATCGGGCCCGGGACCCGCCTCCTCCCGCGGCGCCGTGTCCGCCGCGCCCCGCGGCCCGGGAGCCAGGCCGGCAGCCTCCGCAGCGGCGGGCCCTCCCGCGGCGTCCCAGCAGTCTCCGTCCGGCGGATGGGCCCTCGCCGGATCGTCGTCCGCCGCGGCGCCCCCAGCGGGCCCCCCCGCAGCGGAGCCTCCGCGACGGCCGCGGGGCCGCCGCCGCCAATCGCGGCCCCCGACGGGCCTGGACCGCGTCCTCCTCCTCGGAGGAAGGCCGGCGTCGGCCTCCGCGGCGCCCACCGGCGCGGCCGTACCTGGGGCCCTACACCACTCCCCTCCCCAGGGACGCCCCCCCGCGTGCGGGACGTGGCTTGGTCGGGTACCCGTCGGTGGAAAGCCCGCACCAGGCGGGGTGCGTGGACGCTGCAGCGTCCTCCCAGGTACGCTCCTCCGGACCATACCCGCGCCAGTCCATCAGGTATTGTAGGCGGCCATGCCACCGCGGGAGTCGAGGATCTCCGTTACCTCGGACTCCACTTCGTCCCCGACGAGCACTGGGGCCGGCGGACCGCTGGGGCCGCTGTCCGGCCGCACCCCGGAGGCCGGTGGAGCAGCGACCTGTGGACCACCGGGTGGATCCGCAGGCTGCGCGGGAGCTGGAGCCGGAAGGCCACGGGGTTCACCTGGGCCCGGATGACAAAGGGACCTATGTACCGAGCATCCAGCTTGCGGCTAGGGCGCCCGGGCGGCAGGAAGCGCGTGGAGAGCCAGACCCGGTCCCCGACCTGCAGAGGCGGCCCCGGTTGCCAGTGCCGGTCCGCTCCCCGCTTGTACGCCTCCTTTGCGAGCTCCAACTGTTACCGCAGCAGCTCCTGGATGGCCCGCAGCTCCTGGAGCCACTGGTCTGCGGCGGGCACCGCCGAGGGAAGCCCCGACCGGCGGGAACCACCACGGGTGGAAGCCGTAGTTGGCCAGGAACGGGTCTGCTGGGTGGAGGCATGGACCGCGTTGGTATAGGCGAACTCAGCCACGGGCAGGAGGTCGCCCCTAGTCGTCCTGCTGGTAGCAGCTGTAGCACCGGAACTGCTCCAGCGTGGCGTTGGTGCGCTCCGTCTGGCCGTCGGTCTGCGGGTGGTGGGCCGACGACAACCGGGGTTCATGTCCAGCTGCCGCAACAGGCACTGCCAGAACCGGGCGGAGAACTGGACTCCTCGATCGGTCATCATCCCCTCGGGCAGACCGTGCAGCCGGAAGACGTGCGTCAGGACGAGGCGAGCTGTCTCCTTCGCCGAGGGTAGCGCTCGACACGGGACGAAGTGCGCCATCTTCGTCAGGAGGTCCACCACTACCAGGATGACGGTGTGGTCCTTGGACGGCGGGAGCTCAGTGATGAAGTCCATGGAGATGGTCCGCCACGGGCCAGCGGGGGTCGGCAGTGGCTGGAGCAATCCCGCGGGCCTCTCCGTCGGGTCCTTGGCACGGCGGCACACGGGCAGGAGCGGACATAGCGATCGACATCCCCGCGCCCCCAGGGCCACCAGAACTCGCTGGGTCACTAGGTGCAGGGTCTTGTGCCGGCCGAAGTGCCCCGCGGGCCTCCTGTCATGGCAGAGGCGTAGCAAGTCGTCGTGGCAGGGACCGGCGGGCACGAAGAGCCGATCGCGGTGGTAGAGAGCCCCCTGCTCCGACCATGGGGAGGCGGCGTCCCCCAGGCGCAAGACCTCACGGGGTGGCTCCCGAGCCTGGGCCTCCCGGATCCCTCCTCCAGGGTCGTCACATCCACGGCCGCCGCAAAGTTTTCGGGGCGCAAGATGGTCGAGCGGCTCTCTGGTTCGGGGGTGGCGGCGAACTTCGGCTTCCGAGACAGAGCGTCCGCAGGCCGGTTGCGGGCCCGCGGCACGTACTGCAGCTGGAAGTTGAACCGGGAAAAGAACTGGGCCCATCGCATCTGCTGCGGCGTCAACTTCCGGGCGGTCTGCAGGTATTCCAAGTTGCGGTGGTCAGTCCGCACCTGCACCGGGTGCAGCGCGCCCTCCAGGAGGTGCTGCCAGGCCTCGAACGCTGCCTTAACTGCCAGGAGCCCCTTTTTCCCAGATGGTGTAGTTCCGCTCTGGGGGGTCAGCTGCCGGGAATGGTAGGCGCACGGCCGGAGCTCCCTGTCCGAACCCGAGCTCTGCAGAAGGACCGCCCCAACCGCGACGTCCGAGGCGTCAGTCTCCAGGACGAAGGGCCGTCGGGGATCGGGGTGCTGCAGGACGGGTTCCGTGGTGAAGTGGGTCTTCAACCGGTCGAACGCCTGCTGAGCCTCGGGGTCCACTGGAACGGTGCCTTGCCCTGGAGCACCTGGGTGATGGGCGCGGCCAACGACGCGTAATCGGCAATGAACTTCCGGTAGAAATTGGTGAACCCCAGGACCGCTGCACGTCCTTGCGGCTCTTCGGGGCCTGCCAGGACGCGATGGCCTCTACCTTCACCAGATCCATCTCCACCCCCCGACGAGACACACGGTAGCCCAAGAAGTCGACCTCCGGGAGGTCGAACGCGCACTTCTCCAGCTTTGCGTACAGGCGGTGCTCCCGCAACCCGCAGCACGGCGCGCACATGTGCCTCATGGACTTGCTGATTCGGGGAGTAGATCAGGAAGTCGTCGAGGTAGATGATGACGAACCAATCCAGGTAGTCTCGGAACACGTCGTTCACGAAATGCTGGAATACCGCTGGCGCGTACACAGGCCGAAGGGCATGACGGTATACTCGTAGTGGCCGTACCGGGTCTGGAACGCCGTCTTCCACTCGTCTCCGGCCCGGATCCGCACCAGGTTGGAGGCCCCGCGGAGGTCCAGCTTCGTGAAGACCGTCGCGTGGCGTAGCCACTCCAACAGCTCCGGAATCAGGGTCAGCGGGTACCGGTTGCGGATGGTGATCCGGTTGAGGGTGCGGTAGTCGTTGCACAGGCGAAGCTCCCCCGACTTCTTGCGAACAAACAGCACTGGCACCCCCGCCGGGGAGGTCGACGGCCGCACGAAGCCCCGGTGCAAGTTTTTCTTGAGGAACTCCCGCAAGGCTGCCAACTCCGGTTCCGAGAGAGCGTAGATGCGGCCGGCCGGGATGGGGGCCCCCGGTACCAGGTCTATGGCGCAGTCGTAGACCCGGTGCGGAGGCAGGCGGTCGGCCTCCTTCTGGTCGAACACATCCGCAAACTCTCGGTACTTCTGCGGCAACTCCACGGAGGTCACGGGACCGGGTCCTCCAACGAGGCCATCAACTTCTCGGGCCAGCAGTGCTCCTGGCAGTACTCGGACGCGAACAGCACCTCGCGCCGCGCCCAGGAGATGTGTGGGTCATGGCGCGAGAGCCAGGGCATCCCCAGCACCACGGGAAAGCAGGGCACCGCGGCCACCAGGAAGCTCGTCCGCTCACAGTGGCCCTGAATCTCGAAACCCACCTCGACCGTCTGGTGGGTAATGAGGCCAGACTTCAGCAAACGCCCATCAATGGTCTCCACCGGCCGTGGCTCCGGCAGCGGCACCAGTGGGATCTGGTGGTCCTGAGCGAACTGGAGATCCAGGAAGTTGTTCGACGCCCCGGAGTCGATCATGGCCCCTACGGGGATGGGCTGGCCCGCGCCATAGGTCACCGCTGCGGCCACCAGCAGCGGGTCACGCCGTTGCGTCGCAGCCCCCGTACTGTCCCGCCTTCGGGCTTCCCCAGGCCTCGCAGGCCCTCTAGACCTGGGGGTTGGCTTTCCCGCCGCTCCGGGACTGGTGGCCTTCGCAGGGCACACGCGGGCAAAGTGACCCCCCAGACCGCAGTACAGGCACAAGCCCGCCCGGCGCTGCCTCTCCTTCTCCTCAGCGGTCAGGCGGGGCCGCGCCCTCCGAGCTGCATGGGCTCCTCGCCAGGGGTGCTGCTGGCAGGGCCACCAGCCCTGGGGGGGGGTTTGGGCCGGGGCCTCCCCGGGGGCCCGGCGTCCAGGCACGGCCGCTGGTGGAGCCCACCCGGCGGGCCTGCCTTCGGGCCTCCAGGCGCCCATCGATCCGGAGGGCCTGCTGGATTAGCAGCTCCAGAGTCTCTGGCGGCAGACTGCGGGCCAGTTCGTTGAGGATCTCGGCGGAGAGGCCAGCACGGTACTGGTCTTGAAGAGCGGGGTCATTGTAGGCCAGGCCCGGCGCCAGTAGGCGGAACGTGGTGGTGTAGTCCCGCACCAACCCCCGGCCCTGCTGAAGTTGGCGCAGCTGGCGGCTGGCTGTCTCCACGCGCACCGGGTCCCCCCAGACCGCCCAGAAGGCCTGCAGGAACGTGGCCATGTCGTCCAGGACACCGCTGTCTGCCGACAGCGGCGTGGCCCACTTGGCCGGCATGCCGGAGAGCAGGCTGATCATGAAGGCCACCTGGGCCCGCTCGTTGGAAGTCCTGGGCCCGGAACCAACTGACAGCCGGCAGCTGGCCACAAAGGTCTCCAGTTCGGAGGGCTCTCCCGTGAAGCGGGCCGGCACCGCCATGGGGATCTTGGGCGCGGGCGGAGGCCAGGAGTCTGCAGCTGGCCCACCTGGAACTGCAAGGCCTGCAGGGCGTGAGAGAGCTGGTCCACCTGGGCCCGCAGGCCCTGGTTCTCCTGGGCCTGGGCGGCCAGTGGGCCTTCAGAGCTGCGTTCTCCCCTTCCATCCTGCTTGACCAGGGGACGGAGCAACAATCTGTCAGCTCGGGCTGAGGTCAAGCAGGGGCCGGGCCAGGCAGCCGGCAGCCGTGTCCCAAGCAGACCTTCGGGAGGGCAGCCACAAGCAGGCGGCCAGTAACTAAGGATCGCCTTAACAGCAGGCACACAACAGAAAAGAACGACGGGTTGCCTCACCCTAAACACAAAGCGGTTGCAGCACCAGAACGCAGGGAAGAGTCGCGGGGAAGCCACACAGTAGCCCACAGGCACGGACCGGACGGGGCCAAGGCACGGGCGACAGACGCACGGGTAGCCGACGGTTGTTGCTCCGTGCCTTGCCCATCCCCGTGCCTGCCTAAAAAGGCCAGCAGCTCGGCCCGAGCCAATCCGGGCGGAGCGCGTGGCTGGGCTCGCAGCTGAGCTACAGCTGGGAGCTCCCCGCCTCCAGGTGTTTCTCCTGGAGACGCCGGGAGCGGCGGCTGGCCTCCTTGGCTCGCCGCCGCTGCAGGAACGTCGGCGGCGGGGCGGTTGCCTCGGCCTCGGCCTCCTCGCGAGAGGCAGAGTCCCGGGATCAGGCCCGGGACCCGCATCCTCCCGCGGGGCGTGCCGCCGCGCCCCGCGGCCCGGGAGCCAGGCCGGCAGCCTCCGCAGCGGCGGGCCCTCCCGCGGCGTCCACAGCAGTCTCCGTCCGGCGGGATGGGCCCTCGCCGGGATCGTCGTCCGCCGCGGCGTCCCAGCGGGCCCCCCCGCAGCGGAGCCCTCCCGACGGCCGCAGGGCCGCCGCCGCCGATCGCGGCCCCCGACGGGCCTGGATCCACGTCCTCCTCCTCTGGAGGTAAGGCCGGCGTCGGCCTCCGCGGCGCCCGCCGGCGCGGCCGTACCTGGGGCCCTGACAGTTCCTCACATTCCTCACTAATCTTATTTCTTTTGTTGGATAGAATTACAGCTTGGTAAATAGGGGAGTGCTGTGGATGTAGTGTATCTTAATTTCAGCAAGGCTTTGGAGGAGGTCCCCATGATATTCTTGCAGGCAAGTTAGTGAACTGTGTGATAGACACCATTACAGTTATGTGTATCTGTCAGTGGCTGACAGAGAGAACTCAGACAGTAGTCACTGATGGTTGCTCTTCATCCTGGAGAGAAGTGCTGGGTGGGGATGCATCAGGGTCTGTCCTTGGCCTACTCTTGTTTAACATCTTTGTAAATTACTTAGATGATACAATAGAAGCTATGATTATGAAATTAGCAGATGACACCAAATTAGGGGAAGTAGCTAATACCCCAGAGGATAGGATTAGAATTCAAAATAACCTTGGCAGATTGGAGAACTGAGCCAAAACCAATAAAATTAATTTCAATGGAGATAAATGTAAGATACAACATCTTGGCAGGGAAAATGAAATATACAAATACAAGACAGATGACACCTGGCTTTAAAGTAGTACCTATGAAAAAGATCTAGGAGTCTTAGAAGACAAGGTAAATATGAGTCAATAGGGCGATGCAGTGGCTAAAATAGCCAGTGCAATTCAGGGTACCACTCTATTCTGCTTTGGTTGGAACTGATCTGGAATACTGTGTCCAGTTCTAGGCACCACAGTTCAAGAAGAATATCTGCAAGCCGCAACATATCCAGAGAAGAGCAATCGAGGTGAACAAAAGTATGGAAACCAAACCTTATGAGGAACAACTTAGGGAGCTGGGTATTTTTAGCCTGGAGAAGAGAAGACTGAAAGGTGGCATGATAGCTACCTTTAAATATCTGGAGGGATGTCATGTAGAAAACAGAGCAAGCTTGTTTTCTGATGCTCTGTTGACTAGAACACAAACCAATGGATTCAAATAACAAGAGATTCCACCTGAACATTGGGAAGAACCTTTTTTTTACTGTAAGAGCTGTTCAACAGTAGAGCACACTGCCTTTGAGGATAGTGGAGTCTCTGCCTTTGGAGGTCTATAAGTAGAAGTTTGACAGCCTCCCAGAGGTGCTGTCATTGTGTATTCCTGCACTGCAGGGTGTTGGAGTAGACGGCCCTTGTGGTCCTTTCCATCTCCAAGATTCTATGATTCCTCACCAATCTTCTGAAAACACTATACAGCATCACATTTCTTCTCACCTAAATTGACAATGTTCCTTCAGTTTTCCAGAAAGGCAACTGCCACTTCTATATCACGCTGACTTTTCCAGCCACAATGTTTTGGGATTTGTTCATGGAACAGAAATGTCTTGTGTGGCCTTCCATGCAGCATATTCCAACAGCAGTTCCCAAAAAGCTAGATTTATGAATCACGCCACTGAAATTCAGACAGGCTTTGGACATCTTTAACATCAGTTCCATGTACGCCCTTTGCCTATGTATAGCAACTGAAAATGTCACTATACAGTCTGTGGTTAGCAGAGAGAGCTCAGTGATCATCTGAATCCATCTGTAGGTCATAATATACCAAACACTTGTCAAGGCCCATTATGTCCAGTATAAAAATATGCTACAAGCTAGTGGAGAGACAGGTTCTTTGAGGCACCTGAGGCCATTAGACTGGATTTGAAATGGCCTTTAAGACCAGTCTCAGAAATGTTCCTGCAGTAGAAATGCACATGGCCTCAGGCTTAGTGTATACCTTCATTTAGAATTACCTTCATGCAGAATTACTCTCTCGAACTGACCTCAAAAACTAAAATCAAGCTTGGAAAAAACTGTTGGAAAAAATATCACTCTGTTTCAGCTCAGTCACCTCCTCATTCTCATTCTCACAGCAAGGTACATTGGCTTCTTATGTCATCTCAGAAACTGACATTCTTGATACTGCTTGAAAGCATGTTTTCTCCTCCAAAGTTTCTAATAGTGACTCCGGATGATTCCCAAGTCTGTGGATGCTGAATGCAGTCTCAGTTTTAGACTGAACTTCAGAAGAGCCCTCCAAGGTATAGAATTTAACACCTTTAACACACAGGAAAGCTTCTTTGAAGTTTGAACTAAAACTGAAAATGGATTCACTACCCCAATGATATGGGAGCCTCTGCCATGATATGGTTCATCTGCCTCCACTCAACCATCTCCTATTGTCTTTCTGTGGTTTTGGTGCCAACTGAGAAGAAAACAAAAAATATTTTTAAATCTGTTTTTCATTCATCATAACCCACAAACTAAAAGTCTGAAAATTTCTTACCTAGAGACCACTGTATGTCAAATGTCACTTTCATAGAAATTACCTCAAAAAATCCACTGGGCAAGGCAGGAAAAGGTTGATCACTTTGCCTTGAAATCTGAACACTTCTATGCAATACTCTGCACATATCCTCCTGAAATTTTTCAGTTATTCGTATTAAGGTCACCTTCATTTTGTGTGTACTGTGGTAACCAGTGCAAACAATAAAACTTAGGAAGATAAGCACATTTACTACCACTTACATTTCCAAATTGCAAAACTCTGCCCTTGCATGGAACACCTCACATACATCTTACCACACCCACAGGATCTCAGAAACCTCACTTAAAGAAAGATTGGCTTAGTCATCTTAAAGTCTTTCAAGCACATTCTAAGCACAATGTAAAATCCAAGTTCTGGGAAATTAAATGTACTGTAATGTCCTTCATCTTGGAATCTTTGTACAGGTGTCAAAAGATAAATGCCAAAGTATGCACACTTGTAGTAACTTCCCTACAAAAAGCAGTCAAAATGATGCACTGAATTGCTTCATCTTTTCCATTTGGAACACAGTCGTCCTCAAGAGTGACTTGAAGTGAAGTATTAAATTAATTTCCTTCCCTTATCATTATTCTTCAACAGCATACTGTTGTGGAGTAGCATGTAAAAATTGTACTAGTTCTGAAAGCTGTAAAATACTTTCAACTTAACTGCACTTCACTTCTGTAGCTTAATTTTTCCCACTGAAGCAAAATCATACAAAGTACAATGGCATGGCATCTTTATTTCACAAAGGCCCTCTAGAAATGCTTGCACAACTGGTAGCTTTGATAACAACTTAGTGCAGGAAAGGTTGGAAGGTACCCAGCTGTGGCAACTGGCATTTCCAAAAATATGAAAGGAACATCCCCAGACTGGCATGTGGAGCTTACATTGAACAAAGTCATTCCTCTGCAGACCAAGGGCTTCAGTGCACATTATTCACATGTAGGACTCTCAGGCCATTTCCACACTAGACTGTTATAGTGCTATTATTCCACTTTCAACATCCTGTGGAATCGTTTGCAGTCTCCCCTCCCTAAACTGCAAGCCCCAGGATTCCATAGGATGTTGGAAGTGGAATAATAGCATTATAACAGTCTAATGCGGAAATGGCCTAAGGCTTAGAATGTAGCTGCACTGCACCATTATATCACTCTAATACCATTTTAATGCTTGTGGCTCCACCTATGGAATCCTGGAATTTGTAGTCTGGTGAAATATTTAAAATTCTCAGCTGTGGAGCTCTAGTGGTGCAGTTTAGGGCAATGAACAGAAATAAGCACCTCAACTTCCTGATGCTAAGAGCTATTTGACAGTGGAATACACCACCTTAGAGTGTGCTAGAGTCTCCTTCTTTAAAGGTTTTTAAACACGTGGCCATCTGCTGAGAGTGCTTTGATTATGTATTCCTGCCTGGCAGGCAAACGGTTGGTCAGGATGGCCCTTCTGGTCTCTTCCTACTTTATGGTTCTATCAAACTGGAAATCTCAGAAACTGGAACCATGGCAGTCAAAGTGGTGTCAAAAAGATACATCTGTATGATACAGGTGAACTCTTAATTTCTGGAATCTTCAGGTCCCTCTCAATGCCCTTCGACAAGGAACCACAGGACCAGGATTCAACTGGGTAATTAGACTGAAGGAAAGTGGACCCTGAGAGAAGCAATTACACAAATGCATGCATACATGCAGTTGCTGTGAAGAGCTGTCAAACTGAACCAAATAATTTCCTACCTCTAGCACTTTCCTGTTCTTCATCTTGTATTAGGCAGCAAAATATTTTGAACCAGTCCTCCTTGGTGACCAGGAAATCTGACATGGAACAGGAACAGGGCTTTAAAGGGCAATGCCAAAAAGTTGAGTTGTGCTCAGAAAATCACTACCAATCGCTTAACAGCACATTTTTCAGCTCTAGGTATAAAAGCACTACAGGGCTGACATTCTGTAATACAAGCTGATGTCCTACACAAAAGAATAACAGGAGGAATGGTTATTTTGGACATTATCTTGTCTGAAATGGTTTCTCTTCAGCCATCTCACATTCTCATATCTGTGATGTGCCTTAATTGCCAGCTACTAAACTCTTGGTAGATACCATGTGCAGATATAAAAGATGTCAATGAGATTGCTTCCCTTTCTCATCCCTGCCTAATCTGTGAAGGTAAGTGAGAAAACACACCACTTACTTATTTATTCAGTTTGACTCCTCTTTTAGAAACACTGGCATTTCAGACTTCAGCGATGAGACAGAAATGTGTGTGTATGTGTGCTGGTGTTAGGAGAGTGGGGAAGATGTCATAACAGAATTTCTGTTATTGTAATAGGTACTTTATGCTTCATTCTTTTTTTCCTGCAGACAATTGTTAAAGTAATTGTGAGAGCAAACCATACAGAAGCAGAATTCATTTTTTCTCTAAGTTAAGGGAAAACACACACACACACACGCACAGATTCAGGAATAAGTGCTACACTCTGTTACAGTCTGGCTTGCTTCTCTGAAATTACACTTTGGTACTCAGGCCATTTGCTCAGCTCCATAGCATTTCAGAAGCAAAGTGCATCATATTCACCATTAGAAAGGGTATATTAGCCGAAGGTTTCTAAGTTCACCCCTAAAATGGATTCTGAATATTTTATGTATCTGAACGTTTTGTAATAATTTCATTTCTGCAGTAACTAGAGAAGTGCTTAGCCGGGGATGTATAGGGAGGGAAAGTGTGAAAGAGGAAACCATATTAAACATACAATACAAACATAATTAAAAATCCATCTTCTTAACATTCAAGCAGATAAAAGCAAATTAGAATCTTCATTCTGACAAAAAGGAAGGGAAAAGTGAGAAACGTCAATAGGGAGCCTAGAACTGCATTATAGAAATTAGTTGCAGAGCACCAAATGTCTTCCTACATGTAAGATCAAGTATATAACTCCACTATGTGTATTTGTGTGTTTATTTGATATCTCACAGAGCTCTCTAGTATTGTCCACCAATACCAGTTTCCTCATGTATTCTGAAGATGGTCTTCATCCAATTGGCCAGCGTCCAACAGGTTGATTCAATCTGGTGGGCTTCGGTAATCCTCTCTGCCTCTGTAGCCCTTTGTGCCTCCCCACAAAAAAAAGTACACACTTTTATCTTGAGGCTTAGGAAACTTTCCAGAGATGACTCATTGACAGCTCAGTTTGCTGCAGAAAGTGGGGGGAACCATTGCATCACCAACAGGGCACCATTTTGCAGTTGGATTTAGACTAGTATCATAGAGTTGGAAAGGATAAGTTCGACCTCTTTCTTCAAGGTTAGATAGCAAATACTGATAGTGCCTGATTATGCATCTTCTCTGAAGGAGATTGGGCTCCTTTTGTCTTGATCCATAAAATGCAGTACCCAGAGCAATGTAAAGCCTTTCAGTTCTAGGTCTGATGCACATTGTCTAAGGCACTTTTATCCATTTAGTAAAGAGCAGCGGTTTCATTACTGGAATTTCTCACAGTTTCAGCTGGCCTTAGAGCCCACTACAGTTGCCCACCATGGCTGCTAAACCATTTTAGCTGACATTGGCCTGAATGCTGCTGTGACTATCAACTAGAGTAAACCCATTAATTGACTGAGAATTGCCTACATGTTGACTTACCAGTCAACAATTGATACCATGGGTCTATACTGTAGTTGAAACTAACTGTCATATTATCATATGTGGTGGACATGTAAACAAGCAAACCTGTTCTGGTGAAAGATACACAATCACATCCAGGATATATTAGAGATAACATATGAAATGACACCTGAGCTATATTTATTGAATATGGTTACAGATCTTAAGGACTGAAAGAAACATAAAAAGATTTTGTTATATTTGATCACGACCACCAGATTGTGTTTTGCACAACATTGGAAGGGTGGGAAACCCCATCCATGGAGGAATGGAAAGTTAAGATTACCGATAGGATGTAAATAGATAAATTATCATGTCTGTTAAAAGATAAGATGATTCAGCAAACTGAAAGAGAATGGAAACCAATATCAGACTGGATAAAGAAAAGATAGGTAAAGGGATAAGATAGACAAAGCAATAAAAGATAACGATATAGACCAAAGACAATGTAAGAAACTAAAATAGGTATATAGTTAAAATTATTTTTAGTAATGATAGTTAATAAGTATATAGATTAGAAAAGAATATTTCTGAGAAATGGATAACGAAAATATTAGGAATAAGGTGCAACTTTGGGGAAACGCATTTTAAAAGGAATGATGGGGGGAACACAAACAAAGAATGGAAATACATATAAAAATGGAGGAAAATGTAATTTTAACTGATGATGTAAATTTTATTGAAAATATATAGGAAGAAGAAGAAGAAGAAGAAACTAGCTAGCAGGATTTAGGTGTTTGTGTTGTCAGTCCCTTACTTTTCCTGATTATTGGATAACAGAACTTAATTCTGATATTTTAAAACATCCATAGGATTGTTCTTTACAAATTAAATGATGTCAGCTGGCCTCCCCATTTGATTCTTTCACCCCTAGCAGACAAAGAGGTATTATTATTCTTTCCCTTTACCCTACTTTTAAATACTGCTTAGTGCAGAGATAATGTCAAGTTGCTCCCTAAAATTCTCATCTGTAAGTCATTCTGCATAAACTTTTCATTGCTTTTTGAATATTTGGAAGCCAGACTGGCATAATGGTTTGAGTGTTGTACTGGGATTCTGCAAGACCAGGATTCAGGCCATACTTGTGTTTGTGTTCAGCCGAGGAAACCCACTGAGTGACCTAGGCAAGTCACACTCTCTAAGCCTCAGAGAAGGCAATGGCATCCCCCACCTGGACAAATCTTGCCAAGAAAACCCCATGATAGGGTTGCCTTAGAGTCAGCATATGTCAGAAGCAATCTGAATGCAAGCAACAAGACCAACATGGAAACAAATGATGGTACTCAATTTCACTAACTCAATCCATTATTTAGTTTTTTTCTTTTTTTTCTATACTTTTTATTATTATTTAGTTTTTTTCAATAGCCAGCATTAATTTTTGGTGGTACAGACCCAAGGATGGAAATTGTGTAGCCCTCGGGCCACATACGGCCCATAAGATTTCCCCAGACTCTACCAAAAATGCTCAAAGTCACCATTTAAAAAAAAAAATGAGGTGTTTTCTACCCCCATTTTGTCAACTGCAGGACCCAACAGCATGCAACAAGAACAGATTGAGTTTAACCCCTAATTGCTTCCCCCTTCCCTGAAAACCAGTCAAAGAACCCAGAAGTCACCACAGGAAGTGACTTCTAGTTGTAATTTATAGCTGCTTGCTGTGAGGTGGGACTGTCTCCCACAGGTGTCCAATGCTGATATAGACATTTTTGATAACTAATATGCAATAGTTTTCAGTATGTGACCTTTTTTGATTGGTGATATGCAATGGCAATATGGAGTGCTCCTTAATGTTTCGTGAGAGTGGAAGCAGTTGCCTTTATGATTCTCTCATACAGGGAATAGCAATGGCCTGTTTGATAGAGGTTGTGATCACCAGGTTGTGTCCTGTTTAAAGGTTGTGTCCTGTTTAAAGGTGGCTAGGGTGCAGATGACTGTCCAAGAGAGTAGACAGAGCCCATTTCCGCACGGGGCGAGGGAATCACCCCGCGCTGCTACTTACTGGATCTTCTGGCTCTCTGGTCCGGTCCAGGCTGCTCCAGAGCAGTGCGTGCTCGTCACTCCGCACTGCTCCAGCATCAAAAATGGCGGCTTCCGGTTGGTCGAGGGTCTCGACCAACTGCTGAAGCTCGCCAGCCTAAAGCCTGCCCCCGGCAGATCACAGGCTTGCATTGGTGCGAGCCTGCGAATCTGCACAAGGGAGCAGGCTTGCAGTGGCGCACTCCATGCTTTTGAAAGACCTGATTTTTCTGGTCTTTCAAAATTACGCTGGATGACCACTTGGGGTCATTCCAGAGCAGGCTGAGGTGCGGACCTACATTAAGTAGTCCGGACCCAGTCCGCTCCCAGGTGCAGACCTCCTCCCTGGAGGACGGACTGCACCGTTTCAAATACCCCATGCGGAAATGGCCAGAGAAGAAAGCAAGTGGTCCAGGATCATGCACAGAGAGTCAGCAAGAGCAGAAGTGTAACTGAAGCAGTGCATGGCAAAGCATGAGAGGCAGTCTGAGCAGGGTTCAGTGCAAGTCAGTGAGTCACCAAAGAGAACAGTCCAACAAACAAGCCAGGATCAGCAACCAACAAAGCAAGAACTATCAGACAAAGCCACACAGAGATTCTGGAACTGTTGCTCGTAGCAAAGAAGTCACCTTGGGTATACTAATTTATAGCTAGCCGTAAAACAGCACAGCTAGTGGAATTATCTCAGTGTCTTCCTTTCCAAGGCTTTCTCTGCTCTTATGTAGTTGGTATTTCAGTCTACAACTCTCAAAAGGATGAAGTGACAGTATCTAACTTCTTCTCTTGAGGAGCTTCAGGAGCTGCAACAGATGGTCCATGCTCTGCTTTCAACAATTTTGGGGGCAAGACTGCAGCTATTTCTGGTTTCTACTTGAGCATATTATCTTGGTTGTCCTTTCCTCTTTTTGGCCAAGGAGCCTCCCTACTCTTCCTCCAGGTAGGATGTGACATCCACAGGGATTGAGAGAAAGAGACTTGATTTCCTACTCCTTATACCACGAGGGTTATTGCTTGAAAAAGCAAGACAGTTAGCTCAAGCCAAGATAACTAAAACTCCTCACTCTGAGCTACTTATTGTTATGAGAACCTAGCAGACTACCCTTGGATGCCTTCTGCCACCTCCTCCTTTCCAATAACTCCACCTCTCCAGCTGATGAGGGGTGGACCTTGTGCCCACCCAAGACCTGGATACAGAACCATGAAAACAGAGAACTGCTGATACTAATTTTCAATTATTTTTTAATCATTCAAATTTAAATTCCAGTGACTCATTTGTCATTGATTAATTTCTGCTGCACTATTCTTCATCTCTTCTGGGACCGTATCTGCCATTTGAGAGGTAAACCCACATTGCTATTCATCATGTTCTAAATTCTCCTGGATTTTTGTTTTCTAGTTTTTATTTTTTACTATCCAGAAATGGGCAGTGAAGTGACCCTTTCATATTAATATATTTTCTTTTTAAAAAATGTGTTTTTTCCCCTCACTAGCTTTGCAGGGTTTGTAGCTTGGGCAATTTGTCAATCTGTCAACCAGATTCTGGAAGCTCTGCTACATCACATCTGACATCTGCCAACAGAATGAATGAGGCTTGTGATCTTTAATATCAACACAGCACTCAAAGGGCAGCTAATGAGATTTTTAAATCTTTAGGGTCCCTAGGACTTGAAATAAGACATCAGGAATTATTAAACCCCAACAGAGGGATAATGCTTTGCCTCTAGTTTATTGATTTCAGCTGAGCTCTTTTTAAAAAATGACATCTTAACCTTAGAGCACTGTGTTTTTCTAAGAACAACCCCTAAAGGCTAGCTAATTGGCTGTGTTGTAAAGGTCCTTTAAAGAAAAAGAGCTGTTACTTTCAGAACCACCCAAGCATCTGCCTTTTTTGCCCTTTATCCCACTCTCTCGCTCTCTCGCTCTCTCTTTTTTAATCCCTGCCTTCAAATTCAATCCTTTCCATTCAAAATAAGATAGATATTTCAAAGTTTAATACAAAAGCATATAAACTGAAGAAAGTATCTCCTGATAGGGAGCATCATTTAACTTGATCCTGTAGCGAACATGCCCTTGCAAAGAAAAAAGACAAGTACATCTTAAGCAGCATACAGCAATAACTGAATATGAAGACATTCAGGATAGCTTGTCCACACTGGTCTTAACAATGTAGTTATCCTGGCAATAGCAGCTCAAGGAATGTCTACAGCAGAGCTGGAAAACTCCAGGGCCTTCAAATATCATTGGATTACAACTCCTGTCAGCTTTAATCAATATAGCCAATGGTAAGGGATGATGATAGCAGCAAACCAACAACACCTGGAGCACCTCATGTTTTCCACTCTTGCTCTGGAGGCCAAACTCCACTAAGTCACAAGATGAGGAGTGACCCATGGTATAAGCTCTAGGGGAACCTCAATCTTTTTGAAATGTGCATTTCTATTCCAGGACATTTCCAGGAGATGTATCTTGCTTCTTTCAAGGAGTATTCACTGGGGGCAGGTACTTTGCTGCATGGGGTGCAATTTGAGTATTTGATAGCCTCTGAGAGGTACAGCTGATTGCCAGCCATATGACTTACTGTTCTGGCTTGGCTTCCTGATCAGCAAAAAGCAGGCATAACATGGTACCTCCTCCAGAACACAATAAGAGGAGGTGGTTTCCTCAGGTTGGATGAATCTTACTTTTCCAGTTTCACAGATTAAAGACTGGAAGACTACAAGAAAGCTGAGCTGAAAATACACATGCATCCGATTTTGTTGGTGTACTTCTCCTGCCCCCCTCCAAAGCCAAAGGTGAATACTATTTCCTAGCTGCCACCTCACCTGGAAACAATGCTGTCTGAAATCCATTCCCTAGTCCAAACTAGAGTAGACCCATTAACTCAATTGCTGAATGATAAGTCAACACATATTAAAATCCCATTGATTCAGAGGCCCCACTGTAGTTGGGACAAAAAAGGTAGATTTAGGCCATATTGTGATTTCCAGAATGATGGCCACTGTCAGAAAGAATTCTTGACATTATCACTGCACAGTGAAACGGATGGAAAGAGATCTCATTTCCCCTTTCTACTTTTTGCTCTCCCAATTTTGAGTCAACAAATCTCAGAAATCTTTCCTTTTTTCTCTAAAGTTAAAGTCGTTTCTATTAATTATTCATTTTTTGTAGGTGGTCTTGGCTATCAGAAGTTTGGAAAACATTGGTCCAGCACCAGGATCTACAATATAATGCTGTAGGTTGCCTCTGCTCTGAAAGGACTTTCCTTCTGCTTTGCCATTATGTGATACCTTATTTGCAAGCCACGTTTTTATTTCAAGCATGATATTAGTACCTGGCATAGTCAAGTTGGTAGATCTCAGGGATATAATAAAAAAAATGAAAAACAAAAGTTGATTTTACTAAGGACATAAGACCTTACTCATTCTCATAAGGCGGGGGTCATTATGTTGTTTTCAGAATGATGGCCATTACCCAAAAGCTGGGGGAGAACCCTTAAGGTTTATCTCCCTGCTGGATGAGACACTGGGAAGCTTTTGTATTTTTTCATGAAAGATTTTCATTTGTGGAACAAATTTTTGCCCAAGATGTGCAAACACATTTTGCACAAATTACAACTGTTGCTGCCTCATTAGATGAACTTAAGCATTAGAGGAATTGTTTGCATCTTTTTGATCAAAAACCCAGTTCTTGCTGTGTGTGCTGTATGCTTTGCTTAACAAAGGAGAGAGAGATTGGTTTTGTGCAGAGTCTCCTTGTTTGAATTCTAGGAAAATTCATGGGGGGAACTGCTTGTTGTTTTGCTTTCATGCAAGAGGTGAGAAACCTTGCTGTGGCTGGCAATCTTTTCACAGAGTCTATCCATGTTTTGCTTCCCTTTCTCACTGAGGGCAAAGATTTTAGCAAACATTCTTTACATCCCAAGATCCCATAAGCCTCTGAAATCTACCTCTTTGATCATCATTAATCATTCTCATCTTTTTCTGCACCATTTTGAGGGGGCACTTAGTGGAATCTATTAATATCATCAGAGGAAAGAATATCTACTAGAAACCTGCTAGCCACAAACACAGCTAGCTAGAGCCCCAGCAGTCATGATGCCTTGCTGAGCACTTCCTGGGAACCTAGTACATCAAGGCTTTAAGGATAAGTGTAATAGAAAACACAGCTTGCTAATGTTTCTCAGCTCAAAAAGATCAGAACTATTGTTGGACATATAAGCATCAACATGCCATTTCAGAATCCTCTAGTAGAGAAGAAAGCTTCTGCTTTGACTGCACATTTGATTAGGACACAAAAACTGAGCATTTCACAAATGTGTGCCTGTGACCAAAATAACCTGGGGGGGGGGGGGGAAGAGTCTCTAGAATGAGAAGTGAAACAAATCTTTGGAAACAATAACTCTCTCAGTTCGTACTCTTAAATCACACATAGGAAAGGAGCCACAAAACATTCACAAGCACAGACATTCAGGATTGTAATGTGTGCATGACCATGCTGGACTGTCAGATGGATTAAAAGCAAATACACTTGACTGGACATGAATCTTAGCTTTAACAGTCAGATAGCTCAGGGATGCTCCCTTGAACTCATTTTTCTGGATACTTTTGTGCAAGGCTTGAACTTAGAAGCAAGGAAAAAATCCATCTGACTAAAATCGAACTTTTTTTCAGTAAATCCTACTTGATTTCAATTCCAGACTTGAAGAAATGTGTAGGAAGATGCAAGAGATGATTAACAAAGCTTGCAAATTAATAAGCAATTCACAATCGCAAATAGCAAATTCTTTAAAAAAAGGTTGCTGCTATACAAATGCTAACACACACATACACACCAGAATCTTGTGATGAAGTAGTCATGTTTGTGTGGAGGGAATTGGTGTTTGACATGATTTTCATTGATACTTCTGTCTGCTTTCCAGTTCCCTGGGTGATGAAAAGTTCCATGAGGACTGAGTTTTTATTTCTTTTGATTGAAAGAACACTGGAAACTGAGGGCAATTTCAGGATGGTAACTCAGTGGTGTAGTGAATCGTCTCTGGGTTATAGTTTTATAGTTTTTAGGAAATTATCCAAAATGCTAAACCCTATCCCAAAATAGGTTCAGCACCTTGGAGAGTTCATGAAGCAGCTTCATTACCCCACTGACTGCTGAGCCACCAGCTGCCTGAGTATTTCTGAAAGACTTCTTTATTTAAACAGCTATAAGCAGCAATTAAGTGGGGGCAAAAGCAGGGGAAGAGAGCCAGTGTGTTGTAGTAATATGAGCACTGGACTACGACTCTGGAGACCAGGGTTTGAATCCACACTCAGCCATGGAAACCCACTGTGTGACCATCAATAAGTCACACCCTCTCAGCCTCAGAAGAAGGCAAAGACAAGCCCTCTCTGAACAAACATTGCCAAAAAATAAAAATAAAAAAATCTCACAACACGGTTGCCTTATGGTTGCCATATGTCAGAAACAACTTGGAGACACACAGCAACAAGAACAAAAAAGCAGATACTGGCATAAGGTATCAGAGTCACCATACCATAATAGAGAAAGGAAGAATTTCAGCACATCAAAAATACTTTCAGCCAAGTCACAGGTGTCAACCTCTGCTGTTCCAACAAACAGCAAGGTTGTTTCTTTACCCGCCCATGCATTTACTTTACATCTGAGCTGCCTCTTCAACATGGGAGACAGGCAATCACCTTATTCTTCAAGCTCTGGTGAACACGATCATTTGAACACACAAGTTCTTCACTTATCAGGAAGCCATCACCTATCCATTAGCTCCCATCAGCCAACCATTCTAGCCTATTAACCAGCAATCTGCCTAATGAAGGAAATGGTTGGCTAAGTGGTCACAGCAATGCTCTTGCAACAAGATGGAGAGAAAGCTATATTGGCTGAACTGCTTTAAGAGGAAATTGCAAGATTACTGGCGAGGGAGAGGGGCTGGTGATCCAGGAGAAAAGAAAAATAAAATCAGATGGCTGTTTTGCTCAGCATTTTACAAAAGGATGCTCATTTGTGTATGCACATTGCATATGCCAGCATTTTACAAAAGAATGCCATAAAGCCGGTGATTCCTAATGTGCTTAGAAGTCACAATTGGAAGATGGGGGACAAATCCTAACAGCAATAATAATATATGGAAAGGGTGTTCTTGAGGAATTTTTAATACAATTCCCAATTGGAAGTGGTGTGGCTGTTTGTTTTTAAAAATGTTTTCCCTCAGAAGTTCTTCTTAATCAACATCCTATTTAAAACAAATTTGCATTAAGAAAGATTTATGTGGCTTTTCTTTCTGTCTAATTAAGAAAGCAAAGCTGTGACACAGTCTGGAAAAATACTAGGATAAGCAATCCTTTCTTCTGCTTCCTGCTGCCACTTACGCAGGCTTCTATATTGACAGACTCATTATTGAGTCAGTGGCAAATACTACTTAATCCTGCCTAACTTATTAAAAAGTCAGACTCTTGTAATCACTAGAAAATAAGAATACTCAGAGAGCTAATTTAATGCAGGTTAACCTCATCAGATGACAAGCTTAAAGTCCTTAAACACTGAGGGCCGTTGCATGCATGAGAAAGCAACACTCCCAACAATAGTGGCTGGCAGCTTCCATATCAGTGGATGAGTAAATTCACTCCTGGATTTAGTCTTTTCTCTGAGGCAGGAACATTGAAACTCTCTTCCCCATCTTCTAGTAAAGATCTTCTTTTCCTCTGAGTGGTGATCAAGCAAGCTGCTTCAGGGCAGAGTTCAAAAAAAACCTACAGCTCCCCTTCTCTCCCAGCTGTCATGGTCACTGGCCATTCTGGATGCCATTGTTCCTAAAAATGTAAGTTTTCAGCCTCTGGTTCAGGGCTAACAGCATCTACACAAATACCAGTATCCTAGACTGGCTATGTTGGCTGGAATCCTGTTCCAAATGCATAAACCCAGTGGTTATAGTGCTACACATCACAGTCCCCCGCCAACCCCCACTTATTAGGCAGCAGCTGTTGCAACTGATGAAGGTCTTTTCCCCCTTTAAGAGCAATCACTGGTGCAACACACAGAAGCAGGGTCTCTCTTGCAATTCTCTCTTGTCCCAACAATGGCTCACACAAATGTATGTGTGAGAGACCATCAGCCAGCTGCTTCCTGATCAACAGTGGAACAGACCTCCATCAATCACAGTGGTTGCAGTCAGGTAAATGAGGCTGAGGGACACTCATGGTCCTGATGTAATCCCTAAACTAGGGGTTACACAGAGATTATGCATATGAAACAGTCACAGTAGCCTAACTTTAGGTTACACATTTATCACTGTCCACTAGTATTCCAGCTGTTGTTACACAGATGTAGGTAAGTAACATTTCCTGGCCCTCCTTCTAGCCTGCTTTAAGAGCCAGCCAGACTAGACAAGTTGCTTCATAAAGTAGATATATACAATCTGCATTAGGGAATCTGGAAATCGATGTATATTTCTTTATTCTTAATGTTTTCATTGTCTTTATTTATTTTAGTATTTAGTTATTTTCCTTCTTTTTCTTCCAGCTTTTGTTGTTAATCTGTTGTTGTAAATTGTTTCTTTTTCTGCTTTCTTTGTATGTATGTATTTTTAAAATCTTTAATAAAATTTACCTAAAAAAAAAAAAAAGGAGTGAGCAGTCAGAAGGGGTAAAGGAGGTCTGTTTAGCTTCCCATAGTAGTTCAAGGTGGTCACACTTCCAGCCCACTCCCACCAGTGAGCAAGACTGCCACAAGGACTTGCAACAAAGATCCTGCTTCTGACTGTCACAGTCTCACTTGCCCTAATCAGAACCTGAATAGACCTCCTAGATTGAGGAAAGTAATAGTGCCACTCTATTATTCTTTTGGTCAGACCTCATCTGGAATACAGTGTCCAATTTTGAGCGCCTCATTTCAAGAAGGATATTGACAAGCTGGAGCATGCCCAGAGGAGGGCGACCAGAGTCTGGAAGCCATGCCCTATAAGCAGCAGCTCAGGGCGCTGGGTATGTTTAGTCTGCAGAAGAGAAGGTTAAGAGGGGGCATGATAGCTATGTATTTGAAAGGATGTCATATTGAAGAGGAAATGGGCTTGCTTTCCACTGCTCCAGAAACTAGGACAAAGAGCAATGGATTCAAGCTACAGGAAAAGAGATTCTACCTGAACCTCAGGAAGAACTTCCTGATGGCCAGAGCTGTCTGGAAGTGGAATATGCTACCTCAGAGTCTGGTGGAGCCCCCTTCTTTGGAGGTTTTTAAGCAGGGGCTGGATGGCCAACTGTTGGGAGTGCTTTGATGTATGTTCCTGCATGGCAAGGGGTTGGACTGGGTGGCCCCTGTGGTCTCTTCTAACTCTATGATTCTATGATTCCTTCACCTAATTTGACTGCTCTTGAGATGGTCTGGGGTGGCATTTATATAGATTTATAGAATCATAGACCTGGAAGAAACTGCAAAGGCCATCAAGTTCCACTTCCTGCCATGCAGGAATACACCATCAAAGCATTCTCGGCAGGTTATCCAGCCTCTGTTTTAAAAACCTCCAAAGAAGGAGACTTTACCACACTCCAGCACAACACATTCCACTATCAGACTGCTTTTACCATCCAGAAGTTCTTCCTAATGTTTAAACAGAATCTCTTTTCCTGATGTTTGAAGCCATCACTCCATGTTCTAGTTTCTGAAGCAATGGAAAACGGCCTTGCTGCATCCTCTCAAAAATTTAAACATAGTTATCATGCTGCCTTTTAGCCTTTTCTTTTTTAGGCTAAGCATTGCTAGTTTCCTAATTTTACAAGAAGACTAAGTAGCCTGATTGAATACAGCTCAGTTACAGATCCACAACACTGGGCTTACAAATCTATAACTTCAGTACCGAATACCAGCCAAAGTCTTAGAATAATCTGCTGAGTGAAACCAGAAATTGCTATGCCCTTCCATACGTTTTCCTCCTACATACAACTGAGAAATCATGACTCTTATAAAGTTTTCATATCATAGAATCAAAGCTTCGTTTTTGCTACTATTACCACATGGTCTGAGGTCTAACAGGTGCTTAAGGGTCTGCCTCTTTGTATTGTTTGTGAAGAAAGCTTAGTGTTTCATCTTGGACTCTCTTCAGACTTAATTCTGGTTTCAAACATTTTCTTATTCACGCTTTAAAAGTTTAAAAGTAACACTAACTTCTCCAAAAGCTTCCTGCACTTAACATTATTCCTTTACCACCCCATGCGTCATTCTGGGTCAGAAGGGCAAACAATTTGTGAGCACTATCAAATGAGGGCAGTTACAGAAAGTACAAATCCTCCCACTTAATACAAAGACGAGCTGCATTGATTCATTTCATACTGCATTTGAGTTCTTTTGAGATTGCTCTAGGCAGCTGCACTTAAAAACAGCAACAGAATGAATCTAAGTAGACAAGGTCAAACAGAAGAGCTCACTAAGATGGGCTAATTTCATTCCATTTGAAATTCTTTCTAAATTTCAAGATATATACCTGAAGGTAGCATTTAAGTGAGAAAGAGCCAAATGGACACTACTAGGTGGGTCTCAGTTTTTAAGCTTTATGTAGGCAAAACTCCCCTGAAAGTGGAAGCCTTAAATTCATGAAGGCATTGCCAAGATCAGAACTGCAGAAGGGGGTCCTCAGGGCACATTTTAAATGCACAAGATGATAAAGTTAAAATTACAGTGCCCATAACAGCTGTAACTCAGTTATACCACTGATATATAAAGTCATAAACATGATATATAATGTAGTTGGCCTATGGTTCTTGAGGGAACCATAGCTTTTGAATCTCATGATTTTTGTGCATTTAAAATTGGATACTCAGTGGAGGATTATTGTTTACAGCTTGGAGCATTTGGCAATATTTACCACTCTTTCAGATTCACATTTCCAGTGCTGTGGATTTCTCCTTTGTTATTAATTCCAGATTACTTGATCTGCTATAGAAGGCTCGCTCATACATTCATAAGGGGTTCCCTTGGATCTCCTGTTACGATAGCAACTATATTACTTTGGGATGGTATCCATTGCATTCTATTTAATTTTGTTTACAAAGGTAAGTACAATTAAGGTAGATGAAGATCTATCATCTGAAGGGTTTATATTTAGAAGATGGAGACTGCAGGAGGAGCTTAAATTGTCAGATTCAAGACTTGAGAAAAGGAACAATGAACATCTCACTGGTATTATAAATTTGTACAATAAATCTGAAAGAACCAATGTGTGGAGGAAAAGATCCAAGGATTCCAAGTCGGCCAAGCTGGATTACTCTTGGCGACACACACACACAGGTGGAAATACCTGTTACATCTCTGTATGTGGATTCAAGATAATTTGAGAATGAGGTATCCAGTACCTTCTTGTGCAATGAACTCCCCCGCTCCCCCTCAACCAAACACATACAAGTCAACATGTCAGCTACCAGAATGTGTCTTCATGTCCATTTAGTGGCATATAGGCAGCATCTGATTTCATGTCTCCAGTGAAAGCACAAAGAAAATATTTTCTAGACCTTTTCAAGGTCCAGGAAAATGACATCTTCTTGTGCTTCTGACCACTTCTTGTGCTTCTGGCAGTTGACATGTTGACTGCATGCACTGGGGAGGAGGAGATGGAGGCAGACTGGCAGAGCACTGAACTTTGCTAAACTAATTTAGAATTATGGCCTCAGCCACCAAGTAAACCACTTTAGACCTTAAGGAATCCAACACACTTTAGATTTCAAATGATTCTGAAGAAAGACAATTGCATTTCCACATCCAAACATTTTTAACATGGGGGGAGAGCAACAAAATTCACCCCAAACATACACACACATATATATATATAGGGGGGGATTCGTGTGTGTTGCGCCAATGGCATTTCTTAGCTCTTCCCAAGCTAAGCTCTTCCCCTGTTCCTCCACTATGTCGTACTGGGAATCACACACTTAACCTGATGTTCTCATAGTGTTACAATTCCAATTAGATTTTGCTATGAGATGATACCACCAAATCCATTCAGAGTGGGAGAGGATGTAGTATGCCAATTCTGGCTGCATACTTTATCACCGCCACTCCATCACATACCCTCATAGGAAAAAGCAGGGACAAAAAAGGGCATGAAAGCTCTCATCAGAAGCACATTCATCATAAAATAGCAGTCAAGTCCTTCTTTCATTCTTCATGGAAAGTTGATCTGTCATACCTTTGGCCCATCTAGTCCAGTATATTGTCTACATTGGGTGTATAGACAATTCACTGGCTCTCGAGGATTCTTCATAGATGAATCTTCAGTTCTCTCCAGGATTCCACATGGGAGAATCTTTCAGCTGTCTCTTGAGTTTTCAGGTTTTGAAACTGGGACATTTTTCAAGCAGAGCATGTGTTTTGTGCTTGAACTACAACCATCCATCTGAGCTGCCTTTATCATTTTAATGGACCACAGAGTCAAAAAGGCTTTGAAGAAATGACTAACAAAATTAAGGATGTGTTCCAGATTTATATCTAGTACAGTGCACTCTCCATATTTGCAGGGTTTCCATTCCAAGAATGCCCACATAAAAGAGAAAACGTGAATGTGCATGTCCCATAATACTAAATGGCGGTAATGTGCGCATGGACACTTCAGTGCACCATTATTTTAGGCACAGGACACAACACAGTCACAGTTGCTCAAATTCACACATCTGGACATTGCAAGTAAGGACAATCCACTGTATAGCATGCCTGCTGTGCTATTATTGGCTCCCATTAATGTTAATGTACCTCTATAGCACATTAATTTACATCCTTCAGTCTATTAAGGCTTACTTCATATGGTTAGGCCAATCTAATACCACCAGTCTGAGTCAGCAATGCTTTATTAATTTCTCTGCTATAATGAAACGAACAGGTGTCTCTGCTGCTGCCACAAGCTCCAGATCGGCACAAACAAACAGTTATACAAGAACTTCTCTTCCTCAACAATCTTGGTTCAGTTCCAAAGTTTTCCTCCAGCATTTATTTTGCTGAAATCACATTCCATTACTGTAATTCAGGGGTTAGGCAACCACTCTTCTAGCACCTCCAACCTGCTGCAGGTGACGCCCTCCTTCTCCCTACAAAACTTCAGTGACAGATGTGTCCCAATGAACCGGATATAGTCCAGAAGAAGAAGTCATTTTATATTTGCCTTGTGGTCTGCAGATCTTGTTTTTAGAAGATCAAGCTTCCTGAAGGCTTCCATGTTGGGGGAATGATGGGAGTTTCAGTCCCCATGGAGACACAGCGAAAAAGAGGTTCTCAGCAAACCGACAGCAGCAACCCTGTTCCCAAGAAGGATACTCACACGGAAAAGCTTTCTTCCAAACAGGAGGCACTTTATCTTAGCTTCAAGGCTCCGATATGTACATGAACATAATACAGACTGACAAAAGCTTACGCTAAGCACGGGGTTTGGTCAACCAACAAAATGAACTGGACGTTGCTGCCTTATATACATATTTACAACCAATGAGCTACAGGGGTCTGCACACCTCCCTGTACTCTTTGCACACACTTCAGTATCTGATGCAATGTCTTGCAAGACACACAGCTGGAGTACGATGCAATGCCTAACAGTGGTCTGGGCATTTTCCCAGGGTTCCATGCTTTGAATCCCTGACATTCCACGAGTATATTTTTTTTGTTTTGAGAACATCCATCCATCCATCCATCCATCCATCCATCCATCCATCCATGTATCTATTTGAATTGCAGTGATGGAAGTGAGTAGATAGAAGAAGCCACAAAAAACTGAGATGCATGCAGTCCATATGCTGACTCCTTTTGTTGTAATTCTCAGCCTTTACTGGGACTTACAAAGGAATTTTCAGAGTAGATCAACCATAATCAACATATTTGAATCTAGGTCTAAGCTCCCTCTCCAACGGCTTCATTTTTCACCCCACATCTTATCATGGATTGTAACACGGAATCTCAAGAGCAACTAACACCCCCTTTTCTGCTTTGCCACAATGAAGATCTTAAAGGGCACTTACCTACCACCCCTAATTCAAGGATGTGTCACTGGGGACCCTCAGACGTTGTTGGACTACATTTCCCATCAGACCTAGCTACTTTAGCCAGTGTTCACAGGTGATGGGAGCAGTCATTCAGCAACATCTGGAGAGCTACATGTTGCACACCCTTGTTGACTAAGGTTAGGAACATTCATTTAGGACAGTGGTTCTCAACCTGTGGGTCCCCAGATGTTTGTGGACTTCAGCTCCCAGAAGCCCGAGCCACTATGGTCAATGCTCAGGGCTTCTGGGAGCTGAAGTTCACGAACATCTGGGGACCCACAGGTTGAGAACCACTGATTTAGGAGGGCTGAAACAATGTCTGATGTACCCTTGCCTCTATTCCCATGATGAAATTTCTTTTCCAAATCTTTTTAAAGGAGCCACATCTATATGAGACTAGTTCCTTCCAAGGACAATTCCTTTTGTTCAAGCCTAAGCTTTTACTGCAGAATGTTGAGCTAGTAGGTTTCCCCCATTTCACAGTCCTGAAACTGAAAGAGGCATTTTATTGACAAAAAGCAGAGGGGAGGCAAGAAAAAAATCAAAAGGCTAGTCAATTGGGAAAAAAACAAAAGTAAGACAAAGGGCTAACTGGTTTATTCTGACTCAGCATTGACTGGAGAATTCTGAAGCTGGCTCTAAAGCTGAAAAACATTTTGGCTTAAAGTTGTGGTATTTGTATTCATGCACAAACAAGCAAGGTTGCTGGGCAGCATCAATTCATCAGCACCATGGACAGTGTATCCTTTATTTATTTATAAATAAAAAAATAAATAGATAGATAAGTAAGGAAGGAAGGAAGAAAGTAAGTAAGAAAGAAAGAGCCCAGCCTGACCCTTCTTAATAGAAAAGGACACATTTAAAATACTTCTGAGGCTGGGATAAGGA
Organism: Iguana delicatissima; assembly: GCA_948472985.1. Taxonomy (NCBI): domain Eukaryota; kingdom Metazoa; phylum Chordata; class Lepidosauria; order Squamata; family Iguanidae; genus Iguana; species Iguana delicatissima. The sequence continues at coordinate 287,619 of CAOKZL010000320.1, read as the reverse complement.
AGGAGCTGTGAGACAGAAGTAATCTCCACCAATTACCCTTGTACTGCAGTAGAGATCAACTTCACTTGTAAAGTTTGATCCAGTCAATAGGAAACAGCCTTTGAAGCTGACCCTTCCACATTCTTTTGAATGAGCTGCCAATAAACAGGGCAGGAAAGAAGATAGAAAGCAAAAGGGACAAGGATCTGGGATCTGCTAGTTAGCTAGAATATCGGAAGTCTTCTATCTGTAGCTCAAGTTGGGATGAGCATAAAGGTAATCATTTTAGTTCATGAGGAATTACCAAAATGAATGCTTCCTTGCTTGCTTTATTTTTTCACTCATTCATCCATTCATCCTGCCTTTCCTTCCCAGAACTGGGCCTCAAGACGGCTTACACACTTAAAATATTATTGTTAAAAATCTAAGTTATCTATCTATTGCATTAAAAGTAATTTAAAACACATCACTTTTTTAAAAAATAAGAAGTATCACAGCATTCTATTAAAAACCCTTTCCTTAAAAATACTCACTTAATGAAATCCTGTTGAAATAAAATATCCTTAGGCTGCCAATGGAAGGATGACAAGGAAGGGACCCATTTAATCTCCTCAGGAAGGACAGAAGCACATGAAGTAGTCAGGAAGGATGTGAGCAGTCCCCAAGATGGCTCTTAATTGCTTCTTGGGCCATATCTTTATTAGTCGCAGCCAAAAGTCCACAAAAGTGTGCAAGCTTCCAAGTTCCCCAGAAAACTCTATTACAGTAAGTGGTTAAAAAATGTTGAAAAACCAGAAAGGGGGTTTGTGGAGTTGGACTTGATGGCCCCTGTCGTCTCTTCCAACTGTATGATTCAATAAATAAATAAATATCCCTGTGTTGTGGCTATGAGGTCTGGAGCTAACCTTTGTCCTGAGAGAGATCTCAGACTGAATACGTCATTGACTAAACAGGTGTCTGTGTTTTAAGTGAGACCTTACAAAGCAAGCTGGGAAGAAACAGCAATGGCTATTCCTCATTTCTCCAGACACAAGGCTGACTGCAGCTTCAGGTCCTGTCACTGATTTGGGTGAAACACACACAGTTTCAAATGAGCACAGAACAGGACAGTCCTTATGTCAACAAAGGTAGACCTAGCATCTACCAGTAATTCAGTCAGTCTCAAGAGTACTGGAGAATTCAAAAGCTTACAGACTTTTGTGATATTTTAGTAGTCCTCTTTAAAAATATTGCCCAACCACTGGATTTAGGTTGAAAAAAAAAGTTATTTAGTCTTAAAGAAAGAGAACAGACAATAGCAGTGGTGGTTGGAGATTTCTATGATAGTGGAATAGTGAATCCACTCTGGACTTTAGCCCAAACTTCAGAGGCACTATCCAGGGTGTTAAATCCTATCCCCTAAATAGGTTCAGCACCTCAGATAACTCCTCTGAAACTCAGTCTATTTAGACTGTTAAAGCAATGAGCAGCTGGATTTTTATGTACCCAAAAATTGTACCAAAATATACCTTTAGCATTCTGTATCACAACCATCAAAGCAGATTTTTCCTTGCTCAGCCTTGAAGCTCACTCAGTTATTTTCAGCCTAATCCATCTTATGGGGTTTTAGTAAAGATAAAATGTGGTGAGTGACAGTGAGGAAATCTCTCGCATTCCCCCAAGTAATGTGAAGCAAAAGTGTGGGGAGAAAACCCCATGAAGTAATAAGTAAAATGTAAACTCAGTCTAACGGATTAGAGACACAACAGGAGTTATTGCAGCTTGGTGCAGTAGTGATGTATTCTCTCTAGTGGTATAGCAATAGCAATAGTAGTTACATTTCTATACTGCTTATCAGTGCAAAGCACTCCCTCAGCAGTTTACAATGTAGCTAATTGCCCCCAACAAGCTGGGCTCTCATTTCACCAACCTACAGAAGGATGGAAGGCTAAGTCAACCTGGAGCCCTGCAGGATCGAACTCAACAACATTGTGGCTACAGTATCTGCATTTAACCACTGCGCCACCAGGGCTCACATGGTATCCCATGTACCAATTATGGGCCCTTTTACGCTGCACAATTATAGCAGCATCATTCCATTTTAACTACCACAACTGCATTGTATGGAATCCTGGGATCTGCATGTTAAAGAGAGCTATTTAGAATTCTTAGCCAGAGCTATAACATTTCACCAGACTACACACTCCAGGACTCCATAGGATGTTGCCAAACAGTTAAAGTGGGATTGTAGTACTAGTTATACCTGTGTAGCGTGAGAGGTTTCTGTGTCAGAGGAGTATTTTCTAAGTCTGCTGTTCACAATTCACTTCACTTGAATATTGTGTGTTTTGTTTTGTTTTTTGTTTTTCATTTCAATCCATATTTTAGAAACAAGAGAGAGCTGGGTCAATTCCCCCTTCTTTTACTCACACCAATTTAATGGTTCAGTTCTGTGTACATAGCAATGACTTCAGCCAGAGTAACTCAGGCACATAGATATGGTGACCTCGTTGGCACCCTCAGCAGGCTATCCCGTATCTGAAGAAATGGACATCTGAAGATTTCAATCACAGTAGTTCTATGTGGCAGTTTATTCCCCCAAGGTGACTTAAAAGAAAGTGAAACGGTCAGTTTGAATGATGGAAAGCACTGGAGAGTTTTAGACAGTGACAGAGAATTCATTGTGAACGTTCTATTGGCTGCAAGCAATATTTTGCAGCCTACTTTATATTTTAGGGAAGGGGAGCGGGAAGTTTACAACAGTAAAGAACATATGCAGAAAAGATGACAAGGAAAATAGCTGGAGCTGAGATTTCAGCACAATGGAAAGGAGATTGCCAGGTTTAATCTCATATTTGGAGGCAGAAAACAGAGCTGAACAAAGGCAAAAAAAGACATCTCAGCGTAATTAAGTGAAGGAAGAAAAGCAATATATGAGTCTATTAGGGAAACAAAAAGAGACAAGGTTTAATTTTCACAAAAGGAAAAGAAGCACTTGAATGGCTGGAAATGCATTTAAAGGGATGCCTGTAACTCTATATATTTGCAACATACCGTTATGCTGCAAAAGCAATATAAAGAGTTATACTTCATTTACAGTAATAACAGGGCCTTGTCAAGCATTCACATGCAAGAATGGTGAAGGGCAACAAGCAGGTGGATGTGTTATCACCGTGAACTGGCCTGGCTTTGGTAGATATTAGGTATCATTTTGATATCACAATTCGGCCACATTTTGCCACCCTCGGACAAGTGTTTTTGAGGCCCCCAAACAAGTACAGAGCTAGGCATGGCTATTAATTGCTGAAACATTCCTTTCTCCACCTAGGCAAGCCAGACACAGCCAGATCTTGCTTTAGGAGACCTCCCCAGACAAAACACTTCATTAAGGATGCACGCTACTACAAAGAGCCCCCTGCCCCGAGCAGGCACCCTGATGAGCTAGAAGCTCAACCGCCCAGGCATGCTCCATCTGCGTACTGGTCATTTCATTGTCAATTCGAACTTAATCATGTTAAATTCTGACCTTTTGGAGACTTTGTCTCTCACCCAGACCTCATTGTTCTCTCCCAAGTACAGACTAGCCCATGGTCATACTTTCCCTATATAAACCCCAAGTTCCGAGAGCTTCCTCGGATCGCTCTGAACTTCCACCCCACCTTACTGCTGCTATGTCCGCCGAGCTTTCCCCTCGGTCTCCATCCAAGACTGTGTATCTACGGACTGCATCACTGATCTACCCCGGGCTTCGGACAGGTGTAGTATCTCCCACTTCAACAACCCCTCTCAATATCCCGCTATCCCGCTAACACCTTTATTTTCCATAGTTACTTATGTGAATGTGTTGCATACACTGTTTGCCTGTATTTAATAAAATCACTGTTAATTTCATATTTTGGGTGTGCTTCTTGACTGACCTGACCCTGTATACATAGGGTTACAAGATCCCCGCTAAGTTACCCTGCCTCTCGTTAGCTTAAAGCGAGTGCTCCAGTTAATTTCCCTATTTTTGCTTCTTGTTGTTTGGTTATTTGGGCACCCCTCCTGGGACCCCCAGTTTACAGGGTAACAGATGGCAAGCACAGGCCATACCAGACAGTGCCCAAACTGCCAAACTGGCAACACAGAAGGAAAACCTGGTGGCCCTATTCAGCAACAAGAGAGCTGGGTGAAGTATATTTAGTCAGTAACACCTCATGATTTCACAAGAACTCTGATTTATCCTCTCAAGAAAGAACACCCTCGAAGCTCCTAAGCTGGCCCCAAATATGAGGTGAACCATGACATCCCTAGATTCTCCTTCTGCTAAGCCCACTTTTCCCCTCAGCAAGCAACACGATACATAGTACGCAGTCCAATTCCCACTTTTCTTCCTGCATCTCTTACCAAGGCAATGTTTTGATTGCAACAAGGGCCAGAAGAGGCTCCTGGCAGGCTGAATTTTTAAAATTTCTTCCATTGATAGCCATTTTCCTCCAAAAATCTCAAGGCATCACACACTGTCCTGCTCCCCATTTTATCTTCACAACAGACTGAGAGGTAGGCTAGGCAAAGAGAAAAATGTCATTCATATTCGACTGGGACTTTGAATCCCAGTCCTACCTCATCCTAGTCCAAAACTTTGACCATGATGCTACATGCAGACAACAAGTAGCCCCCTGGTAAATGCAGTTTTCCCAAGAGTATCCAACTATATCATTGGTACTTGGGAAAACTACATATCTCTAAGGTCAGCTTAGTGTGCTACATAGCAAGGCATCATGTATCTGAGGAGATATTTTCCTCCTTTTCTTGATCCCACTGTTGTCTGCAACATCTGGCCGCTGGGGGTATATCCACGGAACACAGTTATATCAGATTCATAGCATTTTAAGCATAATGGTCCTTCCAAGAGAAACCTGGCATCTGTAGTTTGGTGAGATATTTAGACTTCTCTGCTTGAGAGCCGTAGACACTCCCAGAAAATTTTGAATATTCTTTTTTCTTTATTTGTATCCTGCCATTCTCTCAATGTGGACCAAGGTTGCTCATGCAACCCCAACAAACACCAAATCTCAGGGTTCTGTACAATGGAGCCATAACAGTTAAACTGGTATGAAATGGACAGAACTGTGTGGTGCAGACGCCCCCCCAACATTGGAATTCTTGCTCTGCCAGAGAAGAGAGCAAGGGAAGGGGCAACTATCTTTCCTCTTTCCACACAAAGCCACACCCATGCCAGGAATAGGAGAGTGTCTGGGAGGCTCACAAATTCAAGTTGCCTCAAAAGTAAGTCACACAATTTCTCATCTTTTGGAAAATAGCTCAGCTTAATTCTTTTCCAGTCCCATGCAAGCAGGAAATAGGAATTGATCCATCATCCACCATAACTGACCCAAGAAAGCTTGCCACCAGCTACCAACTCTTATGAATCTTACTGGTAAGCTCTCTCCTCAAAATGCTCATCAGCCATTTTGGATCATAGAATTATAATATTGGAAGGGACTAGTCCAGCCTCATATCTTACAAGAAGAAATGGTTAAAGCACTCCTGAACAATGGCCATCTGACGTCTAATTAAAGCTTTCCAGTGAAGAAGAGTTCACCACATTCTGAGGGAGTCCATTCCACAGTCAAACAGCTCTTAGCATCAGGAACTTCTTAATGTGTAAGTGGAATCTTTCTTTTTTCAATCTGAATTTAGGCAGATTTTTTTTTTTACCTGATTTGAATCCATTGCTTTGTGTCCTAGGACCATTTCTCCCCTACACTGTTATAGTGCTATTATTATTCCACTTTCAACATCCTGTGGAATTCTGGGGTTTGTAGTTTCCTGAGACCAAGGAGCTCTCTGGCTGAGAATTCTAAAGGCCCCTCCCCAAACTGCAAATCCCAGGATTCCAGAGGATGCTGAAAATGGAATGAACAGGGTGCTATATGCAAAAACTATAATAGACTTATATATATGTTTCAGGAATCACATGTCTATAATCCTGACCAGGAAGTTCAAACAACCAATGGCTAAACATTTGAATTTGGAGCACCACAGCCTCTCTGATTCCTCAATGTTTGCAACTGAAGTGCCATCTATTATTCAATTATTTTGTAGAAATGGGGAAAATTTGTGGATTCATAGATTAAGAAGTGTAAAACTCCATGGCCTCAACCTGGAGGATAATCCTTCTAAAATTTTCATCCACTTTGGAACACACCATCCTCCACATTTTTAATAACCACATTGTATACAGCTCAAATTTCTTATAAGCAGCTGAAGAAGGCAGAAGCTCATCTTCCTAGAATGCTTTAACATGCTATATCTCTGTCTATACAGATATAGACAGAACATCTAGGTATAGATTTATTATTTAAAGGTATAAATATATAAATATAGTAATTAGCTGCTTGACACAAGTAGAACTTATGTCAAATACAGACTTGACATAAGTTCTACTTGTTTGTTTTAAAATTATCATATGTGCATGTATATAGATAATAGATATGGAGCGAATAGAGACTGAGAGAGAGAGATTGTGAGAGAGACTTCACATAATGTGGAACTGCATTCTGTGCTTTGAGATTGGTACAGAAAAGAACCACAAACAGAGAATGGGCAATTTCTGCACTGCAGATATGAAAACACAGTGTTTAGCTTACCAGAGAATTAAAGACATCACGTATGGTTTTATGGAAGCACCTAGTCAGCAAAGAGATTACTGCGTGGCAATAAGAGAAAGAGTGAAACAGAATAACTATAGAATCTTGGGTAATGACAAACTCATGTTCAGAAGAAGAGCAGTCTGTAGTTCTTAAGCTGTGCTTCCGATCAACCCCAACCACAAGGGCACATTTTTGAGGGATAAAGTTATTTTTGCTGAGTTCCCTCTTTCTCTTCCTATTACCAACTTCTACACTGTGTTCAAGGGTTACCCAACCCTAGGAGCAGATTTCTAGGGGATGAAGAGGTAAGAGAGAGGAAGCGATAATTACCTAACCTCTTCTAGGAGAAATATCTCCTAGATCAAGAGTTTATCCATGACTGGAAATGTATAATTTGACATAACCCACAGGGCATGGGGTGAAGTGCATATAAACCACAGACACAGATGATCTCATTCCAGCATTTAGAATGTTACTATTTTTTTTAAAAAAAAAATCTGGTTACTCAGATTGCTCTGGTCACACAACAGGTTGTTACATGTAAAAGTTATTGCAGTATGGATTGGTAAGTCATGGAGTTTTTCATTATTGAAGAGTTTGTTACTATTGTGTCTTTGAAAAAGACATGAAGTATAGGAAAATGCTCTCTAGTTCACCCAAATGGTCAGTTCAGGCATTGTACCTAGGAAATTCTGAGAAAAACATAGAAGGCAATACAAAGTATTCCTTCCCTGGCAATTTTTTCCTACCCACATGTCTTGGACTACGCTCCCCTCATACAATCCAATGGTAGATGGGATGTTCATCTCTCTAAAATATGTGGTTGGTGACACATTTCCAGCTTTCCTATTAGGTTCGGGCAATTGATTCTGCTGAATGCTGAATAATGAAACAGATTGGACCAATTTGGACTCCACCTCATAGCAGAATGACCCAGTTTAATTCCAGAGTAGACCACCAGAGATATGGACATAAAGGCAAGCAGAGCTGCCGGCGGCAACAACAATGCATTTCCAACTAGATAAGGAATACACTAAGGTAGCATGATACAAAGATGGTTGCTGGGCTGTGCTCATTAACAATTTGCTATGTGGAAACAGAATCTCACTAGCAACCTTCAATCCAAATCTAATGGGACAGGACTATATGAGGTCACTGAAGTTATCTATAAGAAGTTATCTTCGTGCTGTGTGAGTAGCAGGTCATGACAGAGCTGTGGTGGGGGTGCACCTTTGTTAATTGTCATCTGAGTTGGTCTCAGTGAGAATTTTAATTTTCTCCGATTTTGTTGAATAGCCTTGGTTAAGCTTGTGTTTGCCTTTCTTCATAATTTGTCTCTGTAATTCTCTGTGTATTTTAGACAGTGAAACTTATTTTCCCCAGCTCACTCTAATCGCCCCTGTTTATTACTACTTATATGTTAGATAGAAGTCAGGCAGAGTGAGCCACCACAGAAAGATCCAAGACTATTCTGAGATGGGAACAGATGTGAGGATTACCATATGTCTTTACTGCAAGCAGGATGTGAGCTAGAGCAAACAGCCTTACAGCACTCAACATAAGGCAGCATCAAGCTGACAGAGAGTGAAAAGTTCCATCAACCAAGCAGCAAGGACAAGACACACAGGGCAGGAACTAATGGCATTGGCAGCCATAGCTTCCCTCTACCCCCTCCACCCCACCCCATAAGACATTTAGGAAGGTAACCCTGGAAGGTATGGGGTAGAAGAGCATGGGATTATGAAAGGTTTGTTTCTTATGCCAGGCAAGATCATCAAATGCCTTAAAAAGGAAAAGGAGGACATTCAGGAAGGTTTCTGCTGGTGACTGCTGGCAATACGTAGAGCATGCTCTCATCATCTCCTTCCAACTTCCTAATGCTGCATCACTAAATCTCATGGTTTATTTGCTGTTAAAAGAGCACTTTTTCTTCATTTTGTTATATATTTTAAGTTTCAGTTATACAATATGATAATGATAGTGAAAGTTATCTCTTAAAGTTATCCGTTGATATTTAACTGAATTGGTTGCCTAATGTTCCAGGGAAGGGGGTGACACTGAACAACATGAAATGAACCTCCAAATCTAAGCAGTCAACAACAGGTTTTTTTAAAGGGAAAACAGCAAACATTTCAGGTACCTAACAGAGAAAGAACCTAGAACTACCTGTCTGAGATCGGGCTGGATCAATCCCTTCTTTAGAGTCTATCATGTCTCTAAATATGTTGTGCGTGTGTGAAAAAAATTAAAAAGCTATAGCCATGTTTGATTTTCCAAAGTAAATCAGTGGGGAAAGACTGGTGATGCAGATACATGAATTATGATTTGGATCGCAGGTCCAGATTAGAGTAGGTTTGGTTTGGTTTGCATTGATTGAAACAGGGACAAATCCAAATTTCCAAACTGTACTATAAACTGAATCAGGCGACCAAAGCACACCACTTTTGAGCAAACCACTATTTGCAGCAGTCAGACCAGCAAGGCAGCCCTCTTCCCAGCCATCCCTGATCCTCCAGGTGCTATAGTGAGTCTCTCCCCTCCTCATTCTTTTCTCTCTTTTTTAGTGGCAGCAGCAGTCTCTTTTATTTGGGAAGAAGAAAGGAAGCCAAAAAAAGACAAGCAAACTTCTCATAAGCACATGTTTTCAGTATGTGCCCCCTCTCCCCCTTTGATGCTTGCCCTCTTCCTCCACCTCCTCTACTCATCAGTAGTTGTACAACACCCTACAAAGAGACAGCATGAGGCAGTCACCCCATGACCATTTTTTCTCTGAATCAGAACATAGCTAGTGATGTGTAACAGGCCAGTTCTGTTCCACTAAAAAGTGATGAATTACTACCATAGTTGTTAGGGAAAAAAAGGAACACAATTCAAGTTCATTATTGCACTTAAATATCCTAAAGGCCCCAGGCCCTTTCTGATCTTGGAAGCTAAGGCACAAGTCCTGTAGTTCTTGGATGGGAGACTGCCAAAGAATGCCAGGTGCTATAGGCTATATTTCAGAGGAAGGAGCAAAACCACCTCTGAATATTCCTTGCCTAAGAAAACCCTATGAGACTCACAGGTTCACCCTAAGTTGAGAGGGGACTTGAAGGCACATACACACAGATATATGCTGCAAAAGGAAGCCTGGTATCAAGGTTACTTGTTCAAAGAAGTTACTTCCTAGTTCTCACAGATTTATGAAAAAGTACCTTCATATGAGCTAGAATCCAACCAGCATACTAACAATAAATCTCATTCCATAAAACATCTGTGTAAGGGAGTTACACTAGAAAGAGCCACTGTCAGATGTGAAGCAGCCGTACGATTCAGCCAGTAACTGTTTCTAAAAAATTTTGTGCAGTATCCTACATCAAGTACTTAGTTAAGTATATGGAACAGAGGCAGGTGAGAAAATCTAGATAACTGTTCTGTGTTCATGATTGTGATAGTGTAGTCATGATAGTAACCTGTTACTGCAGCCTAGGCCTACCTGGAGATAGCACCTGATATCGTTTTTGATATCAAACCATTCGGCTTTCCCCTACCACCCTGCTCCACATGTTTGTGAGGCCACCGAACAAGCACGCAAACAGGCACGGCCGATAATTGCTGGATACTCCTTTCTCTACCTAGGCAGGCCAGACATAGCTGGTTCGTCGTTTCAGGGACCTCTCCGGCAAACACCTCATTAAGTATGTGCGATACTAACAAAGGCTTCCTGCCCCAAGCAGGCTACTGGACAAAGGTTGTGCTGTCCACTGGTAAGCACCGCACATTTGCGTACTGGCTACACTATTGTTAAGTCAGCTTTGACTCAATCATGCAAAGACATTGTCTCGCACCCAAAACTCATTGTTGTCCCCGAGTAAGGCAGAGCCTGCAGTCCCAATTCACCCTATAAAAATCCTTAATTCCGAGACATTCCTTGGATCGCTCGGCCCGCCCAGAGTTCCACCCCGCCTTGCTGCTGTATCATTTGGTGAGCTCCCCTCAGCTAATCGAGCTGAGTTTCTCCTCTGCACCCCGGATTCTTCTTCAGATCCAGGACGACAAGACAGGTGTCGTATCACCCATTCTCCCCAAAAATCTCTATCTTAAACTCAATCTCTAATCTCGTAGTTAGCTGTGTGACTGTGGTGCCTTTAATATTTGTTTGTATGCAATAAAACATTATTTCTATTACTTTAAACCCATCTGGCTGCTTGACTGACCTGACCCTGTAGACATTGGGTTGCAAGATCCCGCTAAGTTACCCTGCCTCTCGCTAGCTTAAGTGAGCGCTCCAGCTAATTTTCCCCAAAATTGTGTGTTGTTGTTTGGTTATTTAGGTGTCCCTCCTGGGACCCCCAGTAAACAAGGTAACAAACCCCCTCTCCCACTGCAAACCAACTTTACCAGGCATCAGCTGCATGAGAAGAAAGAGGACCACTCTGCCAGTAATTGGTACATAGGTAAGTTAAGTTTTTGTCAAGTTTGATGGGCGTTGAGCCAGGAGAGATTATTAAGTATATTTAGTTAAGTACTTGATGTTGAATACTGGCCCTTCTAATCTGCATGGCAAAAAATTGGTTTGTTTCGAGTTCCAGTTGATATTGTATGTCTTTTTTTTAAAGCTGTTGATTACTTTTCTGGGAAGAGCAGAGGAAAACAAACCTTGAGTGAAATTATTTTTCTATAGATTACCTACCTTCAAAGCCAGGAGAGACATAGTGGCTGTTTTTGGTTTTTGCTGTTGTTTTTTTTTTTTTTTTTTAATGAAAGCTACAAGAAACCTCTTCTGGAAAAAAAATATGAAAACAAACAACTTTATCTGTGACACAGATTCTGTCACACTGCTATAGTGGGAACATTTAATGACAACTGGCTCCAGCAAAATTGATTTTTGTCTTCAAACATTTGGACAGGAAAAGATGGATATAATTTTAATTCACTTTAAACCAAATCACTTAACACAGAGTACCTTTCCAAGACCACTGGGGAGATTTGTGAAAAGCTGTGCTATTTTTATCCAATAGGCAGCAACTTATGTTACTCCAAAGGAACTTGGAAATCTTAAAGGGTAAAATTCAGTTTCCAGGAGTAATTATTTTGATACCCAGATAAACTGAACTATCCTTAACCATAACATTAATGTGTTGCAATGGTACAAATCTATAGTACAAAACTTCAGCTTACTTAAAGCTCCAATAATATACAACAGAAGTGTGTATCCTGTAACTCGTGAGCCACCTGTGACTCCCATGGCTATTGCTCAGCCACACTGTTTTCTACTTTGATCCCCACTCCCAAAAAAGGTGAATCATGCCTCTAGAGGTATGACTCTCTTCTAAAACAAGTCGGAAGGTCCAGAACTCTTCAAAAGGAAAAGTGCTTTATAGAAAAATCACAAATGACTTTCCAGTCTCTCAGTTTCATTTGGAGGAACTGGTGAAGACCCCACAGGGTCCAGGGATACAGCCCCTGGAGTCAGCCCACTATTGGCCTGGCTGTAAACCCAATTCTACTTAATGGGGCCTCTCAGTAGGCATGTGCAATTTTTAACTATAAAGGAATTAATGGCAAGCCTTCCTTTCAACCTTAGGCATGGTTATCTTTGTGAAAGTGCTGAGAAATCTGTTAGAGAAACTTTGTTGCTTCCCAGAATGCCTGGTTGGCAGCCATGCCAGTTTAAAAGGTCTGAAATTGATTTACATACAGAGTGTTGACATCTCCTTCTTGCTAATTTAATTTGGGCTCTGCTTTAGAATCAATTAAGGAAGACTTACATTATAAGCACATCTTACTGAACACATTGCCCCTCATTCAGTTAATATCGCAACTGAAAGCCATTTGTCTTTTCCACCAAGGCTTGCTCTTGGTGGTATATATTAATATATAGCTGTTTCAGTCATACATAATATCACCTTAAATAATTTGTCTATGGTAACATCACTTACCTGAAGGAGCAGAGTGCTGTTATATTCATGTTGTAAATGAGGAAACAAACTGTTTCCACCTAACAAATTAGGAGCTAGGTTAAAGAGGCATCAAGATGGGTAGAACCAATACTCTTTGCAGTCTTGAATGAAGCCATGCAGAAGAATGATCATGGACAAGATAATGAAATAAAAACATCTTTTGCTACTTGTAGCCAGAGCTTCTTGATTTATAGTTGAAGGTTCTTTCTTGTGTTACAATTTGTATTCATCAAGGTACTGGTCCTGGAAGTCTCTCCAGTGCTGAATATCTTGATAGCATGGGATGATTTATACCAGTTACTCATACTGAGCTGCATGTCCGTATGCCAAACTGTTCTCTAATCCACCTTGATGTGGGATGAAATATAGATATAAATCAGCACTTGAAAATGTTAGCATTGCTGCTAACACCTTAATAATAAAATGTTGAAAAAAATTAATTCATTAATGTCAAGCTGTTAATAATTATAAAATTAATTTGGTGTACTAATCAGCATTAATGCATTATTATTATAGGTTTGTTTCTTAAAAAAATCAGTTAAACCAAACATGGCTATTGTTCCTCACCCCAAAAGTAATAAGTTAAATAACGTTAAACACTGTTATCTGAAATAAAATTAATGTTGGTATTTCAAATAATGAATTTTAAAATAATTGTTGAACTTTTTAATGAGACAAAAATTTAAAAAAAACCTAGGACATAAATTTAGTAAACTGCATGTTTGGGTGGCTAAAATTCCCCAGGGAATTTAGGGGATGGGAAAAATTCACTTAAGACTACAACACACGGTAACACACTCCACCCCTCTCCCTCCCTCTCCCCCTCTCTCTCTCCCCTCCCCACTCCCCACTCCTACAGAGAGAGAGATTCAAGTTGCCTATATATTACTTAAATTCTTGCTGTTATCTGCATTTAGGTCAGCTTTGACGGATGGTGTCCTATCATCGGATTTCCTTGGCAAGATTTATTCAAAGGAGATTTGGCTAAGAGAATATCCCTTACCCTAGGTCACCCAGTGAGTTCCCATGACTGAGGCCCTGACTACAAGAAGGTGTCATACCACTAGAGGAATGTGTTATTCCTGATCCAGGATCTGTGCCATAGCACAACATCATCGCTAACCAGCAGCTATTGGGTTGCAATGCATTCAAAATCCACCCTTTTTCAATGCTGGAAATAATCCAGTAATGACCCCTTTCCTGCAACAATCCTTTCAACTGTGGGAGTGCAGTTTCTCAATAGTGCGTGATAGCACTTTCTTCCATAGCTGATCCTGGAGTGGTGGGGGGGAGTGTTCCCAGGTTGTCCCTCCCTCACCTACACTCATGGCATGGTAGGTTCAAAATCTGTCACCTCTCCCTGCTTATTTTAAATTTCTCCTTTGAGTTGATTTTTTAATTTTGTTTTAATAATTTTTTTAGCATTATAGCACAAAAAACACAATAGTGTATGGGCATGTCATGATGTTCCAACATTGCAACACTAGTACAACTTACCAAAAAATAAAAAAAAAATGAATCACAAGCTGTGGGGTGGAAAAAAGGCAAAGAAAAACACTCACCAATAACACTGTAATGCAGTGGGAACATCAGTAGCAATGCTACTCATCCATTGAAGTCAAAAGGGTTCAGTAAAGAGTTGTCATGTCTGCAGCAGGGCAGGCAATTACTCACAAACAGCACAGCTCCTACACACAAGGTGAGAGACAGAGAATGTCCAAACAGAAAGGCAGCCAAGAGCAACAAATCCAAAGAGGCAAATTCAAACCATAGTCCAAACAGGCAAATCCAAGAGCACAGCGCTTCAGGGCCAAAGACGCCGGTTATTGACCCTGGGAGGAAAGGCCAGCTGGAGCCCTCTTTTATCTATGGCTGCTGTCACCACAGGTGTTCCCTCATTAGGGCTTGTTTACTATGTAAATAGGCCAAGCGATGCAAGCTCTCCCTTTCACGGTATCTCTGCTGCAAGGTAGGTATGTCAGCTATGTCTTCCTCTATTTGTTCCTCTGGCTCAGGTCCTTGTTGTTGTTGTGTATTAACTTCCTCTGGGGATACTTCAACCTGTGGGGAAGCCCCTGCCTTGGGAGTCAAAATCCTCTTCATCACTGCCACAGTCCCCAAGGCAGGGCATGACAAGAACGTTCAGATCCTGATAACCATCACAGAAATGGCAATGTTGGGACTGAAATGGAACAATGTGCTATTGAGGTATGGTGCAGTAAGGGCCTGTGTGGGGATTTGAACCCTGATCTTCGAGAATGAGTCCTACCATCAAACTTCTGTACTATACTGACACTTGACTACATTAAATACATAGACCTAAATCCATTGGCTAATCCCAAACAGTGTGCTCTCTGTGCGGTAAGGTAAACCTTATGCTAGTCACATAGATTCAGTGGACCTGCATGGGATTTAGGCTACAATAAGCAGGCCTGCTTGTTTGTTTGCTTGTTTGTTAATGCAGTAAGCCTTGGGCTCCAACTGAAATGGAGACTACAAGGCAAGCAGAGAGGATCCAGTACTGACAGTAGTCTGCCACTTGTGCCAATTCATAGAATCACAGAATTGGAAGGGTCTGTGAGAGCCACCCAACCCCTTGCCATGCAGGAAAACACAACCACACGAGTTCTGGAAGATGCCCATCCAACCTCTGTTTAAAGACTTCCAAAGAAGGAGATTCTACCTGACTCTAAGGCAATCTATTCCACTGTCAATCAGCTCTTTCAGTTAAAATGTTCTTCCTAATACAGTATTTAGGTTGAATTTCTTTTCTTGTAAATGTGTGTTAGGAAAAAAAAGTCTCATTGACTCCCAGTTCATTCTATATATCAGGTGTGGGGAAAGTGCAATCCCTGAGCTCTGCAACCCCCTGGGGCATTTTACAGCCTCCAGCACTCCCTGAAAATTTCAGACATTTTTCCCAGGCCCAAACCCAAACATTCCAGACTCAATTATAGCCCCTGGAAACTTCCAGGACTGATTTACATCAAAGTACCAACACAGCATCAACTGAACCAGAAAACAAACTGGAAGAATTGGACATCACTTCCAGTTGTAACATCCAGGTTTGCAGGGGCATTGACTCCCACACCTACCGCAGTTATTCACCCCTGTTTATACCAACTTCTCCAACCTAGTCCTACCCAAACTATGACCACATTTTACGACTAAAACTTTGCTCATTGGACATCCTGGCTGGTATGGTGGGAGTTGCAGTACAGTACTTGTCAATGACACCAGGTTAATGGAGGATGATAAGTAGGGCTGAAGCTTTCATGAGACACAATGGGGCTTTCCATACTACACTGTTATAGTGCTATTATTCCACTTTCAATATCCTATGGAATCCTGGGGTTTGCAGTTTAGGGAAGGGCATTTAGAATTCTCAGCCAGGGTGCTCTTTGGCCTCAGTAAACTACAAACTCCAGAATTCTACAGGATGTTGAAAGTGAAATAATAGCACTAGTGTAGTGTGGAAATGGCCAACATCTTCTTCCCTCCCACAAAGCATTCCTATATCTTCAGAGAAAACTTCTTCAACAACTGCTGACTCTCACAAATGAGTCAGAGGATTCTGCCAGAAAAATGTCAGGACTTCATCAAACTACAAATCCCAGGATTCCCTAAAGTGCAGTCAAGGTAGTTAAATTGGTATCAAAGTACTCTAACCGTATAGTATGAGACACCTCAGTCATGTGTGTTGCCCAAATTTAGTAAACTCAGTGAGACAAATTAGTTATACCTAATTGAAGACTCATTCATTTCAACTGGTCTGCTCTAAATAAGATGAAATATTGATCCACTCCTGCATGTATATAACTCATGTATATTCATGAGCCACATCTCAGACCATGATAACTAGGCCAAAAACCAGTGCGTTTGCCACTCTTCTCACACACATAGTAATCTTTTCATCATCAGTGAGGATTTTAAATCCTTCAACCAAATGGAAAAAAAAGATGATTGATGTGAAAACTAAAGCACTTGAGGTTTAAGCCTACTAAATTAAAAGCACTCTGTTTTGAAAAAAGGGGGGATTAAATATTTAGGAGTTACGGTTAACAAAGAAGAACAGTTTATTATTTCAACACAATTATAAAAAAGTCTGAAAAGAAATTGAAATAGACTTTGAAAAATGAGGAAAGTTAAATTTATCCCTTTTGGGTAGAACTGCAGTAAGAAAAGCAAATGTTTTGCAAAGGTTTTTAATTTCTCGTTCAAAGAATCTCTATCCTAAGAAATGGAATACCTTTTGTGCCATGGCAGAAACAGATTTCTAGACTTGTTTGTCAGGCAATGAAATCCGGAATAAAATGTAAAACTAATGAAAAGAGCAGCTTGGGAGTTCCCAGTGTCAAAGTGTATTATGAGGCCTGCTGTTTTGTATGACTGTAGGACTGGATATTACTTAAAGATGTGAAACTCTTGGCACTTGAAGGTCATAATTTAAGATTTGGGTGGCATTGTTAACTTCGGTATGATAAAGTTCAGCACATGCTGAATTTAAAAATCATTGTATTAGGAAGGCTCTCCTACAAATTTGGCATAAGCAGAAACTTCTTCCTAAGACAATATTAATCGCCTCAACACAAGAAAGCCTCTTTTTTTATTATTTATTTAAGGAATGAATGGGTTCAAAATTCAAGATGTTTGCTTTATGAAGATCTTTTATATTTTGAACAATACAGCTGGAAGTTTAAAGCAAGAGAGATTATCATTAAGGAAGGTAAAGATCTTACCTGGTTTACTTACATGCGACTTAAGGATAGATTTGATCAAGAGAAGACAAATGCAGGCATGGAAGTTAAAGAAAATTAATTTTACTCAAGGTTGTGCAATGACCATGTAATTAAAAAAGTGTATAAATGGCTTTTGAAATTAGAGACAGAAGATGAACCTGTAAAAGAGTACATGAGTGAGCCCAAAATTTTGGGCACAATGTTCATGTGGATATATGGGGAAAATGTGGTCCAAAGGCATAAAATTTACTTTGTGTAGTAAAAGATGATCTGTATAATATGATGTGCAGATGGCATTTAGCCCCAAATGAGCTGTCGAAAGTATTCCAGAATGTTTCAAACCAATGTTGAGAATATCAAGATGAGGAGGACTCCTTTCTTCACATCTGGTAGACTTGTAAGTTACTGGTCTAAGATTCGTATGTTAATCCAAAAAATATTAAAGGAAGCTTTTGTAATGTAACCAGAAATGTTTTTGTTGGGCATTATGGATAAACAACTGGATAGCAAATATGGATTACTTCTTCAATATATGACAACAGCAGCAAGAATTTTGTTTGCTCAAACTCGGAAATGGACTGAAGCACCAATGATGGAAGAAAGGATTGTTACAGTTCCTGAGTTGGCCAAAATTGCCAAACTAAGGCCATTTCCACATGGGCATATTGCCCACGCTAGAGCGACCTCTCCAGGAGGTCTTCTTCACCGGGATCTGCGCTAGAGCAGTTAAAAAAAGTGAGGTTCTAGACCTCAAACTGTTCTAGCGCAGCCCCGGGGGTGGCGCTGTGAGCTTTATAAAAACCACCTTCAAAAGTGGTTTTTATAAAACTTACCCGCGCTGCCCCGTAGCAGCCCCCGGTCAAGAACTGCAGAGACGCGGTAGGGCGCCCCTGCAGATCTGCCCAGGGGCGGGCTTCTGGCTGGCGCGCTGTCCTAATTGGCGGAGCGCCGCCAGAAGCCGCCAGCCACCATTTTGGGCACCGCCAGGAGCCGCCAAGCGCCGCTGAGTGTCACCGAAATTCAGCAGCGTTTGGAACGGCGGATCCGCGCTTTCGGAGGGACGGAGCAACCTGCTCGCAGGTAAGCTCCGCCCCTGTGTGTGCGGCCCTGTTTCGCCCCCCCCATGAGGAAAGGGCCTAATTGTGGACTTGGAGGGATAAGCCAATTGAAGATTTTTTTAAAAAAAATGGATTTTTTAAGCAATAAGAAATCTAATGATATAATAATCTATGGTTATGGTTATTAGTAATTTTAGTAGGATCATTTAGTGGGATCTGTAATGGAAGATTTTTTTTTCTCTTTTTTATTTTTCTTTTCATTACAGTTAGCACTGGGCAATTAGAGCCTTACTGTGTTTTGGTTATATGTTCCTTTTTTCCTCCTCTCCTTTTCTTCTGTTTCTTTTTCCTTTTTTTGGAGTGTATATTGTTTTGATTGTGAAATGGGTTGTTAGTGTTAAAAATTAATCACTCAGTCAAAGCACTCTGGTTTGATAGTATATATATATATATATATATATGAAATAATTGAGGTACAGTAAGGAACTAATTACCAACCACCCTGCTTGGCCTTAGTTTTAAATCAGTTGCATGCTATCTCTTCAGCTGGGAGATTTTGTTTAAAAACTGGCTGCAAATTGTTGTTGCCTTTAATTGTTTTTTTTTTAAAATAACAGAGGCCAGAAAACTGTACTTTTACAGTAGCAAATAACAAAACTCCCAATGGCACTTAAACCACACAAAGGACTGAAAGAAACCAGTGAGAAAACTCATGGCCATCACCCAAGTTGGCTTTCAAGATATTAGAGCAACTGTGCAAATATTAGCTATGTATAACATTAATGCAACTGTACACATATTTTGAGTGAAAATACATAATTCATAATAGAGAGACGTTATGAGGAAACACAACTGTCTTGTTGCACAGCAGATGACAGAGTAGTCCTCACAGAAAAAGAGAACTCACAGTTACTTAAAGGAAAATGCTATGTCTCTTAATAGTGAAAAAAAAGTTATCAAGGCTGGAAATCCAGTATCTTGGAAAGAGGGGGAATTCCTTTCTGCACTTCTCATTTCTCATCACCATGGTTGGACTACTGTTGGACTACTATTCTAAAGAGAAGTGTTTGAGTCTCCATTCAGCCATGGAAACACACTGGGTGGCCTTGGGCAAGTCACACTCTTTCAGCTCAGAGGACAGCAAAGGCAGCCCCCCTCTGAACAAATCTTGGAAAGAAAACTCCATGATAGGTTCACGTTAAAGTCACCGCAGGTTGGAAACAACTTGAAGGCATGCAGTAACAAAGTTTTCTTACCTCTCTTTCTACATTCCTTTTGCTCAGCAAGAAATGCTATAGATCACTGGTGTGATAACAAAATATCCTATCTATATATTTGGGTTTTTTTAATTAAAATATTGTTTGGGAAAAACAATATAAAGGGCACAAGTTGAAAAGATCTATTTAATCTCTATCCAACGGCAGAAAAAATAATCACTGCTGGTATTATCTGGGAGATTCAGGAAGCTGTAGTTTAAAAATAATAATACCATCCCCCAGTTCTGAGGTTTCAGCCTAGCCCTATCCCTCTGTGTCAAAGAGGAGGTGCATCTTCCAAGCCAGAATCATGGAAGGGCAGAGGAGAGAGCACAATGTTCTTGACAGCTGGGATTTGTCAGTTGGTCAGAAGTAGGTATTGGTTAAAAGAAGATGGCAGATTCACTCTAAAGCCGTCCTTCTCTCATGCACATATATAGCTGTATTATTCTCTAAACTAGGGGTGGGCACAGTGTGGCCTGTGGGTTGTATGCAGCCCTGGGGACCCCCCACAAAAGACCTCTCCACATTATTTATTTATTTATAGAAATTTGCAGACAATTTTCAACCAACGTTTTGCCTCTAAATGGTCTTTAAACGCAGTGGTTTTCTTTGCCTAACCCTGCAAAGACACCCAAACTTCTACAAAACAGAGAGAGAGAGAGAGAGAGAGAGAGAGAGAGTGAAGGAGAGATACTGGGCAAAATGGTGGCCAGAAGTGACAGGATGTCACTTGGGATGTGCTGAAACTTGGTGGTGCAGCATGCTAGATGGGCACAGGGAGGACAAATGGTCCATATCCCCTGTACAGATTCCCACCCCTGCCCTAAATCAAAGTGGACAGATTTCAGCCTGGTGGTTGCTTGTAGTCCCCGACCCTATTCTTGTGGCCCGTGTGTCCCCCCAACAGTTTCCACATAACAACTGCTGTTTAAAAAAAAATGGCATGGTTTTTAGAAAATCTCCCAAAGGTTTAGAAACATTCCTGTCCCTCCCACATAATGCATACAATCCCCTACTACCCCTAAATGCCTAAATTTTCCTCTGTCCCCTCTCAAAATCATGACAGGAAGGGAAGTGATGTGAAGGATGCACAGCTTGCAACTGGCCTGAGGAGTAAATGACTGCCTCTCATGCAGTTGCCCACCCCAATCACAACGAATTGCTAAGTGTTAGTAAGCTAGGGATTAGGACAAATTTGTTTTCTTCTTGGATATAAGAATAAAAGTTCATGCAGTATGTCTCTCATTATGCCAGTTGCGGGGAAACGAGCAGAAGTGCCTATTTCTCCCCGTGTCCTTGCTGGTAGTTCTCCTAGACTACTGTGCAAACTGGTGGAATGTCTTTGGTCTGATCCAGCAGGCTTCCCTTCTTCGGCTCTTCTGATCGCAATCCTGTTTCTAGGCACATGCAGCATAATGCTTCCATTATAGAAGCACTTTTTCTCCCTCTAGATAGCTGTTAAGCCCTGGGGAGCAGTGCTGCAGATGTTTAGTGGCCTGTGGGAGGTGGCCAGCAGTGTTGGGCTTCAGCTGGAGTAATAAGAATGTTTGCTCCCAAATCACCAGCAACACATTGGAGATCCAGTAGAGAAACCTCATTCCTCTTCTTCTTGACTGTAGATGTGTGCTGCTAGTCACCTCTCCCAGCCAATAAAAATCTGCAGCAGCAGCCCCCATGGTATGATGATGGCTACCTGGGGTGATTGTTTTGGACTCTACACAAAGAGCTACTAATTAGCTCCTTGACCAATATCCCAAAGGAGACAAATATGCATGCATCCTCAAGTAACGTAGATGTACATCACCAACAGCATTCCACCCTACAAATTCCATATGTGGATCTTTGGCCATCTCTGCACTACACTGTTATAGTGCTAGTATTCCACTTTCAACATGCTATGGAATCCTGGGGTTTGCAGTTTAGGGAGTCGCATTTAGAATTCTCAGTAAACTACAAACCCTAGAATTCCACAAGATGTTGAAAATGGAATAATAGCACTATAGGAGTGTAGGGTGGAAATGGCCTTTGTTTCAGACCTGGAAAACCTGTTGTTTTAAATACAAATAAATAAGCTCTATTTTAAATATTGATTCTTCATGGACCTTCCCTATGATGCCTTATACTTAATCCTATAATTGGGTTATAAAGATCACAGGTGCAGCCAGCCCAGCCAGAGAAGTATGGCAAACAGGAAGTGGTGTGGATGCTGCTAGTTGAGTAGACCATGGGTGTAATGTGTCAGGATCAAACTCGTACACAGGACCAATAAACTCACATAGCAGATTTATTGAGAAGATGCAGAGCAGTGAACACGGCCGTCAAAAGACAGAAGTGGCAAATATTCCCAAAGTCTCTAAGGTTAAACAGTTCAGTTTCACACAAGAGATAAGCGAGTGCATATTTTCTCTACTGCAGGTCAAGATGACCGCCAGGTCATCATGGCTACTATCTTTCTCCTCTAGCGAATGTTTTGAGAACTACTACTTAGGAATGTACACCTGCTACATCCTTACTACAAAGCCATCAGGAAAATTACTAACAGTTATGCATGTTCAATCTACACACTAAACCATAATCCCCTCATATGGAGGGCAATCCCGACAGTAATGAGTTATTAATTTATACAAACATCATAGGCAGGCACTCTGAATGACATGAGTAGTCTTAGGGTCAGGGAAAAGAAAGAAGAAGTGGTTTGTCTAAAGTCACTCCATGAACTTATGGCAGAAACAAGACTTGAACTGGGAGCACTCTGGTTCATTGTTCCCTCTACCAGGCTATAAGCGAAATCAAATTTAGGATTACCTTGAGAACAGTATGAAGAACAGTACAAAGTGAAAGAATCCAACATTGTTTTTCATCTTTGAACTGCATTTTACCTTTCTAAGTGCAATTGAAATCATTTTAATGTAGTGAATAGCTTAGTTCCATTTTAATATTCACTTTTTGTATGTTTTTGGCTATACTGTTCTTTTTTAAAACTGTAAGAATACTTGAGTCCCAATCCCAAAAGTGGGGTATAAATAAATGTAACATCATCATCTTCAACAACAATGGTGTGTTGTTTGGCAGGTTATCAAACTGTGATACATTACCCTCTCTCAGTAACCTGCTGTAGGAGTGAAAGAGAAAGCCATATCAATCTGTTGTAGCCTGAAAAGTCATACTTTATGCCTTTATGTCTGTAACTCGTTATCATAGAAAGGCATGACACTCAGGAGCATGTCACATGAGGCAAGTAAATTGTAATCACAGCAGGATAATGTTCTTGTTGTTGGGCCTTCAAGTCATTTCCAATTTACGGTGGCCCTATTATGGGGTTTCCTGGAACTGAGAATGTGTGATGCACCCAAGGTCACCCAGTACGTTTCCAGAGCAAAGCAGGGAATCAAAGCATGGCCTCTTTCTGCGCAATGTCACTGTCCCGCTTCTGCCACAGGATGCCAGCAGTCAGCAGGTTGTGCTTTTGCACGACGTCATCGCTGCCTGCATTCGTGCAGCAGTTGCAAAACAGAAAACATCTGTTTTGCATGTCCAATCTCACAGTGCTCCCATGCTTACAATTGTGCGGAAGCCACGGAAGTACGATTGCAACGCTTCCTGCCCCAGCACAGCAATGGCAAGTGCCCAGCAAGTGGAGCCATCACACTTCCCTCCACAGAGAACAAGCAGGTGCGGAGGGGAGTGTTGCTGACACGTTCCTTTTCAGACCTGAATTACAGCACGATGATGCGGAAGAGTGTTGTCCTGAGGAAATGGCCTTGGTCTCCAGGGCTGTAGTCCAGTGTAGTCCAATGCTCAAACCACTACACCATGCTGGTTCTCAATAGTGCTGCGACTTATCCTGTGAAGTCATCTACTTCTGTTCTCCAGGTGGCAAAGCATTTCTTTTACAAAGGAGATCAGTAATGGTTTGTTTGTTTGTTTATGTGTTTTTCAAGAGAAATGTTTTCCAAATGGTGTCCCGCTAGAATAACAACAGAAGAGGGACAACATCATAGAATAAATCCCAGCGAAAGACACTGTTGTCACAATTACGTTGTAATTGTCATTTACCTACCTTGTGTGATAAACTCCTTAGAGTATACTTCTGCAAGGGGAGATGAGGCCTTCGTGTAACTCCCCCGCTCCCACATTGACCTATTCCCACCATCCCCCCACAAAAAAAATTCTGCTCCAACTGCACAAGGATAAGAAATGAGTAAAAATTATTTTCCCTGCCTTTTACTTGGAAGATCATCTACTGAACTTCAGGACCATTTATGAATGAAAAAAGTTTTTGTTGTTGTTGTTGCTACATGCTTTTGAGTCATTTATGACTTATTGTGACCCTAAGGTGAAACTCTCACAGCATTTTCTTGGTAAGATACATTCAGAGCAGGTTTGGTTTTACCTTCCTCAGAGGCTGAGAGAATGTGACTTTCCTTATATCACCTAGTGGGTTTCCATGCCCAAGCTGGGTTCTGAACCTGGTCCTCGGAGTCATAGGTCCTTTCCACATGACATCATCGCAGGCCCGCCCTTTTTGCATCTCCAGCCAGTGCAATCACAGAGTATATCAATGATGGAAAAACTCTGTCAATGACCCCTGATTGCATGAACCTTCTGTTGCAGCTGGCCATGCAGAAAGGCTGGAAGCATGCTTCCTTCCCCACTGCAGCACAGGAGGAAGGCCAGCTGCAGTAAAGAATGAAGGAGTATGTCCTAGGATCATATGGGAGAGCAACGTTGTGAGGTCAAGGCCATAGTCTACATCATGCTGATTCTCATTTTCTTTTTACAGAAGTGTAATTAAGATCCAAAACTACATGTCAAAAGTCCTATTGAAGTCCTTATCTGAGCATTTACAATGTTCTGTGGAACTGACTAATTTAAAAATGGAGTTTAAAGGATGGGTGGATTAGTCCTGATTAATGTCGGCTATTTATTTTCTTGACATAAATATTATTTGGGGTGGCTTGGTGCATAGGCATGATGGGAAGAAAATGGTAACATATTTCATGTGGATGATCAATTTTTCATATCTTGTGTGTGGCCAGATTTTCACAAACTGAAGATAACAGGGGCCAAAAAAAAGAATCTATTGCAGAAGAAATAATGAAGATTCATTTTGTGAGAACATGGTAGAGTTTTACAGTGGTCTTTCTCAGATGATTTACTGTTTCTATTAATGGTGGCAATAGAGGTGGAGGAGAGGCATGAAAGGGGGAAAAAATCTTTAAACTTTCATGTTCAAGTTTTTTCAGCATGGACTAAGGGGTGTGTGTATTTGTGTGTGCTTGTCTGTAAACAAAATCCACCAAGTGTCACTTTTTAAAAAAATTAGTAACAAAAGACAAATTGTAATTGCCAAATTAGTCGATAATTGTTCTAGCGGCAGGGAAGCAAATGTCAAAGCTGTCTCCGAGAGGTCAGGAATTCAAATGTGGATGACAATGTGTATGATTTCTAGCATCTAGACAATAGAAAGAAATCATTCCCTCTATATATTATTCATTCTTCACCACCACAGATCTGAGCTGCTGGAGGTTCATAAACCAAAATTTGTTCCCCAGAATTAAAGGCCTCTGTCTTGGGTATTGATGAAGAAGGATGTCAGGTGTGATCTGAGTTGGGTTCTTTCATTATGTGTGAAGAAGGGAGGCTTGTTTTGTGCTTAAGTGAATTTGGGAAGGACACAGACTTCTGAAAGAACCTAGCAATATTGCATGCTTCACCGCAGATGCAATATATTTTTATTTCAATCTGTGCTGTCTCTTTAAAACTAGACTGAAAGGGAATGACATTGTGGAAATGAATCCAGTTTATCTCCATGTGCAGCTTGAGATATTGCAATTGACATCCACTGACAGAGAATGTCTGTGGGTGGCAAGGAGTTGGGGAAAAACACACGCACACACATCACAGCAGCAGTTGCCAAGGAAAATAAATTTTTCTTTTTCCCTGTCCATGGGGAAAACAGCTAACTGCCATATTTCGTACTGATTAACTGGTTACCAGTGTTGACAGTGGGAAAGCCATTCAGTACTGCAGTTTATTCTTATTGTGCCCTGCAAATGCTTTGTCTGCCTTGTTTCAACCCAAAACCTACAGCAGATTTTGAAAATCCATGTTGCTTTGAATTGGAGCTTTATTTGCAATATTTCCCTGGTGAATCAACAAATACACATCAGTGAAGGCCAGCATGGAGGGTTTCTTGATGTTTGGAAAGTAATAATGATAATAAAGAAATAGAATAAAATCCCACACCGATAGAACTGGAACCATAGGCAATGATCCTGTAAGTAGCTAAGCCATTGAAGAATAGTACTTTAGAAACAGATTTGCAAGTATGTGGTTATGTGTGCCATTCTCCCTCCCTCTCTCACTCTCTCATTCTCTCTCTGTGTGTGTGCACATTTGTGTTTCAAACAGTCTTTTTATATCTAACCTGGACTGTTGTTGAAGTAGGCTCCAACTAGTTGGGTGCCTTTGCTTTTCTATTGGAATGTGCAGTTCTCGTCTAAATTATCTTAGAAGATTTAATCTGTTCTGATTTTTTGATTTGTTTTTATTTGAATTTTAACATTGTTACCTATTTTGAGTCCCACTTTCTGGCAGAAAAAGTGAGACACCAATGAGTCAATAAATCTGCTTTAAACTAACATGTATATGCTATCAGATTCTTTCTTAAATCTGAGACAGACACGAGCCTTGAGAACAGGACAGTTTTATGCCCCAAAAAGAGTTTATTTTCAGATGGAGTACCAGTTTCAGAATTAAAAACAACAACAATAACAACAACAGACTTGTCAAGCATAAGAGGTCCTATCACCTCTCACAAGATTCAAGATCTAATCCATAAATATAAAGATGCTTCCCTCCTCCACTGCATGTTCCAACATCCATCTGTACCCACAAACTTCTCAGGGTCATGTTTACCTGAAAGGCACCAATCATTCCCTCTCCTTTACTCTTCTATCCCCCCCCACACACACACTTTTCACTAGCTCTTACCCTAACTATCAGCATTCAGCAGATGCCTGATTGCCTGATGCTCAAATAAGTTGGTGCTGCTTGTGGTGACTTAGTGATAATAGAAGCATTAGAAACTGTAAAATTTACTTTTTGGACTACAGTCTCCAGAAACTTCCAGCCTGCATAGTGACTGGATCAATGGTTCTGTAATGGAATCTTGAAAAATACAGCATCAAAAAGTCTTGTATACCAACACTGAAAGCTCCTATCACATCTCACAAGATTCACTCAACTACCATTTGCTGCTATGGTGTACAGGCTGGGGAGATGAAGCATATAAACCCTGTTTTTTTTGGGGGGGGGTTGTTTCTAGGTGTGTATGTGAGGTCTACCAACTGCTTCTACCAATACATTTTCTTCTGCACAATTTAGCACAAGAACACTGATTAGTTTTATATGAAGCAGCCAGAGACTCCTGGGCCCGGCTAAATCCTTTAGTTTCTAGGACAAGTAAAGTAATTAGCAGTAAGGAAAAGATTAATTTAGCTGCATCCAATACTTTGCTTTGAGAGCTACTGTGGCTTACTGGTTTGAGTGTTGGACTAGGACTTTAGGAGAAAAGTGTTCTAATCTCCACTCAGCCATGGAAGCCATTGGGTGACGTTAGGAAAATCATACTCTTCCAGCCTTAGAGGAAGGCAATGGCAAACTTTACCTAAGCAGATCTTGCCAAGAAAATGCTAGCATAGGGCACCATAAGTTAAAGTTGACTTTGAGGAATATAACAGTGACAACAGTCAGTACTTTGCTCTGCTGAATTCTAGGTGCTGAAAGAAGGGGGTGAATAATGATTTTCAGCAACTCTTCCATCTCCCTGTAATCCCATGACCCTTATCATTTCTCTAGGAGGTCAGGAGACCATCTGAAGCTGCATGGAGGGGGGTACTAGGAACAGAACTGTAGAGACATCAGTGCTGCTCCTCCTTATGACACCATGGGCCTTCACTAGAAGAGTATCTTAGGCCATTTCTGCACTAGCCTGTTATAGTGCTATTATTCCATTTCCAACATTGTATGGAATCCTGGGGTTTGCAGTTTACTTAAACTGCAAACCCCAGGATTCCATAGGATGTTGAAAGTGGAATAGCACTATAACAGGCTAGTGCAGAAATGGCCTTAGGGTAGAGATTCTGAACTCAGCCCATTATACTTAGGAATTTTCTGCCACAGATTTGGCCTTAGACAAGTTGCCTTTCTTAAATCTGCTTTAAGGTTCATATATAGGTGTGCATGCACACACACACACAAAGGTTTTGGACTAATAGGAATAGTTGGAATAGTTATTTGGGGTTCAGACTTGGAGATGAAGCTTCAGTCCCTATTTCTTTAGAAGGGCACCTACTGCTCCCAAGAACAGAAAGAAAAACTCTCTTCTATAATCAGAATGAGGTCCACTGAAGCCCAGTATTCTGCATCAGACGTTTTGTATATACACTGAAATAGCAAAGTAATTTAAAACTAATACTGTTGGCTTGAAAATATAATTCTCTACCTCTGAATTTTAATCATTACTATATCCCACACTGCAGCTTATTAAATCATGTTTTCCCCTTGCTTTAATTAAAAATGGGGATTTACTTTTACACACCCTTATCCGTTAATTTAATCCTCAATTTAGCATCCATTTATATAGTAGCAGGAAGCTTTCCAATTACATATGCTACGAATTGTTTCATTAAACTGTCATTTGTAAATTCAGCATCTTAACATAACTTTAGATTTGCAAACTGGAAAAAGCATCCATGCATTTTTAAGTGTCACCTATTCACGTTATGCATGAGGTGTGTTGGCAGTTGTTTTAAGTAGGGAAAAACACATTTTCCCCTAAACTGCTGAAAAGATAATATTTCTGCTGAGCAACAGAGCTATGCCTTGAAGCAATGGTTGGTATAGTAGCGATGAACAAGCAAAGCAACCCTAAGCTCTCAGGGTAATGTGTGCCATATAATTTAATGTTTATATTTCAGTACTGAAGTGTACGGTGTTGTGTAGTGGTTTGAGTGTTGGACTACGACTCTAGAGACTAGGGTCTGAATCCCCACTTGGCCATGGAAACCCACTAAGTGATCTCAGCAAGTCACACTCGTTCAGTATCAGAAGAAGCAAAGACAAAACCACCTCTAAAAAAATCTTGCCAAGAAACTCCATGATCGGTTCACCTTAGGGTTGCCTTAAGTCAGGAATGGCACACAACAAAGAAACAAACACAACAACAAAGAAAAGATTTCAGCACTTTATGAAATTTCATTGAAGTAGAGCAAAAGAACTCTAGTTAAGATTAACAAGGCTAGCCAGTAACTGATTCAATGCTATACTAAAAGTCTCTCCCATCATCTTTCATTGGCCCTGATGAATATCTATCTTTTGATTTATTTATTAATTTATTTAAAATGTCTTACTGCTTTAAAAAAGCAGCACAGCAAGAACCAGAATCTGCTTGGTTCTTAAAATGACATAACTTTACCAGAAGAAATGAAGGCAGACTCAGTGGCAACAAGTTGAAAAGGAAAAGGTCAGCAGTAGAAGGAGAAGGCTGAAAGCTCCATACTGTCTTTTTTCTGAAAACCTGCCTTCTAAATGGGTTGAGAGGGAGTGCCCTCATTGCTGCGGGATTCTGAGAGGTAGAATCATAGAATCATAGAAATGTAGAGTTGGAAGAGACCACAAGGGCCATCCAGTCCAACCCCCTGCCATGTAGGAAAACCCTCAAAGCACTCCCGACAAGTGGCTTAAAACATTGCATGTCCCATGGCATTGACAATTGTCTAAGTCATTTTGCCCAGAGTGTCTTGGCTCTGAGCTCCCCTCCTGCTAGAAGGCAGACATTTGGGGAAAAAGTGGCATGGAACTAACAGCCTTCTCCTCCTGTTGCCAGTTCCCTTCCATTAGCACTGAGAAAACGCAGCCACTTCCATTATGGATTGGTGCACAGCCAGTGTGCAACAACAGGATTCTCACCTCAGAGATATCACAACCAAAGATAGGCAAGTTAGTAGTTAGTTAATTAGTAAGAAAGTTAGTTACTTAGTAGAAAAGGGTTAGTGTGTTTAGTTAACTGTTAATTAGCTAATTCGATTGCATTTAAATTAAAAAGAGGAAAATTTCACTGTTTATGTTAACGTGCCATTTACATTAAAAGTCTTTAATAAAACCATTATAGAATGAAGTCAGAATAATACTTCTGTGATTTAATTCCCCCTACCCATCCCTGTCTGGAGCTTGGGAGAGAGGGAAACAGCTTCATGAGTTTCTGGAAAGCTCCATTTCTCATCCACTTGACCAAACCCCCTTCACTTGCTTTCATTTCCTTTGCCCTTCAACAATCTCATCTCCCTACACTCTAATTTTCTTGAGCTTACTGATTCCCACAGTCACAATTTCCTGAGAAAGATGAGATTCCTCTGTGCACAGTGTGCAAAATAGGAGACCCACCTGGGCACAAAGAAGACAGACACCCCCCCATACAAAGAATCCATATTATTTGTTGGTTTTGAGTATGTTAACCTTGAAATTAACAAATCTATCATGCTCTAATCATGAATGAAAATAAACAAAAGATTCCTATAGCCATTTGAATTTTTAATAATTCATATCTTGTAATCCCCCAAAGCTGTGGGGCTTACAAAAATCAAGAGGCAGCTTTCAAATATACAGGAGTAAGATTTTTTAGTTATAGTCATTTTATTAAACTTTGAAGAAGTATATTAAGTAACCATAAATAACCACTCTCTGGGGCGTTGGATGTCATGCATGTGTCCTTTTTACTCCTTTGGTGTTTTTGTGGTTTTTGGTTTGTTTAGGTGTTGTGTCCTTTTTTTCCTTATATGTTGTTTTATATCTTTTTAAGTTGTTCTCAATAAAAAAAAAATATGAAAAGGAAGCAGTTTTTAAATATTCAAGAAAATAAGGGTTTTGGTAAGCAACGAGCTAGGAAATATGAAATTTGTTGGCTCTTTAACATAGGCCATTTCCCCACAATGTTGCTATCCCACAACAGCGGTGGATTGTTTCCGGATCGGGAGTCATGTTACTGCACAACATCATTGCTGTCCAGCTGCTATCCATCTCCAAGCGTTGTCAAATTGCCTTATGCTATTTCCAGAAAACAACCCGTTAAAAGCCTTCTTTAGGACTTCAGTCCCGTCAGCCAGCTCTGTGTGGAACTGTAATAGCAGTTGATAGCTCTTCCTGTTACCGTGCATGCCCACTTTGTCCCTCCCTCTACACTCCCATGGCATGGTGACTTCGAATCCTATCACCTCTCCCCATTTATTTTAAATTTTTCCTTTAATTTTTTTTATTTTTTTAAATACATTTTGAACCATCATAGCCTGAAAATATAAGAGTTTACTGCTGTGTCCTACCTTTATAACATTGTTGTGCTAGTACAGCTGACAAACAAAACAAAACAAAACAAAACAAAAAATGGACCAATCGGGGCAGTGGGGTGGGGTGAAAGCAGGGAAAAGGAGCAGCCAAGGATGCTGTAGTGTGGAAGGAACACTGGTGGCAATACTGCTACTCATCTGCTTAAGGGAGAAGGGTGCAGAAAACAGTGTTCCTTGTGTGAATGGCAATGCCAGGATTGTAACGGTACAACACGCTAACAGCATATAGTGCAAAAATGGCCATAGTCTTTCATTTAACTCGTTAATAACTTATCTAATAACTTAATTCTGGAATTAAGTAAATGCTGAAATTCTAACAAATGTAATTAAGTTATCCTTTTACATTAGAAGTTTTCTGTCTTAATTAGTAATTTTATTGATTTTAATTAGCTTGCTCCTATCACTGACACAAATACATTAAAACAGTTAGCCTTCCACATTTGTAGGTTTGACTTTTGTAGATATGATTATTTGTGAGTTTCTCCAACCCCTGCCCCCCCACCTCAAATGCTTCTTTTTAAGGGCAACCTTCCCTCTTGCCAGGTCTGATCAGGTCACATGGCCTTATAGAAACCTGCCTTTGGTCCTCTTCCACCTCCTCCACCAGCTACTGCCTGACCAGCCTAGGATGGCCCCATTTCTCAGCACCACAAACACTGTCCTAACGCCCCATACACACCTGTGGAGAGACATGGGCGAGAGAGAGGAGGTATAGGGCCACAATGCCAACCCAGCCGCCTTTCCTCTTCCTTTCCTTGATGTGGCCTGGATCATAGGTTTCTCTTTTCTCCAGCATGCTTTGGCCCGTATCCCACATAGACACATACATACCTGCATGCATTTGTACTAGCTGTTGGCTGACATTTCAGAAAGTTGTTAAATGTGTCATGGAGAATTTAATGAGCAAAATTCTAGGAATGTCCAAAAACCCATCTCATAGGGCTCCCTGTCAAGAACTTGGATAGTTCATCTGAGTCCCAATATTGGGGAAAAAACGATATATTACCAACAGCAGCAGCAGCAACCACAACAATATAACATATGATTTTCAGAAAATGATGATTTGATGCACCCATTTGTGATGCTTACATACAAAATATATAAATAACAACATCAACAATATTCAAATATTTTGTGTGTAAGCACCATAAATGGGTGCATCAAATCATTATTCCCTGAAAATGATATATTATATCAGAGTGAGCTACACAAAGTGGAGAACATTATTTTAACTTTCCATTCAGACCCATTCTACTCTTTGCCCTAATATGGCAGAACCCTGGCTTATAGCAGGTTTGCCTATACATGAGAGTTATAACATGGGAGTTTTGTGTAGACTACTTCTGGCGTGATGTCATTTTGGATGGGAGATATTTATATCAGCTTACATTTCCCATCTGGTATTCCTTCTGAACCTTTTGAGCTTCTCCTGTCTGCCTTTATTAGAGTCACGGAAAGCACAAAGCATTTTGCTGACTGTGGTAATGGACAAGATGGCACCTCCTCTCTCATATAGATGCTTAACTGGACTCCAGCAGAATGCAGGGAATAGAATGGAATCCCCCATCACACCTGAAGACAGTAGAAGCAGCTATGTGGCACATACAGCTCTGCTCTTTTAGTGGAAATGGCAAAGCAGTTCAGAAACAACTACCAAGGGTGTGGCTTTGCCATTTCTCTAGGCCCACCCAATCTGCAACCCAAGACAATTGTCTCACTCTGCCTATTGATGGGGGTGGCTATTTTGCGAGGGAGTTAAGCCCTGTTGATTCTCCTGATCCTCTACCTTTGAAGCTGCTGATTTGGCATTATCTCCAATTTGTTTCTCAAATCAAAATACAATACAAAATATTCTTCAAAACACAATCAGCCTTCCACATTTGTGGGTTTCACTTTTGTGGATTTGATTATTCACGGATTATTTGCTGTCACTTCTGCTGCCTCCCTATGCCATTTTTAATAGGGTCTGCAAGTCTCATGAGACTGAGAAACTGCAAAGGAGGCTTGTAAGTCCCTAATAAAAATGGTGTGGGGCAGAAGTGGAGGTGGCCATAAACCCCACCAGCCACCCACTTCTGCCTTGTGAAGGAACCCTGATGCCTCAAAGGAATCCATGGTGGGTTGAATATGGTTATCATACTTTTTGTGTGTGTTAAATATGGTTTGGGAGGGCCTAGAATTATTCACATTTTTTTCACTTTCCCAGGGATCCTGTGCACCTAACCATAGCAAATGTGGAGGGGTACTGTACTCACATGTGCCAAGATCCTATTGTCAGTTTCAACTAGGTTGAACACACTAAAATTCATGGAACTTACAGAGATACCGTGTTACCAAGTTCTTTCTTTGATTAGTATTCGCCTTTCTCCCAAAGATGGGATACAAGGCAGCTTATGTCACATTAAAATACCTAATAAAACACAGTAAATTATCAATATAAAATGCTAAGTTACTTTAAATAAAACAATTTAAAATAATGTAAAATACCGCATTAATAAATATACCAAAAGTCCAGCAGATCCACTTGGACCAAATTATTAGTTGCCTGAATGAAAAGCTCTGTACCTTCCAGCAGGAGGACATCTAGGGAGCAGATCTTCCTGGGAAAGCCATTCTATAATTTGGAGCAGCCACCAAGATGTCCCTCTCCCATTTCCACACCAAACATACTACTTAAAATTTCAAGACTGAGATAGGGCATCCCCTAAAGATCTTAAAACCTGGTTAGGCCCATATGGTACAATACAGTTCTTCCAACGAGCTGGAGCCAAGCCACACAGATCTTTAAAGGTCATAACCAATTCTTTTAATTGTGCTTAGAAAAAGACTGGTAGCCTGGGAAGCTATTGAAACAGGGGTGTCGTGTGTTCTTTGTAACCAGCCCTGGATGACAGTCTGGCTGCCACATTCTGAATCACCTGCAGTTTCGAGACACTCTTATTCCAAATAAATTCTCACTGATTCAAGAGGTCTTCCATAGTTGAGACTAACAACTAGATTTAAGCCTAAGACCTTTAAAGGCCTATTAAGGCACATCTGTATTATGAAACTTCCTTTCCATTGAGATAATCTTTTTATTTCCCCACTATGTGAAGAAAGATGGATACTTATACAAGAGTACTATCTTAGTTAGGATGAAAGTTAGGGGAAGACCCTCATCCTTTGGAAAAATTAACTAACATTCCTTGTGGACTATTCTTAGCTGGTGAGTTAAAAACTATCCACTGAGATGTGAAGAGAGACCTAATATCTCTACTTTTGCTTATTAATTTTCATATTATATAGTTGCTACTTTTAAAAGTTGTGTGTACTATGCTTTTTAACAGATTGTTGAATTACATTGTAGATCATTTCATGGAGAGATAGGAAATAAATGTTTCAATAGACTTGTGTTTCAGTAGGAATCATGAAATTTTTCAGGAGAGTTCCAAACTTCCCAGTTTCCCTACCTACCTGGTATTTTTTTAAAAATGCAGATTGTAAATTAAGCTGTACTGTGGAATATCACCTGTTGTACATTCAGGGTTAATGAAGAGACCTTGCACATATTTGACAAAGTTGCAAGAAGACAGGTACCAAAATTTGTCCAAAGTTATAGTGCTCTCATTACACTTTCAACCTCCTATAGAATCCTGTTGTTTGCAGTTTAGAGATGGGCATTTAGAATTCTCAACCAGAGAGCTCTTGGGCCTCAGGAAACTACAAACCTCAGAATTCCACAGGATGTTGAAAGTGGAGTAATAGCAGTATTACCAGTGTAGGGTGGAAATGGCCTATGTTGCAATCTTGTGTCTGTATTTAAGGGAAGGGCTCAGTGTAATTAATTACCTGTTGCAACAACAGACTTTTTGGCACCATGAAAGGGGAGCCAAATGACTGTGGTATATGCTTGTGTGGTTCAGTGTCCACTGTATCAGTCCATGATAGAAAGTTCCCTTTAATCTCAACACAAATTTTTAATCGTATTTCTTTCACTACTCCAAGGAGCTCTAGGTAGTGAACATAGTTCTCCACCCTAATCCACAGTTGTTTTTATGATAACTAAGAATGTAAACTTAGATATAAGAAAACCATTTTTAAATATTTGCAAGGAGGTCACGTAGAAGATTGCAAGGACGTCATGTGAAATGGTCCTCGCAATCCCGCTGCACTCCCGAGGCCATTTCGCAACAGGACTGGCATGCGAAAAGGGCCTTAGAATTCTCAGCCAGAGAGCTCTTTGGCCTCAGTAAACTATAAACTCTAGAATTCCACAGGATATTGGAAATGGAATAAGAGCACTATAAAAGTGTAGGGTGGAAATGGCCACATTGTAAGAGAAACAACTAAGAATTTGAGAAGCAGAAGGTTTTGATAATACTAACGATATTTCTCTGCATAACCTTACATTATTATTACTGAGATAGACAATGGTGCTGCCAGCATATTTAACAAGCTGTGAATCCACTCTTTAATACAGGACTGAGATGATTTTTGACAGACCTGTAGACTTGAAATGGGAAGATAGTGCTTGAAAGAGGATGCATCTAAAATCTTCTTTTTCCACTTCGGCTCTTTTCATAGCTATGATGTTTTTCAAAAGCTAATGTCTGGTGTTTTCCTCTCAGCAGGCAAGTGAAGGTGAGATGCACAGCCCTCACTCCAAACTGGCTTTTTAAGACTTGCATTCAGCAGGAAGGCAATGCACCATGCTCTTACTTTGCCTGCTGAGAGAGAGGGGGAAAAACCCATAGTTGTTCTTCCTGAAAACTGACAATGTAAGACAGACACACCACACTTCCCTTCCTGAGAATGAGTGGAGAAATGGAGACAGAAGTTTTTAGCTCTGCCTTAGGATTATGTAGTTACTTGTAGGAGAATAAAAAAATAACCCTTGAGTATTCCCACACCTTGTTCTTTCAGTTACAGCTTTGGGTCATTAAATGCAGTGTATACTGCAAGTATGTGTTATTTATGATGAACAAAAATTGCATGATAATTTTCCTCTACTTTAGCTCTGCACAGTAATTTTACCAGAGAATTCGTTGACATGATACAGTGTTCAACTGGTCACATTTGCAAAAACGATACATCTTGGTAGAGAGCACTTTTATACAAAGCCATCAATACAAGCAGAGCTATTTCTCAAACGATGGTACTCCCAAATTGATTTTTTAAGCCACCTGCTGGCCATGAAAAAAAAAGTGCTCGCAAAAGGTATGCCCATGAATTCATTAATATACACACCTTATAGTAACAGCACAGAACACTTCTGAAAGATGAAGGCATACCTCATCCTTTCAAATCCTTGCTGGATATTTTATTACTTTCTCTCACTCATTAACCACACAGCATTTTAAATTGGAGACCTCGTAAGCAGACTGAAGGACACAGTCTGTTCCGCCTTAGTGCTCTCTGCCACCTCATTCCACTGCATGCATACACCAGGTCCCTGATCTCTGGCAGCAAGGTAATGGGAGAAGACGAAATTAGAGAAGAACAAAGTGTAGCAAAAACATAGTCAGTTCTATGCCTTCAGTCTGAAGGTCAAGATCTGGAAATATAAGGGAGGCCATTGTCAATGAAGAGGTAGCTAGTCCAGGGATATATGAATCTGACAACTAAAGTGAATATGTTGTTCCAGCACGCCAAGCCTTTGACCGAAGTTGTTTATGCTTACCATTTCAGTGTCTCATCTAGAAAATAATTCTAGGCTATCAGGTTACCTGAAGACCTGGTTTATTTGTGAGAAGTGTCCTCTTATGAGAATTCCTCACAACGAGTACTCATGAAAAGTCCCTGTTAATCATGTCAGCATACCTTGTGTTCTTATCACTATCTTGTTTGTATGTGTTTTTACAAAATTTTAAATAAAAATCATATCTATAAGTTTCATTTAAAATTTTGAAAAAGATTTTGTAAAAACACAGAAACAAGATAGTGACAAAAAAAAAACAGGAACAGTTTGCAACCACAAATAAGTATAACAATCAAATCATTGAAGAAAAATATAAACAAGAAAAATTCTAAACACTAAATACTAAAATTAAAAAAAAGGGAAGACAATAACCACATCTAAAAGATAGGTTCCAGCTTTCCTAACTTGGGTTTTAAGTAATCTTACCTTTAAAAAAAAAAAAAAAAAAAGACCTTCCACTGCTATCCTTTCCAACATACTACATACTAAATGCTGATGCTGATACATTATACTTTTACTGAAAAAAGCTTAGAGGTTCCCAATCTTTCACAAAAGACATCACTGATCTTATCGGTATTTTCAATTTATCTATTTCAACTAAGTCCAAAAATTTTATTCTTTTATTGGAATCTCTGTATTCTTTCACTTCGGTGTATATAATAGTTAGGCTACAGTAGTCATGTATTATAGTATCTTGCTGTACTTCTCCAGTTTTGTTAATCCCAACAAATACAAAATACAAATACAGAGTCAATTAGACCACAATCATGTCAGCAGGTGAGCAGTGTTGTTGTTTTATGTCTAGATTTAAGTGGCTACTCTACACCCCTTCTAATTTAAAGGGAGGGTGCCATCGTTAAATCTGTGGGTATCCAGTAGGCAGAAAAGAAATATTTTCAAAGGAAGTGAGCATGCATTGTTTCTTATGATAAACCTATAGTACTTCCAAAAAGATCAGGTACATAAAAGACTAAATCAAGACTCCAGAACAACATAACCTGCTCCTGCCCAAGTGGGCTTTCCTCTGGTCCACTTTGGGAAGGAAGACTGAGGCCATTTCCACATTACACTGTTATAGTGCTATTATTCCACTTTCAACATCCTCTGGAATCCTAGGGTTTGCAGTTTAGGAAGGAGCCTTTAGAATTCTCAGCCAGAAAGCTCTTTGGCCTCAGTAAACGACAAACCCCAGAATTCCACAGGATGTTGAAAGTGGAATAATAGCACTGTAACTTTGTAGTGTGGAAATGGCCTAGATTAAGAAAAAACCATGGGTAATATTCATCTGAAAGCATAATAAATTAAATTCAAAAGAAGGCTATACATTCACTCTGATCACTGAAGCTTGGTTATACAACCTATATAACAGTAAATTTCATGACAGTAACCACCATCAGGCTGGGAAGAGGGAGGCACATTGGAATCTTTTCTATCCTGCCATAAACCTAGATTGAAATAAGTTCTGATATTGCCCAGATAACTAATGCTGCCAATGATTTGGGGTGGGGAGACCAGAAAAACTCAGTAGAGGAAGACAGGTCAAGAAAGAACAGTAGCTAAGAGTCAAAGATTTAAGGTTCAGTATTTATTCTTATTTACTTCAGCTTAGTGATGGTAAATCTTGGGTTTCTCCATTCTCTACAGATGTTGAAAACCACGAGTCAATTTTTTATCTCATAGATGTTGGGGTATGCAGGATCCCCCCCCCTTGCAATGATAGGAAACTATGCAACTTTCCTACAAAAACTGTGCAACTCACCAGCAATCCACACAGCCTTTCAGAAACCACACAGCTTCTCCTGAGAAGTGTATGTCTTTCAGCGTAAAAAGAAAGGAGGAAAGACTGTCAGGAGCAGATAGAAGATCTCTCTGACAGGATAAAAAGTTGTGTGGCTTCATTTTGGGGGGGGGTCTAATAAACATTGAACATCTGTCAAGGAGTACACATGCTAAGGGTATTTATCTCTCTGTCTCTCCTCATTGTACTGGCTGCTTTCCACATGCTCGCAGCGTGATTAGTGGCAACCCTTTCTGCCCTGGACCCAGGTTGGCTCACTTTTCCTCTTTCTTGCATAACATTTATGTTGCACAACATCCCATTGCAAATCACCATGACTAGAGCATCAGACAACCCTGGCCATTTTATTCCATCAAGTATTATTACAATATGATACCTTTACCGTCCCTGTTTCTCGCCCTAAGATATGATTGGACATGCAGCCTTTCCCACCTGGACAAAGCATCCACCTTTCCTCATTAAATTGTGCAACATTCAAACCAGCAAATGCTTATGAGATTTAAAACACTTCTCTCTCCTCTCTCCCAATGTGGAACCAGAATGAATATATTTAAAATGAGTCTGTTAATAACACCATGTTATTTGTTAACCTGCAACACCAATTTGGCAGAAAGAGATCTTAGGCCTGAGAATAGCTTGGGTTTCTGCTGCAAGGCAGAATGTGAGAAAGTCATTCCCAAGAGTCCTGTTGCCAAAAAGTGTGTTAAAGGTGCCAACATCCATTAATGAAGAATGCCAATGAGATGGAACAGTCCTGTTCCTTTTGAACCTAGAAATGGAATAAATATATTTAAAAGAAAAGCCCGAGATCAGGAGATATTGTTAGCTGTAAGACACTTCATCCAAATTGGTCTATAGACACAGGGATTTTGACATTTTGACTTCAGCCATTTCCAAGCTCAACGCCCTTGGCAAAAGTATCCCATTTTGTCTTCACTGTTTTTGGGGAGTGGAGCATGCAGCAAACTAGGATAATGAAGGGGGGCGGAGGTGGTCACATTGCCCGTTAACAAGCTTGAGGGAAAATACTGCATGGATGTGTCATGATATGCCATAGTAGTAGGCTCTTCTATGAGTTGTCAGTAGCCAGTTACCTCATTAAAGCTGTATTTGCCAAAACAGCCTGCCTGCTTGAGGAATTTGTGGACCTCGAAAGCAATGGAGTGCTTGTGTTTGCAGCTACCTGACTGGATGAAGTACCACATGATGATACCACACATCCAAGTGGAAAAGGCCATCTGAAATTAGGACTGGCTGGGGAACAGAGAATATACTAAACAGTTTGAAAGAGACACTTAGTAATCAGATGAAGAACACATGTAATTATCCTGTCAGAGTAAATGCAACCAAGTTGCTCAAGATACAGTCTCCAAAGTGGCGGTGGCGGGGCGGGGGAGAGGAGGAAATCAACTAAATTTATTTTAAAAAGCATCTTTCATATCAAAGTATGATCAGTAAGATGCAGAATTTTAAGATTTTACTTTAAGCCACACCTGCATTTTAAAGAAAAAGGAAATAAGTGTGTCAGGGAGTGTGTGTAAGTGTGTGTGTAAGAGAGAGAGAGAAAGAGAGAGTCCATTTCCACACTACACTATTATAGTGCTATTATTCCACTTTCAACATCCTGTGGAATTCTGGAGTTTGCAGTTTACTGAGGCCACAGAGCTCTCTGGCTGAGAATTCTGACTGTATCCTCCTAAACTGCAAACCCCAGGATTCCACAGAATGTTGAAAGTGGAATCATAGCACTATAACTGTCGAGATGCCCTCCATATTATAGTAATGGGATATATAGTCCAGCATAACTAGCAGCTTGCTAAAACCAAGAAGCCTAGGAACCAGAGACCATTAGATAAACAATAGCTAAGAATGACATATAAGAATCCACTGATAAGCTATGCCTGGCTCTCACAGCTTCAAGGTATCTTGGAAAAGGGAGGGGGAAAGCGGGGATTCTAAAGCTGCGGTTTTTGCTTTTGAACTTTAGTCTTCTCACTGAAGTCTTGTACGATGTATCTCACTCCAAATAAAAAGTGTTTATTCACTGTACTATTTGCGTCTGTGGATTCAGTTCCTGACAAAGTGAGAAGACTCAAGTTTAAAATTCTACAACATGTACCAGACATCTGAAGAAGAACCACTGAAAGAGGGAGTGGTTGGCAGAGCCACCGAAATCCAAGGTGATGAATGACCGAAGGAGCTGAACTGGACCCCAGATGGCCCCCAGATGCTCCAGCCAAAGTGCGACCTGCATTTCCTGTGACTACCCTGATTACTGGTCAAACTTGGGCCTGGGGAGAGCGTCCTGACACAGTCCACAGACAACGCCACCGCGCTACGTGATGGGATGCTTCAGTCAGTAAAACTAACCTGATTGGAGCAACTTTTAGCCAGAGAAGAAGAAGTGGAACTACAATGAGAAGAGATATCCAGACTGAGAGCTTGGCTTGCTGACTGGAGAATCCTGGTATCTCAGTTGGGACATGCCCAACAGCAAGTGCCCGCAGCAGCAGCACCCATAGCTGCAGCCCCTGCACCTCCTGGGGGACCAGTGCCTCAAGTGGGGCTGAGACCTTCTCAAGAAATGAAAGCTACATACGATGGGGAAGGGGCAACCCTTACTTATTTCCTCAATGTGGCCTCCAACTATATGGCTCACTACGAGAACAGCTTCAACGATGATGCCACCAGAGTGAGATACCTGAGCCAGCACCTCTAAGGTGAAGCAGCGGAATGGGTCGACAGTTTGTTTGATTCATGAGCTGAGGAAACAGCACACCTCCAGCTGCTCATGCACTGCCTCAAAGAGAGGTTTGAAGACCCCTTTATCCAAGAACAAACCAGACACGAGCTCAGGAAACTGTGCCAGGGAAAAGGAACTGTTGGAGAATACACCCAGGAATTCAGAAAACTAGCAACTAAGGTCCCTGAATGGAAAGATGACATATTTAAGCAATTTTTTCAGGATGGATTGAACCCCACTGTTTTGGATTGGTGCCTTTCACAAGGAAACCCAGCCAGTCTGTTGGGATGGATGAAACTAGTTGGTGAAGTGAAAAGTCTCCTGGAAAGTGCCCAACTCTCCAGACAAAGACAAGCCCAAGAAAGTGGCTGCAGACCACCAGGAGCTAGAAGATCCACCTTCTTAAGCAGTGAAGAAAGAAAGAAATGACTGCGTGAAGGGACCTGCTTCTTGTGTGGGAAGAGAGGCCATATCGCCAGTGATTGTGAAAACCAAAAGAAAGACATGGAGGAAAAGCCAATGACCCCTTTCACCAAGCCCACATCCTGCAAATCTGACACCTGGAAGCCACAGACCAAACGCCTGAATGGTGGACCCTCCGCTCAGGCCTGCAATGGTGAGGACAGTCCCCTGCCAACCTCCAGCTCTGACAGTGACAAGTGGGACTTGGACCAGTCGGCGAATGTATGTACAGCCAAAACATGTCATGTATATGTTACAGTGGTTTTGTAAGGGGCAGATGGGGAGTCAAGAAAGTACCAGGCATTGGTTGATTCGGGATGTACCACTAGCTTACTGAACCCCATAGTGGCCAAAGAGCTTGCAGTAGCATTTCAACCCCTTAAGAGGGCCTTCAGATTATGGCAAATGGACGGCTCACCTATGTCGGGAGGCCCCATCTGGGAAAGGACCAGGCCCATCACTATTCAGGTGGTGGACATCTGGGGGCACTTGAAATTCCTGGTGCCAAATAAAATTGGATTCCAAGTAGTCCTTGGGTATGATTGGCTTAAAAGGCACAACCCCCAAAATGCCTGGACCTGAGGCATACTAAAACAGATAAATAAAGCCAAAGAAGTGCCGAAACTATCAACACCTAACACGGCACTTAAACTGAGCCCTAAAGAACTGCAGAAAATCCACGAGAATATTGAGACCTGCAGAAGGCATTTGAGGACCATGAAGCAGACAAACTCCCACCGCATAGAGACTTTGACTGCAAATTGAGGCTCATAGATGGTGCCAAGATTCCCAAGCCAAAAATTTACCCCATCAACAAACAGGAGCTAGAAGCTCTAAAAGAATTTCTGAACAAGAATTTACAACGCGGCTTTATCAAGCCTTCCTCCACCCCAATGGCTAGCCCAATCTTCTTCAGGCAGAAAAAGGATGGAGGTGACCCCAGACTCATTGTAAATTACAATTTAATAAATCAGGCAATACTGTCTAACGCTTACTCGATCCCGCTCACGGCTGATGTGATGGGTCAACTGATTAAGGGTAAGTACTTTACCAAGCTAGACCTCAAAGAGGCCTTTCACCAAATAAGAATGGACCCTGATAGTGAATGGCTCACCAGCTTCTCAACCCTCCTGGGGAATTACCAATGGACAGTCCTTCCTTTTGGATTACCAGCTGGCCCCGCTGCTTTCCAGATGTTCTATAACTCTGTCTTACAAGAATTCCTATACAATGGTGTTGTTGTTTATCTGGACAACATTTTAATCTATTCAGAAACACTGCCAGAACACACCAAACTTGTTTGCACTGTGTTGCAAAGACTCATAGACAATGGACTTGTTGTGAAACGTCCAAATGTGAGCTTCACACTCAAACTTTTGACTATCTAGGGTATTGAATTTGCAACAATACCCTAAACGTGGACCTCTCCAAGATCAAAACAATTTTGAATTGGCCAGCTCCTAGGGCCAGGAAACAACTACAGCAATTCCTCGGCTTTGCCAATTTCTATCGCAACTTTATTGAGGGTTTCGCCACAATTGCCCTCCCACTGACGGATCTTTTAAAGAAATCTTCTAATTTCAAGGGAAAAAGCTCCAAGAAAATCGCTTGGATTCAGTTTCTGACAATAACAGTGTAGTGCAGAATGGGCCAGAGAGAGAGAAAATGTTAGAACTGGTTGCTCCACTCCAGCTTGAAGTCCATAAGTTCTGACTAAAACCCAGTGCAGATTCACCAGTCCACTGACACTGCAGCTACCAGCCACCACTGATGTGAGTGTGTACATGCACACAGACATTAAAAGTCTATCACAGAATATGAAACTTTCTAAAATCTGTCAAACCTGGAAATTAGGGACATGTTTGAGGAAAGTCTCAAATAGTAGATATAATATTGACAACTGGAAGAGTAATGTAGCATTGTTTCAGACATTATATTTGACATATCAAAATTTCAGAATGAAGGGCTGACTAAATTGGACAAATAAGCAGGTAAATTAGTTTCAGTAACAACTAGTATTTCTATTAATAATATTAAGAAAGCAGGGGAGACGGAAAATCTCGCTGCTCACAAAGAAAGTTTACAATTACCAAGCAAGAGTCAAACTGAGCCAAGCAGAATTTGCCCATCACCAATGTCACATAAAGGAAATTAGATTTTTTTTTCTGTGCAAATCAATTCTCTGAAATTATTTAACACCAAAAAGTTTTTTGAGCAGTTTTTTTTCCCTTCAGCTCTGAGGCAAGTTAATATAGTTCAACTCAGCTGGACTCAGCTCTGCAAAACTGCTTGCATGTGAAACAGGGTATGAATATGTGTGAATATACCTTTCTTTATTAACTTATCAGCCCAGTTCACCTTTTCCAAATACCCTTAGGCATTTTATTTAGTTCACAGTTTGGTCCCCTTGCTATGTCAAAACAGCATTACCCATATATGGATCCAGTTTACTTTTGCATCTACCAGGTTAACAACAACAAGAGAGGAAAGTGTCCTTACGTATAGGCAGAACGAGGGAGCTGACATACTGCCTCAGGTGACAGATGCGAGGGGGCAACAGTAGCACTCTCCTGGGTGGTCTTCCTGAGCCACCTGGCTGTTCACCTCTGCTGGAAGGCAGAG
The DNA here is from genome assembly GCA_948472985.1 of Iguana delicatissima. NCBI lineage: Eukaryota > Metazoa > Chordata > Lepidosauria > Squamata > Iguanidae > Iguana > Iguana delicatissima. Next base: position 243,321 of record CAOKZL010000320.1, on the reverse strand, counting down.
CTGTGCACCCAGTGTAGCCTCTCTCCCCAGATCAGCATACTGTCTCAAGAGCAGTGGATGACACCATTCCACTCCCAATGCTAAACAACGCTCAACAGTCTATACAGAGGCCAAGTGTCAGTCTATATAGAGAAGAGGAAGGATAGTGGCATACCCTCCAAACGTCACAATTTGGCAGGAACAGTCCCAACTAATCGTCTAAAATTCTTTCTTTTTCAGCTGCCTTTAAAATGTCCCAGTTTCTCTATCCTCCTCCCACTTTCCCACTTTGTCCTCAGCTTACTTCAGATGCTCCAGGCTGAGTTCAAAGTGCAAAAATAGTTTGCACACAGTTAAAATGGGAGGGGGAAGGAGCAGAAGGGGCAGAGTCTTGCCCTTTCCTGGAGGCCAAGGCAAGAACAAACTGCTGTAGCCTCTCTTAGCTTGTGTGTTCTTCCTCATTGATAGCTTTTGCCATCTTCACTAGATTCTGATATTGCTCGGACACATATGTCCTGATTTTCATCTATGAAATTTTAAAGGGGCCAGTTATAGGGAGCATATAACTCCATTGTTAAAACAGTTTCACTGGCTACCAATTTTTTTCCAGGCACAATTCAATGTACTGGTCATGACCTGTAAAGCCCTATATGGCTTAGGACCAGACTATTTGAAAGAATGTATCTCCCCATACAAACCTACCAGAGTTTTAAGATCTTCAGGGGAAGCCTATCAGTTCATCCAACATCATAGGCCTTCTGGTGAGAACATGGGAAAGAACCTGTGGAATTCTCTTCCGTGAAGGCTAGGCTGGCCCCCACCCTGCTTCCCTTTCCCCAGCAGGCAACAATATTTTTGATTAAGCAGACTTTTAATGTCTCAGCAGGAGAGCTTCTTAGTGGGATGCTATCTTTTAAAACTTTTGTATGTTTTTAAAATGATTTTATACTGATTTATGTTGTGATTTTAATTGTTTTTACATTTTAATTGACTGCTCCTGGAAGCTGCCTTGGCTCCCACTTTGGGAGAAAAGCAGCATACAAATTAAACAAACAAACAAACAAATAGGGCTTAGGGTACATTACCTTTTTCTCTGTCTCAGGCAGTATAAGGCTTTGGCCAGCCTTGGAAAGTCTTTCCAGTTTTGCTTGGGCTAAACAGAAGAATATTTCTAAATGTGGTGTCAAGGCTTCAGCCTTGATATTCACTTTGTGATCAAAATTCAGGCTTTCACTCACATGCACGCTACCTTGTAGAGGCACAGACTTTTTTTTTAACTTTTCAATAAGTAGCCCAAGCAAGTCATCAGACATCTGGGAGAAGAAACATGCTTTGGGCATCAGATATTGTAGTTTCCAAGCTACAGTAAATCGCAAACATTGCTAAATAAAAAATATAATAAACAAAGTCACTAGAAATGTTGCTTTCCTGGACTAAAATGCCTATGATATTTTCTCATATGCCCAGATTAAGTCAGAGACCAAAAAAAAGGGGGGAGGGGAAAAATACATCTTTGAACTGAACTGAAAAGTGAGAAAAATTTAAGAATTTGTCTGTGTAATTTAATTTCTACCCTGTCCCTCACAATGCAGTTTGAGCCCTATCAGTATTAGCATGTGTCCCTGCTTTCCAAAGCTGTTCTCCTGCTGTGAATGAGACATCATTATATGATACTAGCGTATATGCCCAGCATTGTCCAGGATTTTATTTTCTCATAGGTAATACTTTTTAGAAATACCTTAGGAATTGCCTTACCATGCCTTAGGAATTAGATGCAGTTGAAATGCAGTTTTGGGATCCTGTGTCTCTAATTCACCAAACTGTCTTGTCCAGTACCTGTAACTTTCCCTCATACCCCCCAATCCAATATGTATTCAGTTGTTCATACAGAGGTTCAGTTTCTGAGGGAATACACTGCCGTCCTCCTTGCTGCTAGGCCTCATCTCCATAGCAACAGCCAGGCCCAAGAGCTCTCTGGCTGAGAATTCTAAAGGCCTCTTCCTAAACTGCAAACCCCAGGATTCCATAGAATCTTCCCAGGCAGCCAATCATATGAGGTCTTCTTGCCAGACACAGCCAATCATATGAGGTCTTCACCTGCCTAACAGACAAAGTTTGACTTTTATATATTAGATACAGAGAGTGCCAGAGCATTGTAGTGGTTTGAGCACTGGACTATAACCCTGGAGAGGAAGGTTTGATTCCCCACTTGGCCATCAAAACCCACTGGGTGAATTTAGGTACTCTCAGCCCCCAAAACCCTATGAAAAGTTTGCCTTAGGATCACCATAAATCAGTAATGACATGAAGGCACAAAGCAACAACAATATGATATCCAAGGAGAGAATTCTTATTAGAGAAGAAGAAAGAGAGCAAAGATATAAGACAGAAGCAGAAAGGCCAGTCAAGTCCTGCCAGTTCCTTGATATTATATACTAAACTCAAACAAAACAACAACAGCATATCCTTTTGAGACTCATTTACACTAAGTTACCCTCTGAACTTGAAAAAGTTACCTTTTGGAACTGTAGCTCCAGGAATTGCTCAGCCAGCCTGGCCACGAAAAGAAAAAGCTCGATTACTATCTGGGATAGGAGTTATCATCATATTACACTGGTAATACTCCAACAATAGCTCTGACTCCCAGTGTATTTCTAGGCCAAATGCTGTCATTCAGTTTTAAAGCTCATCATGTCTTAGCATCCTTTCACATTACACTATTATAGCACTTTGACTGCCATGGTTCCATCTTGTGGAATCCTGGGAGTTGCAGCTTAGTGAGGTATACATAGAGTTCTTAGTCAGAGGGTTTTGCTGGTACCTCATCAGAGTATAAACCCCATGATTCCATAGGATGCAGTCATGGCAGTTAGAATTGAAATAGACTGCTAAAAATGTGTAGCGTGAAAGGCCCCTTTGCTCTTGTGAAGAAGCTTTGTCAGTGGTAGATTCAGTTATGGAACCTTCTTCCCTGAGGGGTCTGTCTGGCACCTCCTTTGTTGTCTTTTCAATATCATACAAAAATCTGTCTATCTTTCTCTTGTTTTAAGTGCTGACTAAGACTGACTGAGTGCCAGTTTTAATGTTTCCAAAACACCATCCATTCAACAGAAGGAGGCATCACAAGCAGCAGGGATCCCAGGCAGGGAACCCTGGGAAAATGATCAGCCCACTGCAAAGATGTTGCATCATGCCCCAGCTGTGCGTAATTGCAAGGTTGCATAAGAGACTGGGGTCGTGTGCAGATGGTAGAGGGAGGTGTGCAAACCCTTACCTGATTGGTTGTACATATGTATATAAGAAAGCAATCCCTTGTCTGTATTGTCTGTTGACCAAACCTGGTGCAAGCTCTTGTCTGTCCATCCAATGTTTTGTACACAACGGAACTTTGCTGCAAGATAAAGTGCCTCCTGTTATGGAAGAAAACTCCTCCGTGTGTGAGTATCCTTATTGGGGAACAAGGTTGCTGCTGTGCTCTGGGTTTTTTTCCACTGCGTTTCTGTGGGGCAGAAACTCCTATCATCCCCTAACAGTGGTTATGGGCCCAGACCCAGAAGTCACAGCATCCACAGCGCACCTGTAGTTGTTTTTCCCCCTGGATACTGGACTGTGTTTTTGACTGTCTGCCTGGTTCCGTTCCTTGAGGAATCTGTTTTTGGCAGTGAGACAGTTAATCTTCAGTCCGGAGCTCATCAAGGTCACTGCAGGAGGGCTGAAGGAGGTTATCTGCGGTTTGATAAGCTTACTGATGCTAATTATCAAAGCTGGCAAATTTATGTTAGAGCCGCTTTGACGAAGGAAAACTTGTGGTACGTTTTGGAAAATGAGGGAGAGCCTCCAGAAGGAGCGACTGCTGCTCACATAGCAGAGTTCAGGGTTGTTGACGAAAAAGCCAAAGCAGTTATTTTGCTTGCTTTAAGTCCTTCTCAGTTGATTCACACTGCTGCTGCTGACACAGCATATCAGCTCTAGGAGGTTCTGAAGCGTGTGCATCAATCCTCCTCCTGTTTGTCCAAGATGATATGGACGAAAAGACTGTACAACACAAAGCTAAGTCCCAGAAGTTGTGTGAAGGAACACCTCATGCTGATGAAACAGTTGTTCCAGGAGACAGCCAACAGAGGGGTAAATATTCCAGAAATGCAGGAAAGCTTTATTCTGCTGGGAAGCCTCACTAAGGACTGGGACTATTTGATGTACAGCCTGCAGGGTGTACGTGAGGAAGAGCTGACTGTAGACTTGGTAGCTGGGAGGATTTTGGAGGAGGTCCAAAGGAAGGAGTTTGACTCCAGATTGCAGACGGAGAGGAAGATAGGCAGCCATGAGGGAGAGGTAACTCGAGAGGAGGCATCTGACCTGGAGGAAGGAGTGTGCAGCTTTGCCAGATGCTGCTACAGATGCAAGAGAGTGGGCCATCTCCAGAAGGACTGCAGAATGCAAACGCCAAACAGAGGGAAAAAGACAGCCCAGAAGCACAGGGGCGTGTCATCTCAGGCTGAATGCCATGTGTTTGTGGCTAAAGAACAGTCTGAAAGTGGTGTGTGGTTGCTAGACAGTGGTGCAACTCACCACATGGTGACCAATGTAAAGCTGTTGAGTATTGTTACAAATGCAAATATAACAGCAATTTCCCTTGCAGATGGGGCACCAAGCAAGGTGCAGAAGATGGGTACTGCGTATGTGCCATGTTTGGAGAAATTGTTCAATAATGTGTTGTGTGTGACAAATTTGCAGAACTGTATTTTGAGTGTCTCCCAACTGACCAGTGATGAGAAACATGCCCAGATGGAGCTGGGGAAATGGTTCAAGTTGAAAGATCTAGGCAATCTGAAGTGTTATATAAGTGTTGAAGTGGAGAGAACCAGTAATGGTGAGATTTTTCTGAGCCAAAAGAAAAAGACTGACAGTCTTGTTGCAAAGTGTGGTCTGTGTGATGCAAAGACAGTCAGAACGCCCATGACAACAGATTTTGCAAACTTGGAAGCTAGTGAACTGTTTGTGAATCCTCAGTTATACCATTCTGTCATTGGAAGCCTGTTATTCTTTGCTAACAACACAAGACCAGACATCAGTTTCGCTGTTGGACTGTTGAGCAGGAGAGCTTGCAAACCAAGACGGGTAGATTGGGTTGCTGTAAAAAGAGTCCTAAGATATCTCAAAGGGACTAGCGATCTGTGTCTGAGAATGGTGGGAAGCCAAAAGACACTAGAGTGCTATGTTGATAGTTCTTTTGCTGCTGACTCAGCTGACAGGAAGTCAGTGACCGGCTTAGTAGCAAGATATGCGGAAAGTCCCATAGTATGGAAATCAAGGAACCAGACTTGTGTAGCCTTAAGCACGACAGAGGCTGAATTTGCAGCGTTGTCAGAAATGGCCAGCGAAGTCCAGTGGCTAAGACAAATGCTGAGAGACATACAAGAGCCATGCAACATACCTCTGGAGATACAAGAAGATTCACAAGCATGCATAGCAATGGCTGAGGCAGAAAATTTAAAGTGTAGGACTAAATACATTGGGGTACGGTACCAAAATGTGAGGCAAATGATCCAAGATGGGATTTTGTGTTTGTGGTATTGTCCATCTGAACACAACACCGCGGATTTGCTCACAAAGGCCCTTCCAGTAGTAAGCCATGAAAAGTTGGCAGATAAACTGGGCCTTGCCACCAGAGTATAAGGTGGAAGATGAATTGTACCCTTGAATGTATATACTGTGTGTATTATGTAACATGTATTGTATGACATGTATGGATTGTGAAAATGTCCTACACAGTGGCCTCACCATTTTGGAGGGGATTGTCAGGGATCCCAGGCAGGGAACCCTGGGAAAATGATCAGCCCACTGCAAAGATGTTGCATCATGCCCCAGCTGTGCGTAATTGCAAGGTTGCATAAGAGACTGGGGTCGTGTGCAGATGGTAGAGGGAGGTTTGCAAACCCCTACCTGATTGGTTGTACATACGTATATAAGAAAGCAATCCCCTGTCTGTATTGTCTGTTGACCAAACCCGGTGCCTGGTGCAAGCTCTTGTCCGTCCATCCAATGTTTTGTACACAACAGAACTTTGCTGCAAGATAAAGTGCCTCCTGTTTTGGAAGAAAACTCCTCCATGTGTGAGTATCCTTATTGGGGAACAAGGTTGCTGCTGTAGGCTAGCTGTGCTCTGTTTTTTCCCCGCTGCGTTTCTGTGGGGCAGAAACTCCTATCATACCCTAACAATTCCGTCCCCCATAAAAACCCTCAGCTCCAAGAGCTCCTCGGACTGCTCAACAGACTTGCGTTCGGACCGCTCCGAAGTGCTATCCCGCCTTGCCGCCGCTTCGTTCTGCGAGCTCCTCTCGGCCACCGCGCCAAGTCCTCCTGCCCTCAATTGGCTTTCTTCAGGACTACGAGAAAGGTGGCGTATCACCCATTCCCCAAAACTCTCTTTTATATTTCTTATTTAGTAGTGAGGCTGTGCTTTTCTTAATAATTGTATTAATAAATATTGTTGTCAGTCTGAACTGTCTACTGCTCACTGACCTGACGCTGTATACACAGGGTAAAAGATCCCCGCTAAGTTACCCTGCCTCTTGTTAGCCAAGAGAGTGCTCCAGCTAATTTCCCCATCTTTTTGTATTTGTTTTGGTTATTTGGGCACCCCTCCCGGGATCCCCAAGTCACAGGGTAACAGAGGGGCTGCTGCTCCCACCACTGATGCCCTGGGCCAAGGAAGACCCCAGCGAGGGCAGTGGTGGCGGTGGGCCAGGCTCGGGTGGAGGGGCTGCCTCCACTTACTGAATTACTTACTGAATTACTGACTTGTGAAATGATACATGTCTAAAAAAGTGTGTCACCAACATGAAAAGTTTGGAAAGCTCTGCCCTAATCCAAAACCCGGTCCTTTCTAGCCATGTCTCTGTGATCGGCAAACTGATTCCTTAGATCAGTGGTTCTCAACCTGTGGGTCCCCAGATGTTTGTGGACTTCAGCTCCCAGAAGCCCCAGCCACTATGGTCAATGCTCAGGGCTTCTGGGAGTTGAAGTCTAGAAACATCTGGGGACCCACAGGTTGAGAACCACTGCCTTAGATGAACTTACCTCTCTATATCTCCCTCCTACCTTCCCCTCGAAATTGTCAAGTGTGAGGGAATTTGATACATATTCTTTCAGTCTCTCCCCCAAATCTATTGTGTGGGGTCTCCCTTTTTCTCTGTCAGAGTCACAGAAGGAGGAAGCAGCTGCAGGAGGCTGCAGGGCGCTGCCAAGTAATTGAGCGGCTGGCTAACTGAGAATGTGAGTACTGAAGAGGAAAAAAAAATGCGCCAAGGAGTCAGTCACTCAGCTGGTCAGTCAGTTAGGTGAATATTCTCCTCTCCCTGGGACTATGAGCTTCAGCTGATACGTCAGCTATGCCACTTCCCAGAATTGGAGGACCTAAAGATGATAGTGCATGTGCTGGTAACCTCAAGGCTGGACTTGTGCAATATGCTGTACATTGAACTACCTCTGTACCAAATTAGAAAACTTCAATTGGCTCAAAACACAGCAGCCACATAGCTTATTGGTATACCTAGGAGTGAGCATATTACACCAATATTATAGTCATTTCAATTAGTTTCTCGGCAAAGTACAAACTGTGGATTATTACCTTTAAAGCCCTACATTGTTTTGGTTCAGTTACCTACATGATTACCTTCCCCCACATAATCTGCTCTTCACACTCAGATCCTCTGAGGGCCATTTATTCAACCAGCTAGGACTAAACTGGCAACAATTACTCAGAGGACTTTTTCTTCAGTTGCCCCTAGACTGTGCAATAGCCTGCCAGAAGAGGTTTGACAGCTGAATAGGCTGTCCAAATTTAAAACACCATTAAAAGACCAGTCTCTTCTGGCAGGCCTGTCCTGTTGATTTTAAATTGTAAATTTAAATAATAAATTTTAAATATGAGTTGCCTGTTTTTTAGGCATTTGTAATTTTTTTCTTTTAAGCTGATACGATGTTCTATTTTTAACTGTAATATATTAATCCATTGTTGCCCTTGCCTCGATCCATGGGGAGAGGCAGGTAAGAAATGACAAGGACAACAACAATAATGATGATGATGACAAAGATGATGACACGGAGTTCCTATTCCTTCTATTCTTTCTTCATTTCTCCCTTTCTTCTTTCCTCTCAGTCTCTCCCTTTTCCTTCTGCTCAGCTTGGAAAAATCCAAAGGTCTGTGGTACAACAATATTTAGATGGCTGCACTTTGTCCATCCCTGATGTAATGGAGATATTAGAAATCACGGGTGAAAGTTTTTTGTTTGCTTTAGAGCAGCCCACAAGCCGTGGTTAGGGTGTAAAGCAACAGCACCACTTTCTGTGAGCTATCACTTGAGAAATTACCAGAGCCACCAAATTATGGTGTCAGAATGCCCCATTCTAGGAAGACAACCCAGAAGGAGACATGGTATCAACAGCTGTAGCAAGGTCTATGAGACAACAGGAGGTACTCTTAGCTACCTTTGGTCCTGTGCAAAGCTGCCTGGCATATCCATCCTCTGCCACATTTAAGCCACTGGAGAAACATCAGTGGTTTCAGTTTTGAAGATAGACTAAAAATTCAGTTCTAAAAGTAGACCATAATCTACACAATCTGGCTCATTTTACACCACCTGTGTTTTCGTTGGTCACCACCACTTTGGGTCAGAGTCACCTTGGCCAAGTATGGAGTAGCTGCTGTTGACTGCAAGGGGAAAAAATACAAAATTCATAGTAATATAATATACCAAATATGTAATAAGCTCAAAAAAAGGTGGTACAAAAAGCTTGTGTTTTTTACACTTCCAGATCTCCTTGTCAGGCAAGATGTCAAAAAACAACAGGCAGGGGTGGAGTTGAACTTGAAATAGATGTCATGATGCCAAAGATGAAATGAGGGAGGAAGAATCTACAGACTTTCAAATAAGACTGTATCACAGGGATAAGAGATGTGCAGCCCTCCAGATATATTGCTGGATTGTAGCTCCTAGGATTCCTTACCACTAGCTATGCTGACCAGCAATGCTGGGAGCTGCAATCCAACAATATCTGCTGAGGAACACAGCTCCCTTCCATGCTTTAGCACAGCCATTCTCAACTGTTTTTTTGGCCATGGTCCTCTTCTCAACTGCCAGGGCTACCTTGTCAAAGTGGGATACAAAACAGATAGACAGAAAATTATTTATTACTTAACACCAACAAAACTTGAACATTCGGATATACTGGACAAGACCTTTAAAAAGACTGTATGAAATTAAACATCTATCAAGCCTGATGCAATCCTTAAGCTTGGTGCTTTTCTGCAAATTTCATGATGCTGGGTCCAAATTAGACAATAACTGTCAGAAGTTACCTCTTATCTCAATATTAATTCTCTTCTTGGATTTTGTCAAGGAAACTGTCAAATGGCATGTTGGAAGGAAACTATTGACCCCAATTAAAGTTGCTGACTGAGTATTTCGTCAGTTCAGCTACCAGTGCTTCCACTTGGAGCTTCCATCCTCAAAGTGTTCAGTATGTGATCCGCTTCAAATATGCCAGGGTCTCCTTGGGGCCCATATGGCCCCTTTTGAGAATGGCTGCTTTAGTGTGTGATGTGATGGCTTTAAGTTTTGTCTGGAATAACCCCTAAGAATTCTGGAAGCAGGAAAGAAAAAACTCCTCCCCTTTTTAAAGTACAAACTCCAGGTGTAAACTCAGAGCTGTCTCCATCTTTGGTGAAAAATACCTGATCCTTTGTCGAAAGAAAGCAGAGAAACTGGGTAGACTTTATATTAACAAGGCTTGAGAGTAGCTTAGTTATTGGTTCAAGGGTCTTTGTTAAAGTTTCTTCAGATTGCCAACATCTCCCTAACTTGGTTCTAATGTGGTTTTGCAAATACTCTCCCACTTGACTATTTTTGCTGCTATAAACATCACTGTGCATGTGGAAAGGGGAAACTACCCCCTTCGTTTTCAATGAAACCAGGATTTATTACAGTAATAGCATATCACTATAAATTACACTATTAAGAATTGCCATGTGGTGAAAACAAATGTGCGCTGAATGCAATGCAACAATCATAAATTTGGATTGGCCCCTCTTTTGTTAGAAAGATGCCATTAGCATCACTGAAATATGCACTTACAAAGCAAAATCACCAACATTTCTTATTCTCCTCTTAATAAAAATCTCAAGTACAAACTACCAGAAGACAGGTACAAAATGTGAATCTTGGCAGTGCCAAACACTTAAGGGCTGTTAGAAATGGCATCAGAAACAGCAGATGTTCATTACTGATCCAAATCAGATGGTCGTCTTAGTGCTGCTGACAATAATGCAGAAGGTTTAAACTGCCTTCACCTAGCCTGCAAAAACAGGAGTTGACTTTGCTAACTGCATCTAGTATATGGGCTAAGCATCCCCATTTTAAGTATGCTGCAGTGTGCTGGCAATTCTTAGAATCAGGAACTTGGAAAAATTCATGGAGGATAAAGTTAAGCACAGCTACTAGTCTTGATAGCTAGATGGTACCATCATGCCTCTCTGAATAACAGTTGCTGAAGAACAGCAGCAGGAGAGTGTTATTGCCATCCCGGCTTGTGTGTGGCCCACCCTTGGCCATCTGTTTGACCGTGGTAGGAATCAAGATGCTGGACTAATTTGGACAGGAATGGGCAGCTTTTGTTGGTATAGGGCCCTTTTTAGACACACAAACCCAGAATCTACTGCTTGCCACACTCCCAACCCAAACACCAAAAATGGGAGGATCCTGCTTCTAGAAATGTCCATGACCTTGATTCTTCTTGATAAGGTCAATTTTTTTTTATCCCCTAGCAGCTCTAGGATGTGCAAAAATAAGCAAGGCCACATATGGACCATCTGTTTCTGAACTACCTCTGTATGTACAGTGTTTTTACTATGACTTGTATGGGATGTATGTTCTACATGTAAATTACTGGTTGAGCAGGAACCTGTTTGGAAGAGTAAATGTCCCCAAGGCAGGAAAGAGCTTAATCAGTAACTGAAATGAAGGCCCTTTCCACACAACATCACTAACCCGCCACAGCAATGGGCTGTTCCTGGTTCAGGAGCCCTGCTACCACACAATATCATTGCTAACCAACTTCTATCCCATCCCCAAGCATTACAAATCAGCCCTACTTCATTTCCAGAAAAGATCTGTTAAGAGCCTCCTGGTGCTACAATCTCATCAGCTCAGTGAGTGCAGTTCCTCAGTAGCACTTGATAGCACTTCCTGTCCTTGCCAATCCAGGAGTGGGTGGGGTGTGGGTATGCCCACGTTGTCTCTCCCTCAGCTGCTCCTATGGTGTGGCAAGTTTGGAATCTACCACCTGTGTTTAAAAGAAATTTCTCCTTTGGGTTAATTTTTTAAAAAAAATTAAATACATTTTTTAGCACTATAGCACAAAACTGTACAGGCGTGTCAATGATATTACAACATGACTGTGCTAGTACAGCTTACAAAAAAACCCCAACCAATCAAGAGCTGTGGGGTGGGGAAAAGGTGGAGAAAAGGACTGGCCAATGATGCTATAGTGTGGAGGAAATACCAGTGGCAAAAACAGTCCTCACTCACTTAAGGCAAAAGGGTGCAGAAGACAGCATTCCTAACCCAACAGCATCACAGAAATGGCAATGCTGGGACTGTAACAGAACAACCCATTACTGAAGTATGGTGCAGAAAGGGCTGAAGTCTCTCTCTGTTCCTCAAGTCAGTCTCCATGGAAAATGACAGAAATATATTTCCTGAACAATAGTAATAGTTCAATACTGAATACTCCCAAAATGTAGGGAGTAATCAATTAGGCATTAAGTGTAAATACCATCCTGATCTGGAGATGTGCATACAGGTGAACATTGTACACAGATCTCCTTGTGGATTATTACCTACATTCAGACAATAATCATACCAACATGGAGATCATCCCAGGTAAGCGATTGTCAAGTCAATTGGCTTGTAATATTTTCTTCAAATGAGTGCTTTTCTCAAACATTACCACCTTTTCTGGTAAGTCAAGTACCGGATGGATCCCAGGAAAGCAAGAACGGCACCCAACTGTGCTGTTGGTTCCTTTGCCTCAGAATAATTTCCTCAGGGTGGGGGAGAAGCCATGTTGGGGCAAGTGTTTTGGTTCCTGGAAAGAAGCCTTATGCCTTCTGTTCCTGGAAGTCTCTTGCTGAAACATTGTCAGAATCACTGGCTAGCTCTTTGCTTACCTCTTTTTAAGCCTAAAACTGACCAGTCATCCAATCTTCCTCCCTCCCCCTTCTCTCTTCTCTCTCATTCTCTCACCTCCAGAATACATGATTTTACCTGGAAACCTCATTATGTTATTGTCCTTAGTCATAGCTTTGGTCCAGAGGACATCCTTAGTTGGTCTTCTTTTTTACTGCTTCAGCTAGACACCCATTACAAAGTTCCACAGCTTTTCTTCTGAGAAGCCTAGCAAGTCACATGATTTGTGCCACCCCTAAATCATTTTTAAGAGTAGTGTCTCAGCTTTCCCACCTACTCTCTCTTTAGATAGGCTTATAGTTTAGTATTGATCTTTATTGAACCTGCTTTTGAATCTCTCACTTACTTCCATCTCCTCTAAGAAACCCCTGACCCTTAGATTGCTCATCCCAAGCCCTGTGCTTCTTGCAGTCTGAATCCAGCTTTCTCTGTCACCTTCGTAGTAATAGCTTGGATCTAAGACACTTCTGCTGTCTGAGTTTCTTCTCTGAGTTAATATTTCCCAATTTGGAAATAACTGTGGAGGAAATCAGATGCCTTTCCTGAAAGCACTGCATTTTGCATTGTTCCAAAATACCTTCCATGATGCTTCATATTGCTTTAATCCATTTCATTCCTTGTGTTCCCTCCCCAGACTACTGAGAGTCCATGTTCTTGGGATTCCCTTCCATTTTTGGAATGAAATATTAAGAGCTGTTAACAACATTTATCCAAAGGATCATTACTGATCTACTTCTTTTTTTTTAAAGGACACATGTATCTCATCCAAACCTACCTTACTCCCAGAACCAGTCTTTCCCCTGCACTTCTCAATGATCGAGCAACTCAGTGTGTCAGGCAAATGCAAGGGTGGCTGATACAACTTTCAACAGCAAAATAAATCCAGCACAGCTGCTTCAGATCTAGAAATATGATATTTTTTTTATCATCAACCTGAACCTAAATACATGAGTGCATAAATACATGCATGAGTGCAAGATTATATGTCATGCTTTAGCAGTATGTATAGATGACACTTTCCATCTCAGCTGATGTCATGCCAACCATAAAGCATGCCATATAAATTGCTCATCATGTCCTTATTTGAATTAAATAAATAAATAAATAAATAAATAAATAAATAAATAAATAAATAACTTATATTTTTAATCATACAGAAGTGGCAACCTGGAAAAGACTGGGACCTTGAGAAAAGTGGTTCTTAGTAGTGCAGACACCTTTCACGATTTGTTCCATGTGCATGTATTTTGTAGCCCGCCACCTCTGTCTAAGTACAACTCTTTGTATAAGAAGCCATCTCTCCTGCAGCTATTAATCAAGCTATGTCTTAGTCCAGGCCCTGAGGCTATTTGTTGTTGTTGTTGCCACCACCGTCACTGTTGTCTTCACCATCTATATCCTAACTACCACCTAACAGGACTCAAAATGGCTAACAACATGTCTAAAATAATAACAAATTAAAAACTATACAAAATTTTTTATAAAAGGATAAGCTTATTTAAGAAGCAATTAATCAGGTTAAAAACATTGAACTTTAAAAACATTAAAAGATTATATGGACCATAAAGCAAAAAGTACAGCACATCATTAAAACCTCACCCAATTCCATTTCCAAAATTCTGGTGGTACAAAAATGTTCTCAGTTGCTAACAGAAGGAGAGGAAGGATGGAGCCATCCTGTCTTCGTAGGGAGGGAGTTCCAAAGACTGGAAACAGCCATGAAGATGGCCCTCTCTCTTCTCCACCAAATGAGGTTGACAAGGTGGTAGGACAGAGAGAATCACTTCTCCAGATGATCTTAAAGCAATAATAGGCTCATAAAGTGAGATACAGTCCTTCAAATAGCCTGGACCCAAACCACACAGGGCTTTATAGGTTATCACCAGCACTTTGAATTGTGCCCAGAAACAGACCAGCAGACAGTGGAGCCATTGCAACTAGAGAGCTCCCTGTAGCTGGCTATGATCACTTGGACCAACTGAAAGTTCAGAGCACTTCTGAACTGCATGTACTACCCCTACTTCTAATTCTTGATAGAATTGTTTCTTGTTTCATTTAAACATAAGCATCCATCTCCATTATTGACTCAATTATTCCAAGATACTGTAGGAAATTAAGATTTGAGTAGATCCAGCTGCCTAATACACCAGCTGATGGAAAAGAAAGCTCAGAACTTGGAAATGTTACCATTTTAGATTACAACTTCCACGACACTACATTCTGAAGTGCAAAAAAGTAACTTTTCCAAGCTAAAGGCACTTTCCTCAGGGCCCTCTGAGACCTTAAGCCACCCTTCCTAACTGCTATATGCAAACAATGGAAGTAAGTACACCAAGGCAGCAATGCAAATACAGAGCGCTACTCTTGGTTGAAAAAGTAGATTGCTGATAATACGGAGTATTGTTCTTTGCCTGGAGTTGTGAGTCTGAGTGATCATGATCACACCAGTCATTCACTTGCATTTAAATTTTGTGCATGTTTAGTAAATCATGATAAAAAATTAATTGAATTCTCATCCAGCCTTAGGGACTGCAGCTTTGCCTTCTCTCATATTCAGATTTTGAGAATTTTTATAAACTCTGATTTTTAAAAAATGAAATGAAAATTCTGATTTACCCTGAATTGCAGGCTAAAATCTCTTAGTAACCCTAAGCCTCAGTTCACAGAGCATTTCTCCTCTGGATGTTTGCTGGACTCCTGTTGGGAGTCCTCAAAATCCTTATGTTGCCTCTAGTTTAGGGAATACTCAGGGACAGTGAAAGTTCCTCAGTCCTCACTTTCTGGGCAGCAGCCACTGCCCTCAGTGAGAGTCTGTTCCCTCTCAATTAGGAATCAACCGACTGTGGGTCCCACTCCCTCTTATGAAAGTAATCTCTGGTGCATGGGGAATTGCGACAGGAACCCTGTGTCTCTCTGTTGCAACAGATAACACTCATGTCAGAAGGTGAGAACATCCATCAGTAGCTTCCCAAACAACAGTGGAACAGACCCTCATTGATAGTGTCAGCTGCTACCCTATACAGGAGGATTGGGGAATTGTGTAGCACCATAACTATAGGGTTCACACATTTGTTACTCCCCAACAGGGTTCTGGCTGTTATTTCTAGAAACACACAGAGCCAAAATCTTCCCAAAGGCTGCCTCTTCCAACTCCTAGAAGCAAGTCAAAACCATCCTTCTCTTCCCCTACCCCAGTTACCTATGTAATCTTCACTAAAGGGAATGGGATGTTTTACAACTGGGCTGTAGGTTGTCCACAATACTTGATTCCTTGCCCTGTTTCTGAAAATTTATCCCATTTGGAGTGAAAGATGCTAATGTTTTGTGTACACAGCCACACAGCAACACATCTACTTGGTTGTGACCTTTCATGGTTATTCTTAAAAGAAATTTCAGTTAAAAACATGCACTTAAATGATGGAGGTAGTGAGGTCACTGTCAACATGACTTTAAGGGTACACTTTTCCAACACTTTGATGCTGAATTGTAAGGGTGGGATCAGCTAGACAGCTCAAACCAGTAGGACCAACTGGTTGTGTAAAGTAACTGAGTACCTTTCCTTTGCTGCGGAGGAATCTCTAGATCCTCCTAGAAGGAGGGAGGGAAGGAGTCATTTGAAAATCAGGCCTTACATCACCCCCTTTCCCTCTGGAATACATGCTGGAATAGCCTAAGCAACAACAAGTAGCTTGTCATTTCAGGCAGGCAGGGAAAAAGTTCTTAGAGGCATGTTGAACATCTTCAAAATCTGGTGGTATTTTGGGAGTGGTTTAAGCAGCAACTCTCCACCTATCTTTTAATCTGTAAATAAGCATATAGTGTGCTCTCCTTACCTGCGGTCCCCAGATGTGTGAACTTGACCATCCAGACTGTGTCATGTCCTATACCTAAAATGTTGGCAATGCATACATGGATACACTGAAGCATCCATTTGCGCATTGCCGCCATTGTATATAATAAGATCCAAGCATGTGTGTATTTTACCATTTACTGGGGTTCCTGGAATGAAACCCCACAAATACAGATGCTGCACTGTATATATTACAAAAGGACTCCACAGATCTCATTCTAAAGCAAACAGAAAGAAAATGTAGTTCATGGGCTGCATGTGGCCTCTTTTGCCACCCAAGGTCCCAGAATATCCTCCCTATACTGCCAAAAATGGCCAAAAAAACAAACAAATGAGAAATCCCCTTTTAAAAAAGAATTATTTTATTAAGGCTTGGGATAACCTTTGGTGATCAACTGATATACAGAATCTTTCTTAATATTTCCTGTTTTTGAAACAACAAAGAAGCACTGTTGAGTCTGTATTCTTTGGGCATGATTTTCTCTTGATTTTTTGAAGTTTAAACTGCCACCATCTATAAATTCAGTTTTAAAAGCCCTGTCTACTGTCTATTGTGCCTCACACACACTAGATGTCACTGCATGACCTGAAATGTGTTCTGTGCTGATCTATTCCTTTCCTTTTTCCAGCTTAAATATTCCACAAAGTGAGGAGGACAGCATGATTATACTTCCAAAACAATGATATGTATACAGAGTTCTACCTTACACTTCCTAAAACAAATAACTGCTCAGTGCATTTATCTTGATGTTTATATGTTTCGCTGTTGCTCTGTTCTCCAGTTGGAAAACTATTTGCATCGTCATCTATATTTAAAAGATGATTGTGAGTCTCCTTTAAATTCTGATCTCAGCAGGGCTAGTTCAAAGATATTTCCAGTTGCTAGTCAACACAAAACTGAAGATGGCTCACTTGGATGGTTCCACGATATATTCATACTCATTGCTGTATTTCACACTTGCATCGCTCAAGAATCGAAATGTGGTACCCTGCAGAGGAAGGAGATGATAGAATTTCAGCCTTGTTTTCATTTCTATTTAGAGCAAATGTCTTTCCGCTAAGGCCACAGTGATCACAGGGGACTCATGCCAAGTGAAATGTCCAGACACCAGGCTGGAAAGCAGCTATACCAGATTGTCAGTAGCAACAGAACTGGGTCTGAGTACTAGAAAGCCATGTCCTCACTACTGCCTGAAGAACAGATTTTCCAAACTGAAGCCAAGAGATGCCATTTCAACATATGAAGAGGACAGATTCCTAGGCACCTAGTGCAAAATCTAGCTGAACCGAGTGCACAAAAAGGATGCTGATTTTCTTCTTGAAGACAGCAAGGAGTAGTTCTGGCAATTTTCTTCCCACTGTAAGAAAGTCTTCAAAAACTTTGCAGTTCTCAAAGGCGTTTCATAGTTTGGGACTGTGACAAAGCTGTTTTGGGGGTTAGCTATTTGTAATGCCAGTGCTGCTTGATGATTGGTTGCTAGGCAACAGGAATAGCACCTCAAGAATGAAACCCAGCACAGTGGTGTGTATGAGAGGTGCTTACGGATGAGAGGAATTCTATATGAGGCAAAGTGTCTGTGTGGCCACTTCTGCACGACACTGTCATAGTGCTATTATTCCACTTTCAACATCCCGTGGAATTCTGGGGCTTGTAGTTTAGTGAGGCCAAGGAGCTCTCTGGCTGAGAATTCTAAAGGCCCCTCCCTAAACTGCAAACCCCAGGATTCCAGAGGATGTTGAAAATGGAATGATAGCACCATAACAGTGTAGGGTGGAAGTGGCCTGTGTTTTGAGCCTTCAGTGAAACCTAGCCAGAGAGAGGGTGGCCTTGGGGATGATTATCAGGTGAGGAAAAGACACAGGGAATCGGTGTCTGAAGCAGACATTGAATGACCAAAGTCTGTCAGAAGTTTAAACTGCTAATGTATCAATGCTATCCTGCAACTGAATTCTAACAAGACACTTCATTTTCACTGTTACTATAATAAATGTTACAGTTTGTTTTACAATTACCTAGTCAGCTTGAGTTATCTGAAGTCACTATAATAAAGAGAACATGCTGCCTTAAATAAACAGTCTGGTTCTGAGGAATAATTAAAACTCTAGCCCACTTATACAAAGGTTGTGATAAAAGGGTAGAGTCAGGGCAAAGTGATATTGACAGGGTGCCTTATTAGACTGGAACTGCCACAGCAATCTGAGAGAGAATCAAGGGCCTGTCTCAGGGACTTTGTTCAAAATTCATATTTTTTTCCCCACAGAAATCTGCATTTTACACACAGGAAACAGTATTTTCTGCACAGAAGATAATATTATCTTCTGATTAATAGAATCAAAATTGTATACGATGGGCAGAATTTTAATCAGTCATTATGAATGCACATTCATGACTGCTTTGTATTCATGATCCCTACATATCACCTCATTTGGGGGACACATTTGTTGTTGTTAACTGCTATCAAGCTGACTTCAACTTATGGTGACCCTATCAATGGTGACTCCAACTCACCCCATCATCCACAGCCCTGGTTAGGTCCTACAGACATAAGCCTGTGGCCTCCCTGATTGAGTCTATCCATCTGTAATGCAGTCTTTCTCTTTTCCTACTGCCGTATGGCTCACCAAGCATCATTGTCTTTTCCAGTGAATCATGTCTTTTCTTCAGACACCCAAAATATGACAGTCTGAGTTCAGTCATCTTGCCTTCTAGGGACAGTTCAAGCCTGACTTGCTCTAGAACCCATTTATTTGTCTTTTTATTTTGTCCACAGTATCCATAGAATTCTTCTCAAGCACCACGTTTCAAAGGAGCTGATTTTCTACCTATCAGCTTTCTTCACTTTCCTGCTTTCACAGTCATACATGGAGACTGGAAGTACAATGGCCCTGACAATCCTAACAGTAGAATTCAATATCTTGACATTTCAGGATTGTGTCTGCTTCCTTCATAGCTGTCCTTCCAAGTCCTACTTTTCTGATTTCTTGACTGAAGTCCCCATTCTGATTAATGACTGAGCCAAGGTATGGAAAATCTTGAACTATTTCAACATCTTCATCATTTACTTTAAAATTATGTAACTCATTGGTGGTCATTATTTTGTTAACATTCAACTGTAAACCTGCCTTTACAGTTTCTTCCTTGACTTTCTTCAGTAATCATTCCAAGTCTTGGCTATTTTTTCCTAGTAATATGGTGCCATTGGCATAACTTAAATTGCTGAGATTGTTCAAGTTTTCATGCCTCTGTCCTCCAAGACTAATCCTGTTTTACACATGATGTGCTCAGTGTACAATTTAAACAGGGTGGTAAAATGCAGCCTTGCCTGACTACCCCCCACCTCGCCCCACCAAATGGAAACAATTCTGTTTCCCTATATTCTGTCCTGATGGTAGCCTCTTGTCCTGAATGAAGATTACACATCAGGACAGTCAATGTAGTGGCATATCTATTTCTTTAACAGCAATACATACCTTTTCATGATCTACACAATCAAAGACTTTACTATAATCTATAAAGCACAGGCTGATTTTCTTCTGAAATTATTTGGTCTGCTCCATTATCCAATGTATGTTTGCAATATGATCCCTGGTGTCTCTTTCTTTCCTGAACCCAGCTTGGACATTGGCATTTCTTGCCCCATATTCATTGTAGTATGTTGAGCATCACTTTGTTTGCATGGCAGAGTAATGGTCTTGTTTACTGCAATAGTCTTGTGGTGACTGCAGTTCCTGGTGTCCTCTTTCTTGATTGGAATATATATTGTTTCCAATCTATGTGCCATTTTTTTTCTATGTTTGTTGAAAGAATTTAGTTAGACCTAGAGTTGATTCTGTCTCTGTAACTTGAAGCAGCTCTATCGGTATGCCATCTGTTCTTGGTGATTTATTTCTCCCAAGCATTCTAGCTTCCACTTCACCCTCTAAAATTGTAAGATCATCTTCATATAGTTCTTCCTTGAATGAATCTGTCATCCTTTCATCTCTATTATATAGTTCTTCAATGTATTGTTATCTCCTGCTTGTCATAGAACACCCTCACTTGGTTTAAACTTTCCTTTGATTTCTTGGATCTTGTGAAAGAGGTCTATCTTCCTTTTTTGTTATCATTTTCTATTTCTCTGCATTGATTATTACAACAGTTCTCCTTGTCCCTGTGCACAAGTTGCTGACCACTTGTATTCAGGAGTCTGACCCTATTTCTGTCACCTTTTATTTTTGTTTCTCATCTGCCCTTAACTGCTTGAAGATTTTCATCTGTTATCAATTGAAGCTACTCTTTCTTTTTGGCTGCAGATAGTGAAACCGATGACACTGGCTTTAGACCAGAGTTCTTCTGGCTCCTACTCAATTAGACTTAATAGTACAAATGTATATTTTTACATTATATTTAAATTCTCCAGGGATTTTTTCAGGTTGCATTTTGGTTTAGTGTTCTTTAGCTTTACTCTAATTTTTTATATTAGCAGTTCACTATCCATGCCACAACCTGCTCCTGGTCTTGCTTTTTGCAGAGAAAATAGAGTTTCTCCATTTTTTCCTTCTAATTATGTAGTCTATTTGATTTCTGTATTGGCCATCAGGTGATATCCATGTATACAGTTGCCTGTTTGGTTGCTTGAAGAATGTGTTTGTGATGAACTGTTGGCCCTACAAATTTCAGTTAGTCATGTTTCTGCTTAATTTCTCGATCCTAGGCTGAATTTTCTTACAATCTTTGATTCTGTTCAGTCTCCTACTTTTGCATTCCAAGTGCCAATTACCAACAATTTGTTCTGGTGTGTGATAAGTTTCTTCCTGGACTCCACCATAGAACCTTTCAATTTCTTCTTCCTCTGCCTCTGTTATTGGAGAATAAACTTGGATTATTGTTATATTGATGGGTTTTCCCTGAAGTCTTAATAATATTATTCAGTCACACTTTGCACTATATCCTTTGAGTGCTTTTTACTACATCTCTCCTTACTATTAATGCCACCTCATTTCTTCTTATATTTTTATTTCCTGGGCAAAACACTGTGTTCTAACTGAAAATGTCCCAATTCTGTCCACTTTACCTCTCTCACTGCAAGTATTGCAATGTTTATATGTTCCATTTCTTGTTTTATAATATCTAGCTACCTTTGGTTTGTGACTCTCATATCCCATGTTCTCATATCCCATGTATTGTGTAGCTTTGGATTTTCTTTTCACCTTTGAGCATGTCAACAGCTAAATATTCTTTCAGCTTGGATCCAGTTAATTGATTAGCTGTAGTGCTACTTGCATTTTTCCTCTGTTCTTCCCTATCAGCCTTCTGAGTGCCTTCCAATCTTCTGGAACTATATCTTGTTTCATTTCGGACTGTCTCACCATAAAGCTTTCATGGTGAAAGACATTCAAAAGGGACTTACTGCCCTCACTAAACCCCCAGGGTCTCTTTCAGCCATCCAAGAATGAAGTGAGGAGAATGTGACACAAAGCCATCTACTCTTCTTGCTATATGCAAGACCCAATGTGTTATTAAGCCATAACTGCATTCTTTTTTCCAACTATTATACTATAGAAACTGATACTTGGATTCAAGAGTAAAAAGAACCTTCAAGCCTCACAGGAACATAAAATCCCACCACTGCAGAAAGGCAGGGCCATGGTAGGGATTGTCTCCAATTCTAATCCTAGAACAGTTTATCCATACTCTGAATGTTCTAGGATTAGAAGATCCAGTGTTTTTAGGTTTTATTGTGTAGTTGTGCAAGTGTTTTAATATCTACTCAAGATTACTGCAAAGCAAAACAAAAAGTAATCCCTGTTTTGTATTGTTTTATTGCAAAATCAGAGCACTTGTGTTGTTTAACAGATTTTCTAAGGACCAAGTTTTTGAATTTTGGTGTTTTTCATTTCATTCATATTTAGTGATGGGGAAACAAACTAGAAAAATATTGCTATAAATATTGCCAGCAACTTATGTAAATATATGTAAGGTTGTATTCACTGTCTTGTGTGCTTTTTAAACCAATTTCCCCTGAGTCCAAATGCAAGGGTTTCTTTCTGTATTATTTATTTATTTATTTAGTGCATTTATTTCCCTCCTTTCTCCCAAATACAATCCAAGGGTATGTATGTAGTGGGCAAGCTTCCATGTATGAATCATGTGAATGAGAAAAGAGTTTCTTTAAAAATTCCTTTGACTACTTTGTCAGGAGAGACAACAGACTTCTTGTCCTCTATGACACCCATGAGTTTATCCCGAGTAACATGTGAATCCACTCATGTCACAGAATACATTGTGGATTTGATCTTCTATATGGAATCAAATCATGATAATCTTTGTATTAGGGAACTCTGTTACATGCTGCTCTCATGGACAGACCGCTACTTAGTAGAGTTCAGACTTATGAAATTCATATCCTCTGCAAAGATGGAAGTGTTCCACCCAGGAGGACACATCCAGATGGTTTTCCAGCAGCTTCCTGTTGCCTCAGCAGCCAATTATTTCAAAGCTCCAATTGACCTATGGAATGATAAAATGCCCAGCAGGGTGGACACAATTGTTTCTAAGCCAAACTACCTGCTCTACAAGGGAGATGCAGATGGAGAGTTCTGAAGAACCTCAAAATAAATAGCACCCTCCTGCCATTTATGTTCAAGTTCTCCAGAATTGTGTTTTGCTAGATGTTATTTTTAAAAAATGGGTGTGGGATCTGGGAGTGGTAAACTTGCTCTCTAAACCCTTGCATTTTTAACAGCCTTGAACTAGAGATTAGTTGGATTAACTGCTCAAAATGCAAGACAGGTTGTAAGATCAGTCCACAGTTGTTGGGGCAAAAGAAGCAGGAGCAAAAACGAATGCACCCCCATTGTAGAAAATGTTTCTTCACTATTTTTTGCTATTTTCGTTGGCCTTAATAAAGGTATTTGGAACTTAGGATACTACATTAACTGAGTCAGACTACTGGTCCATCTCGTTCAGTATTGTCAACTTGTATTGGCAGCATCTCTCTAAACCTACTTGGAAATCCCTGTTTTCCTTGTTGATCTCCCATCCAAGTACTAACCAGCATTAACCATGGTTGGCTTCCAAAATCAAAGAAAATCAGATATTTTGAGAGCAACATGATAGTATGATGCACTAGTGGATGTGATTTTCATGGGTATTTTCCCTTAATGTACAAATAAAATTGCTCACATTTCTCAATATTTTCATATGGGTTCAAAATTTCAAAAAGACAGCAGGATCATTCCTCTTTCTGTCTGTCTGTCTATCTATCTATCTGAGTACCACTGTGCTCTTTGAGGGCTCTGAAGAGATCTTTAGCTATAATGGGCTGTGTTCACCTTTCAGCTGGCATCCAAACTTGAAATGTTGGGTGCAGACTTAACATGTCATACATGCACATCACCATCTATTCAGATACCATTCAGACATATTACATTTACATTAGAGAAAATGGGCTATAGCTCTCAAAAGCTCATGCTATCATATATTGGTTAGTGTTTATAGACCTTTTCTCCTTTCTGCTCTAAAATACTACCATGGCTATTCTTTGGAGACCGTTGTTGTTGTGTGCCTTCAAAGTTGTTTCCAACTGACGGCAGCCCTAAGGCAAACTTATCATGGGGTTTTCTGGGACTTCAGAGTGTGTGATGCACCCAGGGTCACCCAGTTGGTTTTCATGGCCAAGCAGGGAATCAGACCATGTTCTCCCAGGTCATAGTCCAATGCTCAAATCACTACACTATGCTGGCTCTCCATTGGAGATCATTACAGTTCAATTTATGTCAAATACTCTGCCCTCCTGCCACAACACAGACATCTTTAAAATAGGCATGGAAACTGAAATACAAGAAGCCGAGTCAGAGCAGTAAAGACCAGCTCATTATTGCCTAGGCTACCATTCCCCAACCTGATACATTCTAGATGTATTGATTAAAACTTTCATTTTCTGCAGCCAGAAAATGCACAGTAATGCAAGATGACCAGAAGTGGTGGCTGATGATACCCAAGTTAGTGGCGTGGTGAACCAGTTCTGGTTTTCAGTCTGAACTTCAAATGAGTTACTGAAGATGTTGACTCTGTTTTGAGAGGATAGGATTTGGAAACTTAGAAAGCTCTTATAAAATTTGAGCCAAAGGATTCACTGCCCACCCCTACAATGTAAAAGCCACCAGCCACAGCTGGCACCAAGTTGGAGAATGTTGGCCTACATAAACTGGCAGTGCCTCCCAAGAGTATGTTCAGCACCTACATGGTGATCCCAGGGAATGAACCTGGGACTTTCTGCATGCAAAGCATGTGCTCTGCCACCAAGCTGTGGCTGACAGATATGATGAAAAATGCACAAGCTGTGGCTGACAGATATGATGAAAAATGTTTGCCCCAGAGACATTCTGATTTCATTCTGATATCTCAGTGTGTAGGACTTTTTATGTTTAAGGATGAACAAGTCTGTCACTTCTGCTTTCTCTTGCATAAAAAATATCTCTCAAGTTCTTTCCCTCAAATATCTGAAAAGAACTGCAGATTTTTTGGACAAATTCAAGTAGTACAATTATGTCCAGTATAGAGACTTGTACCCATCTGCCATGTAGCTGCTAAAGATAATGATCCTGACCACCACCCTCTCCAAAAAAAGCAACTCTAATTCAGCATCATACAGATGAATAAATAAAAAATTCAAGTAGACTTTTAAGAACTAACCACTGGATAGCCAATCTATCCCTTTCTCTTTCTCCCTCATTTTAAAAAATCTCTTAATTCTCCCCACCTCCATGGATGAAGAAATTTGTTCATTTTTGTAAGTTCTTATAAAAGCCAAGCTAAATTCTCAGCCCTACCCAGTTGTATTACAATCAGAGAGACACAAAGAAAATATCAAACAGCAATTTAACCAACAGACCTTACTTCCCTTGGCTAATCATAGTACTCTTTTTCTTTTTTTTTTAGTGTTTGCATTATTTGTGCAAATCTTTCCAACAGTAGCTACAGTTGTTTGATCAGCCATAATGTTTTGCACTGTTTGGGGATCATGGGTAACATTTTGCAAGATTCAGATATTGAAACCCAATTGCCAGGATACATTGTAATGATAAGGACACAGTTGTAGTGGTAGTGCATGTATTTAAAAGTTTAGATGTTTAAAAAATCTCACTGGGATGTGCATGGTTTGAGATTCATGCTTTTGGTTCTTTTATAAGAACATTTGAAAAGAGCAGATTTGAGTGTTTGTGTTTGCTAGTGACACACACATACTATTATTACCTATGTCATTTGATCTGATTTTCCTTCCTTTCATTTCTATTACACAGTCTGTTGAATAAGCAGGCTTTGGGAACTGATTATTCTTCCTATCTTCCGTGCATTTAATCCAATTGCCATCCCTTCACTTGTCTTGTTTCTTGATGGGGAACTTGGCATTTCTTTTCACAAGTTGCCTGGATGTAGATGGGGAGAATAATGGAAGCAGATGTTGTTTTAAACATATGGGACCATCCGGCACTATCTGGCATGCAACTAGCTAACAGATGAATCTAAGCAATATCTTTACACCTAGGAAGATCTTTCTGGGTCTTCTTTTTCCTGTCCCCACTTGTTTGCAGATTAGACAACTGAAACAAGGAACTGTGTTTCCAAGCTACAAATCTCCATGCAATTATTTGAATGGAAATCTGTGGAATGTATTTCTGCCAGATTACACTGTCACTTTTCATGAGACTTCTCACAGGAGGTGTTCTTCATGACAGGTGAGGACCACATACACTAGTGTAGTAGTGGTAAATTTCAAAGGCCTACTATACTGCAATTACACCAGATCCAATAAGCATACTTCCAAAGAGAGTACAAATATGCTGGGTGCTGCACTGATCCCAATCTCTGTGTGCACATCAGTGTCCTACTTAGCAAATCGAACTTTGCTAGAAGACCTGTAGAGAGTGGTATAGTAGTTTGAACATTGGACTATGACCCTGGAGGCCAGGGTTCGAGTCTCCGCTCGGCCATGGAAACCCACTGGGTGACCTTGTGCACATCACACACTCAGCCACAGAGAAACCCCGTGACCTTAGTGTCACCGTAAGTCAGAAATGATTTGAAGGCACACAACAAGAAAACCTATGTTGGCACGAAAAAGGAAAAAAGGACTCATGTCCCCAGAGAGCACAATACTGCTAGTTCAAGATTTTCAAGGGATTTCTTTTCCCAGCACCAGAAAAAAAAGCAGTTTGACATAGTCAACCAACCAGTTCTAGCTGTGTTCATCTCTGTCAGAAAAGTGTCTTCTATCATGCTAATGGCTTTTGACTGCCTATTCAAAACCAAGGCCACCCCTGCTGTAAAAAAAAAAAAAAAAATACAAGGTAACAAGGATAGCTCTTGCAATAGATAGGTGTAGGTTTGGTGTACAGAAATTCAGCATGGTATAGTGGTTTGAGCATTGGGTTATGACTATGGAAACCAGGGTTCAATTCTCCACTTGTGTGACACTGTAGGTTTATTTCCAGTCGCTTAAGTGGACTTCCAGCCTTGCAAGACTGGAAATTCCCTCCCAGTGCTTTACTAGGGTTCTTGCCAGCCTTCCAAAGCTGACTTCCACGCATGGAACGACTGGCAATCTCCCAGCTCTATCAGGTATGCTGCCACCACCCCCCTGAATTAAGAATCATTTGGACAGGACAGGAGGGACTCTGCCCAATCTCTAAGCATAAGGAACTTCCACCTCCCCCTTCCCCTGAGTGAGAGGTCCTATGTAGCGTGTGCCAACCCTGGTGTGGAAATGGAGAGAAACGGAGGTTTATAGACGTGTTTTAATCAAGACATGCAAATAAACAATATATACTTAGGAGACTCCCCTCTCCCAGGTGCACTTAGTTACAAGAATTTACAAAACAGATATAACAGCACAGATACATTCTTAAGATCAGCCAATTCCCAAAATAACAACATCCCTAACGCAACTAACTACTTATTTCTAGTTACTCACAATTAGGTTATAGGCGTAGATGGTCTAAAGGAGGAGAGGGGGGGTCCAGGAGACACAGCATGCCTGCCAGCTCAACTGGGCCAGCTCTCCCCCCTCTCTTTCTCTCTCTCTCTGTGTCTCTGGCCACACGGCCTCTCAGAAGTTTTATTTTCCTCCTTGGAAGGATCTGGAAGCATCTCCAAGATGCCCGCCTCTTTCCTTTTGGTTGGTCAATTCTCACCTTGTGACCTGTGATGCTGACCCTTTCCTTTGGGTTGGTCAACTCTCACCCTGTGACCCTTGATGTAATCCTAACATCTCATTAACCCTTGGTTTACCTGAAGAGAGAAGTGGCTCCCTTTGATAAGCCTAGATAATGGGAAGCCCCATTATCACACGCCCCCCAAATCTCAGACGGTCTGGAAACAGCTGAAGGCTGGAACCACACCGGCTGGGATTTCATCCTGGGACCTAAGAAAGGAAAAGTCAAAGAATAAATGCAAACACACACAACAGTACAGGTTAGCCATATTATCAATGCGGACATGTAAAACTCAGTCCTCTTAACCTCCCTCCAGTCCTCTGCGTGACAAGGAATCTGCAACCACATTAGAACTTCCAGCCATGTGCTGAATGTCGAAGTCAAAGTCTTGTAGGGACAGGCTCCATCGTAGTAACTTCTTGTTAGTTCCCCGGACTGTATGTAGCCATCGGAGGGCAGCATGATCAGTCTGGAGGGTGAAGCGACGTCCCCAGACATATGGTCTCAGCTTCTCTAACGCATATACAATAGCATAGCATTCCTTCTCTGGTATGGACCAATTGGACTCCCTTGCAGAAAGCTTCTTGCTGAGGAACAAGATGGGATGCAAGGTGCCATCCAGACCCTCCTGTAGTAATACTGCTCCAATGCCTCTGTCAGAAGCATCTGTAGCCACTATGAACGGCTTGTCAAAGTCTGGTGCCCGGAGCACAGGATCTGCCATCAAGGCCTGTTTCAAGGCTGCAAAGGCTTCTTGACACTCTGCTGTCCATTTCACTACTTTAGGCTTCTTGGAACCTGTCAGGTCTGTTAGAGGTGCTGCCATTTGGCTATAGTTGGGCATGAATCTCCGGTAGTACCCAGCCAGGCCAAGGAAGGACTGCACCTGCTTCCTGGAACGAGGAATTGGCCAGCTATTAATAGCTTCCACTTTGACTTGCAGTGGAGTGATAGTCCCCTGTCCCACTTCATGGCCAAGGTAGGTCACTCTATCCAGTGCAAACTGGCACTTCTTTGCTTTGACTGTCCGTCCAGCATCACTAATGCGTTGGAAGACAATCTCCAAGTGTTTCAAGTGGTCTTCCCAGGAGTCTGAGAAGATTGCAATGTCATCTAAATAAGCAACAGCAAAGTCCCCGCACCCTCTTAGCAAACAGTCCACCAGCCTCTAGAAAGTTGCAGGTGCGCTCCGTAGCCCAAAGGGAAGGACATTGAACTCAAACAGGCCCATGTGAGTGATGAATGCTGTTCGATGCTTAGACTCTTCTGCTAGGGCGATTTGCCAATAGCCCTTAGTCGAATCGAGGCTGGATAGGTACTTAGCATGCCCCAATTTCTCCAACAGTTCATCTACTCTGGGCATTGGATAATGTTCAGGGCGTGTCACTGAGTTCAGTTTTCTATAATCCACACAAAAACGAATGTCCGTCCCCCCCTTTTTGGGTACTAGGACAACTGGGGATGCCCATGGACTGCGTGATGGGCGAATGATCCCCATGTCCAACATCTCTTTCACCTCCCTATCGCCTCTTTCCCTTTTGGTGACACCCGTTGTGGCTGTTCTGCTGATGGCCTGCTGTCATCTGCGGCTACCACATGTTGAGGATCTGTGGTGCGACCTGGGATAGGTGAAAACAGAGTGGTGAACTTACCCGTCAAGTGAAAGAACTGCTTGCGTTGTTTCGCATTGAGTCTCGGGGAGGGTTTCACATCTTCCAAGCCACCACCCTCCCGATCATAGAAAGCACCTTCAGGCCACTCTTCCTCCTCCTCATCTTCCTGGACTGAAAGTGTGAGAAAGTGACTGGGCCTCTCGTAGAAGGGTTTCAGTGAATTCACATGATACACTTTTGGCTTAACCCTAGAGTCCGGAAACTGTATGAGATAGTTCACTGTCCCAATGCGTTCTTGCACTGTGGCAGGGCCTTCCCAAGAAGTTTCCATCTTGTTAAACTGGAGAGCCTTCAGAACCATCACTTGGTCTCCTTTCTCAAAGCAACGTTCTCTGGCATACTGATCATACCAGGTCTTCTGCTTCTCTTGTGCCTGTTGCAGATTCTCATGAGCATCTGCCCATGCTTCCCTGAGAGCATTCTGCAAGTTAGTCACAAAATCAACCACATTAGTCTCTGAAGAAGGGATAGCTCCCTCCCACTGGCTTTGAACCAGCTGTAATGGCCCTTTCACATCATGGCCATAGACCAGCTCAAAGGGTGAATAACCCAGGCTTGGGTGTGGAACAGATCTGTAAGCAAACAAGAACTGCTGTAGCGCCAAGTCCCAGTCATTGGAATGTTCATTCACAAACTTACGGATCATGGCCCCCAAAGTTGCATTAAAACGTTCCACCAACCCATTAGTTTGGTGATGGTAAGGCACTGATGTCAGATGGCGTACTCCATGTGCCTCTAATAGGCACTGCATGACTTTGGAGTTGAAATTGGAAGCTGCATCTGTTAAAATCTCTGCAGGCCAACCTAATCTAGCAAAGATGTCTGTCAGAGCTTGGGCTACTGCTTTAGCTGAGATCCCACCCAGTGGAATGGCTTCTGGCCAACGAGTGCAGAAGTCCACAAAGGTGAGCACATATCGCTTTCCCCTAGCAGTCTTCCTAGGGAAAGGTCCCATGATGTCCACAGCCACTCTCTGGAATGGGACATCAATGATAGGAAGTGGTTGGAGAGGGGCCTTGGCTTGATCCTGGGATTTCCCTACTCTCTGGCAAACTTCACAGGATCGGACATAATCAGTCACATCCTTGCCCATCCCCTCCCAGTAGAAGGACTTTCCCAATCTGTCCTTGGTTCAGTTCACCCCAGCATGTCCGCTAGGATGATCATGAGCCAGACTCAAGAGTTTGGCTCTATACTTAGAAGGCACCAGCAACTGTCTCTGAGTGCATACGCCCCCCTTGTTACCTCTCAGGCCAGACTCACAATATAATAGGTCCTCAACGATTACAAATCTGGGCCCCTTCATTGCTGGAGGAGACTTCACCTCTTCCTTCGCTCTGGTCCAAGTAGCTTGAAGGCTCTGGTCTGCTTCCTGGTTTTCCTGGAACTGCTGTCGCTGAACAGGAACCAGCTGTTCCACCTGGAGTGGCAGACTCGCCTCAGATTCTCGTTGCATTGCAGCTTCTCCAGGTTCTGCTCCCTTGGCTGGAGTGTTCTCTGGAGTTTCCACTGCTGTTGAATCCTTTGCTGGCTTTGGAGTCAGCGTTGTTGGATTCTCCTCCTCTGCACCAGCCTTGTGCATCTCAGACAAATTGTCCAGCACCTGACTCTGCTTGGTGCCCACCGGAGACTCTTCCGCCCCCCGGGCACCGCTGAGTCAGGAGTGACCACAGGGACCAACTTGAGACCATGCTGACTAGCCTCTTGGCATGGAGAAGCTCTTCCTGGACTTCCGCCAGCATCTGCTCCGACATCCGCGGTATCAGCAAGGATGGTCCCGGCCTCTGGGCCTACAGTGCTGTGGTGGGAGTCTGCCCTAGGTTCCACCACCTCTTCAGACAGGACTCCTTCTGGTGTAGCAGGAGACAGTGACTGCAGTCTAAGTTCAGGCTGGTCCTCAAGTTGCACTGAAGACTGACCTCTGCTCAGGCTGCTTGCCATCTTTGCACGCTGTCTGGACTCTTTCCGGGCCTGACTAGCATGGAAGACGAGATCATCACCCAACAGAGCAGGACATTCGTAGTCATCATAAACAGCAAAAGTCCAAACTCCTTCCCAGCCTTTGTACTGAACAGGAACGCATGCTGTTGACAGTTGAGCCGGAGGAGCTCTAAAGCCTCTGATGGTGATCTTGATGTGGTCATCAACAAGACCAGGATCCAGATATGAACGATGAATAGCAGAAACTTGTGCTCCAGTGTCTCTGTAAGCAACAACTTTCCTGCCTCCTACCCACAGTGTGTGCCTTCTGTGAGTAGGGATCATGTCTGGATCAGGAGCAACTGAATGATCAGCGGGAGTGTCCCTGGAAGCCGAAGCAACAACTAACTGGGCCAACTTAGGCTTCTGCTTACAGTTGGCTTTAATATGTCCCAGTTCTCCACAGAGAAAGCATTTAGGGCTAGCCTTTTTCCCTGGCTGACCCTGAGCACCTGCCACAGACTGCTGCCCGGAGCAAGGCTGTGACGGTGTGATAGAGCTGTGCAGCTGAGGCTTCGAGGTAGTGTCATTTAGTGATGACCTTGGGGTAGAAGTGTTGTGCTTCTGGAGATCTTTGCGTGCTTGTTGGTATTTCTGCTTGTCTGTAGGAGGCATTACCGCAGTAGGCTGGAATGCCTCTTCACCCCTGGAGGCAACGAAGCAATCTGCTGCCTTGGCGGCCTCCTCAAGCATCTTTGGCTCGTGTTGCAACACGAAGGATGCAGTCTGTGGAGGTATGTGCTCCAAGAATTGCTCCAAAAAAAACTGAAATGAAACCTCTTCTCTAGTGGACGCTTTAGCTGCTTGCATCCAAGAGTCCAGTGCCCGCTCAAGTGAACAAGCCATTTCGTTGTAAGTCTCACCCAGTTTTTTCCTAATGGCACGAAATCGGGATCTAGATTTATCTGGTGTGAGTCCAAGCCTCTTCCGGGCTAGGGCCACAAACTTGGTGAAATCATTTCGGTCCGCAGCTGGCAAGTCGCTTGCCACTTTCAGTAATGTCCCTGAGAGATTAAGCCGAAGTTCACTCATATAATTCTCCTCAGGGATCCCAAAATCATCTGCTGCACGTTTGAATGAGATGATAAAAGCCCCAAAATCATCTGAGTCTCTGTAAGTTGGCAGCTGTCTGATGCGGTTAAGAGCAAGTCGCGGCTCTGGGTTCCGCTGAGCAGCTGTCTGGTTTGCAGTGGAAGCTTGCATCATGTCCATCGATTTATCTAGGAATCTTGCAATTTGCTCAGGGGGCAACTTGTCATGTAGGAGCCTTATTGATTCATGCAGGAGCTTTATTGATTCCCAGAAAGCAGCAGGAGAATCCATATGGTCACCAAGGGCTGTTACTGGCATAGCAGCCCCTTGCTGAGCTAGATTACTACCACTAGGGGTAGCTGGTTGAGCAGATGAGCTATCTTCTGTAGCATCCTGCTGTGTGACATTGGTACCACTAGGGGTCGCCACAGGATCCATAGTGTATTCCAGGATTTTTCCGGATCTTAAGTTCATAAGCTCCCTGAATACCTCTGTGCACCGAAAACTACAACACAGAAAAGATCTGATTGGCTGATCAAAGAATATACAGTGCTAGAAGCCCCAAAAGCCACAGAAAAGAGGGAGAAATCCTAAGTGGGAAAAAATCCCAAAGCCTTCTCTCCTTTCCCTGCTCGTCGCCCCCTCCTCCCTCCTGAGGGAAACAAAAGCCAACTCTGCCTGAGTTAAGTACCTGCAATTAGTATGCAGATTTTTTCAACTCCACTGTTGCAGGGGACTTAAAAAAAATGCCTGCTCTGACTCAGACCCAATGCCAGAGTTTAGCAGCTTTAAAAATCCAAAAAAAAAAAAAAACTTCTTTCCCCAACAGAAGCTTTGAATGACAGAGCCAGCAGCTCTTCACTGAAAGCTTTTTTTTAAAAAAAACCAGAAAATCACTCCTTTCCTAAAGAAAGTTTCTGTTTGACGATAGGAAGCAACTCCTCACCAGAAAAAGCCCCTCTCTCCTCCTGCTTGAAGGAGTGGAAGGGAAAACAGGCAGAGATCCCACTCTCAATGAACAGGTAGGCGACTCCGCCCCCCCAGCCTCCAACTCCCCCTCCCTTTTCAAGCCTCAGAGAGGACCCGAAGGAGAGGGAAAAAAAACATCCCTTTTAAACCACAGGCTGTTTAAGAAGGCTCCCTCGCTCACACATCCACCCCCCCTTCTCCTGAGCTTAATTCCTCGCCACAGACACAGGGGAGTGAAGACAAAGCCTCAACTCTGCACCCTAAAAACCCCACTCTCCGTCCGAAAACCACTGCCACCATGTGACACTGTAGGTTTATTTCCAGTCGCTTAAGTGGACTTCCAGCCTTGCAAGACTGGAAATTCCCTCCCAGTGCTTTACTAGGGTTCTTGCCAGCCTTCCAAAGCTGACTTCCACGCATGGAACGACTGGCAATCTCCCAGCTCTATCAGGTATGCTGCCACCACCCCCCTGAATTAAGAATCATTTGGACAGGACAGGAGGGACTCTGCCCAATCTCTAAGCATAAGGAACTTCCACCTCCCCCTTCCCCTGAGTGAGAGGTCCTATGTAGCGTGTGCCAACCCTGGTGTGGAAATGGAGAGAAACGGAGGTTTATAGAAGTGTTTTAATCAAGACATGCAAATAAACAATATATACTTAGGAGACTCCCCTCTCCCAGGTGCACTTAGTTACAAGAATTTACAAAACAGATATAACAGCACAGATACATTCTTAAGATCAGCCAATTCCCAAAATAACAACATCTCTAACGCGACTAACTACTTATTTCTAGTTACTCACAATTAGGTTATAGGCGTAGATGGTCTAAAGGAGGGGGGGGGGTCCAGGAGACACAGCATGCCTGCCAGCTCAACTGGGCCAGCTCTCCCCTCTCTCTTTCTCTCTTTCTCTCTCTCTCTCTGTGTCTCTGGCCACATGGCCTCTCAGAAGTTTTATTTTCCTCCTTGGAAGGATCTGGAAGCATCTCCAAGATGCCCGCCTCTTTCCTTTTGGTTGGTCAATTCTCACCTTGAGACCTGTGATGCTGACCCTTTCCTTTTGGTTGGTCAGCTCTCACCCTGTGACCCTTGATGTAATCCTAACATCTCATTAACCCTTGGTTTACCTGAAGAGAGAAGTGTCTCCCTTTGATAACCCTAGATAATGGGAAGCCCCATTATCACAACTTGACCAGGAAAACTCACTGGATGAGTGTGGGTGCATCACACACTCTTAGCCCAAGAAAAGACCATGATAGGTTTGCCTTAGGGCCACCATAAGTCTGTAATGTCTTGACGGCACACAACAATAACAACAATCTACCCCCACACAAGTAGTCCTACTATAGAATGAGTTATAGTGTGGATAGCTCATATTCATTTCTCTTCCTCCATGATGTTCAGCTTTATTTATTTAATGTATATCCTCCCTTTTTCCCAACATAGGACTCAAGATGGTTTACAAAGGCTAAAAGCAAGATTAGTTTTTTTTCCAAAAAACTTGATAATTAAAAAAAGTTAAAACACAATTAAACAAGCATCACATTAAAGTACTATTAACTTTTCTTTATATGTAAGACTGCTTTTAAAAACATAACAATAAAATTAAATATGTTATCTCCATAAAACGCTCCTTACCACCAACTGACAAAAAAGGTCATTGCTTGCTGGCAAAAGGAGAACACAGAGGGGGCCAGCCCAGCCTCCGTGGAAGGGAATTCCACAGGTTCTTTCCTATGTCCTCACCCAGAAGGGCCTGTGATGTTGGATGGACCGTCAGCCTTCTCCTGAAGCAATTAAGACTCTGCCAGGTTTGTGTGGGAGATGTGGTATGGCTGGATCTAAGCTTTACAGGTTATAACTAGCATTTGGAATTCTGCAAGGAAACAAACTGGTAGACAGTGAAGCTGTTTCAACAAGGGAACTGCATGCTTCCCATAACTGGCTCCAGTTAGTACTTTGACCACAGCATTTTGGACTTACTGAAGTGTCTGAATACTTTCCAGAGCAAGCCCCGCTGTAGTAGTCCAAATCCTGTTCTATGGTTTTATTGGCAATATTTCTTCAGAGAAGGTTTGCCATTGCCTTCCTCTAAGGCCATTTCTGCCTTACGTTGTTATAGTGCTATTATTCCACTTTATTTTTTTTATTTTTTTATTTTATTTTTATTAAAGTTATAACAAACAATATTTACGAATAATCATTCTTTCTTTTTATAAATACATAAGAAACAGAAAACAAAGAAATATATACAATCAAATTTATATACCTATATACTTATAAATTTAGATACCTATCCAACATCTAATTCTATTTCTATTTCTTCTTCTTCTATTGATCTTCTATCTTAATCTACATAAATAGATAGATAAATAGATCATTTCCCTTTTTATGTGACTTGCCATATAATTTTTAAAATATATTTTTCAATTCCCTTTTCCCATATCTTTGCTTATTTTCATTCTTTTCATGTTTCTTTCTGAATTGCCCATTTTCTTTGTATGTATTCTTTAACTGGTTTCAATTCTTCCCTATTTTTCCCTCTTGTTTCACCCATTGTTTCACCCATCATTATCATTTCTGATAGTTTAACATCCCATTCCTCGATGTCAGGTATATGTTCACACTTCCAGTACTTTGCATAAGTAATCCTTGCATTTGATACCATATATAGTAGTATTCTCCAATATCTAATATACTCTTTTTCTATTTGATGTAACATATTTAAAAGAAATATTTCAGGGTGCAAAGGAATATTGATTTGTAATATTTCCAATATTTTCTTTTGAATGCTTTTCCAATATCTTTTAGTTTTAGGGCATGACCACCACATATGAAAAAATGTTCCTTCTTCTGTATTACATTTCCAACATTTACTGGAAATCTTGTACATTTTTCTTAATTTTGCTGGGTCTAAGTACCATCTATAGAGCATCTTAAAGTAATTTTCTTTCAGCTGATATACCATTTCTGCACTACACTGTTATAGTGCTATTATTCCACTTTCAACATTCTGTTGAATTCTCGGGCTTGTAGTTTTACTGCAGCCACAGAGCTCTCTGGCTGAGAATTCTAAAGGCCCCTCCCTAAACTGCAAACCCCAGGATTCCAGAGGACGTTGAAAGTGGAATAATAGCACTGTAACAGTGTAGTGTGGAAATGGCCCAAGACTAAGAGAGTTTGCCCAAGGCCATCCCGTAGGCTTCTGTGGCACTGTGGAGATTTAAACGCTAGTCTTCCAGAGTCTTCCTCCGACAATCAAACCGCTACGCCACACTAGCTCCCTCAGACTTGACTCATGCCTACCACACTAGGTATTGAGTGGTAGTAGGAATAACTGTTCAGCTTTTGAAACTTTAAAAAAAAACCCTCTCATCCCTGCTATTTCACTTTGCCCATTAGACTGGTAGGTGTTCTTAATAGTCTTTAAAACCTTGGTGTGACCCCCATTACAAATATGCCACAAAGATTAGAATTCAGCATCTGGACCCTGCTAAATGTTAACCATAATCCTAAAATAATATTGCGAAAGCTGGAACAGCTGTTGCTCTTGTTAAAAGCATTTACACAAAGGATGTATGATTACACAAAAATGGGACACAGCACTCCCCTAGGATTCAGTCCACACTATTCTAAATCAAATAAAATGTGGTGCTTTCTCAAATAATGTATTCACTGTATTGTTGCTCAATTAATCAATTAAAATGTTTTTATTTCACCTTTACAAGTAAACTCTCCAGTACATATAAATACAAGAAGATTTTCTACCATTTACAGTGTCTGGCAGCCTTCCCCACCTGTGTGTTTTCAGATTCCTGGAGTACAACCTCCACTACCCAAGCAGGGAATGATGTGAGTTGTGGTTTGACAATTTTGAATTGTGGCACATTTGGAGAAGCTGATATAGAGTAGATCTTAGATATCAGGGAATACACGCTACTGAACTTAATGGATTTTACTTCTGAGTAGACATATAAAGGATTGCATAGTTACTGATTCAGCCATAACAGGATTTTGTGTCTTTTTATTCTCTTATGTGTTATGTATCCCAATTGTGTGTTTAATAATTTTTTAAAAAAATTGAGTAGCAAGGCTTTCCAAAAGTTCCATGACAACACAAAACCTACTCTTCTTTAATTATGGAATGATGTGTATGGCTTTTTTAAAAAATGCTTTTTGAACTGTACACTAATTATACAGACTTATTTTTTCTTTTAACAACAAAGAGAATATTATTAACCAGAGGCTATCAGAAATCACATTTAAGCAGACCACACATTGTAAAATCCCCTCAATGCAGGACAGGCGTCATAATTGCGAAAACCAAAATTCCATGTAGAAGTGGCTAGGCTCTGGAATAACAGGGGAAAAAATTAGAAAGCTACCTTTTCTTTTCAAGTTGAGAAACAAACATCTTTAACCAGGAAGATGTAAATGTCCATCACTTGAAAGCAAAGCTGTCATTCTTTCAAGGTGAACTATGTGCTTAAACTTCAAGATGACCAGTTAGTCCTTATCATGGGAGAGAGTCCATCTTTTGCGCATGAAAGGGGAAGTCTCAGTTATAGGGGCAGTTACTCTGGATTATTTTACACACAGTACAGGAGTAAATGCCTGTGGTGGGGAATCTGGACCCTCCAGACTTTTTAGGGTCCCAACCCCATCAATTCCTGCCTATATTGCCAATCATCAGAGATAGTGGGGAACTGCAGCTCAAGATTTCAACTGGTGCTGGAAATTTATGGTACTTTTCCAAAATAGTTTGTTACATAAGTACAGTCATGCCTCCACATTTGCTAGGGTTAGGGGCACACAAACCTTGTGAAAATGGAAAAACCATGAATAACTCTAGGCCCTTCCAAACCATATTTAACACAAAAAAAAGTACAATCACCATATTCAACCCACCAAGGATTCCTCTGAGGCGTCAGGGTTCCTTCACAAGACAGAAGAGGGTGGCTGGTGGGGCTTCCTGCCGCCACCTCTGTTGCCCCACACCATTTTCAATAGGTACTTGCAAGCCTTACTCGCAGTTTCTCAGTCTCAGGAGGCTTGCAGTCCCTATTAAAAATGGCATTGGGAGGCAGCAGAGGTGACAGCAAACAATCCATGAATAATCAAATCCACAAAAGTGAACCCTGCAAATGTAGAGGGCTGACTGTAGTTCATTGCCCTCACAAAAAATAATGGGGCAGTTCACTTTGCTTGCTTTCACTGTGTTTGTAGATGTCCCTTGAACTCAGCTGTCGATTTAGGGCAACCCCATGAATTTCACAGGGTTTTCTTAGGCAAGGAATACTCAGAAGTGGTTTTACCAGTTTCCTCCTCTGAAACATAGCCCGCAGCGCCTGGAATTCTTTGGCAGTGTTCCATCCAAGTACTAAGGAGGGCTTTCATTACCTCCCTGTTAATTTTAAAGCCATTTCCGCACTAGACTGTTATAGTGCTATTATTCCACTTTAAACATTCTGTGGAATCCTGGGTTTTGCAGTTTAGGGAGAGGCCCCAAAGGCAAACCCCTGGATTCCATAGGATATTGAAATTAGAATAATAGCACTATGGCGAAGTAGCCTAAGAATTCTAGGAATAATTTTAAGAATTTTAGGATTGCTAAAGCTTGCTCTTTGAAAATACCCTTAGAACTGCTGAAGTTCTACACAAAATCTAAAGAACGCGCGGTTCGACACCCTCCAAAAATGCCTCTTGAAGCAACCACAAACGAGCCCGCCGCCCAAGCGGACAGAGGCGGCCGCGCTGCTTC
Source organism: Iguana delicatissima (assembly GCA_948472985.1). Taxonomy (NCBI): domain Eukaryota; kingdom Metazoa; phylum Chordata; class Lepidosauria; order Squamata; family Iguanidae; genus Iguana; species Iguana delicatissima. The sequence goes on along the minus strand of CAOKZL010000320.1, from coordinate 204,632 downwards.
CCGACTGCAATGCCCGCTCCGTTCTGGTTCGGGCCGCCACGGCCACGGCCCCTGGGGCTGCGCAAGGAACCGAGCGAAACACAAGCGAGCAGGAAGCCCAGCGCCCGTAGGGAGGGCTAGCCTCCCCAAACTTCGCTGTCCTGCCGCGACGGTTAGGAAGCCCGTGTCTCTCCCTCAGCCCCCGACCGACCCGGAGGCGGGCCATTCGCGCGGGCAGCGCAGAGCGGGAATTACAACCGGTGTGGTAACTACAGCCTGTTGTTTTATTAGAAACTTTTCCTTCCAACTTTGTGTTAAAAAAATTAAAAACATTCCGCTTCGTACATGTCAGAACTAAGAACCAGCAAGTGAAAGGGAAAAGGCCAAGCGCGGGCCAGCCCACGAAGGACCGCAGCGGCGACCGGCCTTTGCTTTTTTTAAAGGACGGGACGCAGAAGGAAGTGGGTGGCCTGTGCGGCCCCCCACCCTTCATTCCCTCCTCCGCCGCGGGGGCGGCAAAAGTCGCTCTCCTTCCTTTGGCCACAGTGAAGAGGCGGGGGGGGTGCCGCTGCGCGTTGCGCCTCAGGAGCCGCTTTGAGGCAAACAAGCGCAGGGTCGCTTCCCCTCGCCGCTGCCTGTCAGAGCTGAGCCGTCGTCACCGCCGAGGAGAGCCTCACCTGCCCTCCCTCCAACGCCTCTTTCCGCCGCGCCCCCCCCGCGGAATTTTCCCTCCTCCAATAAAGAAGCGGCTCCCTCCCCGCGCGGCGCCCTCGAGGTTCTTCTTTCGACGCCTGGCGGCTGCAGCTTCCACTCCGCGCCGACCCGGGGCGCCCTTTCCTCATAGCGCGCCCGCCTCGCCCGCCGTCTAGGCCCCCCGCGGCCGAGCGGCGAGCCTGCCGGACGGAAAGAAGAGAAGAGCCCGAGGAGTCGAGAGCAGGCAGGCGAGGAAGCCGCACTTGGAAAGAAGGCACCGCTGCCGCGCCGCCCGAGAGGGACCTCCTGTCGGAGTCCCCTGCCGCTGCCCACCGCTGTCCTTGGCGCCTCCTCCGCCGCCTGGCTGCCGCATGAGGCTCTCTGGGCTGGGTCCCCACTGCCGCCGCCGCCTGGGAAGGTTTGCCGCTCGCCGCCGCCGCCGCCTCTGCCTCCTCCGCCCGCCGCCTCCAGCCTCGTGCTCTTCCTCCTCCTCCTCCAACCGGGGCCATGAACGCCTCTGTCTCCTCGTCCTCCTTCTCGCCGCTGGGGAATCAGACCGAGGTGGTGGGGCTCTTCCTGGCCAACAGCAGTGACTCCCTGGAGCGGGTGCTCCGCTCCTTCACGCCCCGCTCGGTGGTGACCGACGACGGCTTCGCGGGGAGCGCGCCGGACGAGCGGAGCCTGTATATCATGCGCGTGGTGCAGATCGCCGTCATGTGCGTCCTCTCGCTCACCGTCGTCTTCGGCATCTTCTTCCTCGGCTGCAACCTCCTCATCAAGTCCGAAGGCATGATCAACTTTTTCGTCAAGGACAGGAGGCCGTCCAAAGAGGTGGAGGCGGTGGTGGTGGGACCCTACTGACCTGCCGGCCTTTTCCACCCTCCATCTCCACTGCCGTACCCTCCCCCCCCCAAAAAAGCCCGCCTGAGCCACTCCAGACGCTGTCAGGACTAGGAAGTGGCCCGTATTCGTTGCCTTTTTTTTGGAAGCCCTTCCTCGCGGCCATGGTAGGACATCTTGGGATGGAGGGAACCAAAGGCACCTTCCCCACCCCCATCCTTTGGTCCGCTATAGCCCCATCCAAGGTAGTGGTAGGAAGCCAACTGCGCTAAGTAGGAAGCCAGGTGGGTTTACTCGTGAAATGAGAAGGAGGGAGGGTAGTAGTTTCTTCAGCTCAGCCTCTGGAGAAGTGGAGGAAAATTTCCAGTCTCCTCTTGTTCATGGGACAGAGTTGGGTCCTGCGATGGGAAGACAAGGATTGGCTGGAGTGAAAGACCGAGGGAGAAAAAAAGAAAGTGTGTGTAAGAGAGATGCGAAAGCCAGGAAGCCTTTTAATCTGATTTTTTGTGTCTTGTAAATAGCAGTGTAAATGCACACAGACTAAACATTCCCAACTTTGCTGCTTTGTTTCTAAAGGCGGGGGTGTATAGTGAAAAACAGGGAGCAAATGGACCATGAAGTAGATTGTTAAACCAAACAGCTCTCTCCTGTAAGACATTTTCCTTCAGAATGTGAAGGGCAGGGCATGCACATCATCCATTGGGTGGGAATTTGAGTTGTGGTGCTTTTTTGGAGTGTGTGTGTGTGTTTGTATGTGTCTCCTAGATCCAGTTTTCAAGTTGTCTGTGACAGAAATGCCAGTACTTCTGTTGTGTGAATGACATGGTTTTTGAACCATCTACTTTCTACTGTAGCTCACTCCTTTTAAAAAAATGTATTCCATCAGGGTCCAGTTTGTATTTTGTACCTATCATTTCTTGATGCTTATTTGCTGCTGCTGCTGCTGCTAAAAAAAAAAGGAAAAGCCCATGTGTTTGATTGCTGCACCCATGACTTTATAAATTTCACTGGTTTACATAGCCAAAAAAAGTGCTCTGATGGTCTTTCTTTCTTAATTTGCTTAATAAAATCTATCTGAATCTTCTTTCCTGTGTCTGTTGGCATAGCCTTTTCTTTGAAATTCACTGTGCACTTTGAGCAAGTTGTGCTAAACATCAGGATTATGAAGGGAACCTTTACACATTAGGAGGTCTTTGATAGGTAAAAGTGCATTGACAGATAAAGGATTAAAGTTGCAAAGGATAAGGTGATAGAAGGAAGAGTGTGCAGAGTCTAACTGCAATTCTTAGATATGTCTGTGTAGAACAGAGTTCATGGGACTTGGGTAAGATTCATCCCTTGGAGAAGAACACCCTGTAAATGAAGAATGGTAAAGTACGAATAGTTTGTGATGCTAACAGATTGTGCTGGGTTGGGGGGATAAGGACATATGCTTTGATCCCCCCATCAGATTGTGGTACTCATCTGTACAAGTTAAGGCAAGACATTTCTCTTCACCCACCCCAGCATATATCTTACCAGGAATTGGATTCACAGGGAGAGTTGTGGAAAGATAAACCTTCTGTCATGGAAATGATCCAGCTGGGAAAACATGTGCAGCTACTAATGAACAGCAATGGGTAGTGATTTTTCTACTAGTGCGATTATTTATAGACAGGAAACTGTGATGAGAAAGATGGCATCATCGACTGAATCTGTGTCTGGCCAGTTGATTGAGCCTGGCAATCTGCAACAAGCCCAGGGCTGCCTGGTTCAAGCTGAGATCTTACATTTGCATCCTAAAGCAGTAATGAAAAAACAAAAACAAAGGAAAGCAATACAAGTCTTTCTATTTTGCAGAACTTTCCATAGATAGGACAGATTATTTATTTCAGTAACTTCGTTAAAAACAGTGGCATTAAGAGTTAGAAATATTTACAGCTGCTTAGATTTATTGTATTATCTGGAAGATCCCTTTTTAAAGGTGGGTTGCACTTTAAAGATTCCAGCCCTTCTTGGGTCCTTTTCATAGCTGATCTCCAAAATGCAGTACATGGCACCACTTGCTTTTAATTCCCTTCCACTTTATCCATTTTTTTATCATGTCCCTGTTCTTACTACATATTTCATATTTAACTAAAACACAATAATCTGATTTAGTAAGGCCAATTGAAATGTGTAAGAAATATTTTAGTGGGGAAAAGGCCCATCACCTATTTATCTTTTCCCCCCTCTGTCTTTATATTGTCTTCTTGGACTTTAACACGTATGTTAATTCCACAAATGGTTTGCCTGGAGGAATTAGTGAGATACCTGGGTGATCCAGTAGATGTGTAGCAAGGGAAGCAGAAATGCAATTATGTCAGAACTGAGTTTTAGAAGTGATGTTGTCATGTTAGTGAGTGAAAAGAAAACAGACACAGTGACTGTTTAAAGCAAGGCTGGAGAAGCTTTAATAACAAACTGCTTCTCCTATCATCCCTCAACTGTGGCCAGGCTGACCAAATTTGGTGGCAGCAACACCAGGTGGGACACAGGTCCCCCAGTACCGTCTGAAAAAGATGGCGATGGTACCAAGTGCTTATATACATAGCTTTGAAAGAAAGCTGTTGTGGGTGAGTTCAGTGACAGTACACAGGAAAGGGGAGAGTAAGGATAGCCCAGACAGCAGCAAAGGGAGCAGAAAAGCACAAAATAACTAGTCATAGCAGTGGGTGACAGTGGTGAGGAAACGCAAGACAGAAAAGGGAAATCAGAGATTTCCTTCCCCTGCCAAATTTGACAGGATGGAAGGGCTGACTTAAAGCTTTAATCTTGAGCCAGATGCAACAGGCAGAAAGCACCACTCCAAATCTATATGAATCTCATAGCTGCGTGATATTATGTTGCCAGCAATCTTCTTTCTCAATGGAATTAACTGACATCACATGGAATTTAACATTTATTTCACTTAGTACATTCTTTTGGGGAAGTTTTCTTGGAGTAAGGAGAACATATTTCTTGCTCACAAATTTGAAAAGCTTACTATGGACAGTGCTTGATCTGTTCTGTGGTCTGTCGTTGATTGTTTTGGACCAGATCAGCCTAATATGGTGCAGTCCAGGTGCACTGGATTACAAAGTTCATCATCCAGAGCATTTTATGAGAGTTGTAGTCTTAAAATATCAATTGAGTGCCAGCCTGTAGAACACCCAGATTCTTTCCAGTCTCCAATACTTTTCCAGGCTCACTTTACAAATATTAAAAACCAAATGAAAAAGAAAAGTGCCTAGACTCAGTTCTACCCATGGAAGCTTTAAACTTGCCTTAATCGCAGTCATGCTAGGATTGTCCTACTACAAAAATATCCAATACAACACCCTCTAAATACATCTCAATTCAACACATGGCAGAGGGATTTAGACCACCTTCAGGTGAGCTACAGTGCTGGAATCCATTAAGTACCCTCTGCAGGAAGAAAGGATAAAAAAAATAAGGTGGGAGGGCAGTTTATAAGTTATCTGTGAATGGACAGCAGAAAAATGACAGGAGATGAGTAAGAATAATTTGAACAGCATTCATGAGAAAGGGCAGAAGGGAAAAATATAATTACAGACTTTCCTGCTACAAAGAAATCACTGTAGGCAAAGATTTTAGCAGTAATTTTCAGAGAGGCATTATATATAGTATCAAATGAATCAGTAATTGCTTGCTGATAATACCAACCCCGTCTCTTCCTGCTTTCATTTGGTGAGTGGCTCTGCCTCTGCATTACCATTTTGTGACTGGTAAGCCTCCAATCATTCTCTTTCAAGGGCAGAATGTCTGAGAATCTCTGCAGAAATAGTTCAAGTCCCTTTGCCTGTTAGAAAGAGGACAATGCTTGTTCATATTTAAATCAGGCTCTTCAAGCATTGAGAGATTTCCATGTACATAATTTCAGTCATGTTTCCCTGTGTAGCTGATTTTCTTTCTATTCCTTTCCTGTACTTTTTGACTTTTTGCTGAATAACCAGAGTTTTCTCAGTGGTATAAACCACTTTGAATCCAAGCTTTGAAGAAAATGTAGGATATGAATAAATTAATAGAACAGAATATTAGAGTAGTGATGCATGGTTCTTTTTTTAAAGATAGGCTGGAATACTTTTGGGGTGTTACTCCTGGCTATACTAGCAGTTATTTTATTTATGTGTTTATTCATATATTTATTTAAATATTTATATCCCACTCGATAGCTAATAGCATAAAACTGCTTGGTGTAGCGGTTTGAGCATTGGACTACAACCCTGGAGACCAGAGTTCAGTTCCCCGCTTGGCTGTGGAAACCCACTAGGTGACCTTTGGCGCATCACATGCTCTCAGCCCTTTAGGTGTCTTTCAAAATATTTTGGAACATTACTTCTAGAAACCTTGGGGTTTGGCCATGATGATAGCTCACTAGCCTAGCCATGCATCCTATTTCAGAGACAGTTTTCTGGTTGAAGGGCTGTTAGAGGACAGTGCTCTGTTGGAAGGTATCTTTTACTTGAATGGCTATCCAGTCCAAGTCTCATTTAAAAATAATGAGCCACAAGAAGGGAGAGCAGGGGCCTTGGGGTTGCCATCAACACTTACCACCTGAATAGCAAATTAAGTGGGCATATAGGCCATCTGGTTACAGTCTAGCCCTGTATAAAGTATTTCTGTTTAAATTATGGCAAATAAATTTGAACATGCATCTCTCCATATAAAGGAGCACACATAACATAAACCAGTGCTCTCCTTTGTTCTCTTTGTGGATGATACGTTATATCAGTGTTAAGTGTTGGTTAAGCTAGTTAAAATACAGTTCATTTAAAACCTATTGTAAGTTGCTTTCACTTGACTGGGAGTGCTATAAGTAACAGCCAAATGCTTACAAGTAATGTGATGGTTGCTTCTGAAAGAACCAAATGTTGTTCTTTCCCTTTAGTCTTTACAATAGCAGCTGTTTAACAACATGTAACACTGATCTTAGACTTAAATACCCTTAAAGACACCAGATCTTGTCTGAACTTGGAAGCAGGGTCAATCTTGGTTAGTATTTGGATGGGAAACCACCGATAAATACCAGGTGGTATAGGCTATATTTCAGAAGAAGGAACTGACAAAACCACCCTGAGTATTCTTTGCCTTTAAAAACCTTTAAAAATTTATGGGGTTAACTGATGACTTGAAGGCACATACCCATACCCAATACTGACTTTCTGCTGAGTTTGAGCTGGATTCTAAAGATATTTAACAAAAGCAATTTTATTGGTAATTAGACAATGACAAAAAGAAAGAAAGAAAGAAAGAAAGAAAGAAAGAAAGAAAGAAAGAAAGAAAGAAAGAAAGAAAGAAAGAAGAACCCCTTGTTATTTGGAGAGGGAAAAAGATCAATGTGACTGTAATGTGGATGTGTAATTGGCTGACCAACCTAACCCAAAGGGTGCTCACCAATGATTCTTCTTTATCCTGGAGAGAAGTGACTAGTGGGGTGTCACAGGGTTCTGTCCTGTGCCCAGTACTATTCAACATTTTATTTGGATGAGGGAATAAAGGGTATTACTATCAAATTTGTACATGACACCAAATTAGGGGGGGTAGCTAACACTCCAGAGGACAAGATCAGATTTCAAAATGACCTTAACGGATTAGAGAGCAAATGAACAAGAAGAATTTCAACAGGGAGAATTTCAACAGGGTACTACACTTGGGCGGAAAAAATGAAATACAAGATACAAGATGGATGACACCTGGCTTGATCATGGTACATGTGAAAGCGATCTAGGAGTCTTAATGGACCACAAGCTGAATGTGAGTCAGCAGTGTGATGCAGCAGCTAAAAAAAGCCAATACAATTCTGGGCTGCATCAATAGGAGTAGAGTGACAGCATCAAGGGGAGTGTCTAGGTCAAGGGAAGTAATAGTACCACTCAATTCTGCTTTGGTCAGACTGCACCTGGTATACTGTGTCTAGTTCTGGGCCCCACAGTTCAGGAAGGATATTGACAGGCTGGAACATGTCCAGAGTAGGGCAACCAAAATGGTAGAAGTCCTAAAAACTATGCCCTATGAAGTGCAGCTTAGGGAGCTGGGTATGTTTAGGCTGTAGAATAGAGAGTTAAAAGGTGACATGATAGCTATGTTTAAACATTTGAAGGGATATGATATGGAAGATGGGGCAAGTTTGGGTATCTTTAGCCTGGAGAAGAGAAGGTTAAGAGGTGACGTGACAACCATGTTTAAATATTTGAAGGGATGGAGCAAACCTGTTTTCTGTTGCTCCAGAGACTAGGACAGGGAGCAAGGGCTTCAAACTTCAAGAAAAAAGATTCAATTTAAACATTAGGAAGAATTTCCTGAAGGTAAGAGTAGTTCAACAGTGGAATACACTGCCTTGGAGTGTGGTGGAGTCTCCTGCTTGGGAGGTTTTTAAACAGAGACTGGATGGCTGTCTGTTTTTATGGTGTATTCCTGCAGGGCAGGGGATTGGACTTCATGATCCTTGCGGTCTTCTTCAAGCTCTATGATCCTATGATCAGACTATCTGTAAGATCCAATTCAGAGGATGTGCTTAGAAGACCTCAGGCTTGACCAGAGCAACAGATGCCTCTTATTTACATCATATTGGGGTTACTCATTATATCGTCTTGAAACCACAAGTAGTCCAAATTACTGTGTCCAGACTGTTTGCACCTATTCTGGCTTGTCATGTGGTCTGAGCTCAGTCCAAAGTGTTGGCAATGTCTTTCACATCCTTTAAAGGGCCTAGGACCAGGATATTTTCCCCCTACAGGAACCTACCTGTCCTGTTCAATAAGAACCTGCCTGTCCATTGAGGCAGTGTTGGGAAGTTTCCATGTATGTTAAACATCCCAAGTAATATGATTAATTGAGAGCAAGGGCTATTTCAGCAGTTGCACCCAGGCTGTGGAACAGATGGAAAGAAGTCTTCTCTGCCTGTTGATCTACCCCCATGGCATTCTGCAGGATGGTCAAAACCTTTTTGTTTGTTTGTTTAGGTGGAAAAATGAGGCATTAATGGTTTCTCCCTGTTTGGATTATCTTAATAGCTGTGATTAATTTTTTTTTATAGTTGTATTCATTTGTTGATTTAGTAAATATTCTTCTATCTGACCTTTTTTTTAGTTTTTCATAGCTCTTCTATGTATTTGTTGTGGTCTAATTTGTTTTAAAATGATTAAGTTGTTCCATTGTATTTTGGATGATGTGAACAATACTAAATTCAGACAAGCTATTAGAAGCAAAGAAGAGTCCATCACCTTCCAAACTAACTTGTTCCATTGTTGAACTTCATCCACTTCCATGTCATAAGATACATCAGTTGTTTAGCTGCTGTCCCCAAGCAAAGTCAGTCTTTAAGGGGCCACAATATCTTTTGTGTTTTTGCCCTAATCATACTGCCTGATGTTTAGCTTTCTCCCTGATCTGCTGGATTTCTGTGTGCAGAGAGAGTCTTCATGTGGAGGAACAATGTTTGGTTATTTGAACCCCTGTCTGCAATCTGCAGTTGACACAGATTTGCTGCTCTAGCAAGAGCCAATGCCCTATTTGGTAAAAATTCCTCTTTCCTTTGAGCTGGTATATTTATTGTCAAGGCATGAGATGATTTTAGTGACTGCATTTAAAGGAGGCTGGATCTGAGAATGTCCCTTGAACACAAGGACTTCTGCTGTACAATATACGTAATTGGAGGAAAATGTCATATCTTAGTTTAGAGGAAATCAAAACATAAAGGAAGGTTGGAATTCCAGTATAGAACAACTGCTAATTCGTTTGTTCCTCAAGGACAACAGCCTTAATCAGTTCCTGTACACTGAGGAATATGCTGTGAAACTGTACCAGAAACATTTTTCAAATGTGACACTTGCAAAAGTATAGCCCAAAACTTCAAACCTTTACCTTTAACTTCTTTGTGGCTTGGAACAAAGAACAGTCTCAGGAAGCAATAATTCTTGTGTGTATTCTCAAGTTCACTGGTTTGGAACTGTCATTAGTCTCAAGCTGTTTTGAAACTTCTCATATACAGAAGGACTCAAGCCAATAGGATTGACTTGGAAAAGGTACATGCTGTATTTATGCAATAGCTGGTGTTTGGCCTCATTAAACTGTCTTAGTGAGACATAACAAACTGCTAAACAGGAATGTATTATCTATTAACCTGCAACATTCTGCGGTTAGAGCTGAAGCAGGCCTGGTTTTTCATAACAAAAAATTATTTTTGGGGGGGGGGGAGGAGGAGGAGAGGAGGAGACTGAAAGGTCAGTAATGCATAACCGCCAGCCTAGATATATCCCAAGGCAAAACAACATGCTTCTTTTTGCATGGCCACAGATTCCAGGTCAGTTGTGTATCGATTTTGGATGTACAAGCAATCCGAGTCATCTGTAATGTGTCATAAATCATTTATGCATCAGCTCCTGGGCTCCTGTGCAATTGAGCAACTAAATTCATATGCATGAAGTCTGGAGTAATGATGGCACCAGGCCAGCTTGCTCACTCACTGTCTTTCTTTGCACACTCTCTTTCACTCTTCCTTTCTTTCTGGCCATTTGCTGTCTCTCCCCTTCTCTTTTGCTCTTTCTCTGTTTTCTCACCATTTGGAACTAGGAGGTTGATGGAGCTAGTAAGAACTTAACCAAACAGGAAGGGGTCTACGCAGTAGCATAACATATACATTTAGTTCACCTTGTAAGAGTGAAGTCTGTGAGGCTGAAGTTGTTGTAGTGGAAAAGGGGCAGATCCTGGGAGAGCAGGAAGGCAGCCATGATAACATCAGTTCTGTACCCCATTCTAAACAGTTATTTACTGGGCACCACAGTAACTGTAATGAGTGTGTTTATCTGTTGCAAAGACTTGAAAATGTGCAGGAGCATGGTGGCTAATCTAAATTATCTTCACCCAGTACAAATTATTCTAATCTTAGTACTCGGTAAAAGAAAAGGTGTTAATTGCACAAGTTGTACCATTTACAATACAGTCCTCTTCTGCATGTTTTTTCAGAAGTAAGCCTATTGTGTTCAGTGGGCTTGACTTGCCAGTAAGTGTATTAGGGATTGCAGTGTTACAGCAGAAGCATTACTGACCCAAAGGTCCCACTGAATTCAACACAGGTAAATATGCATAGACGTGGATAGAAGACTTCCAATGAATATGAGGTGCTGTAGTAGACTACAGTGTGCCCTCTTGTGGTGTGAACTTGGCATACACAAATCCAAAGTTGCACAAAGTCTCATGTTCATTGTCATCAGTGGACATGACGGGCACACGGCCGTGCTCCCACGGGTGCACACACATTGTGTACACTGAAGATAATAGGATGCAAGCATTCACTTTTTTTGTTTTATGCAGGGAGTCCTGGAACAGAACCACTGCATATACAGAAGGTGCACTGTATTTCAGAGGAAAGAACTGGTAAAACCACCTCTGTGTATTCCTTGCCCAAAACTCCAGTCCTAAGCTCCAGTCCATTAGTAGAGAATAAACCCAATTCAACACAGTGACACTTACTTCCGAGTAGATATGTCTCAGCTTTCATCACCAATATTTTTGTTACCTTCACTTTAGTATTTCAGCGTCTTGACTCCAGCAGGCAAAAAAAGCGCATTTCTTGACCACTTTTTTCTCCATCTCAGAGGCAACTTTTACAGAGGCTTAAGAAAATTTTGAAAACTGATCAAGCTATTTGTTTATGTTGTTGGTACAAACAATGCAAGATGTTTCCTTTCACTACTTCATGACATAGTAAAAATGTCACAATGTGAAGTCGTTCCCTATCTCCATCATCTCTCAGTGAGCTGACCTTGGCAAGCTGCTGAGTGAAACCATTCTGTACAATGTTAAAAATGTATTGACTTGGATGCAGACAAACAACCCTTAAACAAATGAAGGAGTTCTTTTCATGTGGGAAGGGAACTGAGGCTCAACTAAAGCATTGTATGGGAAGAACAAGTGGGATAAAGATTTTTCATTGATTCTGCCCTCCTCTGCTACTTCTGCTGCTACATTTCACACTGTTCTAGAGGGTTCCTCAACTGTTTGGACCACCTTTTAACAAAGTTGGAACATTGTGCTTTAAATGCAATTGCTTGCAATATTATTCCCAAGCCCCTCCACCCCGCTATACTTAGTTGCCAGTGTTGTTACAGATTTAGTTAACAATAACTCTACTTTCGACTTCTTAAAAGTCCTGAAATAGCTCTTGAACGAAGTGATCTTCTTCTTCTGCTGTGGAATGAGGCTGCAACCTGTATCTTTAAAAGTAATTCAAAAGTTGCAATTGTGCCACAAAAGGAATGAAATAGTCCCTTGCTAAATCACAGTTGCAATGTTTATTTCTTAATTACAGTCATAAGAAAGGCTCCATTGATGTTTTTGTGCATCCCACTGTTTCTGCCAGAATCAATGATCCCTTTTCCATGTGCAGCCTTCCACGGATCCTCAAACTCTACCATGGAGGATTGAAAACCTTGTGGAACAAGTTTTTAGTGCCTGTCCTCAGTAACAGACTGGATAAGAGGTAAAAATTTAAAATTTAATCCAGGGAAGACAGAGATGCTTCTGGTCAGTCAAAAGGCAGATCAAGGAAGAGAGATTCAGCCTGTGCTGAATGGGGTTACACTCCCTCTGAAGACGCAGTTTTGCATTTTCAGCATACTCCTGGATTCAACCGTGAGCCTGACAGCTCAAGTTGCCCCAGTGGCCAAGAGTGCATTTACACATTTAAGGCTTGTGCACCAGCTATGCCAATTCCTAAAGACATCAGACCTGGCCAAAGTGACACACGCTTTGATTACATTCTGCTTGGGTTACTGTAACATGCTGTATGTGGGGCTGTTATCACCATGAACTGGCCTGGCTTCAGTAGACATTAGATATCATTTTGATATCACAATTCGGCCACATTTTGCCACCCTCAGCCAAATGTTTGTGAGGCCCCCGAACAAGCATGGAGCTAGGCATGGCTATTAATTGCTGAAACATTCCTTTTTCCACCTGGGCAAGCCAGACACAGCCAGATCTTGCTTTAGGAGACCTCCCCAGACAAACACTTCATTAAGGATGCATGCTACTACAAAGAGCCCCCTGCCTCGAGCAGGTATCCTGGCAAGCTAGAAGCTTACCCACCCAAGTGAGCTGCATCTGCATACTGGCCATTCTATTGTCAATTCGGACTTAACTCAATCATGTTAAATTCTGACCTTTCGGAGACATTGTCTCTCGCCCAAACCTCATTGTTCTCTCCCAGGTACAGACTAGCCCACAGTCATACTTTCCCTATAAAACCCCCCAGTTCCGAGACCTTCCTCGGATTGCCCTGAACTTCCGCCCCGCCTTGCTGCCTCTGCGTCCGCCGAGCTTTCCTCTCAGTCTCCATCCGAGACTGTGCATCTACCAACTTCTTCATTGATCTACCCCGGGCTTCGGACAGGTGTAGTATCTCCCACTTCAACAACCCCTCTCAAAATCCCACTATCCCGCTAACACCTTTATTTTCCATAGTTACTTGTGTGAATGTGTTGCATACACTGTTTGCCTGTATTTAATAAAATCACTGTTAATTTCATATTTTGGGTGTGCTTCTTGACTGACCTGACCCCGTATACATAGGGTTACAAGATCCCCGCTAAGTTACCCTGCCTCTTTTTAGCTAAAGTGAAGTGCTCCAGTTAATTTCCCCATCTTTGCTGGTTGTTGTTTTTTTTTTTGGGGTCCCCCTTTCCCACCCAGTTACAGAGAAAACAGGGTTGTCTATAAAATTGTACAGAAACCTCGGGGAGTCCCAGGACTTGCAACCAGATTGTTAACTGTGGTTTACAAGACACACAACTCCATGTTTCAACAGCCCCACTGGCTGACTGTTTTGTCTTTTCCCAGGCACAAGTCCAACTGTTGCTTATGACCTATAAAGTCCTGTACGGTTATTTGAATGACCCATCTCCATACAGACCTCCTGTGTTTTGAGACCTTTCAGTTTTGGGGGAAAATTTAAAAAAAAAAAATTTATTGAGAGACCTTGGTAATGAGACTCTCAATCAGCAGAGTATTTTAAAATGACTAAACGGAAGTTGAAAATCACCATCCACTTCTTTAACTACCCCCCAAAACATTAATCTAGCTCAAAATAAGCACAAAAACAGTTTGGTTAAAAATATAAAAGAGTTTACTCAAAAAGCTTGTGCATATAGTCTATACAGCTTCAATTCTTGAGGAAGGTAGGAAAAAAAAAAGCACTCATATGCTTGCTGCAAAATGACCCCTGTTAGGAGATCTCAAGATTTTTTCAGGACAAAATGGAGAAGACAAAAAGAGGAGACAAAATGGCAGAAGAACCCTTTTTTCAAAAAAACAAGGAATGTCTATGTGCTGGGGGAAAGAGGTGTTAACCAACAAACAGGAAGTTTTCTCTCTAGGCTATCTCTCTATGCTTACAATAGACATGCAAATAAACTAAAAATTTCATTAGGCATGCAAAGGTTGCCACTCCCAACACCCCTTCTAACCCGTGCATGCACCCCTGAAGTCCCATTTGCCCGCAGGTTCTCAAAGCCATCTCTTGGTAGAGGTTTGGTCAGGATATCAGCTACCATCTCAGTGGTTGGACAGTAGATCATTTTGATCTTTCCATTTTTGTGAGCTCTCGTGCTTTGTGGTATTTTGTTCCTATGTACTTGCTGCGTGGGTCATCTTCTCTGTTTGAGAAAGTTTAATACAGCTCTGGTTGTCTTCCAAACCTAAATTGGGTTTTTTCTTCATTTATTCCAAAATCAAAAAATTGATCAAGCCATAGTAATTCTCTACATGCTTCTATGCTGAAAAAATTTTGCTTCTGTAGAGGATAGAGCCACCACACTCTGCTTGTGGCTGCCCCATGAAATAGGTCCATCTCCATACAAAAGTAGGAAACCACTGACTGAGGAAACTGCAGTATCACCCCCCAATCTGACAGTGTAGAACTAACTTTGGATTGCAAGCTTCCAATTTAAAGTTGATAGTCCCTTTTAAGTATCTAGCCACCCTTTTTACCCCAGTCCAATCTTTCTTTGTGGGTGGCTAACTTTCCCCCCAGAATCCCTACAGCAGACGCAATATCAGGTCTTGTGTTGGTAGATAGGTACAAAAGTTTTCCTATTGCTGTTCTGTAGAGACTTTTATTTTAAAATACTTTCTTCAGTATTTTTAAGAAAATCTGTGGTCATGGGTGTTGCTACAGTATAGGCATTTTGGGAGCCCTAAGCTTTCAAAAAGTTCAGCAATTTTTTGTTTTTGATTCAGTAGAAAAGATCCATCTTGTTCTTTTAATCTCCATGCCCAAATAGAATCTTGCATCTCCTAACTCTTTCAATTCCACTTCTTTGTTCAAGTGATGTACAACTTCTGAGTAGTCTTTATTTCTGTTGGTGGGTATAATCAAATCATCAACATAGGTCAGGATAAAGGTTGAATAACCTTCTTTGGTTCTGGTGTATAGACATGATCTGCTTCTCCTTGCTTAAAGCCTAATTGTTTCAACATTGTGTCTAGTTTCTCATTCCAAGCTTAGCACCCTGTTTAAGTCCAACAAACCTTTGTTCAGCTTGCAAACCAGATGTGGTTGCTTCTGGTCTACAAAGCCTGTAGGTTGTTGCATGACAGTTCCTCTGTTATTTCTCCATGTAAGAAAGCAGTTTTCACATCAAGGTGTCTGACATCCATTTTTTTGGGAAGAGGGTTTAAACAGGCGCAAATGCCCATAAAAGTCTTTTCCCAAATTTCTGCCAGAAGCCTTGTGAAACTAACCTTGCTTTGTAGCTTTCCACCTTTCCTTGTGCATCCAGTTTCAGCTTGAAGACCCATCTGGATCCTATGGCTTTCTTTCCTGGTGGAAGCTCAGAAGTGTCCATGTTTATTTTTATGCAGTGCATCTATTTTTTTTGTGCTGCCTTTCTCCACTTAGCTGCCTCAGTTGCTGGCATCTGTTAATTTTCCAAAGCTTGATGGTTCATTTGGTAACACTGATGTTGTGAGATAGGACAAGCGGGGAGCGGGTAACCTTTGTTGGGTTGCATTGAACATCTGGAACCTGGTTGGAAACTGGTCTGTCTCTGCACATCCTCCGGTCCAGTGCTAGGTCAGAGCCATCTGCATCCCCTTCTCTTAGTGTACTGCTCTCTGCCTTTAGCTTGCTTTTGCAGCAAATATCTCAGTCCTTTGTTCAGAATCAGGTTGTGTAGCTGTTTGTGGTATTTCAGATGTAGGCAACATTTCACTTCTAAGAGAGGTTAAAATTTTGCTCTTCTTCTTCCAGTGATTTAAAATAGTCTCTCATTCATCTGGAAAATCTATGACAGTTCCTCTCTTATCAACTCTGCTTTGTTCATCAAAGTAAACTACATGCCTAGTAGCAACTTCACCAGTCTTTAAGTTCATTACTCTATGCCTTTGCTTCAAACATAGCCAATTAGAATAGTCTGCTCTGCTCTTGCATCTAGTTTGTGTCGCTTCTGTTGTGGTATGTATGAATATCAAAACTTCCAAACGTTCTAATGTGTTTCATGTCTGGTACTCTGCCATGCCATAGTTGAAATGGTGTTCGTATGGTGCCTTTTGTTGGCAATCTATTCTGGAGAACATTGCGGTCATAAGGACCCCAAATTTACTGGGAAAGAGACTGCCAGCATGCACTTTGTCATCTCCAGGAGAGATTTAGTTTTCCTTTCAGCAATCCCATTTTGCTCAGGAGTGTAAGGAAAGCTCCTCCTGTGCAAAATGCCATGGCTTCCAGGAAAGGTTGTGTGCGATGTGTTACTCACCAGCGCCATCTGTCTGGAAGCTTTAGGTGTCATCTCAAACTTGTTTCTCACCATGACAACATACTTCTGTAGCATGTCTTGGGGGGACCTTCTCTTTCAGGAGATAAGTAACACAATACCTTGAAAAATCATCTACAAAAATTAAAAAACATATCTGTTTCCACCAAGTGAAGGAACATTAAATGGACCACACAAATCACTGTGAATGAGATCCAGTACCTTAGTGGTTCTCTTTTAGTCCTTGGATGAAATGAGGGTCTGATTGACTTTTGTTCAACACAAGTTACGCACCTGGAGCACTCTCATTGTGTTGTTGATTCACCTTGATTCCTGTAGCCAATTCTGGTTCTTAGCAAAACTGCCTTTGGATGCAAAGTAAGACCCTGTAAGGCTATCCTCACTCATCTGTGCTTAGAAAATTAGCTTGTTGAGCTCAAAGATGTAACTCATAGACACCATTATTCTCAAAAGTTCTGAAAAGGACATTATCTTTGGTAACTGTGCATTTTCCTTGTTTGAAAAGTATTTCAAAACCTTTTTTATCAAAGCAGACACACTAGCATGTTGCAGTGTAATTCAGGAACAAACAAGACATCACTTGCTAATTCTTTAACTTTGCCATTAGGCAATAGACAGTTTAAAATGAGTTGATCCCAGGATCTTCATGGATTACCATTTGCCTTTTTTCTGGTTTTCATCTGGATCCATTTTACAAAAAACATCAGAAAAAGTGCTGTGATTGGTACAGCCAGTCTATAATCGAACAATTATTTTTCTGCTTGTAGTCATTAACTGCCAGAGTCTGCCACATTAAAAGAAGATTATTTCCTCTGTAAGACTGTTTGCTTGGTTCACCCACTTCATGCTGCCTTTGTTTTGTAAATTTCTTAGTTGGAGAGCTACCATTGGCTGAGGGCTTTTTTGAAAAGTACAGTTTCTTGCAAGGACCCTTTTTGTTGCAGTTAAAGCAACTGAGCTCTATTGGTCCCTAGGCGGAGCTTTGGGTTTGCCCTTCTTAGTGGCCAGGTAATTTGATCCACTTGGTCTCTGTGTATGATCAAAAAAGGGGGGGCCCTTGGTCAATGATTTTCTGGTAGTTTAGACAAAGCTTCATTAAAGATTAGCCTTTTTAAGTTTTGTAAGAGAGAGATGAAGGGATTGAACTTGTCCCCGAGTTCCAGTCAGGAAGCAAACCTTTTGTCTGTCAGAAAACTGGAATCCACAGGAATTCAACTTATCAAAAATTATAATCAGTTTGCTGATGTAAGCTTCACAGCCTGCTTTAGTATGAAAGGGAAGCTTTAAATTTCATAAAACTAATTTTTTAGATGAAAGACCAACATTTCTTTAAGTTTAGTTAGCATTTCATTTGCAGTTTTGCAATCTCTTACACAGAGTAGCTGATTAGCCTCCAGTGCGTTACCAATCAGATACTGTGCAGTTGCATCTTTTCTCAACCATTGTTCTGCAGATTCACCACTTGGTTTTTCTTTTTCAATTGCATCCAGAACATTATGGTAATTAAAGGCTAAATTTAATTTTTCTCTCCATTCTGTATAGCTCTCATTGCTGAGTCGCACAAGTCTGGGTTTGGAAGCTAGGTCTAAATCTGCTAAATCTGCTTGCAGCATTTTTGCTTTAGTTAGCAATTCCAACAAAAAGAGAAATCAGCTCCCAAAAAGGTAAAAGGTAAAAATTCTCTAGCTAGATGTGTGTTTCCAAAAAGGGGGGAAGGGGAAAAAACCAGCCACTTTCACAAGAAAGACACAAAGCAAAAAATAACTGAAACTCAAAAAATCCAGTAACTGTTCTGTTCTGGGACCCCATAACCTGTTGGGGAAATTTAAAAAAAAAATGAATATTGAGAGACCTTGGTAATGAGACTCTCAATCAGCAGAGTATTTTAGTAAATGCACTAAACGGAAGTTGAACAGATCACCAGTCCCACTTCTTTAACTACACTCCAAACACACTTAATCTAGCTCAAAATAAGCACAAAAACAGTTTGGTTAAAAATATAAAAGAGTTTACTCACAAAAGCTTGTGCATAGTCTACACAGGTTCAATTCTTGAGGAAGGCAGGAAGAAAATAAAGCACTCATATGTTTGCTGCAAAATGACCCCTGTTAGGAGATCTCAGAGCATACTTTCAGGACAAAATGGCGAGGACAAAAGGAGGAGACAAAATGGCCCAGAACCTTTTTCAAAAGAACAAGGAATGTCTACGTGCTGGAGGAAGAGGTGTTAACCAACAAACAGGAAGTTTTCTCTCTAGGCTATCTCTCTATGCTTACAATAGACATGCAAATAAACTAAGTCATTTCGTTAGGCATGCAAAGGTTGCCACTCCCAACACTCAGTGGCTGTACCCTGGAACTCTTGTCCCTTCCTTCTCTAGGCAGTAGAAGACCTTTTCATCTCACAACACTTTGAGGGCTGATTACTCAGAGGAGAAGGGAAAAGCCATTCAGGATGTACTTCACTGTTTAAATTCGCTGATGTCTTTTCAATAATCATGCTCTTAATTGCTTTTAGTTCTGTGGACAGCTTAATTAACGATTCAGTTTTGTATGATGTGAATTTTTTTAGCTGTATCTGTTTTAATTTTTTTAAGCTTACTTGAGTTTTGTGCAAGGAAAAAGGCTAGAGGAGAAGGAGGAGGAAGAAGTGAAGGTGTGCAATGGAATTAGGGAGAAGACTTATTACAGTGGAATGGGGAAAGGAGGAAGCTGTGCTCTTGCACATCACTCTATCCTGGCCATAATGTAACACAGTTACAACTTATTATTGGAAAAAGAAATTAATATAAATATCTTATTTGTAGAGCCAGCATAGGTAGTGGTTTGAACATTGGACTAAAACCTTGGAGACCTGGGTTTGATTCCCCATTTGGCCATGGAAAGCCACTGTGTGACTTTGGGTGCATCACACACTCTCAGCCCCAGATAACCCAGTGGTAGGTTCATCTTCAGGTCACCATAAATTGAAAATAACTTGAAGTCGCAAAACAACAACAGCTTATTTGTAATGAGCTACTTCTAAGCTCTGTTTTAGAGGAACATGAGTGGTAATGTTGCCAGGTTTTCAAAATAGCAATAAGGAACAGCCAAAATTTATAACACACAGGGTTGACAGTCACAAAGTAGCTATTAACAAGTTTGTGTTCTACCTAAATACTAAATGAAAGTGTTGATTTCCGTTAACTTAGCCATATTTTTCTTTGTAAAATTAATATATTTTCCACATTAGTAAATTGCATGGTGTGCACATTTCTGTCTTTATGAAAGGCCCACATCAAATAGTAATGGGATTTTTTGGCATTTTGTTCAATGTACATAAAAGGCAAAGCTTTCCTATTTTCAAACAAAGGCCATTGTCTATAATAAGGGACACCTGCTGGTCTGATAAGGGACAAGCTTTCTAGCATTCAAATAGGGGACATCCCTTATAACAAGGGACACCTGGCAACGCTATTGGGGAGAGACAAATCAAGAAAAAGTTCTGTTTTGTCCCATTCCCCTGATACCTATTGAACTCCATTGAACACAATCTTGGATCCAATACGTTTTTCAAAAAGCTGCATAAGAACTGAAATTAAAAAAGACACCTGTCTGGTAATCTGCTTGAAAATTTATCTTAATATCATATTCCTTTCCTTTGTTCTCTGTGTATTTTGCTTCTTTGGTACCATCACTTAGGGGCAGAATACCAAGCTGGTCTCCCCATCTTTGTTATATCTTGATCAGTATTGCCTGACATCCGGAGGGAACCCAACCCCTCCTCAAGTTCTCTTTCCACATTAAAACCAGGGTTAAATAATGTATTTATATACCTATTTCCCACTAACCTTAATATATGACACATAAACAAACATGGCTTCAGATGTTTCTGAATAAAGATGTTTATGTGGAGGGGGACCATAAATATTTAAAGAAAGCTGAAATTTTTTTTAATCTTTTAGACTATATAAACAGCCCTTGGTTCTATGGAATCCTTTTTAAAAAGGGAGGGAGAAGCAGAGATTTATCATTGTTATTGTTGTCAAGTTGGCTTTGATTTACAGCCACCCTAGGAATGAGACATCTCCAAGACATCCTGTTATCAATAGACCTACTCAGGTCCTATTGACAATATCCACCTGCAATGCAGTTGCCTCTTTTTCCTGTTTGCACTCCACTTTATCAAGTATTATTGTCTTCTATGGACTCATGTTGTCTCATAATGTGTCCAAAGTATGATAGCCTCAGTGTTGTCATTTTGCTTTCTAGGAAGAGCTAAGTCTTCATTTCCCTGGTGGACTTCCGGTGGAGGCGACACGGTGACTAGACAGAGTTCACAAAGCTAGTGAACTCCGTACCCTGGCGCGGTCGGTATTTCCTCATTGAAAATCGTAATTTGGAGGAAATTGACCCCTGGAAAAAGGGGGACACGGAGGGGCTCGAAGGGGATCCGTCCCAGCTCAGAGTGCGAGAAGAGAAGGAGGAGAAAAAAAGGAGCATGGACGAACTGCAGGGATCGCGGAGCCACCATTACCACGCCAGGTAGCCTGAACAACCAAAAGGCTTGCCGTGTCACCACCATTTCTTTTCTTTTTTTTCTTTTTGCTTTTCTACATGTATGCTGGAAGAAAGCCGTGGGGTAAGTGAGATCCTAATGAATTTCTGCTGAGTTGGATGGTAATCAAGAGCCCTGTTTGGGGGGAAAGGAAAACGTGTCCAAGGGGGTTTGGACTCCAGGACGGGAAAAGGGAGACACGAGAGACGAGAGGAAGAAACGTGGGGACTTTGTAAACTGCGCTCTGCCTAGAACCTCAAAGTAACAGCTTAGCTGGTGGTTCGCAAATAAATGTGGAGCAGAAGTGGGAAAAGACTGAATATTTTTTAATGGGATAGGACAAGATACAGAAAACAATAAGGACGTTAAAATAATAGAAGAAGTCCGGATGAAATAATCAGCGGTGGCGTAAAACGGACAGTTATAAGGTCTCAAGAAGAAGCGTAGAAGAGATTTTTCTGTTTTGGTTTTCTTCGGACTTTCGATTTGGACCCCCTAAAAGTAAAGAAGATATAAAGCTGGGACTTTAGGAGAAGGAAAGAAGAGGAATATTGGGATTGGATTGGCAATTGGATAGCTGTAACAGAATTGTAGCGGTGCTGGTGATCGTGAACCCTGACTGCTAGAGCTGAACGTGGACCCAACATGGTGATTTGACTGTGGAGAAGCTGTTGTGAAGCATGTCTTGGTGGCGGTGAAGGAGATAGAGCTGGGAAGAGTAATCAGAAAAGAGCTGCAGATTTGTAAGTGAGAAAGAAGAAAGAAGAAGAGGGGGGATAGAAAGGGGTAGACTGAGGGCCGGGCTCAATCGGATTGTGAAGATAAGCAGAGTTACAAGGGAATAATAAAGTAAGGGGGGTGAGAAGAGGGGTGTTTGGTTGAAGCGGGTTGAATAATACTGAAATATACATTGGGCATAACATAGGTCTGGACCTCTGAATATACAGTAATATAATATAATTGGAAAAACCTGATAACAGATCATCAATCGATAAAGGGCTAAGTTATTAAATAGTTATTAAATAGTAAAAATATTTTAATTAATTTAGTTAAATAGTGGGATTAATTGGAGTCAGAATATATAATTGAATTGAATTGAATAGTTTTTTTTTCAATTGGATAGGACAAGATATATAATTGGAATATATAATCGGAGTTGATAAAAACTGTTATTGTTGTTGCCATTGCAGCTGTTATTGTTGTTACAGATAATTTGATTACAACGAACTGTAACTGATAGTAATTGATTAATTATTTAACTGGTTGAGTTACTGTAATTAAGGGTATATTGAGACTGTATAAAGTGGAATAAGAAGTACATTTTGAGTGACTGGAGAGAATTAAAGATTGAGAAGTGAATTACGAGAAAAACAGATAGTTGGAGAGGTTTGATGGGTTATTGACGGGAATATAGACAGGAGGGAAGTAAGTTGTGTTAAAGAGGAAGTAATTGGTTGTAAAGTTAAGAGATAAAGCAGAGAGAATCTAACATTAAGGTAAGAAGAGGAAAGGAGGAAGAAGAAGAAGAGAAGAAGAAGAAGAAAGGGGTATATATTATAGAGAATTGAGACTATATAAATAAATACATAAATAGAGATCAGGAAAGTTATAAATCTAAAGTAAAAAGCCTATTAACTGTAAAAGAAGGGGAAAATATACAAAATAAGAGAGTCAAACACCCAAGATGATGGCAGCAGGAAAAAGAAGGGAGGCACTGGAACTCAAACATAAATACAATCACTGCTGCAAAGAAGGGCCTCAATAGAACTTAAAATGCTGAATCTGGAAGCAAGAACAGGAGGAATAGAAAATCAAGGGACAAGCTCGGGAACAGATATAACTGAAGAACTACGGAAATTAACGATGACATTCAAAAATGAAATGAAAGAGACAAGAACAGAAATGAAGCACATGAGAACGGAAATAAAGACGGACATTAAGAAAGAACTGGAAACCTTCGACACAAAGCTAGACAGCATCTCAAAAGAATTAAAGCATGTAAATGAAAAAGTGAAGCAAGTGGAAGAGAAGACAACTAAGATGGAAGCGGAGGTGTTAAAAATGGAGGAGAAGAATGAACAACTGGAGAGGACAACAGTATTACTAGATATAAGGAACAGAAGTAAATCAGTTAAAATAAGAGGATTGAGAGAAGTGATGAATGAAGACCTGTATTTAAGATTGACAAGACCGCTGGCGCAATTTATTGGTTGGGCACCAGAGCAGCTGGATCTGGAAATAGACAGGGCCTTTCGTGTGAACTCAGCTGTGGCAAAATGAAAAAATATACCACGGGATATCATGGTATATTTTTTGCGAGAGAGGGTGAAAGATTTGGTAATACAAAGTAGTTACACAAAGAAGTTGGTGGTGGAGGGTCAAGAAGTAAAAGTATCTGTTATTCCACTTCCAACATCCTATGGAATTCTGGGGTTTGTAGTTTCCTGAGGCCAAAGAGCTCTCTGGCTGAGAATTCTAAATGCCCCTCCTCTAAACTGCAAACCCCAGGATTCCATAGGATGTTGAAAGTGGGATAATAGCACTATAATAGTGTAGTGTGGAAATGGCCTAAGTTATATGCCATATACAGCACAGCTTTAATCATAATAGAACCTTCTGTCCTAATAGTCATTTATTTTTATATCTCTAAAGAATTTTAATTTACCTCAAGAAGGAGTTCAACACTTAATTTCAGCCTTTCCTATCAAAGAGCAACCAAAGAGAACTTTGCCCACGTAATGCCTCTCAGATGAACAGATTCATCTAAAAGAAAAATCCCTTGATTATATTTGGCCATGACTCCAGCTGTCTGACCACTTGGGTTAAAAAAAAAAGCTTCAAGGGATATCATATTAATGTATTATTGGAAGGACTGAACGCCTCTCCCTAATTAACATATAGCCATTCTTCTCTAATTTGTCTCAGCAGGTTCCATGTTGGCATTTCTCCTCCCCATCATCCAAGAAAATAATTACACTGATGCACATTTCTTTGCTGTCCAGTGACTGGTAATTTGAAGGGCTAATATCTAAATTAACTGTGTTAACACTAGCATTCTGTGAGCTTATTCTGAGGTCATGGCTCTTTCAGAAGTTGGGGTGGGTAGCACAGGAAAAATTATTACTTGGACTGCTCGGCTGATATGCCAGTGACAGCCTTAACCCTCAGGTACAAGATTTTGGGTGTTATTAAAAGGGAAGCAAATTGTTACTTATGTGATTTGTTGTTTCACTGCTACAAATGGAGAGATGATGCTTTTGAGGGCTTTTCCGCACTTTGCGGGGAAACGGGTCAGTTCATTACTCATGAGACTGGCTCGCTCTCCCCTGACGATCCATGTTGCTCCAGAGCAGTGTGCGCCCGCTGTATGCACTCTCCGGGGACAAAAATGGAGGCTTTCGGTTGGCAGAGGCTCTCCACCAACCAGAGAGCCTCGCCAACCGGAAGCCCGCCCCCGGAAGATCTGCAGCCTCGCACTGGTGCTATTGGAAGACCTTTTTTATCGGTCTTTCAATAGCATGGCAAAGCCCCAGTTCTGGACTTTTGGGAGAGGACTGAAGTCCGGACAAACAGCAAGTAGTCCGGACCCAGTTCACCCCCAAGAGCAGACATCCTCACCGGAGGGCGCTCTGGCCCATAGCTAAAGTAAAGTGCGGAAAAGGCCTGAGATTTTACACCTCATGTGCCAAAATGAATTGGCCACCTTTGGGCAGAATCTAGGGAAGTAGAGAGAATTGTATTTTATTTTTTATTTTTAAGCCTTGTTCTCAGTTAATTTCATCATCTCAATGCTGTGAGGAACCTTGCTGAGAAAAGTCCAGCCTCTTTGAAATTTGTGCTACAGAAACTTTGCATTCCCATTCTCACAGCATGAGGATGCAAGTTTTTTTTTCTTCAAAAACTTCTTCATAATCTTGGTAGACTAAGAGAAAGTCAGCACAAAGACTAACAGCTCCTAGCTGGAATCCTATTGGGGAATTATGAATGTGTAACCAAGGCCCTTTCTGCAACGCACCTTTTCACAGAGCTGGGGTGCAGGGATCGTGCGAGCAGCCTCCAGCAAGAGGCTCTCACGTCCCGGTTCCTTCTGCTCCGCAGCTGCTATCCACTCACGTGAGAGCCTCACATCTTCCTTCTGCAGTACAGTCTGAGAGTTTCCCAGGCTGTGCTGGGGCAGGAAGCGCGAGCACTGAAGCTCCGGAGCTCTGCAAACACGGCAAGTGCATGCGGGGCCCTGGAGCGATGAGTGATCATGAACCATTTTCGGCTCAAAGACGAAAATGAAAAGGTGCATGAGTGGTACCTGCCAGACCCTGGAGTGTTGCGCAATTGTGAGTGCGTCGTGTGGACCACTCCTCACATTCGCGTGACACTCGAGGGGTCCTTTCGCATGGCAAATGCCATGCAAAAAGGGTCCAAGAGTTACGCAGTTGTGGATGTTTTGTGTTCATGATCTTTACATAGCCTCTGC
This sequence comes from Iguana delicatissima, assembly GCA_948472985.1. Taxonomy (NCBI): domain Eukaryota; kingdom Metazoa; phylum Chordata; class Lepidosauria; order Squamata; family Iguanidae; genus Iguana; species Iguana delicatissima. The sequence continues at coordinate 179,321 of CAOKZL010000320.1, read as the reverse complement.
TTTAGGGGCCAGCATGTTATAGTGGAAGAGCCAGCATGGTGGTTTGAATGTTAGACTACAAATCTGGAGATTAGGGTTCAAATCCATGTTCAGCATAAAAACCCACTGGGTGACGCAGGGCAAGCCACATTTTCTCAGCCTCAGAGGAAAGCAAAGGCAAAACCCCCTCTAAACAAATATGGCCAAGAAAAACCCATGATAAGGTTACCTTAGGGTCGGCATACGTTGGAAATGATTTGAAGGCACATAACAATAACAAGAAGGGACCACGACAGTCTCTCAATCCCCACATATTGTGAAGCAGATTACAATCAAAGAGGGGTCTGTTCCCCTGTCAATCAGGAAGTAGCTGATAGTCCCATCTACCCCCTCTTACATGAGCAATCTCCAGTGTGAGGGGGAGTTGTGATGGGGGTCCTGCTTCTGCCTGACACACAGGAGGTAGTTCACAGGAGGAAATAGGAACATTAGTTAGCTGTTTCCTGATCAACAGGGGAACAGTCCCCCATCAATCCCCTGAAAGTGGGGATTAAGGAAGTTGGGATAGGATTCACTGCATACATAAATCCCCAATAGGATTCTGACCCATGTGTGAATGTCTTCTTAATTTGCACTCGTTTTAGACTGACTAGATCTGTGCTAGCTGCATCAGGTTTGCAGTACTGTACAAAATGTATGCAGAAAAAAACACTGCTTGGACAAATATATATGTCTCCATAGATTTTATCACGCACCTTCTGCAACTTGATTTTCTGCTCTGTTTTTCACTGATAAACTATGCACATTGTAGGGGAAAAAATCTTACCCCCTAAAATTGTACAAAAAACAAATGGTTTATTTACTTCAATGGCTGTCAGCAAGAAGAAGAATGAAAACGTATATCTCAGGTTCTATCTCCCTTGATGCAGATGTATTTGAGGTGCCATTTTTTGCCAGCCTTAGGCAACAAAATGTCTTGAACCAATGGCAGTGCTCAGACAAGCAGTGCAGCATCAGGGAAATAAGATTAAATGTGCCAATCACTGTTTTTCAGGCCACAAAAGAACAGGACAATGATTCTATAGGTATAATATTCAGCTATAGATCTGTTGCAATACTTACCAGACTTGAGGGTGGAGTTAGTACGTTCCAAACATAACTTCAAAAACTCTTGTTAAACGGCTAGTTGGCCCACTGCAGCAGCTCTACCCAGGTATGTACTATCCAGAGAAGACAGTAATCCATGTGTGTGTGTGTGTGTTTGTGCGTACTTGGTAATCCTGCTATCCAAAATCTAGAGCTCTCTTTTCTATTGGGCTCCATTCTCCCACAATTTTCTTTTCTGTTGGGCTCTCTTCTCCCACAGTTGGAGTTCCCAGATCTCAGGACCTGGCCCTGAGTCTCAGAAGCTGGTTCCTCTTCTCAAGACCACCGACCAACAGAAGGAAAAGAGCACAGCCCTGGAAAATTAAGCACACACGCACGCACACACCAAAAAAAAAATTGTGTGCTGCTATTGTTCATTGGTGCAGGTGGCTTTGGAGTGGCTGCTATAAACTCAAGAGGCCTCCTTTCTTCCCCTCCCTCCTCTGTCTCTTTTATTAGACTTGCATTCTTTATTTGACTGACATGCTCTGAACAGATGTGACTGATGTTTCCTGCATAAGATCTGATGACATCATCACACCCTGTGCCTGTGAAATCAGCAGGCACCATTCCTAGCTCTCAGATGTTGTTTGTGAAATTTCAGGGCCTGGGATATTCTTGACCTGGAAACAATACCAGCAAATCCCTCCTACCCTCACGTAGCCTTTTTTCCCCCTGGCCTTCCAGAATGCTCTGATCTCCAAAGCCAATGGTCATTTCTGCACCTTCTTCCAGTGCTGGGATGCAGGGATCGCACGAGCAGCCTCTGGTGAGAGGATCTTGTGTCCAGGGTCCTTTGGCTCCACACAACTGCCTGCTCATGCAAGAACCCTGCCTCTTCCTTCCGCAGTGCAGCCTGGGAGTTTCCCAGGCTGCGCTGGGGCAGGAAGCACAACTGGCACAGGTCTGGAGGCTCCGCAAGCCAGGTAAGTGTGCACGGGGCCCAGGAGCAATGCGTGATCACGTACCATTTTTGGCTTCTAGCCGAAAATGAAAAGGTGCGCGATTGGCACCTGCCCTACCCTGGAGCATCGCGCGATTGTGTGTGTGTTGTGCAGATAGCGATCGTGCAATGCTTGAGGGGCCCTTTCGCATGGCAAATGCCGTGCAGAAAAGGCCCATGTCTGCCATTAAGGGCTGCCTATACAGACATGTAAAGGAACACACCGTTTTTATGCTATAATGTGCTGAACCCTGCATCACAATGTTCCCAGGGAGGCAATTCTAAGCGTTGTATGTATTTGTAGATAGGTACATCAGTCTTCAGCCAGTCATGAGAGTGAGAAAGGGAAAACAGGCCAGACCATAAAAGGAGCTTGTGCTACAACAGAAGCTTCGATTTCCCTTCTGATGATGTGGCCCCTGCCTTTACAGTATCTGATGATTCAGCAGATGCTGATGTCACACTAGCAGACACTCAGGGATGCTTTGCTAGTCCTACCCTTTCATTTCCTGAAGTACACATCTCCAATTCTATTAACTTTACATCCAATCATTCTCCTAATAAGGAGAGGGAAGTCTTCTCTGTCCTTTCCTTCTGCTGTTAGCATTGTGTCTTCACAATCCCATGAGCTAGACTAGGCTGAGAGAGAGAGAAAACCCTGGCCAGATATTCTAAAAGTTGGGTACATAAGCATGTGAGGAGGGGAGCACTCTCATCCCTTCCGGCCATCTCTCTCCATCTTACCATACCTTTTTTCAAAACCAGATTTTGAACTATTGGTATTTTTTGACAGTCCATGCAGATCCCACAGACAGATAATTGCCCGTTGGACATATCATAGAGTAATACTTTCATGCCTCCTGTGACCTACGTGTATGGCAATTCTATTTCCAACATGGTGCGATCTCATGTTGCAGGAGCATACACATGATTAATGCAACCACATCAGTGGAACTAGTCACATGATAATTTTCCACAGAACCAGGTGCCCCAAAATATCAAGAACTCTGCTTCAGTAAAGAAATCAAGGATGGTTTAAATGATTTTCATTTGGATCCTAAAAGTTTGTCTCTTACTTCCCTTCTCCCTTGAGGAAGTATATATAGTTCAAAGAGAGTAAGAACGGAAAGAACGTGACACATAAGTATTTTATGTGAAGGGCAAAACACGCAGCAAGTCATATATCTTTCCTCTGTCTCTCAATCAATAGTGTGACAGAGGAAAGGGGGAGAAGCTATTTCAGGTGGAAGGCATTGCTCTGGGGAACAGGAGTATGGTCATTTAATGGCCCATCAACCTCAATATGCCTCTTTCTGTGGCAGCAATTTTAAAAAAAAACCTCTGCAGATTATGGTTTTCACTGCTCCAGCAGAAGGAGCTGGACACCTAGTGGGAACTATTAAGCACTGACAAAACCCAGCTGTGAACCATACACATGGCAAATATAACTATCTTCTGCTTTTCTGATAACAATGCCACTAGCAAACCTACCTCTTTTTATTCATTGAGTAATGTTTTTTAAAAAATAATTGGGATTCAATTTCTCTAGAGAAATACCTATTTCTCACCTCCCAAGTCGGCAACAGGAAAATACAGGGTGCCTTGAACATCCATGCATTTTCAATTCAAGTTTATAATGTGTATTTGCAGGCAATGGAAGGAAATGCACACAAAGTCAAGTGTACATGGGAAGAATGTGCACAACTACAAATACATACTTTTGAAAGATATGCCTTTATAGGGTTTTGTCAATGGAAAAATCATACATTTTACAAAAAATATACACAAAAATGCATCATGAATTGCTTTGTTGTTGTGTGCCTTCAGGTTGTTTCCCATTTATGGCAACCCTAAGGTGAACACATCATGGGAGGGTTTTTTGGAAAGATTTGTTCAGAGGGGGTGGGGTTTGCTTTGCTTTGCTTTGCTTTGCTTTGCTTTGCTTTGCTTTGCTTTGCTTTGCTTTCCTCTGAGGAAGAGAGACTTTGCCCAAGGTCACCAGTGGGTTTCCGTGGCCACGCAGGGATGCAGACCTTGGTCTACAGAGTCATAGCCCAATGCTCAAAGTACCCCACCATGCTGGCTCTTATTAACTGTTATAAAGGAAGAAAAATGGGGAGAAAGAAACTCATAACTTCATAACTTGATATGGAAACAGGAAAGGATCAGAATGCCAATAGCATATTGAGAAGCATAATGAAAAATGAAATTGACAGATTTTTCACATTGTTCTATTGACCTAGACTCTACTTTCCTGAGACTGAGCCCTGGTGAGATTGCTTGGTGACAGTATAAAGCATTCTGAACATTACCAGGCAACTGTTTTGAGTTGCCATAATACCCTAGAACAATACTCAGTGAGAAAATTTGTGTGACATTAGTAGAGTGTTTGTGTGTATCCTTGAGCACCAAACTGGCATCAGAGGATGCCCTGGCAGCAGTTCAAAGATGCCCAGTGTTGATAGTGGCTCTACTGTTGGCATCAGAAAGTGGAGACCACTGTAACAATATCATAAGACATGGCCCTTTACGCACCTTACTTTTTTCAGTGCTGGGGTGCGGGGATCATGCGATCAGCCTCCAGCGAGAGGGTCTCGTGTCCCTGCTACTTCAGCTTCACACGAGCTGCCTGTTTGCGCGAGAGCCTCGCCTCTTGCTTCCGCAGCACAGCCTAGGAGTTTCCCAGGCTGCGCTGGGGCAGGAAGCATGACCGACGTGGCTCCGGAGGCTCCACACACCAGGTAAGTGCCTGCGGGGCCCGGAAGCAATGCGCGATCACGCACCATTTTCGGCTTCCAGCCGAAAATGAAAAAGTGCACGAGTGGCACCTACCCTACTCTGGAGCGTCGCACGATTGTGAGTGCATCATGCAGATCGCTCCTCACAATCGCGTGATGCTCCAGGCACCCTTTCTCATGGCAAATGCTGTGCGGAAAGGGCTATATGTCCCTCCCATGAAATGATGGGAAAACTGAGCCCTCAATAGTATGCAACAGGCATGCAACAGCCTGCTTCTGCCCTTTCATCCATGACTGCACCCGCATGTTTCTGTTTGCTTTTCATGCCCCTTATTCAGAGAGGAAAATACAGTACATAGATGGTACATGCCTAAGAAACTAGCAAATGTGTTTCTTTGTTCTGCCCACATTGCTTGTGATAGCCAGGCAGCAGTAAGAAATTTATAGTGAAGATGGACGTCACAAAAAGGACATAAACAGGCATAGGCAACAAGAAAGAGGTAAAACACAATGGCTTAACTCTTCTTCCCAAGGTTACAGGCTGTGATTAGATTCCTTTTCTTTTTCTTTCTTCAGCATGTTCTAGAAAAAGGCAACTGAAGCAGCTGTGAGGACAGCAAAGAAAGAGACTTTTTTAAAAATTGAGATTTTAAAAAAGATTGTGGAAATACACATGTATATGGAATACACATGTATATGGTCTCAATGGGGCTTATGTCCGCATGGGCAAGTGTAGGATTGCACCGTAAGAGTCAGACAGTGGTCATACTGCAAGCAATGCACAGCTATTGTTAATGTTTTTTCCCCTGAAATTCAGATGATATTTTTCAAAGAAGCACCTTCTGCTTCTAGGAGAACACATTTCCATACTTCTGTTTTTCCCTTAGGAACATAATCATTTCTACTACTCCTCAAACTCAACTAGTGGGGTCATTGTCATGCACAGGGCTACTTTTTCCAATGTGACTTCTGTTGACTGCATAGCCTCCCTATGACATCACTAATAATGAGCTCAAACTCTCCCCTTCTGTGACTGGACCGTAATACTAGAAGAAACAGTTTACTTCGAAACTGGAGGAGATTCATAATAAACTTTGGAGAGGAGAGTCTACGGGCCTCACCTCATTACACTGTTATACTGCTATTATTCCACTTTCTACATCCTATGGAATCCTGGGGTTTGCAGTTTAGGGCCTTTAGAATTCTCAGCCAGAGAGATCTTTGGCCTCAATAAATGACAAACCCCAGAATTCCACAGGAGGTTGAAAGTGGAATAACAGCAGTATATGTCACTGTGTTAGCCTGTTACAACAGAAAAAAAGAATCCTGTGGTACCTTCAAGACTGCTGTAATAAAATTTGTTAATCGAAAGTACCGGAAGCTGCTTTAATATCTTTTTCAGCACATCATTTGTGCTGTGAGAATCCAATTTTTTCCTGGAAGCAAGATGGAGATTATTTTATTATTGATAGCTTTTTTAAAAAAAATAGTTTATTTTATTAAAGGAAACAATACATTCTGCCCTCCACATTTGTAGATTCACTTTCATGGATTTGATTATTTATGAGTTTCTCCAACCTTCACCTCAAGCGGCTCTTTTCTGGGGATTGAACCTTATCTCCCAGTGCCTCCTATCAGGCCATGCAGCCCTTTAAAAACTGCCTCTGGTCCTCCTCCTCCGCTAGCTAAGGATGGATTGCAGCCTGGTTTCTCAGCATCACAAACCCTCTCCTGATGTCCACCCACCCACCCATGGAAGGAGATGGACAGTAGAGGGGAAGTATAGGGCTACCATACCCACCCACCCTTTCCCTCTCCTTTCCTGGCTCTGGTATTTGCAGTTTTTCCACTTTTGCAGGGGTCCTGGGTCCCTAACCCTAGCAAATGTGGAGGGCCAAATATACAACAATTATGATAACAAGAGAAGGAGGGAGATTACCACTGACTGAAGAATATAGAAAGACAAGAAAGAGTAAAAAAAAGCAATAAAAACTGGATTCTGATCAAAAATTCTCCCTCAGATGTCACTCTGCAGGATTTTCACTGTCCTGCTCATCTTCTCCAACAGGAACATTATTGGGACGTGAGGAATTTTTGTGGTGGGATGGTGTTTGAGGAATAGGAGTAGAAGTTGTAAAACTTACCCATGACCATTTGAGGGTTGCTTTGAGGCCTCTGGCATTCTGCATTATACCTGAGTATTGGAAGTTCTAAATATTCCAGCCCCATTAGACTCAAAGGAATGAATTCTGTTGGTAGTTTCAACAAGCAAAGGCCCAATAAACCAACCAAACATATGCTAAATGTTGACTATGTTGACTCAACAATTGATTCAATAGCATTACTCTTATTGTGACTACTAGGAGGGCCATGGTTTAAAATGACCTGGTAGCACCCACTGCTAACTTCTATTTCAAAAACTTTTCCCAAGAAGGAAAAGACAAGGCAAATTGTTTAAGCAGAAATAGTAACAAAATGCAGGCAGCAGTTCATAGCTTTCAGAGAATGTTAGGATTCGTGGGTGTTCAAACATCTCCGTACAGTGGAGAAAAATATCCTTAAATGCTAAATGTATCTTGACAACTCAGTACTTTGCTGCTCCTGTGAAAAATTCATCCATATCTGCAATAGATATTAATGATGCATGAGAAGGTATGAAAAGTTAACAAGCAAAGAGAAAGCAAGCCTGGAAGCGACTCAGTTCAGCAGCTTTATGAAAGAGAATAAGCTTGTGAGAAGGATCAATACGTTCACCTTGAATTACAATTGCTGTTGTGACATTATTGTTTGAAGAATGGCAGCTGAAAGGAATCCTGTTAAAGATCTCTGTTTATGTAAGGCAGGGGTGGACAGAAGGTAGATCTGGATCTGAAGATAGATCTCTAGATTGGCAACAATTTCTGACTTGGGGTTATTTAACCACTGCAGTGATAAAATAATTGTTCTCTGGCCTAAATTATACAACTGAAATGGAGAAAGTTTCAGGTAACCTAGAAAAGATTCTTGTGTGGATATTCCATGAGCACTCTTCAGTTCTGATACTCTCCTATATCAGAGTGGCAATCACATTGGGCCTCCAGGAGTTGTTGGATTGCAGTTCCCAGCATTTGTCAACAGCAGCACTGCTGGCTGGTCTGATGTGAATTACAGACTGACAACATCTGGTGGGTTGTATTATTCCCAGCCCTGCTGTGAACCAATTCCTTGGCTTAGAATTTTTAAAATGTTAAGTGTTTCTTTGCCTTGGTAGGTAGATCTCAGAGTCATATATTTAAAAAAAAAAAAAAAGGTTATATCTTATGAGATTGAAAGTTTCCCACTCTTGATCTCAGCTTGAAAGTAGTATGCTGGAAGTAATAGTGTTACCTTTTTTTGAGTAACAAGAAACCAACATTCTTACTTTTTTTGGATTTTAAAGAGAATGCACAATGTGCTTCATTTTTGGCATAATGGGTAACGTTTATGTCTTATTCCAGAAACACTACTTTTGGTGGGTATTTTCAGCCAATACAAAACTATTTTGAAATCTTTAAAAGATAACCTGAGGATGTGTAGATCTTTTCAGTTTACCACTCATCCTACCCCACACAATGACAGACCACATTCTGTTTGCCAACAAGTAGACTGTAATGAATGATAAAACTAACCCCTTTTCTTTTCTTTGGGGAAATTCACACCCACACACACACACTTTCCGTAGTTGTGAATGATGTGGCAACTTTTTTAAAAAAAAATCACCCTATTTTGTATTAAATAGATGTAGCTGATCACATTACTTAGACAATTTCCTTTTCTGGCCTCTAATCTTTTGTTAATTCTTTCACTTTCTGTTGGTTATCTCAAAGTGGAAGTGGTTAGGGGTGTGAATAATCCTATGTGATATGCTCAGCTACACCCCCCCACCATAGCCTGATGAAAATAGTCATATTTAGGAGGGAAATCCTTTTCTCTCCGTTTCATCTTTCAGTGCTTATTTTCCAATGACTCCAAGTATTTTAAAGCTCTATACACTAAAATGCAAATTAAGTCGCAGAACTAAGCCCCAGATAAATGTGTACAAGGGTTGCATTTTCAGTCCTTCTCTTGGTGGCATGTGTATTGAGAAGTCCAACTGAGAGTAATCTTAAGCATACATACATTGATTTCCTCACCAAATGGATAAAACCTAATCACAACAGTGATCTCCTACCTGAGAAACAAACAAAAAATGGTGGGAGACTGAGCAAGCAAGCTCAGTGGGAAGGACTAAGGCCATTTCCGCACTAGCTTGTTATAGCGCTGTGATTCCACTTTCAACATCTTATGGAATCCTGAGGTTTGCAGTTTTGGGAGGGGCTGGCCGGCCCCTCCTGAAACTGCAAACCCCAGGATTCCATAGGATATTGAAAGTGGAATCATGGCGCTATAACAGGCTAGTGCGGAAAGGTGTTGCTGCTTTTGCATGATGGCTCCTGTGGTACAGAGGAGATGTTGGCCAAAAAAAAATGTGGCTAACAAATGTGACCAGGGTCAAAGTCAGTTAATGAGAGAGAACATTACCAATAAGGGAGGAGGGCAAAAGAAGCAGGATGGCAAATCACATGGTGCAAGGAAACAACTGCAGTTACTTGAAATTTATTTATTTATTTTATTACACAGAGAAAAAGGTGCTCCAGATGGTGCTAAGAATGGTAATCAATAGTCAGTGATCATTATGAATATCAGGTGAATTTCAAATTCGACTGTGGAAAGACCAGTACACTATCAGATATAGATACCATAATGTTTGCCTTTTTTATATCCACCCTTTAAAACCAAGCTGCACAGGACACACATGATTTTTCTGTCAGGCTACAGTGCTTCGGGAAGACTTTCAGAAGTACTAACAGGCTTGCAAAGAAGGCATATGGGTCATCCAAGCACCTTATGTTCAGTAGAAATTCCAGTTTTAGAAAATACTCCTGCTTTTCCTTCATATCCAAGAAAAGCTTTCAGTAGAATTACAGCATTTCCAGGACACATATCTTATCTTGCCAGATTTCCTCATGAAAAGGCCTTCTGTTTACTAAACAGTTTAAACAGATTCATGGAACTGTATATGCTAGAGAGAGAAAAACCAGGGTTTTCAGTCAACAGTCTTCCCTCTTGCCTAAATAGTACCATAGTCAATTTCATTTATTACTTCTTTGTCAAGCTGCATTGTAATCATAAAAATAGGGGGTGATATTCATTTTCTTCCAGTGATTCCACAATCATATTTAAAGATATTTTTTCATACTTCTGAGTGTAGCTAAATGCTCTCCATCCTAATTTAATCTCATTGTTAAAGCTGCCTTTGTTAATTTTAGGAGATCATTTCCGTTTCCTTTCCTTTGTATTCATATAGTTCTGACTGTTGGGGAAAAAAAGCATACAAATTTTTGCAGGCTAAAAATTCCCTTTATTTCTGTACTGTCACAAAAACATGGTTTTCTGTGAGCTGCTGACAAATTTCAATCCCCAGACAGCCAGAGGTTTCAGGCCTGATTATCTTCTGCACCTGCAGGGCCTTGTTTCAGTTTAGTCAATGTCATAATCAGATTCAACGGTTGAGAGATTCCTCCCACCACACTGTCCTGTCAAAAGCTAGGAGGTTCTGGTCTTTAGGCATTTTGATTGGTTTGCTAGGAACTGCTGTGGTTGCTGTGGGTTATGATGAGAGTGGGACTTGTGTGGGACTTGTGTGAACTTGTGTGGCCCACAGACTGCACGCAGCCCCTTGGGAGATCCAGCTCTGCTATTTGGACCCCTACTGACCCCCTCAAACCCCCCTATCCTCCTGAAAAAAATGGAAAAAACCCCAACTGCCCTCCACTCCAAAAAATGTTCAAAAGTGCTTTAAAGGTTTTTTGAGGAAAGGTATACGAAAGAATTCACCTTTCTTGTTGCAGCTCTGTATGAAAACTTCAGTTTTGCTTAGTTTCTTGCCTTGTCGCCATCTAATCCAGCATCCAAGAACAGCCAACAACCAACTACAGCCAACAAAATTCCCTCAGGGAACCCACAACCAGGTCATGAAAGCAGCAGTCTCTCCTCCTACTTTGTGCTCCAGGAAGTGGTATTCATTCAACAGAGAAGATGAGAGAAGTACCAACCTGCTGCCATTGTGATCACTGTAGCTCCACCTATTTTGATGCTCTTCATGGATTGAGACTGGACCTAAATTCCTAGCCCCTGAAATATCCTTCCTAGAGCCATATTATGGGGAGAGGTGCCCTGTGAAATTGTTTGGCTCTAAGGAAGGACTTCTCAGAGCTGGGAACTTGGGCTACGCTGGTTCTCTGAAGCAGTTATATCTCTCCTTGTATAGGAGTTCAAATTCATTACCCTTCCTACTTACTTGCCTGAGGCAGGCACCTTGTCTTAATAGAAAGGCTGGTTCTGAGAAGAGGTTCTATTTACCTATCACGAGGAATAACCGCTGAGGCTCTCATCTTCATGAAAACACCTTCTAAGCCAGTTGTTATGACCATATCTTGTGGTAATTGTCACCATATCCTGTAGAGATAATTCCAGAAGTTAATGATATGTTTTATGAAGAAGTCCTTTCTTGTATCTGTCCTGAGTCCAGTCCTGGTCAATTTCATTGGATGACATCAAGCTCTAGTGATATGAGAAAGGGTCAAAATCTCTCTTTCTCTCTTTGTTCTTTCCACTTCATTCATAATTTTAAAAGCATTTAACAAAAGGAAAATCAAAGCAAATCGAGTCTAGGCTGAAACTGAAGCAAAGAATTGTTCTGGCATTCTTCAATACGGTTTTTAATCCAGACACTTAAGCAATTTACAGAGAAAGCATGAAGCAGTACATTAAGACAGGATGAACTGGATCCCTGTCGTCCTCATATTTTCCATAAACAGTAGAATCTCGCTGCTGTGGTACAATGAGTTATATTACATATTATTGCAATGTTGTAAGCTGTGATCAGGCTTCTGCAAATGCAAATGTTAGAAATGTTAGAAATACAGGTTGGTGACACAGACGTGTAGCATAATGGATCTGCAATTAAAGGAAGCAGCCTGCCTGTGCAAAATGGCAAGAAAACAGCCTGCATGGTAGCAGACATTTTACACAGAGAACTCCTGCAGAACTCAGCTGGAGGTCTATATGAAAAACAGCTCCAGAATCAAGTCAGAGCTGAAATGAATTAGCTTAACAGCAGTGGTCACTAATACAATAGGAGTATTACAAGGTCAATTTCAAATGCATTGTTTTCTGTAAATGACATTCCTCAAAATTACTTTCCTTCCAGACTTCTTATGAGGAAGCAGAAACATAAAATAGTGCAATCGGCCCTGGGCTGAAAAGCATTTTAAATTATCACCTGTGTCCTGATATAGCAGCCTTCTCCTTCTCCAAGCAGGCATCTTCCCAATATATTGGAGTACAACTCCCATCAACCTCACCCAAACTGGGCAGTGGTGATGATAGGAGTTTTCGGCCCTTTTCACACAAAAGTTTGCTAGCGAAAGGGCCCCTTGAGTGTCGTGTAAATGTGAGGAGCAGTCTGCATGACGCACTCCCATTTACACAACGCTCAAGGGCCTCACACGCAGCGCGCACACATTTTTTTATTTTCAGCTTTTAGCCAAAAATGACCCGCGCTTGTGCACCAGTCAGGGGCCCCACATGCACTTACCTGCCATGCAGAGCCTCTGGAGCCGGGCCAGCTGCGCGTCCTCTCCTCAGTGCAGCCTCCAACTCCCAGTCTGCACTGAGGAAGGAAGGGGCGTGGGCGGGGCGCTCGTGCGAGCAGGAAGGAGCTGCAGAGCTGAAGCAGGAGGCTTGCAAGAGCCTTCCTGCCCAGGCTTCTTGCATGAGCCCCACATCCCAGCGGTATTAAAAGGTAAGGTGCGAAAAGGGCCCATGTCTAACACATGTGGAGAATGCTGGGCTAGCAGAAGGCAGGAAAGTCGATTGGCTCTGTTTATACCTTCAGCATCATTCAGAAAAGCCATTTCTTTAGAAGAGTTGTTGAAATTAGTCTCTCTCTTGTTGAAACATAGGAGATTGGTTTATAGTGAGTCAGTCTGTTGATCAATCAAGCCCAATACTGTCAAGTCTGACTGACAGTGAGGGCCTTTCCACACTGCACTATTATAGTGCTATTATTCCACTTTCAACATCCTATGGAATCCTGGGGTTCACAGTTTAGTGGAGGCATTTAGAATTCTCAGCCAGAGAGCTCTTTGGCCTCAGTAAACTACAAACCCCATTAATTCCACAGGATGTTGGAAGTAATACCACTATAATAGTGTAGGGTGGAAAGGTCCTATGTCTCCTGGGTCTCAAGTAGAACTCTTGTCTTGCCCTACCTGGAGATCCCTGATATTCCCATGTGGCCTCCCAGCTAAGGATTAACTGGGTCAGATGCTGCTCTGCTTCCAAAATCAGGTAAGACTGGTGAGTCCAAATGGTATAGTGATGCAGCCACAGCTTACCACTTCCCTCCTTCTCTCCTGAATAATGTCATTGGAATCACAGAGGCCCTTTCCTCACCTTATCTTCTTGCAGTGCTGGGGTGCAGGGATCATGCCAACAGCCTCTGGCAAGATGCTCTCGCATCCCTGCTGCTTCAGCTCCGCATAAGCTGCCTGCTCGCGTGAGAGCCCTGCCTCTTCTGTCTGCAGTGCAGCCTGGGAGTTTCCCAGACTGCACTGGGGCAGGAAGCGTGACTGGCATGGCTCTGGAGGCTCCGCATGCCAGGTAAGTGCGCACGGGGCCCAGGAGCTATGTGCAATTGTGCACCGTTTTCAGCTTCCAGCCGAAAATGAAAAGGTGCACGATTGGCGCCTGCCCTACCCTGGAGCATCACGCGATTGTGAGTGCATTGTGCAGATTGCTCCTCACAATCTCGCGACACTCCAGGTGCCCTTTTGTATGGCAAATGCCGTGCAGAAAGGGCCAGAATCACAGAAGAGATTGTGAGGGCCATATTGTTCAACCTCCTACCAGACAGAACTAAAGGAGTCCTGACAGATGGCCATCCAACCTCTATTTAGAGAACTTCAAAGAAGGAGAGTCCACTACCACTAAGGCAATCTAGTCCATTCTTGAACAGCTCTTACAGTAGTAAAGTTTTTCCTAATGTTTTGGCGTGACATATTTCCTTGTAATTTGAACCAATCAGTTTGTGTTCCAGGCCTTTTCTGTACAAGATGGCAGAAACACTTCATGGTGTCAGAGAAGTGGAGTTTACGGCTTCGTTTCTGCGTCATTTCTGCAACGTGGCATTCTGCACTGTCATCCACTTGAGGCGGCAAAGACTGCTTTCTTATTCCGCACCACAGCACTTGTAACCACTCCCCTGCTCCGCCTATGGCCTGCCCCAGCCTATTTCATTGGATCTTTTTTTTAAAAAAATTTTTTAAAAAAAATCTTTGGAAGAACATTCCTATGTTGGCACAACATCATGTGACTTCTGGCCACACAGCATTTCACAGAACATGTCCCAGTTGTCTGTGTTTCAATCTTTACTGGTGAAATGGAGCATGAGAGGTTGCTTGCCACAGTGCTGTGAGCACTCTGTACATATATGGATATCATCGCATTGGCTGCAGCATTCCAGCAAAGGCAATGGTGAAGGGAGCGGGCAGTTAGATGCAGCCCTTTGGATGCCAGCCGCCACACACAATGGGTGAACCACCTTCTTTCTTCTTCTCTGGCAGCTGACCTGGATGCCAGCTATTTCACCACCCTGCACAATGGCAGCTTTGTCAGGGTCCCTCAGCCCTGCAGATGGTGGCTGTGCGAACGAATGCGCAGGACCTGGTGGACCATGGAAGTCTTGTCAATGTGGGATGATGACCAGTGGCTCTACCACTTCCATATGACTCGTGCCATTCTATTTGAAATCGCCGAGCACCTGTGCCTGCACCTTCAGCGTACACCCACCGTTATTCGGGATCCCATTCCTGTGAAGGAGCATGTCACCATAGCTGTATGGTGGCTCACAACCCCACTCATATACCGGAAGACCACAAACAGCTTTGGCTTGGGCGTCTCCATGATGGCAGAGATCACGATCAAAGTCTGCCTTGCCATTGAGCATGCTCTCCTGGCATCAAAGGTGTGCTTGGGTGACTATCGCAGGCTGAGCCACCCCTATTTCCCTCCTGATGCAAAGAAGTGCTCTGGGGCATGCTGGGCATATGCTAGGAGGGAGGCAGCATGGGTGCTTCCAGGGGAGTGGGATCATAGCAGTGTAGTGCAGAAATTGCTGTAGCTATCAGTTTACAGTTGGCACATAACATTCCTGAGGGCTTGGAGAAAGGAACATAATGATGGAAGGTTCCCTGCCATTTAGCTGTACTGTCAGCATTTCTGCCAAGTTGCTCATCCCTGCCTTGGAGCCATGCTATGAGAACTTTTAAAATTGCAATCCAACTTTGCAAAATCAACAACTGGGACTCACCCCAACTGCTTCCCCCCACAAAAAACAACAGAGCTACAACTTTGCTGCTGTTGATCCTTTAAACGCATGCCCCCATTTCTTAGGGGCTGTAGCGGATGAGAGCTTTCTTTGCCCTCACTGGCTTGCCACCTATATGCCCTGCCTGTGAGACTCCCTGGGGAAGCTGTGTCTCTGAGCCCTCAGTGGTATCCTGGTCTTCCCCACTGCCTGAAATATTATTGTGGGTGGGAGCATTGCTAACTTTGGGATTTGACCTCTCCATATTTTCAAGTATGGAACTCAATGATCCTGCTGCCAACGCACAAAAGGGTCAAGACTTCCTTTCTCTCCTCTGCACTGGATTCAAGGTCCCTCTTGTACAGTTCAACCAAGGTGCTCAACGTGCTGTTCCCGTTCTGCATCTCCCCTAAGAACACTGTCCTATTCAGCTCTTGCTGCTCCTTCAAGTGCTCCATCATCACCATTGCGATGAGGCTTGCCTTGGATCTCCTTCCAGATCTGTCTCGTGCCCTGGTCTGCCTCAACCTGGAGACTGGAGAAAGTGCCGCGATGGCCATGTGGGTTGGGGAGCTCCTTCTGCTATCGGATCTTTCTGAAAGCAGAGTCAGGAGACAAGGCGTAAAAGCAACTGTGCGGCGTTCTGGTCAGTGTGCCAGCAACAAAGCCATGCACTCTATTTGAAAACAACACATCAGCTTCTGTTCCACTAGCATACTCACCAACTTCAGATGAGCAGGAGCTTGTGCTAGGCTCCTCTACAATCTCCCCTGCCAAGGAAAGCAAAAAAGGCCATTACAACTGTCCAGTAATTTTTGCAGTACTTGCAAAGGAGTGCACTCGGACTTAACACATGAGGGAACCATAGCATGCAGTGCACACCTATCTGATCTCTAGCTGCTGCCATCAAAAAGATCCATGTAGTTTTTGTCAAGCATGTCCAGAGTGTCTGTCAGCATGCGAGTCACTGCCAAGGAGGCTGTGAAGAAAAAATAGAATACTTAGGGTTTCTGTGTAAACCATACCTGAGGGGCCTAAACATTGCTGTCTAACTGCATGCTGCTGACAGGAGCTTGGAAAGGCATTCCAGGACCTACAGGAAGACCAGGCGTTGGCCACTCTGGGGTAGATGCTGGAGTTATCCTACTCTTGACAGCATTCTCTGGCATGCACGCCCACCTGCCCCCTGTTACCCTGATTTCTGGGGGCCCCGGGAGGGACACCTAAGTGCGCTCCAAATATTACAAAGTTGGGAATTAGCAAAGAGCACAAGCTAGCACTACGAGAGGCAGGGCAATGTAGCGAGATCTTTTACCCAACATCTACAGGGTCAGGTCAAGTCAAGGAGCAAACAGATGTAAATAATAATAATTGTTTTATTGATGTACAGTCAAACACGTGTGTGCAACACACTCACACAGAGAACTATAGAAATAAAGGTTGGAGTGGGATAGAGGGTTTTTAAGAGGAGGTTTTGTATGGAAAATACTACACCTGTCCTGAAGCCTGGGTAGTCTGAAGAAGAAGTTCATGGAAGTGAGGATTCTCAGCACAAGGAACTGAGGGGAAGGCTCGCCGAATGAAGCAACAGCAAGGCGGGATGGAAGCCAAGAGTGATCTGAGGAAGCGCTCAAATTCAGGGGGTCTTATAGGTGAAAATGTGGCCGCAGGCTAGTCCGTTCTCAGGGATAACAATGAGTTTCGGGCTGGAGACAAAGCCTCCGAAAGGTCAGTGATTTACATGATTGAGTTATGACAGAGTTGTCAATACAGTAGCCAGTATGCAAACGCGGAGTGCTTGACAGTTGAGTATTTGGCTCGTCAAGCTGCCTGCTCTGGGCAGGAAGTCCTTTGTAAGTAGCGTGCATACATAATGCGGTGCTTGCCTTGAGGTCTCCTGAAGTGGCAGTCTGGCTATTTCTGGCCTGCCTGGATTTGTTTGGAATATTTCAGCAATTTGCAGCTGTGCCTGTATGCATTCTTGTCCGAGGGCCTCACAAACACGTGGAGAGGAATGGGTAAAGAAGGCCAAATTACTGATATCAAATGATATCTAACATCCCACAAACCCAGGCTAGAAAACTGCGGTAACACCTCTCCCCAGGCACATGCTTGCAACTCCTCTCAGGTGATGGAAGGCTTAACTGCTATGGTGGCTGGAGGGGGGAGTTTACAAGTAAGGAAGTTATCATTCTCACCAAGGTTATTGACTGCATTTCCCACAAAAGTGGTGAAGACGTTCATTAATACTTTACAGGATTTGCATCGCATTCATTCCCCTACTACCTTGTATTGCAAAACAACACACCACCCAGGTTACAATGGTACATGCTCATACCTTCAATGCTGCTGGGACTCGCAGCCCGAGACTGTGAGGCAATGGGGGCAGGCATTTCCGTTGCTGCGTTCACATGTCCTCGCCGGGCGTCTTCATCATTTCTTTCAGGGGCAAGGTGGAGGCTTCTGGAAACTCGTTCTGGGACCACGCTCACATCCCCCCAAAGGATCCTATCCAGCTCCTTGTAGCAGGGACAGGTGACCCTCTCCCTACTGGTCATCGAGTTTGCTGCAACGCATCGCCAGTACTCAAGACACATTGCTTTGCTCTTGTATCGGCATTCTTTATTTTTTTTAAATAATTTTTATTAAAATTTTAAATGAAAAACAATTAAAAAAAACCTCCCCGCTTCCAGACATCAATTTTCCCAGTTGAATCTGAGTTTAACATTCCATTCCGTATAGACATTCCATTCCATACATAATCTCTATTTTACAACAATCGTAAACTATTACTTTTAGCTTATATTTAACTATTTACATTTTATCTTTTACCACCTCATTTTGTCTTCCACCTTTCTCACAGCTTTTCTTTCTTTTCCCCTATTTCCTTCTTTTATCCAATTCAATACCCCTCGCCATTCTCTTTCAAAGCCCTGGATTGGCTTGTTTTTGAGTGAAAAAATTAGCTTTTCTGTCACTACCATATCCAGGACTTTGAATTTCCATTCTATTGTATCAATATATTTTCTTTCTTTCCAATGTTGAGCATAAGTCAGTCTTGCTGCTGTTATTATACATAACAATATCTTTTTATGAGATCTTATTTCTCTTTGTTGCCCTAACATATTCAACAAATAAAGTTCTGGCTTTGTTTCAAAGTTAAAACCATACATTCTTTGAATTTCATAATGTATTTCTTTCCAAAACTTTTTTGCTATTTTACAGGTCCACCGCATATGAAAAAAGGATCCCTCTTTCTCATCACATTTCCAACATTTTCCATTCCCATTTCTTGTTATTTTTTTCAGTTTTACAGGTGTCATGTACCATCTATATAACATTTTATAAAAATTTTCTCTTAAATTCAAACTTGGTGTAAATTTTACATCTGTCTTCCATGCCCTCACTCATGTATCCAACTCAATTGGATGTCCTATATTTTGAGCCCATTTAACCATGTTATTTTTAACAATTTCTGGTTCCATCTCTCTTTGTAGCAATATTTTGTGAAATCTGGAAATTCTCTTTTTCTGGTCCCCTTCCATCAATATATCCAGTTCATTTTCATTTCTTTCAAACCTGTATAATTTTTGATCCATTTTAAATCTCTCTTTTATTTGTCTCCATAGGAACCAGTTAATTTCATGGCCTTGCTCTTTTAATTCCTCTTCTGTACTCATTCTTAACTTTGTACTATCCTTTTTCAGCAGCTCTTGATACGTCAATAATTTTCCTTGTTTTGTTGGAGCAATAATAATGCTTCTTGGGGTGAGGTCCACAACGGAAGTCCTCTATAAAATTTATGTCTTATTTGTATCCACACTTTCAATAGAGACTTTTGGATACAATGATTGTTAAAGTCTTTATTCATCTTAACTTTGTCATAACATAAGTATCCGTTCCAACCAAATCTGCTTCCTATTCCTTCAGCTTCTTTTATTGTTATATTTTCCACTTCAATCCAATCTTTAATTGTTTCTAAGCAGCATGGTTGATAATAGATTTTCAACAATGGCACATCAAAACCTCCCCTCTCCTTTGCATCTTGTAATGTTTTAAATCTTATTCTTGGTTTCTTACCTTGCCAGGTAAACTTTCATAGCTTTTTTTTCCCATTCTTTGAAGATCTTTTCTTCTCCTATTATTGGCAAATTTTGGAAAAGAAACATTAGCTTAGGTAATAGAGACATTTTAAAGGCATTTATTCTTCCTAAAAGAGATAAATTCATATTTGTCCATTGTTCCATTTTACTTTGAATCTCCTTCCATGTCTTCTCATAATTGGCTCGATGTCGCACTCTTCCTTCAGCCGTCCTTGATCGACGCTATAAGAAAGTCGCATTCGCAGAAAGATGCTGTCCTTGTAAAACTGGTCAGATAGAAACTATAGAACATGTACTCCTCCAGTTTTACAGAGATTTACGTAATTGTTATCAAATAATTCTTGATTTTTATTTATTATGTTTATTCCTAAATATTTTATTTTCCTTACTATTTGGTATCCTGATCTTTTTTCCAAATCTTCTTGTTCTTTTTTTGATATATTTAATGTCATCATCTTCGTCTTTTCTTTGTTTATCTTATATCCTGCTATATGCCCATATTTTTGCAAGATTTTCTTCAACCTCTGTATTGAATCTTGTGGTTCCTCAAGAAATATTATTACATCATCTGCAAAGACTTTGTATTTTATCTCCTTCCTTTTTGTTTTTAATCCTTTTATTTGTGGATCTTCATTTATTGCTAGCAGTAATACCTCTAATACTGCTATAAATAATAACGGTGATGGCGGGCATCCCTGCCATACCCCCTTCTTTATTTCAAAGCTTTGTGTTTTATCTCCATTTATTATTAACTTTGCTGATTGATGTATTGGCATTCTTTAGCAGAGTGTTGGTGGCCCCTGTTTCTCATCTCCCGCAAAACACCCTCAAAAATATCAAAGTTACCCTGGCTTGTTCTGAGTTCCCGTTGAATCCGCTCTTCCCCCCAAATGTCCAAAAGATCCTGAATCTCTGCTGCTCATCAGGCCCTACCCTTTCCCTGGCTCCTCTCAGAACTGTCTTGCTCCATTAGAACCCCAACGCAGAGCAGCAGAAAGTGTAAAAATGCTGGACAAGCCTGGCACTGCAAGACCTGCTCCATGTGGTGTGCCTATAGATACAAAATGGTACGCATCACACCTTGTGACTTGTGCAGGAAGCGACGAAACTGTGCAGGACCTCATTGGCCAGAAGTTCGTCCGGCACTTTCTTTCAACCCCCTAAGGCGGTCGTGTATATCTACAGCCTGTTTCTAGGGAGATTTGTAGGTGGAGGCGTGGGCCTGGGGACAGCTGTGTGCATGCTTTGCCTGACGTCTTCATGGTTTGTGTGGCTGCGTTGCTGTGTGTGTGTATGTGTGCGCGCGCGCGTGTGTGTGCATGTGTTCTCAGTGTATTTCTGGCTGGCCTGTTACTGGCTTTTTTTCCTGCTTCTCTGCTCAACTTGTTTTCACTTCCCCTGCATCTCTCCCTTTCCCAGTCTCTTCCTTTCTTCCTGACAGGTGTGTGCTGCTTGTGTGTTCTGAGTTCCATCTGTCAATAGTCTCATGATGCCCAGGGAGAGGACTCTTTGGACAAGTAGAGAGACCTGCAAAATGCTTGCTCTTGGGGAGGCAAGCGAAGGCCTAGCTGTGCTCATAGTGAGCACGACAATGTCCAACAGGGCATATTATGAAGAGGTGGCTGGCAGGCTGACTGAGCTGGGCTTTGAGAGGACAAGTCATAACAAAATTCAAACAGATAAAATGTGAGTTCTTCGACTGCATTGAGGAATTCGACAACCACCCTGAGAAAGAACATCAGCCAAGACATTTTGGTATAATGCTGAAGCTTTGGAAGAAGGTGGGTAGGCCCTTGTGGACTGTGTGCCACAAGCATGGTTAGTAACCCTTCTGCACACATCCCCATTCCTACTGCCTTCTTATACGCTGCATGCCAGCCTCCTAGCAAACATGTCCCTCCTGCGTCCTCCTTTTCTGTCTGCAGGCCGCCATTGCCCTCACAACGCAACCCGCAGGGAAATGGGGGAAAGGCGCAGAGAACGTTCAGCAGGTAGATTTAGGAAGAAGACCTTGCTTGCCACCCCACGTTGCAATTGAGTTGCATTGATCAATCCATTAAAGTGGATTGATCCCTCCCAGCCTACTGCATTCCTCAAGGGAGTGCCCTGGTGATTATGCATGGCATGCCTGTCTATCTTTTCCCTCTGTCACAGATGTGCCAAGGGAAATGACGAGGGAGTTAAGTCATCGGGAGAAGGGCCCTCTGGAACAGTAAGCACATCAGCAGTGGCACCCAGAGGATCCCAAAGAGGGGCACATGATGAGCAGTAGACATTCCCCCTGTGGTTGAACAGGGACATCATGAAAGGTCAACATAGTGGTATCTACTTCATCCCAGTCATTTCCTCCCACCCTCTGCCAATCATCATCTCTGTACCTTTGCATTACATGGGAGTTCAAGTGGACATTCCCTCCACAGTGGCCTGTGGCTCATCTGGAGGAGGGCCATCTGGGCTGTAGCACAGGGTCCCATCACCATCCCTGTCAAGGAAAACGGGGTGTCAGCTGTAAACGAAGCTGAACCCACAAGCAGACTGGGTTGCAAGGCACTGCAAAGCCCCATCTTCTAGCCAGGGAAAAATAAAGCCAGCACACAGCTTTCAGAGTCTAAATACTAAAAGGCTTTATTGAGCAGCATGTTGAAAAACACTGCAAGGCAGCTCAAGGCATGTTCACAGCATGGAAAGCTAAAAAGCAAGTACAGGCTAGCAAGTAACACACAAGACATTCTTGGACAGCACATTAAGTAGGCAAAATACATGGGAACACGTCATGGGAACTCATGGGACCACAGCTGTGTTCCTGTGTGAAACCGGACGACAGGTAAAGACATAACAAACTCATATCTAACAGGCTACTGTCTCTAGCCTAGCTGCCTGACCTTGGCAGACTGAGACTGAGAGTTATTTACAACTTGGTGTTGTTTTTGCAGTGCAGTGAACCAGTTTAACTCTTTCCTACTGCAGCCAGCTGTGACTGCTAGACCCAGCACTCTTTAACACTCCCCTACTGGTTACGGAGCTGGTGTGTGTGTTGGACGTTTCAGGACTCAGCACTCTCAACACGTTTAACATTTGAGCATGAACAACAGCAGACAAAGGCTTGGTACAAACATCAGCTACATTTTCTTGAGAAGACACATAACACAGATCAATCAACTTATCTTGAACACACTGCTTCACGTTTTGAAACCTGATATCAACGTGTTTCGTTTGAGACTTCACCTGCTCTCTCTTAGCCATTTGTATACATGCTTGAGAATCACAATACACTGGCACAGGTACAATTACAGACACATTGAGATCCTTCAGTAACTGCATAAACCACACCAACTCATTACACATGGTGGACAGACTGCCAGATCTGAGGTTATACTATGAGGCGTCAACACTAATTTGGCTAAGGAATTGGGTAACATTAAAAAATTCAAAATTATTAAATTTGGAAGGATTTAACCTCTACTACGGTTGGCATGCATACCTCTGGTAAGATAAGCAAAAAAAGAATAAGGTATTTATGGATCATTATATTAGAAAAGCAATTTTGATAATTTGGTTAAAGGTTAGAAAGAAGTTATATATAAGAATACCATATTGGGTCTCTCCACATGAGGCCTTTTATCGTTTAGAGAAAATAAGGACAAAAAATTGGATAACTTATAAAGATATACTTAAAAGGTAGGGGCAAATATAGAATTAAAGGGTAGGGAAGAATTAATTAATGAAGGCTTTATGACGCATTGGCTTTTTCACAGACAATTGGTGGAAAAATTTAAATTAGATATAAAAGAAAAAGGGATCTCAATGGAAGATACGGAAGTTGATTTAGTAATGAAACCAGAGGCAAAACGGCCATTGAGTCAAATCTATAAAGTACTTTTAAATTTAGAATTAGAAAAAGAAATAATAAAAAATAATATGATAAAATGGGATCAAGATATAGGTTGCCCAATAACATTGCAACAATGGGAGAATGTATGGAAAATTAATCAGGAATTTATGAAGAGTTATAATCTGAAAGAAAACTTTTTTAAGCAATATTATAGATGGTATCTCACACCAATACAAATTTCAAAAATGTATAAAAATAAATCGATTAAATGTTGGAAATGTCAGGGAGTAGGTACTTATTTTCATATTTGGTGGAAATGTAATAAAGCCAAAGCATATTGGACGCAAATAGATCAGTATATCGTAAAATACTTAAAGGTTAAATTTGCAATGACTCCAGAAATATATTAATTCAATATATTGGACAGGATAGACCAGAAGATTAGGAAGAAATATGTGAGAATTTTATGTTATATGATCTACGCTGCTAGAATCATCTATGCAAAATATTGGAAGAGTTTTCAGAGGCCACCATTAGAGGATTGGATAGATAAGATGTACGAATTAGCAGTTATGGATAAATTAACGTTAAAATTACAAAACAAATCTAATAGTATTTTTAAACAAGAAGGAGATATATTGGATCATATGTGGAAAGAGAAATGGGGAGAACATGCCTTAACAGGATTATATTATTAGGGTAAGAATAAAAAAAGTGAACAAGGAGAGAGAAAGATGTAAAATAGGTCCCGGTAGATATATTTTTAAATAATATTATGTAGTATGTAGATTAGAGGAGATGGATAACCGAAGAAGTTAAGAATAACAACAAGATAGTAATAAGATCAAGGTATATAAGTAGCTAAAAGATGTGTAGGTAAGATATATAAATTATAAAAATTAAAGAATGACAAATTATATTAATAATTAGGTAACATTAAAGCAGAATAGAGTGGGATTATAGTGGTAAAAGGTTTGAGAAAAGCAAAGAAGAAAGCAGGATTATTAGGAAGCGAGCAATTATTACCCAGTGGCAAGTAAATGAAGTCAAGTAATTTTGAGAGATGTAAGAGAGGATGTAAGTTGTAAGAGAGATCTCTAAGTAGGTTTGTATTAGTGTATAGGTTAGGGTTAGGTATAGTTTTAAATGTGAGAAATGTAAAAAATGTAGTAGTAATGTCATAAATGTTTTAAATGTGTTAATTGGTTGTTATGTAATGTAATGGGTTACGTGAAATTAAAGATATGGTACTAAAGATAGATATAGAGAGAGGTTAATCAGCAAGTTATGGTAAGAGAGGGATTTGGTTAGAAAGGAGGTAAGAAATATATATTTAAAGATGCATAATATAATAAAACTTTTATGGTTTATAATTAATAAGAAAGTAGATATTAATTATTAAGATCTTGATTTTTGTACCATATGAAATATTGGGAATTTTGTAAACTGATTGTTTTGTTTGTTTGTATGGTTATTTGTATCTATGTGTGTATAATTTGTATGTCTGTCGAACGTTGGTGAGTAAGTATATATGTTATAATAAAATTTATTTTAATAATAATAAAAAAAAACAATCCCAAAAGCTACCAAGGGAGAATATGGTGAGCATCACGCTAAAGCTTTTGTGAAGCAAGAGGACTGAATATGATTTGTGAATTCCAGATTTTTCTAGAACAATATCTTTGGTGGTTGTGTGAGTTTGTGAGTCCACAAGCAATGCTAAAGTGTGATATGTCCACCGCAGGTACACCTGCTTCTATCAAGGACCCTGGTTCCAGTTTGAGGGTGAGTTCATAATCGATCTCTGCAGAGATGACTTGGGCTCCTCAACAGAAGGCCATGCAGGTGGCATGAGAGGCAGGTCCCATCTTTTATCAGTAATTGATACAAGACTCATTCCCCGTCTCCACAATTGTCGGAGGAAAAACATTACTTCTCTGTCTCTGGCCGCCATAACCATCTTTATTTTAGACCCACATAGCTCAATGTGAGGATGCAATGCAGCACACAAAGCATAGCTGCATACAGGTTTTAGCAACCAGTTGCAGTTACAGACAAGGTATTAAGAGCATTTCTTTTACCATGACAAGCAGTACAAGCGAGATGGCTACACAGGGTGTGAACCCAGGAAATGCAAGTAGCACAGGAAGGATACCTTCTATGCAGCAGGGTAAAGCAGCATCACCATAAGTACAACTATAATCATAACCAGCCTCCTAATTCACAATAAACACTGCTGTCCTTTTCAGTCCTTCCCTGGCAGCAGCCTATCCTAATGAAATCCTATCTGTCCTGTCCTGTCCTATCCTATCCTATCCTATCCTATCCTATCCTATCCTATCCTATCCTAAATTCTATGCTATCCTAATCCTACTCTATCCTATCCTAGCTTATCCTACTGAAATGGAATGCTGAGCTTTCTGTCCCGCAGATGGTGTGCCCACCGCAAGCTTGGGAGTTCCCCATGCAGCAGCACAGGAAGGCCAATCTGTAGAGGAGCACGTTCTTCAGCGTCTCTGGGAATTTGAGGATGCGAGCTGGACACTCTGTGAGTAGAATGCTTCCCAATGTATGCCCTTTTTGCATGTCCTCTTGGCGTGGATGGCATTACAGTTAGCAGGAGTACCCTAATAGCTCTAAAAACATGTTCTCTCCCTGCAGTTGAGAACTTGGGACGCCAGCTGGAGTCCATTCAGGAAGCGATGTTCCAGCTATGTGGTGCCTTGACAGAGGGTTTTTCCCTGGTGGAGCAGAGTGTCTACCAGCTCCGTGTAGCACTGGAGAGGCACCTGGAAAACTGTTAGCACCACATGCAGCCCTGGCTACTCTTAAAAATGTACATTGCATATATAGTTTATTACCCTTGTTGTTATAATTTGTTGTTTACATCTCTGCTCTGTGCTGTCTTCATCGTCTTTTGTCCATGGTTAAACTTGTTTCGGCATTCAGTATCTTCAACTGTGCTGGAGTCTGTGATTATTTCCACAGCAGGCAGTCTTCCTGTGGATGTAATAGTAGCAGATGAGTACCTGTAAAGGCAGAATGATTTAATGACTTTGGCAGTTGAGTGACTGCAAGGTCCATGAGGCTGACATCTTACACCCAGGCAGCCCTTTCCCTGGGATGGGCATCGTTTGGGTGAAAGGAGAGGGATTCTGTGGGGCGAGGGAGGCTGGAGAGTGGTTGTGGAAAGGGAGGTTGAGCGACTGCAAGTCCCATGAGGCCAGCATCTCGCACCTGGGCGGCCCTGTCCTTGGGGTGGGCATTGTTTGGGTGGAGGGAGAGGGATTCCATGGGCCAAGGGAGGCTAGAGAGTGGTTGTGGGTGTTGGGGAATTGAGAGATTTTGGTAATGAGTCTCTCAATCAGCAGAATATTTTAGTAATTGCACAAAACAGAAGTTGAACAAATTACCAGTCCCACTTCTATCACTCTACCCCAAACACACTTAATCTACCTCAAAATAAACACAAACAGTTTGGTTAAAAATATAAAAAAGTTTACTCACAAAATCTTGTGCATAGTTTACACAGGTTCAATTCCTGAAGAAGGTAGGAAGAAATTAAGCACTCACATGCTTGATGAAAATAATGCCTGTTGGAGGTGACAGAGCATGCTTTCAGAAGAAAAGGTGAAGACAAAAGAGAGATGTAAATGACAAGAGAACCTTTTTAAGAACAAAGAATGTATACGTGCTGGAGGAAGAGGTTTAGACCAAAACAAACAGGAAGTTTTCTCTAGGTTATCTCTCTGTGCCTAGAATAAACATGCAAACTAACTAGCCAGTTAATTAAGCATGCAAAGATTGCCACTCCCGACAGTGGGGAGGGAGATTGAGCAACTGCAAGTCCCATGAGGCTTTGAAGCCTTCACTTAAGGAAGGCTTCAAAACTCCCACAACAGTTTGAGCAGCCCACCATTCCCCCTTAAAAATAGTTAAGTGGGGATACTGTATAGTTCCCCAGTGAATTACTAGGAAAGATTTAGTGGAACGGAAAAAAGAAATAAAGGAAGAAAATATAAAATATAAAAACCTCATAAAAACCTTACAAAAACCTTATCCGCAGACTTCTTCACAATGGAGGAAAATGGCGGCGACCTCTGTTCTGGTGGGCAAGGACAAATCGGGACGGGAAATAACAGTGTGCCGTGTGCCGGACACAGTGTGTCGGACTGGGCCCACCCTGAACACTGCCATTCCTGCGAGATTGCACTTCAACGGTTCTGCATGTAGTTGTAGAAATGTAGTAGAAGCGGTCTCAGAGAATGAAAACACATTTTTTCTGTTGCTCAAATACGACACTTTAGCAACATGTAAAGGCGCGCCAGCAACTTAACATCAACTTAACAGCAACAATGTCGTGCGGATGCATGCCTCCTCAAGCCATCACAGCTACGCAGTGACTACATTGTGTGGAAAGGGCCCCACTCCCTGGAGCAGCAGAAAACAATCTTGCCCCATCTTCTGCATGACATCCCTTCAGCTCTTCAAAAATGGCTATCATGTCACCTCTCATGCCATTTCCGCCCTACACTGTTATAGTGCTATTATTCCACTTTCAACATCCTGTGGAATCCTGGGTTTGCAGTTTTGCAGGGGGGCCTTTTGAATTCTCAGCCAGAGAGCTCTTTGGCCTCAGTAAACTACAAACTCCAGGATTCCACAGGATGTTGGAAGTAGAATAATAGCAGTGTAACAGTGTAGTGCAGAAATGGCCTAAGTCTTCTCCAAATTAAACACATCCAGCTTCTTAAGCCATTCCTCATTAGGCTTAGTTTCCATTTTGCTCACTCTTGCACGTTCCAGCTTGCCAATTTCATTCTTGAAGTGTTGCACCCAGAACTGGACACAGTATTCAAGGTGAGGTCAAGCAGAATAGAATGGCAGTATTACTTGGCCTGGACACTATACTGTTAATGATCAGCCTAGAATTGCATTGGCTTTTTTCGCCAGTGCATCATCCTGTTTACTCATGCTTAGCATGTGGCCTACTAAGACCTTTAGATCTTTTTCACTTTTATTGCTTTCTGCCGAGGTGTCACTCACTCACTGTATTTCAGCATTTCATTTTTCCTGCCTAGATGTAGTACCACACATTTATCCCAATGAAATTCATTTTGTTAGCTTAGTCCCAGCTACCCAATCTGTCATGGTCATTTTAAATTCTGATCTTGACCTCTGGAGAATTAGCTTGCCCACCTACATTTGGTGTCATCTGCAAATTTGATAACCATGCCTTCAATTCCACTGTCTAAGTCATTTATAAAGATGTTGAACAACACCAGGGCTAGGACAGAACCCTGAGGCATCCCACTAGTCACTTCTCTCCAGGATGAACAGCAAGCATTGATGAGCACTCTCTGGATTCAATTTGTCAACCGATTACAAATCCACCTAACTGTTGCACTGTCTAGCCCACTGTTACCAGATTGTCCGCAAGAATAGAATGCAGCTCTAATAATGAATAAAAATAAATTTCACCAAGTGTATTGGAAGATGTAAGCACTATTGTAATTAAAAGTGAGAGGTACTCAACATCCATTTATTTTGCATATATTTATCCAAAGGAGCTGCCCTAGAATCTTGTCACTTCTTAAGATTTCTGGTAAATTGATTGAAAGACTGTCTGATTATCTACAGGCAAATCCAATCCAGTGGGGTTTTTTGTTTTCTCCTTTCTTTTGCGGTAATTTGTGCTCTGAACTGGTTAATTAGTCTACAGTCAGTGGCCCTTTTACACCTTATCTGGTACTGCTGGCGTCGTGCAGGGATCGTGCGAAAAGCCTTGTCCGGGAGGCACTTGTATCCTCTCCACTTCCCCTCCGCACCAGCTCTGTGCTGGCTGGAAAGAAGCACGAGCGCTCCGCCCATTCCTTCTGCAGTGCAGCTGGGTACTTTCCCAGGCTGCGCTGGAGGAGGAAGTGCGATGGCTGCGCGTCCAGAGCCTCTGCACACAAGGTAAGGGAGTGTGGGGCATCGGAGGGATGTGCAATCGTGCATCATGCTCGGCAACAAGCCGAAAGTGATATAATGCTTGATTGCCCCCTAATGGCCTTGGGAGCGTTGCACAATTGTGAGGACGTCATGTGGAATGGTCCTTGTAATCATGCGATGCTCCCAAGGCCATTTCACAACAGGACTGGTGTGCGAAAAGGACCAGTATCAGGTTTAGCCTTCAGAACTTTCAACCTTCAGAAACTTCAAAAGAGCAGTAGCAGCAAAAGATTTAGGGTCCTTTCACAGTACACAATCATATAATTCCACGTTAACTGTCATGGTCCCAGTCGGCATTTGAGTTTGGTGAGGCACCAGAGAAGCTCCCTGGCTGAGAATTCTAAACGCCTGATCCTAAACTGAACATCTCAGGATTCCATAGCTTGTTGCCAAGTGGACTGACAGTTCTATAAATGTGTAATGTGAAAGGATCTTACATCTTGTGACATCTCAAAGACAAACAATAGGTGTACTTGCGTCATGCAATGACTTCCAAGCCAACACCATTAAGATGTGTAACGTCTCAATTCCTAGTAATTGCCGTTGTTGTTGTTGTGTGCCTTCAAGTCATTTCCAATTTATGGTAACCCTAAAGCAAACCTATCAAGGGGTTTTCTGAGACTGTGTGTGTGACATGCTCAAGGCCATCCAGTGGGTTTCCATTAGCCAAGCAGGAAATTGAACCCTGATGTCCAGGATTGTAGTTCAGTGCTCAAACCCCTACACCATGCTGCCCCTCTAATGACCCTTGATAACCACTGTTAAGACCATCACTATGCTGACATCTTTTTGCATTTCTGCTACATTTTTACTTGCATATAATTGTCTATCCACTGAAGCTGCACCTATGCATTCAGTGAAGTGGGCTGAAAATCAAAAAAAAGCTTATCCCTAGTTGTTGACCCTGGAGAGACAACTTTATCTTTAGGATTCTGTGGAGGGTTGGGATGTCTACTTGTGCCCTGTCAGAGCAGGAAAGAGTTCCAGACCATATTACCATAAGCAGAGGACTTGCAGAGGAAGGTTAATAATCTCTAGAGCTACTTTACACATTGCCCTGATGTGTGAACCCTACATGCAGGGGAAATACATATGTACAGTCTATGTTTGTGTATAATTTATCAACCACAAAAGGGAGTAGACAGGTCACATGTGTTCAGATCTCGGTGCATGCAACCCATTGAGAATCAACTGGTGTCACAGTTAGGGCACCAGGCCAAGACATGAGAAATCCAGGCTGGAACCCTTACTGAGCTTACTGTGTGATTAGTCCCCCTCTCTTTACCCAACAAGACTGGTGTGAGAATCAAACGTGGTGGAGAAGAATGATGCATGCCACCTTGAGCTAATGGGAGGAAATGTGTGTGATACATAAATAATGAATGTGATACATAAATAAATTGTGTGACATTCTTCCAGTCCAGAGCTAATGTGTACATGATCTAAGGCTCATGTGTATGTGCGTGTGCATGTGTGCACACACTGCACCTTATGTAGAATCTACAGTCTAAGCAAAACAAGCCAAATTAGATTACCTCAATATTATACTGACATCACAGTGATCAAATGGCTTTGGATACCCAGCTACATGCTTAACAGGAGACACACTGCAGCCAGCCATGCTTTTATTTCCTGTCTGTCCCATTAGGATTACAGGCTTTTAAACAAACGCTTCAAGCATAAGCTGTGCCTCTACATATGCTGTAATCCCTGTTTACAAGTTATTAAAACTATACAAGTTATAATGTCCTGATAGTTCGTGGGTAGGTGCATAAGCATCAATGGGTAGAAAACAAAAGAGAAGCCAGGAATTACCACTTTTAAATCCCTGGATTGCAAAGAAGGATTCTGATTCCTTTGCCTAGTTGGCAGATATTCAGAGCATCAAGTGGGTTTCCAGGTGAGAAGCTGCTGAAAAGACCTTTTGGACTCAGCCATGGATTAATGCTGAGAGTCTGAAAGGAGCTTAGATAGAAGAATGCATTCACATCCATTAGCATTTAAGATTACTGGAGGATCAGTTCTTTCAAAGTATGGGTATTGTGCAAGACCTGGATCCTCTGGAGACTCGCCTTTATTCAGACTGAGTTCACAATGCAAA
The DNA here is from genome assembly GCA_948472985.1 of Iguana delicatissima. Classification (NCBI taxonomy): domain Eukaryota; kingdom Metazoa; phylum Chordata; class Lepidosauria; order Squamata; family Iguanidae; genus Iguana; species Iguana delicatissima. The sequence goes on along the minus strand of CAOKZL010000320.1, from coordinate 148,056 downwards.
TGAAATCTTTCTAGTCTTTAAAAAAAAAAGAACCTAAAATTTTCATATATCAGAGGCAATGAAGAATAAAATAAAACAGTGCAAGGCTCACCATTCATTATGATTCTCTAGGGCAGTGGTTCTCAACCTGTGGGTCCCCAGATGTTTGTGGACTTCAGCTCCCAGAAGCCCCAGCCACTATGGTCAATGCTCAGGGCTTCTGGGAGCTGAAGTCCAGAAACATCTGGGGACCCACAGGTTGAGAACCACTGCTCTAGGGCCTACTAGTACTTCTGCTACTCACGTATTGGCTTCTCCTCTTTTCACTGAGGCCCTTTCTGCATGGTGACAGCATTTCAGCATGGGGATGCGAGAGGAGCAGGACCAAGACGCCACTTCTGCGTGATGTTGTCATGGTCCTGCCCTTCTTACCTTGCCACCCAGCATGATCGCGGCCTATATCATTGACAGAAAAACTCTATCTATGACCTCTGATTACACAAGCCTTCCATTGCAGCCAGCCAGGCAGAAGGGCTGAAAGCGAGATCTACACACTCCCCCCCCCAACTGCAGCATGGAAAGAAGGCCGGCAGCAGTCTGAAAGAACAGAGCATATCCCTCACACTCCCTTCTGCAGGCAGTTGGTTGTGTGTGGAGAGGAGTTTTGGGAATATGCTCCCATCTCAGTAGAAGTGTTGCTGGAATTGTGACAGGATGAGACACAAGAGTGTTGTCTTGTGGAAAAGTCCTTAACCTCTGAATTTTTCTATCTTCATAATTTCAAACTTGGCTTTTAGTGTTTCTTCCCACTTTTTCACTGATGTACAAAAGAAACTGGAGAATTCCATATCCATTTCAGAATAAGGATGCTCACTTATCCCACAGACAGTAATTAATGAAAAACAAATCAATTCATAGGAAGGAAGGAAGGAAGGAAGGAAGGAAGGAAGGAAGGAAGGAAGGACTAGAAAGGGGAAAGAAGATTATTTCATTCTGAGGTGAAGTCACGAGAAAATGCAAATAAGTGGGGTAAACAGAATGAAATCCAGGCATCAGCATCCTGTCATTCTGCAGCAAGCATTGCCATGAAAATGAAAACAGCAAATTATCTCTTTACAGCCAGGTTTGCCTTGCAGAACTGCAGAGCACCTGAAGGTGGTAAAATGCTCCCTAATTCCACAAGAGCTGAGAAAGAGTAAAATTTTTGGCATCTAGATGTTCTCTTGCAGGAGAGGAAGCAATAACAGTGTAACATCACTATAATCCAGTGTGCACTGAACTCTTCTCTTGACGTATATCCTGATTTATATGCGAACAAAACACCCACTCACTTTAAACTAGCTTGTGGCTATGTTTAATATTTATTTTTGTAAACTACTAAAGGAACGGGTGCCAGATTACAATAAAGCAAGATTATGATATATTACTGTTTAAACCAGGATGCTGCACTATGAAAGTGATTCAAATTCTGTTTACGATTCCAAAGACAGCTCTGCCATTTCCCCTCCAAGTCCCTGGGAAGATTAACAGGGCAGCAGTGGGGAGTTAATTCTATTCTGTTCTTTGTGCTTTGTCTACAAAATCATCAGTGTCTTCACTGTTCGCCCTCTTTTTTAATTTATTTGACATTTTCTTGTAATATAGTGATCAACAATGTGTAATAATGAGACCAGTGAGCAGTCACAAATCCAGAGTTTTTTCCCCCCTCTTCTCCCCTTTGCCTCTCTCAGTGTGCCAAGGAATCTTTCCTTTCGCATAACAGATTGTCAGTAAGACAGAAAGTCACTATAAAATTTGGAAAATTAAATAAAACTGCTATGGATAAACAGACTCATTTAAGGAAGGAGATTTGGCCTTTTGGTTTAAAAGAGGCAGATGAACTAACATATGAGAAATCTTTGTTGTCATTAATTCATAATAGTACCAATGAACCTGTCATCAGAAACGACACTGGAAATTAAACGTGTTATGTTCTCTTTGGCTACATCAATATCTCTTCCATGGGATCTGCTGAGGATGGTATACCCACAATTAACTTGAGCAATCTGGAAATTGTAAGGCAAGATGTTTGAGTAAAATTCAGTTTGCATCATGTTTTGTCCCTCCTGCAGCTGGTCAACTGACCTACATAGTGTAAACCAATTACCCAGTTTATTGGCTGTTATTTTGGTTAGATCACTCCTTAAATCTTTCCTCTAAGATGGAAGGAAGGCAAGCAAAATGTGACAATAGCAGGTATCGGGCCCTCCCTCTATGAACTTCCCCAAATCCCTACTTCCTGAGAGAGCTTGGAAGAGTCATTTTTCAGACAACCTCCTGTGGCCATGCTGACTGGGGAAATTCTTGAAGCAGTAGTGGAAAAGGATGACTTTGCCAAGGTCTGCTTCTTGCCATACAAGCTTCCGGCCCCGTTTTCACCTCACCACATTGGTATGGACTTCACTCTCATGAAGGCAACCAATAAACTGTTCTGGGGCAACCCCATTAATTGTGCCAATGATTAATGGCTCCCATGTCAGCGAGGTAGTAACTTGGCTGTATAACGTAATGCAAACTTAAAAAAAAAAACTATCCAGGATGCTGAACCTTATCACCAAATGGTTCACCACATTGGATAGTTCCTTCAAAGTTCAGCCTGTACCCCAGAGTACATTCACTATGGTACTCTAACGGAACCCACTGCTGGATTTTAGTGCCTGAAGCAAGATACTACACATATGTGCACACAAAGAGAGACACACAGGCAGACAGGCACACAGAAGTCAATGAGAGTGTGAGATCATTCTTACCTCAACCCAAAAGGCTAACTGAAGAGACACATGGCTCATTATGTGGCATACAGCTTTTCTCTGCAGCATCTTATTGCCATTACTCATCCCCACAAGTAGCTGACATACTTGGCCTAATGGTAGGGCCAGCCCTGTCCTGTGCCTATCTAATATAAAAATGAAGCCTGCCTATGTGATTTCCCTAACCAATTGTTTGCTCACAGGACTCTACTGTCATGCCATTGAGATTCACTGTAGGTCTCTGCTTCTGCCAAGTCCATCCCATTTTGGCACTGTATATCCATTTACTCTTTTCTCTTCAGAGGCATGCCTACAGGCATCCCAGGGACATCGAGTTCCCTCTTCCCCAGTGGCACACTGCAAATGTGTTGAAAAGAGGTTGCCTTTTCTTACTAGACATCTATGTCTACTTCTGTTTCTTTTTCCAGGTCTTTAATTGCACTCTTCTGCAAATGTGAAATTGCCGATTAATGAAAGAAATTGCACTAGATGTTTAATAACACCAATCAGGTTACATGGCATATTTAAATGAGTGCAAAAGCAACCTGATGGCCCATTTAAGTTGAAGAAAAAGCAGGTTCCTGCAAGCGAGCAATGGTGAAGGGGCACTCAACCATTTCTCTGTCCACCATGTATTCGCTTCAGCCTCTTCTCCCCACCCTTCCGTCTTTTTATTCTTCTGGATTTTAAGTGCAGGCATTCTTGATTGCACCCTTCCCGCACTTTCTTCATGCAAATGGACTATGAGCCAGCAATTATTAACAGTGGCAGGTCCATGGAATTGATACAGACAGAAGCTGAAAGCCAACACTGCTTCAGCATTGCATTAATACATCAGTGCAATCACACTATGCAGGGCCTACACTGAATACCGATGTACTGCAAAGTATGTGTACATGACTGACGCACATACACAACTGAGACCCTTTCCACAGCCTACCTCATTCTGGCAACATCCAATGTGGATTCTGGCATTGTGTCTGCCAAAACGGGAGCATGACAGGAGTGCTCCCCTCTGCACTGGCTGCTTCTGTGAATGGATGAAGTGTGATGGCACCACCTCTTCCTGCCGCAGCTCAGCCAGGTACTGTCCTAGGCTGTGCTGGGGCAGAAAGCGGAGCTGTTGCACTTCATGGACCTCTGCACCTAAGGAAAGTGTGGGTGCGTGGTGGGATGGTGGTGCAATTGTACCACGTGGGGTCAGGAGAAAGATGGGACCCAGACAACATCCTGCAGAACCATTGTATGTGTCCTGTCCTTCTCTTGTTCCCCAATGCAAGACAACACCCCATGGAAAGGGCTTGACATACACATGTTCCATTGTGCCACTGCAATCCACAATGGGTAGAGGCAATGTGCATTCACACACTACTCTGTGTACATTAAGGCACTGCTGCATGTACAATGATCCCACTGGGGCAACTTTGCTTATGCCACCATCAGTTGGATATAACCATTGTGCACCATCTGAAAACTCCATATTACTCTATACGCATAGCATGACATAGATCTGTCCTTAACAGGATGTCAGCCAGTATCTCAAGATGCTATGAAGTAATCTTTTGTTAAAAAGCCCCACACATTTTTTGACCTGTAAATATTTTAAAGCCTTCTTCAGGAGCTGCAAAAACTAAAGAACAAATTGCAAGGTAAACTCTATGTTCACACACATCAGTTTACAGGGAGGTTGTAGCATTACATGACAGCAAAAGAGGATCATTGATCAGCAGGTGCGATTGCTTGCTGTCTTCCTGTTTCTCATTTCTTGTTCTTATTTTTGCCTTCCTATTTTACTTTCTTATTGTGCCACCTCTCAAGAAGTTAATAAAAGACTCTAGGAAAGCAACTGCTAGTGAAAAAATAATACATTTGGGATAAAAATATTATGAGCAGATTTTTGGGATGAGTGAGAGGACTGTGGCAGGGAATGAGAATTACTCTCTGACCATTTCAGCATGAGGCTGTTATAGTGCTATGATTCCACTTTCGACATCCTATGGAATCCTGGGGTTTGCTATTTTGGGAGGGGCTGCCTTGCCCCTCTCGAAACTGCAAAGCCCAGGATTCCATAGGATGTTGAAAGTGGAATCATGGCGCTATAACAGCCTCGTGCGGAAATGGCCCCGGTTCCACTGACAGGAGACTTCTATCAGCAGAAGGAAACTTGTTGGGTCCCACTCTTTATGCTTCCATGAATACCCAGCCTTTGGGTCCTTTAACATTCTAGTTTGTTGTTGTTTTGTTGTGGTGGTGGTGATGTTGGTGGTGGTGTGCCTTCAAGTTGTTTCTGACTTACGGAGATCCTAAGGCCAACCTGATCACAAATTTTTCTGGGGATGAGTGTGTATGACGCACCCAAAGTCACCCAGTGGGTTTCCGTGGCTGAGCAAGCCATCAAACCCTGGTCTCCAGGGTCATGGTCCAGTGCTCAAATCAATGCACCATGCTGGTTCTACAGATTAAAGCACTATCATCACACTTTAATAGCTATGATTCCATCCTATGGGACACTGGCATTGGTAGTTGAGGGAAAGGTCTTTAGAATTCTTAACCAGGGAGCTTTTCTCTGTCTTCTGACCAAACTACAAACCCCAGGATCTCATAGGATGCAGCCACAGCAAGTGGAATAGTGTGAAAGGCTCTTTGTCTCAATTGTAATGTTTTCTTAGCAGTGAAAGGACCTTTTTCAGGAACCTTAGGTGCCTTCCTCCAGTCTTAGGGCCACACTGGAACAAGCTGGTGTCCCTACCAGTATTCCAGGTCCCTAGAAAATAGTCTTCCATTCAATCCACCATATGCTTTCTTCTATAAATAGGAATATGTACCTATATGTCTCTTTGCCTTGAAAAAAAAATTCATATACCTTGTGAATAGAGTGATCTTGCTCTTTTGATTCAAAAGATTTGCAATGTCTTAACATGTTCCTTTTTTAAAAAAAACATTCTATTTACTTGAGCTTCTGTGCTTACTTATATCCTCCAACCAACCAGGCAGGCAGACTCCACTACTGTTAGGCAGAGTGAGGCAGGTGCCTAAAGCAGCAGATTTAGAGTGTTATGATGAGCAGAAAATAGGGGGTTAATTTGTTGTTAGTATATTTTTACTGCTACAGGTGCTAAGAAGTGTTTGTGGATTTTATATCACAGATGCCAAAACAACCTGTCATGATTTGGATATGTCTTGGTTGTTAGTTGAGTGTAAATTATATTAAGTTAGAATAAACAATCCTATTAAAACAAACTACATTCATAATTCTGAATCAGGCAAATTAACAGAAGCACACCAAAACACTAAATAAACTCACAGCAGTATACTAAAATATAACAGTGCAATAGCAAAGCAATATTCAGTGAGTACAAGATAATGTATCGTGATGGATGTGGAATTTAAAAGAACATGTCTAGCTCCTTGGACTGATTCATAATGTGGTCAGCCTAGCAATTTTCTAAGTGTATTATGGCACATATGCATGTGCCTGCCATTGCGTGTAGGAGCTGCCGTGAATGGAAGGTCCACCACATTCAGCTGTATCTTTGAATACTACTACAGTGTGTTCAAGACTTGTAGCTTTGAGAAAGCCTTATGAATGCTACCCTGGGCACAACTTGGAAAGTTATTTTTTAGAGTAATTCATCATGCACTTTGGTGCAAAGGGAAAACAAGATAATTGGTTCCTGCTGTCATTCCAAAGAATTTCTTCAATTACTTATTAATCACTTATTATTTTTAAGTACTTAAAAACAACCCTTAGGATTAATAAGAGAATGACATGAAACTTGAAAATGTGCATCCTAATTCTTCTAAAAAGTACATAATGATAACTGTAAAATAAAGTAGAAACTTCCCTCCACCAGGCCATTTCCTCACTCAGCATTACTTCTGATGTGCAACCAGACTATGCCTTCATTACTCCTCTCCCCAGAGACTGATTGACGGTTAGTTATGTTGTTATGTTATGTCATAACTTGTTGTTGTTGTTATTATGTTATGTCATTGTTGTTGTTCTATTGTTGTTGTTATTATGTTATGTTGTTGTTGTTATGTTATATCATAACTTCTTCCTTCCCAGCTCTGATCTTGGAGGGATGGCCCACTGAGACCATTCCTGCTCTACATTGTTATAGTGCAATTATTCCACTTTCAACATCCTATGGAACCCTGGGGTTTGCAGTTCAGAAAAGAGCTCTTTAGAGTCAGAGAGCTCTTTGGCCTCAGTAAACTACAAACCCCAGAATTTTACAGGATGTTGAAAGTGGAACAATAACAGTGTAGGGCAGAAATGGCCTGAGACTTACAATGAAGCAAAAATGCAAATAACTGTGCCATCAGGTCCATCCTTTGTACATTTATCAAATTCAAGGTCAAGTTTAAATTCAAGCCCAAGTTCAAGGTCAAGTGCACTACTAGCTTTATGTTAATTAGGCGTGCATTAATAAATTGCCCTACTTCAACCCAAGCCCTATGTGTGGTCTCTTCATTTCATGGGATGGGCAGCAATAGGATTGCACCATTGAATACAGTTTTTACACCAAGAGAAACATTTTTTTCTCTCACATTCTTCTACATTGAGAAGTCAGAGAAAAATAGGTTCTAAATATCCTCTAAAGTATTTCCTGGAACTCTTTCATCACATAGTTATACCACTGTGACTTTAATAGCAATGGCTGCATCTTATGGAAAAGCTAGGATCTGTAGTTTAGGGAGGTATACTTAGAATTCTTGACCAGAGAGTATCCTGGTGCCTCCCCAAACCTGCCAACCCCAGGTGTTCACAGGATGCAGTCATGACAGTTAAAAGTCTAATCATATGCATGAATAGGCTAGTGCAAAAGGGCTCCTGGTGTTGTGAAACAATAATTCCCTTGGCTGCACATCTCTCTTACTTGTACTGCCCTTACAGTTCAGTGGAAATACTGGCACAAAGACCCGAATGGAGATTTTATCTGGTATCATACAGACTGGAATTTCACACCAAAGTGCTGCTTTGTTTCTCTTTTTTCTTAGATTCATAAGAAAATAAGAACATAACATCCTTCCTGGTTCTTAAAAAAACACTCATCCTATCCAGGATTCTGTTCCAAAACTGGCCAAGCAGTTGATGCTGCATACTGTCAAAGAGGACTTTAGCAGACTTGCAACCTCCTGACCATTTCCCCCAACATCTGGTGCTGAGAAGCATTCTGCCATTGGGGGCAAAATATACAGACAGCCTTTCCCTCCATTCCTTTAATGATTTCCTACAGCTTGGTTCTGCACCTATCACCATGTGCATTTGAGATCACAATGCTTAGATCCCATGACCCTCTCTGAGATTTTGCTTTGAAGTCCAAAGGCCCTACTCCAAAGCCTACAGCACCCACAACAGAACCTGGGGAAATGATTTGTTTATAGTTTAGCTTCCATAATCTCCCAACTAGCATGGCCACTGTAAAAATCTGAGTTTCCAGGAGAATGTCAGGTGTGAGAACAATAGGGAAATCACTCTACCACGAGCTGCTATGTTTCTGCAGCATAGGTATTGAAAGGACATTGTCTAACCTCCTTCCTTCTTTCCTTGTCCACTTTCATTTTTTTTTTTTACTCCCTCTCTCTTTTACTTCTCTTCCATTATTTAAGCCAGGGCCAGGGAATGTGTAGTTCTTCAGAAGCTGTAGTTGAACAGCAATTCCCATTAGCCTAGCAGCATAGCCAATGATGAAGGATGATAGGTATTCTGGCTCAACATGCAACTCACCTATTTTCGGCGCTGGGGTGCAGTGCTTGCGCGAGCAGCCTCCAGAGAGAGGGTCTCGCTTCCCTGCTTCTTCGGCTCCACACGAGCTTCCTGCTCGCACGAGGGCCCTGCCTTCCCAGGCTGCACTGGACAGGAAGTGCGACCAGCCCGGCTCTCGGGGCTCCGCATGCAAGGTAAATGCATGTGGGGACCCAGAGCGATGTGCGACCGTGCAGCATTTTCGGCTTCAAACCGAAAATGAAAAAATGCATGAGCTGTCCCTGTTGGGCCCTGGAGCATCGCACAAATGTGAGTGCATCATGTGGACCGCTCCTCACATGTGCGCAACGCTCAAGGGGCCCTTTTGCATCGAAAACGCCATGTGAAAAGGGCCATGGTCACACATTCCCAAGCCTTGCTTTAACACTTTTGCTTTAAATGTAGGCCACAGTTCAGAAACCCCATTAATGAAGTAGTTGAGACACAGATAGATATAGATGTAGGTATAGATATAGATACAGATATAGATAGATATGAACATATACAAAGGCATGTGTACAACACTGCCTCATCTCTTAAACATGAGACAACCATAGGATTACAAATTCAGTCCAGATTCTCCCTTTTCTTTCAAGCATGACTTCCCCACACCCAAACACATATACTTACTCTCTTCTAGGCCACATGTCATTAAGCATTACATTGGCACTGTCACATTAAACATGGTTTAGACTAATGCTGTCTCATTCACAGGCTGAAGTCATTTTCAAATCTTGTTTGTTGTGACCTTCAGTTAGCCTTAACAACAGTTGTTGATTCTGACGCTAATGAATCCCTTAAGAAAGTAAGTCATATGTAGGCCCAGGAAGACAGGAGAAAGGGAGGAGCCGGGGAAGAAAAGACACATATGCCTTTCATACTACTCAGTCATAGCACTGTGAGTCCACTTCAACTGCCATGGCTGTTGAATCCTGTGGAATCTTGAGACTTGTACTTTGGTCAGAGGCACCAGAAGAATTCTCTGGCTGAGGATGCTAAATGCCCCTCTGTAAACCGGAAGTCCCAGGATTCCATAAGATGGAGTCATGGAAATGTTGTAATTTGTTTATGTCAATTTATACTGTGAAAGGCACCACACTCCCCTGGCTGATCACTTATCCACTGTTGATATCTTTGATTCCTATGTCCACCCAAACCAGTTTTAAAGGAATTTCTAACCAGCAAGGGTCACTGTGACCCATGGCAGTGTGAGCACCAAATGTCTTTCCAGTACAACTGACAATGTTCTTTGGATTGTAATTGCAGTCTTTTGGCTGATGTTTGTTTGAAAAGATTTGCAAACTATGAGGACAATCTGGTCAGAATTAAAACACACTTATGTTTCCTACAAGTTTCAGTGAAAAACAAAGAAGTACGTGCTTAAAGCTATTATATCTGAAAGGAATGAGAACCAAACATGCTTATCTTTGGCTGGAGTGCTTTTATGTTGTTGTTGTTGTTGTTGTTGTTGTTGTTGTTGTTGTTGTTGTTGTTGTTGTTGTTATTTCTGGCTCTTATTAATGGTTGCTTTTGTTTGAAGTCTCTTTTTAAATTTTATGTTCACTATTAGGAGCAACCTTGCAGGAGTTCTTATGCTATAAATCTTTTAAACAAATTAATAAATTTAACTTGGCAGTGTATTGCTTCTATGTTGTATGCTATTTACAGCTCAGTGAGCATCCACCCATAAAAACCAAAGTGTGTGCTGAAGAAAAGTTTGGGATTCGAGTACATTTCCTTGTAAAGGACTACAAAAATCTTTGTACAGGGACCAATTACTTTGCCACCAAGAGGAAACCTAGTCAAAACTTTAGCCATTTCCACACTGGACTGTTATAATGTGATTATCCCACTTTCAACAGCCTATGGAATCCTGGGGTTTGCAGTTTCGGGAGGGGCCAGTGGCCCCTCCCGAAACTGCAAACCCCAGGATTCCATAGGCTGTTGAAAATGGGATAATCACACTATAACAGTCCAGTGTGGAAATGACCTTTGTCACGACAACTCTCTTAAAATGACAGTGTGAAATACTATCAGTCTTAAGGAATGCAGTAGGTTATAACTCTCTAACACCTTTGGTTATAAGCAGATGTGTTTAAGGAAACTGTCTTCAAAGGGATGCTAATTGCCAAAACCAGAGATCTCTTTATGCATCTAGATATTCAGTGAATGTATTTCTTTTGCGTTCAGAACAAGGTCATCCAAAGCTTAACCTTTTGCACTGAAGTTTGGTGAACAGTATACAATGCCCTTCAAAATTATTCTTCCATATTCTGTGAAGAAGCAAATCCAGTGATCAGAACAATATAGATTATGCAAAGTTCAACGAGTGGCTCATGCATAGCTTAGAGATATGAAAGATACTGCTGGACTACAAATCCCAGAATCCTTAGCCAGCATAGCCAATGGTGAGAAATGCTGGGAGTTAGAGTTCAACAATTTCTGGCAGGCTTCATGACTTTTGCTCTGGCAGTAGTTTATATATTGAGGAAGCTCAAGTGATAAGTTTGTCCTGGTTGTAGAGGTTTAATATGCTTAAGCATTTCTTCATGAAAAGACCTTTCTGCGCATACAAAGAAGCCATATCTCCCACCACCCCCACCACCCTTCTCCTTGTCCCATTAATTTAGGAGGAGATACATAGACCTCCACTGGCTGCCTGAACTAACAGACTTCAGGCACATTACCATTTGATTTTGCTGAACATGTATAAACAAGGCATTACTTTGCAAAAATGCTATCCATGTTTATTTAATTTTGATGGAATTCCAAGTATTTTGGCCAGGAACAGGCAAATAACAAAGATGAAGTACAGGATGGGTGAGAGGTGAGGAGAATGAATGGGGTCACAAGAAGACATAGAGAAAGAACAGGGAGAGACATTATGTTAGGAGAGCTGCACAGATTCTGCATACTAGAAGCCCAGACTGTGAGGGGATGTTCTCTTTACTCAGCCCAGGCTACAATGCAGTAAGCACTCCAGCCAGTTGATTCTGATTCTAATTCTATAAGATATACCTATAATCCCTGTGCCCAGCAAAGGAAACTCTTTTTTTCAAAAGCAGACTTCTGTTCATGGTTTCCTAGGCAGAATCTGCATGAGTATCCTGCCTTGGTTTGACCCTTTTACTGACACAAACTTCAAACTGTAATCAGCTAGGAAAGCCACACAAGACCATTGTCATGTAGCCACACTGATATAAGGAGTGTTTCCACTTTGTGCACGTGTTCCTTGTACCTGTTTATGTCTAGTCACATGACTGCAGTGGCTGCAGGGTTTTTATTTTGTTTCATCCTACCATGCATGCACATTATTCACATCATCAAACAGCCTTTCTCTGTTTTCTGACTGCCCAGCTGCACTCCTGTTGGACTGGGTGCATACCTGGGCAGTTACCCCATCCCTCACATGCCTTGCTTCTGTCCCCTCTAACTTGCAGTTCTGCTCCAACCTAAGTCCTATTGAATTCAATAGTGCTTACTCCCAGGAAAGTGTTTTATAGCGCTTGTCCAATGAGACACCTTAATCAAACGAACATCTAAAGACAAGTAAATATTCAAAGATCAAAGATTTGAAGATTCATATATGCCTGCTGTGCAAAGAAAAAATGGTGCTGATTCTTCCAGTCCTTCATAGAGGATCAGGAGCCCAAGAGACACATCTCCCAAGACTCTGTGCGACCCCAAGTTATCTCCAGTTGCACACAGACCTTTCTGAGGCCAAATTTCATCGGTGTGGTTTAGGGGGATGACCTAGCATTGTGTAGTGGTTTGAGTGTTAGACTACAACCCCATGTCACACACTTCCAGCTCCAGAAAACTCCATGATCTTAACGTTGCCATAAGTCAAAAACAACCTGAAGACAAACAACAACAACTGGAGTGTGTATGTGGAAATGTGGCCTTGGAACACTGCCTGCAATCCATGTTGTTCACTTTGGCATAGATCAATGAATGTTCCTTCCTCACTGCCTAAAAAGAAAACCTCTCTGAGCAAGTTATGCAAGGAAAGTTTGAGCAAAGCTAGGCTGATCTGAAACAATTATATTTTTTTAATTAAAAATAAGACATAACAATATCAGTAACACTGACTTTCACACTTAACATATTTTACAAGCTATTCTCATATATTAGCTCCACATTCAACCATGACTCCCCCCAGACGAAAGGTAATAAAATAACCTAATTATATTCTATTTGTCCGTCAATCACAAGATTACATCATTTGTACCTGTGTATTATCATAAAGTTATCAAAAGTCAATATTCACCATCTTGAGATCTTTCTAGCAATTATAATTTTTTTGGAAGAAAAACCTATTACTTCATATCAGGGGAACCATTTTAGACACTGAGTTCCAAAGCTGGAAGTCCTATTCATCCTAACTGGGAACTCTATGTAATGTTATCTGGTTTCTTTAGGACAAGCTGTCTTTTGTTTCTGTTAATGAAACCTCTAATTTTCTTACTGCCTGCATCTTACTCTGACCATAGGATTCCTGTATGGAACATTCCATCTGCTTCTTGTCTTTTTTATCACACAGAGGAGAAAGAGCAAATCAAAACATTTACATGGCCAAAATGTTAGACTGCTTAAGAATATAATTTTCTTTCACAAGAACAAAGGAGGACTCAAGAAAATATCATTTAAATTTGATTTAAATCAGTAGCAAATAACAATGAAAAGAACATGCCAATTAAACCAAATGGTCTGAAAATATTATTGATCGATTCCATATGTTAGTGCTATAAGAATATTGATTAAACACAAAGTTCAATGCAGGGGATATACAGTGAGGAAATTATATTTTTAATGATGTGGCTATTGAACTACTTTAAAATAGCCTGTGCATGTTTACTTTGAAGTAAAAGTACCGCATTCAATGGTCTTGGTTCCAGGAAAGTGTGCATAGAATTATAACGCACAGACACAATTGGATGTTCAGTACGTTAAGGAAGTAAGCTTCAGTTGAACAAACCAAGACTTCTTTCTTTTGCTTGCTTTACAGTTTATGATTTTAAAAACTAAAAACAAATACATAAATATATGGTGAAACCATATGGCAAAAGACTGACTGCTCTGACACACAGTCACAAATCTGTTTTCCCTGTAATATTCAATGATATCAGATTCCATACATCTTGTTTGACATTTTCATACAGGTTTGGTTCCAACATGTAATAAAACAGTCACCAGAGCTGAAGAGTGCCTTGTCTGTTTTAACTCTATCACATCAGTCTTTTATAACATGTCACCTTGTACATAAATATCCTCTACAATATTTTCCTGTGCCTTTCCTCTTTTGACAGAAAGCAACATTGGTTGTAATAACTAATAAGAATCCCTTTCAAAGACATCCTGTTAAGTTCAACTTTAGCTTGTTAAAAAGTCTTACTGTTCAGATGCAAGTTTAACTATTGTGTTACAGTGCTTCCAGTCCCTGCAACAATTTCGTTTGCCCTGTTATATGGCAAAGTAGGTCTGGCATTATTTCCAAGAAATCTGCAAGACTTCCTTCCCAAAATATTGACTTTAACTTTACCTAACAACCAGACCAAGTGGTCCACAGGACACTAGTAACCATTTATATCAGGGATGATGAATGTCTGGCTCTTGCATTTACTGAACTGCAATTTTCATCGCTGCCCATCAATGGCCTTGCTGTCTAAAGCTGATGGGAGTAACAGGACACAGCATTTTGCCTGATGGTTCCCATGACATTGGTGGAGTGAATTGTGCTCAATGTTAGTCTGTGAAAGAGCTATCTGAGGTACTGTATCTGTTGTGAAGACACGGGCCCTTTTCACACGGCATTTTCCATGCAAAAGGGAGCCTGGAGCGTTGTGCAATTGTGAGGAGCAATCTGCACGATGGACTCACAATGGCATGACACTCCAGGGGCCAACAGGGGCCGATTGCACACCTTTCATTTTCGGCTAGAAGCCGAAAATGATGCGCAATCACGCATTACTCCCAGGCCCCATGTGTACTTACCTGGCGTGCAGAGCCTCCAGAGCCACGCTGGTCATGCTTACTGCCCCAGCACAGCCTGGAAAACTCCCAGACTGCACTGCGGAAGGAAGAGGCGGGGCTCTTGCGCAAGCAGGCAGCTCGTGCGGAGCCAAAGGACCCCGGACACAAAAGCCTCTCGCCAGAGGCTGCTCGCATGATCCCCGCACCCCAGCTCCGGAAGAAGGTAAGGTGTGGAAAGGGCCATGGTCCAGCATGTTGGACAAATGGAAGCCAACAGCTACTGCCAGTTCACAATATTTATAAGGCAACAGGTTGCCCAACCCTGGTTAATTTTATACAAGGATATAATTCTATGTATGCCTATCATTGGGCTCAATATGATATCTGAATAGAGTAGAGCCCCATTGAGAGCAGAGCCCCCTTGGGATTACAACTTAGAATACCCTAGCTGAGGAATCATGGAAGCTGTAGTTAAAAAGTAATATTTCTAAGCTCTGGTCTTCTCAGATCTCCCATTCAGTTCAATTGGACTTACTCCTAGGAAATTTTGCATAGACGTAAGTTAAGAGTATAGCTATTACAATTGTTCTAAAACATATCTGAAATCAGCACTTTCCCTGCTATCACTCCAATAGTATGCTTGCATAACTCCATATACCATACAAATGTATACAACCAGTCCTCCCTCCACATTCACGGGTTTGACCTATGTAAATCTGATTATTCACAAGGTGTGTGTGTGCCTTTCTCCTCCTCCCATTTTCCTCCTCCCATTCCCTCCCATTTTGCTGGGTGCAGAGAAGAAAGGGAAGCACTCTGGAGCAAAAGGCAAGAGAATGGGGGGAATGGACACACACAACTTCCTTCTCTCCTATGGAACTCCTTCTTCCATTCCCTTGCCTTTTGCCCCAGTGTGGAGAACACAAACCAAGCAAAAAGGCAAGGAAATGCAGAGGGAGGGAGCATGCACATGTCTTCCTTCTCCCTTCTGGAGCTGTCCTTCCAATTTCCTTGCATTTTGACCCAGCATGGAGAACTTGCACTGAGGCAAAAGGCAAGGGAATTGTAGGTAGGCGGAAGGCACAAGTATGCCTTTCTTCTCCACCTCTGGTGCTCCTCCTTCTCATTCACTTGCCTTTTGCCTGGTGTGGAGAAGAAAAGCTTGGCACCAGAGCAAACGGCAAGGTGATGGAAGAGTGGAACCCCAGAAGGGAATGGGAGGGGAGCACAGGGGGGAGTTATTCACAGTTTTCCACTTTCGCGTGGATTCTGCACCATACAGCATACAGTATAATAATAAACTCATAATGCAGTCAGTAGAAAGGACAAATACAAAAAGCAAGTTCTAAACAGAACAACAAACCCTAGAAAGAGGAAAGATACAACAAATAGGAGGAAAGTGAAAAGGCATCATATATAGAAACAGTCAGCAAAAAGCTGGGTATTACATATTAACACCATTAATATCAAAGTGGTTTTAGTTTCTGACAAAAGAGACACAAAGAAGGAGCTTGAGAAATTTTGAGTTAGAGAAGTCCAAATCTTCTTTTCTAGAAACATCAACAGTTGTCTTAAGATCTTTCTTTACACATAGGGTGTCACTGACATTCAGAGGTATTGTTTCAAAAATATTTTCCACCACTTTTTACCGCTAATCAACTGGACTTCAGCTACTATTAACAGATTTTCTGTGAGGAGGGATAAGTTAAGTCCCAGGAGATATACATGCAAGGAATTTTTTATTTGTAAGTATTGGAAAATAAGGAAATCAGCTCCTTGCTGAGACACTTCTGGCATGACATAATGTTGCTTAATAAAGTCTCCCATTTTCAGCAAATGATGCTAAAACTTCCTAATCTTCTTTCCTTTCTAGCAGTATTTGCTACAAAAAGAAATATTTTAAAATTATTTTAACTGGAGCAAGGTTAAACATGAAGGATTGGGTTATACAGATATAAGACCACAGGGTATTATATGCTAAGATACAACTTGATAGTAATAAAGGTAAGTTCACCCACCACACAAATAAAAACACATATACACTCAGATACACCAAGTCCATTGTTTTCTCTTTCATAATCTTCAGACAGTGTTTTGAGAATTTTTTCGGGGGAGGCAGAGTACATATGTGTCTCTAAGACAGCATGACAGCATACCCTTCTATAAATATATTTTGGTACATTTGATTACAAGAGCAACATGGTGGTATTTGTATATACCATTTTCTCAGTTAGAGCTTATGAACAAGTGAAGAGAGACAATATGAACAAGGCCATTTCCGCACCACACTGTTTATAGTGCTATTACTCCCCTTTCAACATCCTGTGGAATTCTGGGTTTGTAGTTTGCTGAGGCCAAAGAGTTCTCTGGCTGAGAATTCTAAATCCCTCTCCCTGAACTGCAAATCCCAGGATTCCATAGGATGTTGAATGTGGAATAATAGCACTAGAACACTGCAGTGCAGAAATGGCCCAAGTGAAGACATACAGTACGGTGTTGAGGAAAGACCACAGTTCAAATCTTCATTCAGCCATAGAAATCTGCGAGGTGACCTTGGGTAAATCACCCTCTCTCATCTTTAGAGGAAGGTAATAGCCAACCTCCTCTGAATAAATCTTGCCAAGAAAAGTCCATAATAGGATCACCATGGGTTGGAGTCAACTTGATGGCACATATCTACATGGGAGACATTAATAGAAAAGGAATATAAGGAACAGTATTTACTAAAACAACAAATGAAATGATCTAGGCAACTCTTCCCCAGCTTGGCATTTTCAAGATATTTTGGACTACAGGTGCCACCATGGGCAAGCATCCATCAATTTGTGGAATTTGAACATATCTGGAAGCCACTAGATGGAGAAGGGCTATCCCTCAAAGAGTATTTTTCAGAGCTCCAACGATCCAGTGAACCATTTTTGTTGATCAAACCATTACATGCAATTTTTCTCTGTCAGTCCTGTGGTTTCCGACCAATCTTAAAGAGGAACATAACAATTTAGCATGTTGAAATTTTTACCAACTCAACATGGACATAACTAGATTAGATTAGATTTTATGCTCAGTAATGACTAACAAATCCTTTTATACTAATGTTCCACTCTCAGAGCTCAGTCTGATAGAACTTTTTCTTCACAAATAAGATCCCCTTACAATTTAGAACCATGATTTTCTAGTGTTCCAAATCACATTGGAGAATCCAACTTGTGTTCAAAAGACTCTCCCCTGCAGAAGGTCAGCCCCAATACACAGACGCATATCCTCTAACTTTTCACATATGAAAACTGGGACATGTGTGTCCAAGCAACATCAATGTGTGGCCAAGAAGACAAAAGTTATTACTGAGAAAAAACAGATGAGCTAGGACAGGCTGCAGCAGTTTGCTTTTGTCTGAGTTCTCAGGGAAAGGCAAGATTTAACCCTCTCCTCTCTTTCCTGCTCAGCTGCCTGAATAGAACTACTTTTAAACTTTGAATTCAGTTTGCAGCAACTGAAGTAAGCTGGGGGTAAAGGGGGAAAGTGGGAGGAGAAAGAGAAACCAGAACATTTCAAAGCAGTTGAAGACAATACGACAACAGAGGATTAGATGCCCCTGCCAAATCAAGACAGTTGGAGAGTATGTGGAAGGCAACAGGAAGAGCAGTGGCAATGAACAAGAGGGAGCAAGGCCAACACCTCCTCTGTACCCTCTCTTTGTGCAGCAGTATTTCTGTGGGAAAAAGAATGCCTGAATAGGACTTCTGTTTACACTGCATGTGTTTGTGGCTTTCATGAGACCGCAGATACCTTTACAAACAGAAGGTTTACTTTGTAGGCCACTGAGCTGATGGGAGATTTGGATGCCACCTACCCACCCCCAACTTAGTGTTGTCCTTTTTCATCCTTTTTCATGCTTAGAACCAGAGAAGAGTACTTTGGAAAAGAAGCAAATAGCAATGAATTTCTTTTTTACGTTTTGGGAGAAAGATTGAAATTCTGACAAAGCATCCACTAACTACATCATATTTTAATGAAGATGGTGGTCACCATCATTTTATATTCTTACAGCTTTTCACAAAATACAGATGAGAGAGCCGGTGAAGGAAGAGAGGAAAAGAAGCAGGGAGGGAGAGACTGAGGACATGGATACCAAGAGAATGGTTGCCCTAGCAATGGTAACTATGCTAAAGTCCTTACCGTTTCCTTTAGCTTACTTAAAATGTGCACTTTTAAATAGAATGCTAATGGCTCAGAGATATTTAACTTAATGAAATGTAGTCAGTTTCAAAAGAGCCAAACAATTATTTCTTGAGGGAATTGTGGGTCATATGCTGCTAAGACTGCATTTGCATTACTTCCTAATTTTTGTAATTTCCCACCCCATTCCAGTCAGAGGCACATAGCAGAGGTTTAAAAGAAAAACGTGATGTACGGTGCTGGGAAGAAATCTTCCATGACATTGTCTTTTATGGACTGGCTCTCCAGTGCAGTGATAATCCCTCAAATCCACAAACGCTGCAGAAAAACATTGGTTTTTAATGTTTTTTCCGGTCACTATGAACTCTCTTTCAGTCTCCCTTAGATATGAAACTACTCAGACACATCTTTCATGGCAGCTTTTAATGTTTCCCCTGTGGATTCTACCCCCCCCCCATTTTTGCACCTAAGGCTGTGTGACATTCAAAGCACTTACTTTAAAACAAGATGGTTAAAAGGAACATCTGGCCTGTAGGGGAACACAGCTCAGTGTGATGATGCCAAGACTGCATTTATCTGGTTTGTCCAATCTTCCTAGGGACAAGTGAGCTGAAATGGAAGAGTCAATTATTGTAAACTTTGTTGAAAAAGATTAATGCACTCAGCAGGAGCAAGTGACAGTGTTCCCTGTCTTGTTGCACTGCTGTCATTACATTTCATAGAAGAAGAAGAAGAAAGAAGACTAAGACTTGGAAGGGCAGGTATGAAAGAACTAGGTAAGACCCTGAAATATCATTGAATATCAAAAGTCAGGATCATCCATACCACAGTAGTTCTAATTTCTAAGTACAGATGTGAGAGCTGGATAATGAAGAAAACTGAAGTGCGGAGGAAATTATTTGAAACATGGTGCCAGAGGAGAGTTTTGGAGATATTGTGGACTGCCAGAAAGATAAATAAATATCTGTGAGAGCAATTCGAAGCCTGAACTCTTGCTAGAAACCAAAATGACTGAATTGACATTATTATAACTTGGACATATTCTGAGAAAACATGACCCATTGGAAAACATTATAACACTAGGAAAATATGAAGGCAGTAGAAGAAGATGAAGTACTCTGTACAGGTAGACTGACCCAGTAAAGAAATCCAGAGCCCTGAGTTTGGAAGAACAGAGCAGGGCTTTTGATAGTCAGACCCCCTCAAGGTCTTTCATTTGTATAAGTCAAAGCCAACTTGACAGCACATAACAATAAATGTAATTTTCTTAAAAGTGACCATGTGATCCATGCAATTAAATAAAATTCATGTCTTTATTAGGCTCATTTAAATGTCACGAACATGGCCAACTTCCAGGTTCTCCAGATTCCTTCTTTAGGCTGGATGGGACACAGTTTAAGGGAAGATACCAAGTCCAAAGAGCCAGCTGCAGTGATGTAGCGATCATTGCAGAATGTAGCCCTCAGAGCAGAATTAGCCTGGTTACCCTGGAGATGGGGAAACGTTTCCCCTCTCATCGATGTCTGTGCAGCTTTGGTTGTGTTCAGTGAAGCTGACAAGTTGTGAAATCTGATTGGCACAATCACATCAGTGTATCCACTACGTGATCCCTAATTGGCTTAAGAGTTGCAGACAGGGGGAACACAGTACTGCCAAACTCAATAACAAAAACTAAAAAACATATTTGGGAGGCATTTCCAAGCCAGTTTCATCCTACTGAAAGCATGGTCTTCATCCCAAATGCTTTAGTGCAGCCATATTCCTTAACTCTTTGGTAACTTAACTCCCTCTTCCCAAGTGTGTGTGTGTATGTGTGTGTGAGAGAGAGAGAGAGAGAGAGGGCTGAGCTTGCCTACTTTTGGCTTTGGCCCTGTCTCTGGCCCCAATGGCTTCACCCACTATCAAGTGGCTCCCAAGGGATCTTCTCTGAGAGAACGTGGCTTTGGGGTGGGGAAGATGCTGACCCTTGTCTTAGAGAGCAGAGGTGGTGGAGGATGGAGTGGTGTGGCTTGCCCTGCAAACCCTAAGCCAACCTGTACTGTGAAATGGAATAGAGGACACTAATCTTGTTCAAATAAATTTCATTTGTGAGTCCAGTTTGGCTTAGACATACAGAGAAGATAGGACAGTATCACCGTGTCCTTCCTTTCAATTAGCAAATATCTTGAACCAGTCTTAGAATCAGGAATATCTGTCTCTTTCTGATCTGGGGTCTTTTACAGCATGTCAGAATGAAGCCACCCAATATTTACACACTGACTGGATATTCATACTGTGACATAGGCAGAACATGGGGGGGGGCAGGTATATGTGCTACAGGAGCCTAGCAAAACATTTCCATTGACTTTCTAAGTGATTATATATGTTCCAAATCAGTGAAACCTAGCTAGATGTTTGAAAAGTTAACTCAGACTTGGAGTTGTAGTATGAGAAAGTAGCTTTTCAATCTCTGAAGCAATCATAGTTGGTGGTGGAAAAACAAACCACACATTTGTTCATATCGCTGCTTCTTTTGCCTGGTACTTCCTTACAAAGTTATTTTGATGTGTGATGCCACACAGACACTACCTCATCAGCTAGTGATGGTTTCCTCCTGCTACTCTTTCTCAGCATATCCTTAGTAAATGGGGACAGGATAAATACCTAAACTTCCTGATTATCCTTATTGTCTAAAATGTTGAATAACTACCTCCTCCTCTTCCTCCTCTCTGATGATACTAGCATGGGCTGGCATACAAATAGCAGTGGGCAGCTCCCATTCCAGTGGGGATGTGAACCTGTTCCAGGTTTTGGCAATATTTTGGCAGTAAGGTTCAAAACCATGGCTAGCTTATTTAAAGCACAGGTTAAAAGCCAGACCAGAGTCACTGCCCCACTGACAAAGGTGCCACCTGCTGCTACTGTCGGTCAAATGCTCAAACTTTTTAGACTTTCTCATTTTTTAGCACTCGAGAATAGAAGTGAGGTATGGATTGCTACAGCCTAGCTATGGGAATAAGTTGGCTTAACTGCATCCAGAGCTTTTCAACATCAAGTTATTTCTATCTCAAATATAAAGAAATTTGTAAATTATGGTAAATTCTCCATGAACAAACAAAAACAAAATCTTTCCCCACCCATCTGCACTGCCCAAATCTTCCTAACATGAGAAGTTCAGAATTGTATCCCCTCTATAATAGGTGTCAGAGATATGAGACCTCTCAGGGGAAAGCAGCATGGCAACCATAAGCATGAACACAGGTGAATACACAGGGGTTTAGATTCAAACTTCTTAAGAATTAAGCACTCAAAACTTGAGCTATCTGTCAATTCCCTTTTCTCCCCCAACTGAAAGTTTAAAATCTTGAGTTCTTTCCATTCCAAATATGGAAGATGGTAGACAGTAGATGGTAGATATGGTAGATTCTGATAAAAACTGACCTGAAGTGGGATATGCACCTATTGCTACTGCTGAGAAAATTGTTACCTCTGCTGTTAGCAGTCAGCACCCACAACAGGACAGCACCATGCAAGTGCAGTGTTTACATACACACACACACACACCTTCACCATTGGCTCCTGGCTCTAAAATGTAAGAACATTAATTTCCCTCTCCGTCTATTGGCATGCAGTGGCTTTGTCTAGCGAATTACCTTGGCAGCCACTCTGCTCTAGCTGGATGTATAGAACTAGAATGACATTCTATGCAGACATTTCCAGGTGAGCCTACATGTCTTGTGGATCAGTTACTTTGGCCAAAGCAGAAGCATATTTGAGGTATGGAGAAAACTGAAGTGGAAGTTTCAATTTAATCCACACATCCCTCCCAAAAAATTTCCATTTGCCTTAATCTATGAGAGAACATTAGTGTAAAGCCCTTTATACAGAAACTATGAGTGGTATTGCAGTAGAAGCAGAGCGTGTGAGACTGAAACCGTGGGACAGGGATGATGGAGCAATCTGCTTCTCTGTTCAGGCTTCCCTTTTCCCCTTCAGTTTAGCAGTGATTTTCTCTCTGTTCATTTCCCCCATAAATATATACTGCTCTCAGCAATTCCCGTCATGACACAAATGATTTTGAGGTGACTTAACTTTACATTAACTTTACACAATGCTGGTAAAGATGAAAAGTGCTAGAACTGGTTTGTTTATATGGATCAATGCAGCTGCCTGCATTTTTGACTCTCCCCAAGTATGCAGCTGCAAGGACTGTCATGAGTGCTTTCCAAAAATTTATTCCTATATCAGGTAGATGCAATCACTATAAAGCTCTTGCATCTATTAAATTCTCAGGATCCATAGCTGTCCCTTCAAGAATGGGGAAATAAATACACTCTGCCTGAATGTGAAAGCTAATAAAATGTGTTACAGTGAATGAGTCACTGCTGAAAAATATGAACCAAAACTAATTTAGGAGCAGTTTCTACAAGACCAAGCAGATCGATGCTCTGGAGATACATGAATCCCTTCCCAAACTACAGTTCCTTAGAATACCACTTCATAAAAAGCATGCCACCTTGATTCTGAACCTTTTTAGCATGGGATACCAGTTCAGGAATTAATGACAAGCCAACAGTAGAACAAGATTCTTAACTTTATGCAGTCTTTAACACTTCACTTAAAGTTCTGAATTTGCACAACAAAAAAGTATTAGTATTGACCAAGTTTCACAGCCTTGCTTTTACAGGGTTTTTTTCCCCACCGTTCCAGGTGAACTGGAAAATGAAGCGGAACTCCAAAGGATTTTGCCATCATTTCAGTCTGTGAGGTGTTACGTTCGTCCTCACTGACTTCTTTATTTATGAATATTCTTCTTTGCCTATACTAATTGCTTTTATTCTTTAGCTCTTTTCCTAATTGACTTTATGGTGCATGTTTTCTCACTCTTCATTCTGTGCTGCCTACACTCTAAACTGGAGTTCTCAAAGTATAATTACAAAGGAGGAGGAAGAGGGGAAAGAAAAGAAAAGGTGAGAATGCATAGGATATGATCATGGGCTAAGCATATACTCCACTGTAAGCTGATATGCTTCCAAAGTCACATTTTCTTGATAGTGACATCTATAAAATGCAAGCTTATGTGTAGCTAATGGAGTAAGATCTTCTGACTACTGACCATCTTTACATGATAAACCTTTTAGCAACTGTAAGAGCGTACATATCCAACCACGTTGACCAAATTACAGATCACAAGGATATACTTTTTAAACAAGCATTCCACTGTCTACATTTTATTTTCTCAGTTTCTCTCCTTTGATCACACACACACACACACACACAAATATATCACATTGCAACCAGTGCCACATTCCAGGTCTTTCAGTGAGGGGTTCCTAACTTCAAGAAAAACCTTGAAGGATGGGTGCAGAGAACTGCGGTTATGGAGTGGAGAAAGACTCACTGCATCTATGACTTTTTCCTTATGTAACTTTGGGTTTGTCTGTCCCCAGGGGTACAAATGAAAACATTTAGGGGTCCTTAAAAAAGCCTGAATAATGGTGGGAAAAGTATAAAGTGTATGCCATTCTTGGTGGACGTCACAAGTCAATGAGGTTCTTGATTGCCCACGGCATTGCCGTTCCTGTCCTAGAAACTTACGGGATGGAGGTGGGGAGGAAATCATACAGATAAAGAAGATTGACACACAAGCTTAACTTCTGGATGCCACTGGCCCACAAACTTTTTTTAAAAAAAGCCTTTCTCACACACATGTGTACACACAGCCTTCTATCTGAGTTGTCGCAACCCTAGCCCCACCCACACTAGGTGGTTTCTCAAGCCTTATGCACTTGTGCTCTTCTCCCCCTCTTCCCTGGGTCAATCTCCTCGAGGAGAGAACATGCCTGATGAAGACATCCAGTTCTACCCTGAATCCATCTGAGGGAGGGACATGCAGCACTAGTGTCTTATCCCTGTGCCTTTAGCCAGAAGTATACTGGCTCCTGAGACCGCTGAGAGTGTCTAGGTAGACAACAGGCCACAATGGGATGGAGAGGGCAGGGCAGGATGGCTGGCCTGATTCCCTACCTTTACTTCCATGGGTGTGGAGACATTTTCTCAGAGCTTACAGAAGCTTTCTGATGGGATTTGTTCCCCCTCAAATAAAAGATGTGGTGGTGGAGCAGGGGTACAATTTATGGAAATGGGTTGCCAAGAGGTAGGTAAGTGAAAAAAGGTTGGGAAGCACTGCACTAGCAGTGTGTTTTTGTAACATGCTAACGGAAGAATAGGGAGCACATCTTTGTCCATCATAATGGCTGGTGAGGGGATACATGAGACCCACAAGATGTTGGTGGATTGCTACTTCCATTCCCTCCACTAACGGAAAATTGTGAACCTTACCCAAAGTGGTTTCTGTTTTAGACTTCAGGTTCATCATTCTTTGATAAAGCCACCTTTTCTTCAGATTAAAGAAGTTAAAAACCTAGATTTAATTAAAAGCTTTGCTGAACACACAAACACACACACAGGGTTTTAGTTCTGAAGTTGATCAGACATAACCAGATATATGATAGGGAGCAGATGCTTGCAATCTAATTTATTTTCAAGCTGGCAAAATTCAGACTTATCTGATGCCTCTCATTTCTCTCCTAGCTCAGAATTCAGCAGCGATATCAGGGTGACATCTGCATTGTTCCATCAGTATCACAAAAAACACTAAAGAACAAGCTTTGATCATATCACTGATTCCTTTAGCTTAAAGGGAATATTAAGGATCATAAAAGTTAAATCAAAGAAAAGCTTCAAAGTTATAACAATATATAGGTTTGCTGTTGTCCAGCTTTCAACTAAAAGCCCAGAGCTATCATGTTTATTGAAAAACAAAGGTATTTAATGTGCTTAATTTAATCTATCCAATTTTTCCCTTTTCAGGTGTCCTCTTTATAAAAATAAGATTCTTTGCTGAAGAATAGTGAGTCTGTGTCTTCTGTCTTCTCAGTCTCTCTCTCTCATGCATGTGTGTGCGCATATACAGAGACTGCATTCTAAACAGAACATCTGTGAAGTATAGCTTATTGAATAATCATAGGCTCTTTTCAAAATCTTGGAAAGCAGCATGGTTTTTGGACTACAACTCCCAGAATCCCTCATCCATCATGGAAATTGGCCTTGCTGGCTGGGGGCTTCTGGAAGTTGTGGTCCAAAGAGTAACTTTTCCACAGTTGCTCTTCCCACTGGTTGGGAACCCCTACAATGTGGAGATCCAACATTCATAGACCGTGCTCCCCTCTACAGTTATTTCCCCTGAAACCCAGGCAGCAATAGGCTGGGGAGGACTTTGGGGATTAGGAAAGCTAGCGCAGTTCAGTTATTATTCACCCTGCAATTTTTTATCTGTGGGATGTGTGAGTACCTGCGCAGATTGGACATGATCCACTAGGCATCTCAGTTTTAAATATACAAAAGCTTTGGAGCAAGGTAACCACCAATGGCCCACAAACAAGATCTGGTGCACAAACATTTTTTTTCCATTGCTGGAAACCAGGGAGTTATCAGAGAAGGTTCTGTGGGGCAAATCTTCTTCTGCAACAACCTATTTTAAAAAATCTTAGTACAGTTTATATATTCAGTCATATGCACAGAAGGGGTGTGTGTGTGTGTGTGTGCATGTGTGTGAAAGTGCACACAAACGCGCTTACACACTGCAAATAACAAGTTAAAATAGCACATATTGGAATTTTTGTTTGTTTGTTTTTTGCATAACAAGAAGTAAATGACTGCATTCTGATACTCTCCTTATGAGAGCACAATCGCTTCTTAAGTTTTCAGTGCAGACTAAGAAAGTTTTTACTTGTTCGTAGATAGGCAGGGTGGTCAGAGGGAACACGGGAATGGGCTCCTGTAACTTTAATAGTATATTCAGCAGGTGTGCTTGTTACCTAGTTGCATGACAAGCAACACCTGCTGAAGTTCTGTCTTCTATACAACCATTAACAGTACAGGAGCACATTCCCATTTTCACTGTGTTATGCCTACTTGTCGTTCATTAGCCCCTGGTTGACAGTTACTTCTATTTTCAGGGCCTTATGGATTTAAAACTGTAGAATGAAATCTTGGGCCCTTTCCACACCTTACCTTGCTCTGTCTTCATCATGGCATCATATGTAAACAAGGAACATGCCTCTTCCTTCTGCACTGTAGCTGGCCTTCTTCTGTGATCACGCTTCTGGCCCCTTTGCATGGCTGGCTGCAATGAAATCCTCATGTGATCGGAGCCCATTGATGGAGTTTTTCTGTCAAAGATATACCCTGAGATTGCACTGGCTGGGGATGTTGGAAAAGCGAGACTGTGACAACATCATGTGATGACATCATGTGGAAGCTGACAGCTTAGGGAAATGACTCTTTGGGAACTCTAAAGGAATGAATAAGGGGGCCTTTGCACATTGTCTTAATAGGAAGGCTGGGTAGTATAGAGGAAGTTGGTTCATAAGATACCCTGGTCCTCTACTGCAAAAGAATCTGTGGCCATTTATTTCATCATTATTCAAGTCTCATTCTTATTCCTGAATATTGGCCATGCTGACTGGAGTAGTGAGAATTGGGGTTCAACACTATTGAGGGGAGGGAGGACAGGGCATCTACTTCCGGTATAAGATTTTAAAGTTCATGAAGAGCTTTTTGAAAAGGGCCAGGAACAGATAGAGAACTAATGAAGTTGTTTTAGCAACGGGATGGTATGTTTTAATTAATAACCTGGGTGCCACATTTTCAGCAAGCTGAGGCTTCCAAGCATTTGCCAAGCAACCTCGTCTAAAACACATTCCAGCAGTCCAGTCATACCGGAACAAAAGGTATCAGCCACAGTAGTCAGGTTTGCCTTATCTGGGGCTGAGCGGGGGGAAGCATAACTGGCATACTACTCTAAGGCCATTTCCACACAGGAGTAAATCCCCGCGCTGGGACAACTGGACACGGAGGTCGTCTACACCGCGAGGTACGCTACAGCGGTGAAAAAAGGGGAGGTTCTAGATCTCAAACCGCCCTCACGCGGCCGCGGGAGTGGCGCTCTGTGTTTTATAAAGACCAATTTTCAAGTGGCCTTTTTAAAACTTGCGTGCGCTACTCCGTCGCAGTGCCCCGTTAAGAACTGCAGGGACGCACTAGCACATCCCTGCAGAGATGCCCAGGGGCGGGCTTCCAGCTGGCACGCTGCCCCGATTGGCGGAGCACCGCCAGAAGCCGCCGGCCGCCATTTTGGGTGCCGCCAAGCACCGCCGAGCACCACCGACGTTTAGAGCAGTGAATTCGCGCTGCTCCCCACGGGGACGGAGCGCCCCGCTGCAAGGTAAGCTCCGTCCCCGCATGCGCCACCCCGTTTCCCCCGTTTCACCGCCCCCCGTGTGGAAAGGGCCTAAGATAGGCAAAGACACTTCTACACATAGCTGTCATCTAGAGTCAAAGTCAGGTTAGACCAGACCTCCTTCACAGGCTGCACCCCATCCCACAGCAATCTCAAATACTTCTACTTCTAAGATAGGCAAAGACACTTCTACACGTAGCTGTCATCTAGAGTCAAAGTCAGGTTAGACCAGATCTCCTTCATAGGCTGCACCCCCTCCCACAGCAATCTGAAATACTTCTACCCTCCTCCACAGTCCTTTTCAAAATGGTAATCTGAAGTGACATAGTGTGCCTTGTTGTTGTTCTTAACGGTTATCAGGTCACCTTCAATTTATGGCAAAACCTTATGAACAAGAGACCTCTAAGTCACCCTGTTACCAACAGCCCTGCTCAGGTCTTGCAAATGCAGGGCTGTGGTTTCCTTGATTGAGTCTAAATCATAATGGAGGAGTCTTCCTCTTTTCCTACTGCCTTCTACTTTGCCAACATCGTTGTCTTTTCTAGTGAATCATGTTTTCTATCACCACTTAGAGAGGGGCTACAGAGGGGAAAGGTGGTATCTGGAGTACTGGGGGGTTGTATGAGTGAGCTTCTTCATGGCAGTATCTTCATGAGCTTGATGGATTTTCTCCATGGTTTTCTGACAAATATTGCCCAAAAATTGCACAGGAAACAAATTTAAAATTTGAGGAAGTGCTGGGGGGCCCAGGAACCACAAAAGTGGGTTCCAAGAGTTGCATGTGACCCGTGGAGACCACTCTGCCTATTTCTTGGTTAGAAGAACCCCCAAACAATGAATCCATGTCTCCAGAGTGAGTGCCAATGTAATGCCTTTTGCACATGGTTGGTTGCCTTAGCCATGAATTGTCCTCCTGCTAAGCTAACAAGCCACATTTCTGGTCTGGTCATTTCTGGTTTTCTCCATTTTTGGTCTGTTTCTCTCCTACTTGTTTCATCAACTTCTGTCGCAGGCTGAGCTACTGAGCAAACATCTTAAGGACAAGCCATGGCAGTAGCATCAGATGTCACAAGAAGCCCTGGTTTAAATGAGCTAGAATTATAATTATAATTATGATAATTATAGTAAAAAGTTATTGCTGCTAATTGTTAGGCAGTTTGTTAGGTGGGGTGGATTTCAATAAAACAATGGCTCAGTATTCAGCAAACCACAACCTGTCTTGCTGTGGTGTACAAACGTACCATTGGTGTTTGTTGCAGCCTGTTGTGGCCGTAGACATCATCGTGTCATTATATTGCTAAACTTTCCAGATGTGATTACAGTTGTTCAGTTCTGTTGTGAAATCTCTGCTCTTGCTTGCCTCTCTGGAGTATTCTTAAAGTAAACCAGCTGTACCACACTGAAAGATTTATGAGTACAGATCAGAGCTAAGAAAAATCTGCATGTACAACCATCTAAGACTGCATTTTATCTACATAATTTAAGAGTATCTCATACAAAGGTATGCACTGAAGACGGGGGAGCCATTTTTTCCGTGTTACAGGAAGAGGGAGGGGATATTCTGAAAAACTTTGAACACTGGTAGCATTTGGTCTTATCTGTAACAGACACAACATATTACAGTTTAAACCTCCTAAATCTGAGTACATAGAAAAGGCTTTCCTGAAACATTTGGAAGGAATGCATTGGGGATTTTGATGGCTTGAGAAAAGTTCAGAATTGTTTACCAATGCCATACTTGTTTACTGAATCTAAAGGACAAAGATGGGGAGATAAAAGTGCGCTGCCCTTAAACCTTTGGTTTCAAAGGGTTCCTTCATTATGGAGCTCGCTTGAGAGGGAGGAACCCCCAAAGAAGATTGACATAGCATATGCTTTGTTAGATGGTAATGATATGCCATATGGTATCATAATGCCACATAATCTATAAGCAGAATGAAGAAAAAACTACATGTTAATGATTCTCATAGGTGTTCTTGTCTAGCCTAACATGTTTTAGACTGAAAGACATATCTGGGAATAGGGATTCAACCTGTGCTATAGGGGCTTACATTTCCCCTGAAGACACAGGTTTGCAGTTTGGGTATATTCCTGGACTAAGCTTTGAGCCTTGGGGCCCAGGTTTCAGGGGTATGAGCACTCCTGGAGACCCCTGATCAGACCACTGTAGTACATGCCTTAGACCACTTCCGCGCTAGACTGTTGTAGTGCTATTATTCCACTTTCAACATCCTATGGAATCCCAGGGTATGCAGTTGAGGGAGGGGCCTCAAAGTCTGCCCCCTAAACTGCAAACCCCAGGATTCCATGGGATGTTGAAAGTGGAATAATAGCACTAAAACAGTCTAGTGCAGAAATGGCCTTAGTTACATCTCATTTAGATTGCTGCAATACATTTTACATGGGGCTGCCATTCAAGAGAGTTTGGAAACTTCAGCTGAGGCTAAGAGCTGCAGTCAAAGTGTTAACTTGGGTGACGTGGAGCGAATATACAACTTCTCTGATGTAGTAGCTGTTCAGGCTACTCAACTCTTTCTGGAGACAAGTCAAAGTGTTGGCTATGACCTATAAAGCTTTATATGAGTTAGTTCCATGCTATCTGACAGACCATATCTCCTCATATGAACCTGGTTGGAACTTTGGATCACATGTTACATACTTCACTGACTTATTGTTCTTACTCTTGTTGATAGTCCCAAAGATAGGATATAGAGTTCTTCAGTGACTACAAATACCTCTGGAAGACTCCATTTGCTTTGAATAAAGAGACTGTTCGTACATATCAAAGTCATCTCAATTAAAAAGCGCACAAGAGTGTTTCTCATTGCAACTCAAATATTAGTGCATTTACATCATTTAGTTCTACTATACCATGCTATATGTCAGTTTTCCCCTGCCTGGAGCCCTGTAGATGTACCAGACCACAGCTTAACAATGCTTCTACACAGTAGTGCTGACTAAGGCCTTCTCAGACTTGTAGTCCAACAGAACCGGAGAGTGTCAAGTTGAAGAAGGATAATATATCGTATACACTTGTGTACAAGTCAACCTCATGTATAAGTTAAGGGCAAGTTCTGGGGCTCAAAGTATGGATTTTGATTTGACCTGTGGATAAGTTGAGGGCCATTCCATGGAGAGGGGAAAGCTCCAACACTGCCTCAGGAGGCTAGCCATCCCTGGCCACTGCCATTTTCTCACCTGGAAATTCAAAATGGCCTTTCACCACTCTAGTTAGAGAAGAGGATGATTATTTTGATGATTATTTTCATAAAAACTAAGGTACAGTATTAATTCTTATTTTTTTTAAAAAAAGAGGAACCATTCTCTTCTCTGAGTAGAGTGGCAAAAAGCAAGAGCTTAGTCTCTCCCAGAGAACCTAAAATAAGCACCAATCCCCTTTACCCTCTCAGCACTGCTTTGAGGGGAAGTGCTAAAGAATTGCTGCAGCTGCCACCATTTTCCCATCCAGGTATTCAAAAAGGCCAGAAGCAGCAGCACAGTGGAAAAAGTAAAGGGGGTCAGGGCTTCCCTTAGATTCTCCAGAGACAAATTAAACTATCTCTTTTCGCCACTCTACTTAGAGAAAGGGATGGTTCCTTTTTTGATAAAAGTTAAGGTACAGTACTTACACTGACCTGTGGATAAATCGACCAAGGTTTTTGGAGTCAATATTTTGACTAAAATTTCTAAACTTACACATGAGTATATCCAGTAATCTGTGATTCACATCCAGAATATTCTCAACATAAATCCTCACAGTTTTTGTGATTCCTCTCTCAGGTCAGAGAACTAGAAACACCCACCTTTGCATGTTTGACTTACAACTCCTGAATGTTTTAAATTAATGTTTTCTTGGTATAATAATTTTGTTTATTTTCATATGAAAATTACTTCAGATAAATGACTGTGTTTATGAAATTGAGATGGTAAAGCTACTAAATGTGGTATTTGGAATGGTTCAGACATTCATATCCATTATTTGATAAGTACAACATATGTAAATATGCTTCCTCAAATGCAGGAAACCTAGTTTGTATAATCTGCTGCCAGTTAGCCCTCAAAAATTACTATCAAGTGTATGCACAAACTAGCCCTACCTCAGACTAAAACAGACAAATGGATTTCCAGTCTAGACACATCTTGGATATAATCAAAGTTAAAATTGTGAATGAAGTCCCACTGGTGTAATTGAGATTTTGTACGAGATATTAGCCTTCATCAACTTTACTGGCCTTTTCTGTAACTCACCTTTTTGCAGAGCTGTGGTGTGGGGATGCACGAGCAGCCTCTTGCAAGAGGCTCTCGTGTCCCCGTTGCTTTAGCTCCACAGCTGCTACCTGCTTGCACAAGACCCCCTCCTCTTCCTTCCGCAGTGCAGCCTGGGATTTTCCGAGGCTGCGCTGGGGCAGGGAAGCGCAAGCACCGTGGCTCTGGAGCTCCACATGCATGGCAAGTGTGTGCGGGGCCCCGGAGTGATGCGCGATCGGTCCTGCCAGCCCCTGGAGTGTCATGTGATTATGAGTGCGTCATGTGGACCGCTTCTCGCAGTCACGTAACACTCCAGGGGCCCTTTCACATGGCAAATGCTGTGCCAAAAGGGCCACTGTGATATTATGGATGTGCTTGCTAGGAAGTATTAAATCAAAGCTTAGAAAACTACATTGGTGGGGCTACAACTTCCGGAATCCACTGGTGTGTATGCTTTCTGGGGAAATTGGAGAGTTGTAGTCCAAAAATGTTACTTTTTCAAGTACTATACAAAAAGTTATCATATCTCATCCTCTCAGTCATTGATTGACATCTTCACTGAAAGATTTCAAGGTTCTATGAAGAAAACGGTGAGGATTTGCATTTTAAATGTGGAATAAGTGCAAGTTTATGAAGATTTCTTTCTGATCCTCCCTCAGCATTGACTTGGATTTGGAAAAAGAATGGTGCAGTCTTTTACCACATCATTATATTGGTCTTTCTAGCCCAGTGTTCTTTGCTCTGACAAGATTATAGTCAAAAGTTCTTCTATGCCACCTACTATAGAGCTGCTGATTTTTTAAACTGGAGACATCAGGAACTGAACTTGGCCCTTCCTATGTTCAAAGCTGTTGGAAATTACAGCATTCTCTCTTTCCCACCTCTTTAGCTAGGATAGCCTCTCTACAGTTAGTCTGTGCACATATTTAAAGTTATTGGCTGAGGCATCTAGACTTTACACTCTGCATTCTGTGATTAGCTTAGCTTAGGAGGCCACGCCTCTCACTCTGTCACTAAGATCTCTGTTCTCCCTGACTACATACTACTTACTAAGCTAACTGCCTCTAACTGTCAA
Source organism: Iguana delicatissima (assembly GCA_948472985.1). Taxonomy (NCBI): domain Eukaryota; kingdom Metazoa; phylum Chordata; class Lepidosauria; order Squamata; family Iguanidae; genus Iguana; species Iguana delicatissima. Next base: position 114,781 of record CAOKZL010000320.1, on the reverse strand, counting down.
CTAATCTCTACTGTAACTTCTCAAATATGCTAAGCATACCTCTCTAAACTAATTAGTTGGTGAGTTTAATTGAAGATGGAGGTATTATTATAAATTTGTTGTAGTAAATGTTTTCTGTTAAATTTTGAAATCTGCTGTCTGCCTTGTCTTGTTCAAGTCAGCCTTCATTTAAGAAGCAACAATTAAACTGGGAAACACCTTTCTCTGCAACTTTGCTGATATCGAGTTATCATAAGATTAAATTGCCTGGGTAACTCAACTCTCAACAAAAGTCTCTCAGTACTTGATGCATATAAGCAGAGAGGCCAGAACACAAAAGCTGGGACCTTTCTGTTTTCAAAACATGTGTTCTACTACTGAGCGATGGTTCCTCTGAAACCATAAAGAATGTGCTGTGGCTGAAGGCTGAGGTAACTTACTAAGATGTCATCTGCTCCTGCTGCAATGAATCTTCCTTGTAATGTGGTACTCTTTTGAGACACCCTCATAAATAACACCACAGAAACCAAGTGATTGGCTATCCAGATACAAAGCAATGTGTGATAGATTCATTAATCTATATGTCAAATGCACTATAATTAGGCATACTGGAACTAGCACCAAGGAGAATTTCAAAATGAAGGCTGTTTAGACATCTCAAGCTACGGTGCTATAACTTCACATCATGAGTCCACTTTTAGATGTCAGGAAATGATCTAGGTTGCTGAAGTTCATTGTCATTTTCATGGAGAAGCTATCAACAAAAATGACATGAACAGCCTGAGCCAATGCCATTGTTCTCATGCTTAAGCACACCTTGATGTTCCTTCTGATATTGGCTGAGATTCTAGATCAGAGACTTAGGCCATTTCCACACATTACCTTATCCTGTTGTTACCCTGATTTCTGGGGTCCTGTGGGGAACACTTCAATGTGCTCCAAATACTGGGGAATGGGAATTAGCCAGAGCACAAGCTGTAGCACTACGAGAGGCAGGGTAACCTAGCGAGATCTTTAAACCCAATTTTTACAGGGTCAGGCCAAGCCAAAAACCAAGCAGAATTATCTAATAAAATGATTTTATTGAGGGGAATTCACTCATGTATGCACACAAGATACACACAATCACACATTCACACAAGAGCTAGCTGAAAGACAAAGGGAGGAAAAATTATAGAGAGGCTGAGGGATTTGGGGGGGATTTATAATTACCAGTCCAGAAGAGTAGTGAAGAGTAGAAATGTATTTTGGCTTAGGTAGCACCTAAGGGCAGTTCTCATTCAAGAGCCGGACGGACAGAGTGACGGGTAGATCTTCAAGAGACTGCACTGGGCATCCTCAAACCAGGGGTATTTGTACCCTGAAAATGGCTTGTGGCTGTGAAGCTTCCAGATGCAAGACAAAGGGAACCTGTTATGGACAATGGGTCTTTCGCCTGTTGATGGGCTTAGTGCTTTGATTGACAAAGACATGATGAACGTTGTAATAGCTGTCTATTGTGGGTGCTGTGAGGACAGACGAAAGAATCCAGGTGTACAGGGGATGAATATCTGTCAATCAGTGTCCTGGTGGGCTCCTCACAGTTGGATTCCCTGGAAAAGTCCAGCTTCTGTTTAAGCCTATTATCCACAGGAATGATGTGTATTTGCCTGACAAACGACTCAGTCTTACCTGGAGGAAGTTTTGAGTTGACTTATGCTTCTCACATTTACAGTCAAATTCTTTCCCTCTCTCAGTTTGACCTCTTTGTCAACTTTCAGGCTTGAACTTGATATCAGAGCCAATAAAATGTGTTGTCAATTACATATGATGCCAATTAGGTATGGTGCCCATCCAAACCATACTGATATTGGGAACCCCCAAAGTGGGGCCTTACACTGTTGTCCTCCCATCACAATCCTGGCAATGCCTTTGCTAGGAAGGGAGTGCGATGGGAACACTTCCCTCCACATCCAGCCAGCTTCTTGTGAAAGGGAGCATGAGCAACATGTGCCTGCCTTCTACAGTGCAGCCGGACTCTTTCCCATGCTGCACTGGGGAAAGAAGCACCTCCATGGGGCTTCCTACCCTTCCACATGGCAGGTAAGGATGGGAGCATTGCCCAATCATGGGTGCTTAATGGATGTAATCTGTTAAGTGAATATCCCATGATCGTGACAGGTGGGGGCAGGATGGAAGCGGGACTGTGACAACATTGTGCAGAAGCACAGCCTGCAGACTGCTGATATCCCATTCCCATAGCAGGACTGCAACACCATGTAGAAATGGCCTTAGTTAGGTATACTAAATTAAGTAGTGTTTCCTGGGCCAACCTGCCCCCCAATCCTTACTTGCCATCACTGTGAGCAACAGGTACCTGCTCTCCTTTTGACCAGAGTGCAGTGAACTCACATTTCCAACCCCCCTCATGAGCAATCTCCAGTGCAAGGAAGAACTGTGACAGGAATCCTGCTTCTGAATGCTGCAGTGGAGAACACTCACAGGAGGGAGTAGGAACGTCATTCTGCTGCACTCTGATCAAGGGAAGAACAGACACCCATCACGCACAGTGACTGCTGGCCAGTACGTCAGGACTGGGTGGGATTTTTACAATCCCTACATATTCGCCATATTATTAAATACATAGGGATGAATATGGATTATTTACAAATGCATCACTCTAGCTTATGCATTCATAACTGAGAGTGTGAATTCGAGCCATTGTTTTAGCAATAGAGGAGTGGCTACACTGTGGCTCCTTTCAAAATTGGCCAAGTGAGAAGGGTTCAAATTGTATGTGCTTTCCACCCTAGCATTGCCCTATCAGTGGGAGCTACCGGTGCGAGAAGGAAATCTACATGAATCTTAGACCTCGTTAACAATGTTCACTGCAGAATGCTCCTTTAGTTTGTTCTCCTCATGCCAGCACAGAAGAGACCAAAGTGTGCTGAAAGACCCTTTGGTACTATAGCCTAACTGAGATTAGAGGTTCAATTTAAAGTGCTCTATGGTCCTGGAATTGGGGCCAAGATTCCACTGCATGCTCTGTTGTTTGAGCCCTATTTTGGGTCAATGCCCCATCTGAGGTCATCTATCATGCAAATTTCTTGGTTATCTAAATGACCACAAACACAGTAGCACTGGTCAGGTGTTTGAAAAAGGAAATGTAAGTACATTTGTTGTTGTTGTTTTGAAAGCCAGAGTGGTCTAGTGGTTTGAGTGTTACCTGAGGATTCCAGAAGACCAAGGGTTGAATCCCTGCTCAGCCACAGAAATTCACTGGATGACTTTGGACAAGTCATACTCTCTCAGCCTCAGAGGAAGATAATAGGAAATCTTCTCTAGGCAAATCTGGCCAAGAAAGCATCATCACCTTAGAGTTACCGTAAATCAGAAATTACTTGAAAACACACTACTTACTACTACTACTACCACTACTACCACTACTACTACTACATTTGGCTGAACTAAATTGGCAGAATGAAGTACAGACTTCCTATTCAGAAGCCCTGATAAGGAAGGTCTTGGGATAATGAGGATCTTTGTAATCATGTTTAGCCACGTGCAGTTACAACTTCTTTTCAGATATTTTTTTTCCTGCAACACAAGGAGATCTGGTGTGGTTGGCAGACGGGCTAAAACATGTATCTCAGTTCTTTCCACTCGTGTTTAACAATGAGTGCCTGATGTTTGGCAATGCAGTTAAGAAAAATGTCCATAAAGCTATGAAAAATCCACACAATTAAAGTGTACGTTTGCGACAAATACACACAAACACCAGTGATGTATTTAAGTCTTTTACTTCAAGTCTCTACCTTCAAATATCAAGTCAAGTCTCAAGTCCTTGAAGATACTTTCAAGTCAAGTCTCAAGTCTGGGAGCCAACTTTATACCCCAACCTATATTCCAAAATTTTTGGACAGAGTTGAATAAAGTCAGTTTTAACAATTTGAGCAGAGTTGGCCCTCCACGTTTGTGATTTTGCCATCTGCAGCTTCGGACGTGGGGAATAGGATTCTTCTTACTGCCCATTTTGGAAGCTGGAGAATTTTTCAGAAGTGGAGAATAGGATCCTTCTTACTCCCCATTACTGAAGCTTCAAAAGCTTTAGAAAGAAGGATCCTTACTCTTCAAGCCCATTGCCTAACACATTTGCTCTTCCTCTTTCAGAAATGCACCCAGAAATCTGGGGGAAAGTCTTGTCTTCTGTTCTTAGGAAAAGTTTTAGAAGGATCTTCCAATATGCAGCAGCATAGGCTGCTGAGCAGATCTCAAGCCTGCCTCAAGCCCACTGCCTAACCCATTTGCTGTTCCCCTCTGAGAAATGCACCCACACTTTGGACTTGAGACAGATTGTCATGTGAGCAGTAGGCAAAAAGAGATAGAAGCAGTGATTAAAGTTGTAAGGTTTCTGGATAAATGTGTTATGTTACTGAACCAAGGGCAGCAAGTCAGTCACTAAAAATATGCAATTCTTGAGTCAAGTCAAGTCAGTGCATCAATTATTGCTGAGTCAAGTCCAAGACAAGTCACTGAAGTGACTTAAGTCTGACTTGAGTCCAAGTCAGTCAACTCAAGTCTACATTACTGACAAACACCTTTACACAGTGTGAAAAATGCAACAAATTGTGCGCTGAAGTAGAGAAGAATCACTGGTGAAATTCTGAGGAATGCAGTGAAAACAGAAATTGAGAGATGTTTCATGCCTCTGCTTTGAAGATCCATCTGGAACCTTGCCCTGATTGAATAGACTATCCTTAGCCTACCCTGAGCAGAATACCAATCTAGCATAAATTTCATTCCTCTCCATGGATGCAAGTGGACATTGGATTGTGTTTCATAGCTTATAAGCAATTTTCTTTGAAAAAAAGAAAAAGTGGATAGGGATGAGCAAATCTAATTTTTTTTTCTTATTCTAATCTGAACAATTTTCATCCAAACACATTTTTATATTAGAGATTCTTTAGTCTTTGACAAAAGATCTGATCCATGTTTCTGCAGTATCGAACCAGATTCAGCCTGAGAGGTTATTATCCCATGTGCACAGGATGTATTGTTCATCTCTTTCATCCTTCTGGAGAAGTCTGAGAGTCAGAAAAGAACTTGTCATTTACACTGCATTAATGAATACATCAGGAAGCATCTTTCTTCTTTCCTTTAGTTACACAGGAGGTTGCATTCTTCAGCTAGTGGCATATAGTTTTTGACAGGTGTTGCCCTCTGTGTGTGTGAGAGTATGCAATTTTTTGATCTGGACATTAAAGCTGCAATTCTACTCCCATGTGCCTAAGTCAAGGAGATTTATATGAATGTAATGGGTGCCAAATTTCAAGAAACAATACCATTTTTTTCCTTGGAAAATGCACAAGCATTCTTTAAACATAACCACTTGGTATGTTTGTGTGTGTGTGTGTACGCGCGCACGTGTGTAATTCAAATCATTATGTATTTTTGTTCTACATCTTTCTAAACCCCATCACCCCCCCATCCCTATGCGACTGTGACGAGGACTGTCTACCCCATGTGTGCAGTGTTGTTAAGGTTGCTACCCCTTTTAAAAGAGATAGCTCATCTTTGAGAGCCAGTATGTAGTGGTTTGAGTGTTGGACTACAACTCTGGAGACTAGGATTCAAATCCCCATTCAGCCATGAAAACCCAGTGGCTGACCTTTGGCAAGGCCCATTCTCTCAGCCTCAGAAGAAGGCAACAGCAAATCCCCTCTAAACAAATCTTGCCAAGAAAACCCTGTGACAGCTTCCCCTTGGGATCACTGTAAGTCAGAAATTACTTGAAAGCATGCAACAACAACAACAAACACCTTCATCTTTATCATTATATGGTAGACAATTACAATATACTCTTCACAGGCTGGGAATAGCTCTCTAGCTTACTGAATTTGGCATTGGACATTTTGGTAAATTCTTATCCAAAACACACTGAAGCAAAATTCTCCCTCATTCACAATGGCCAGCTTCAATAAGGTGAAGCTCTTTCCAGCACAGAGAGGAACACATTACAGTTCTCTGACATATGGATGATAAAGAGAAGGAGCCTTTCAGAAAAGGAGGAGGAGGAAGAGGAGGAGGAGGAGGAGAAGCAGCAGCAGCACCCAGCATCACAAATAGCTATTCAAAACTAGATTTATTTATTTTTTGTTTGCTTTTGCTTGATTGTGTGCTTGCTTTAGAATGTAATACACAAAGTTTGGAGGCTGAAATAATCAATCCGTTGGTTTCATTTTTAAAATCTGTAGTTCTTTCTACTCTGCATATGAATTTTTGTAAACTGAAACAAGTTCTTTACTCAGATTAAACATATCAAGTAACATGCTTAGATTCAAATTAGATGGGATTAGATGGAGCTGGTGAAAAGCAGCCCTTAAAGCACAGTAGTTTCTGTTTGTGCTTTTAATGCTTTTTTAAAACACTTATATCTTATATTCACAAAGTACTAATATTATCTGACTGAAATAGAAGTGAAGGGCAGAATCCTTTGGGCACGGTATGCCCGTGAAATTACACTGGCATAGATGGTCACAAGAGGAACAAAAGGTCTGTGGGTGCAGTAGTCATGCAGGAAGTAAAATACTCTTCAAATATCCCAGTTTGGAAGGGATAATAACAATTAATCCTCTGAAGTCCTGCTTTTTCAGCTGATTTAAAAATGTCCCAGTTTCTCTTCTCCCAGTTTTCCCCATTGTCTTCAGCTTACTTCAGTTGTTGCAGTTGACGTTGTTACTTCAGCCGTTCAAAGTGCAAAAGTAGTTGTCACTCAATCAACTAAGCATAAGGGAGGAAGAGGTGGAATTCAGTAGACTCAGGCAAAAGCAAACTGCTGCAACCTCTCCTAGCTTGTGTTTTCTTTCTTGTTAATAATGTTTGCCATCTTGACCAACACTAATGTTTCTTGGACACACGTGACACACTTTCATCATGAAATGCAGGAGAGTGAAGCACTAGAGAAATGATCTATCTGGATCTGGCAGATTTTGTCTGACATCCTTTGTCAATAATGTGCAAAAAGGAAAAAGGCACTATTTTTTTTAATTACACATGAGACATACAGTACATTACGGTACACAGACATTAGCATACACTAACAAACCAGTAACACTAAAATGACAAAGCATCAACATGGCCATATCATGATAACATAATATAACAATATCGTACACTAATGAAGACCGGTTGCACAGTAACTTACAAGCTAACATTCCCTAGCACGCCTGGTCACAACCAGTTGTATTAATATTTTGGAAGCCATTACGGGCATAGGGTTTCACACAACATCTAACGTTAAACAAATAACATTAAGAGGCATAAAACTAATTTTCTTATCAATCCACCCTCCAGACTAAGAAATAAGACTTTACATATATATGTATATTTTTTTAACTTAAACAGTAATCAGTTTCTCAATCAGTGTATCTACAATTAACAAAGTACATAGATAAATTTTCTTAATCTCACAATTACAGACTACCCATTCTCATGGATAGTTAACTATAACTACCCTTGCTGACCCCCCTTTCTCTATACTTCCCACTTTGAGACTCTTGTTGGCTGATTTCTCAATCGGATTTTCCTCTTAAATCATAATCGATCCCAATGTAGTATATAAGTAACCTAACAATGGTTGCCAAATCTTTAGAAATTTACTACCTGGTTTATTTTCTATCCTATAGGTGAGCTTATCTATCCCAGCAACTTCTGCCAACTTCTCTAACCATTCTATCTCAGGTGGTACTGACTCTTTTTTCCAATATCTAGCAAGAATAATTCTTGCAGCCGTTATCATATGCCAGATCAATTTGCCAATTTTTAATTCCACTTCCTTATCCAAATAGAAAATACCCTGTAAGAAGAATTCCGGTTTTAAATCGATTTTAACATGCAGTATTTTTTGAATTCTGGAGCATATCATCCTCCAAAATTTTTTAACCTTATGGCACTCCCATCACTGATGAAAAAAATGTACCAATCTCTTTGTCGCACTTCAAACATCTATTCTTTGCACACTTAACCTTTTTGGCAATTCTCACGGGTGGGCGGCACCACCTAAACCACATTTTCAATGCATTCTCTTGCAGAATATAGGAATGGGTAAATTTAGCACAATTTTTCCACACCTTCTTCCAATCTTCCAAATATATATTATCTCCTAAGTCGTGCACCCAGTTAATCATATATTCTTTAGTGGTTTCTTCCTCTAGATCAATCCTAATATTAATTTATACATTTTTGACAGCAGGTGGGTATTCCTGCCCTGTCATTGTTTTTCCAGAGATGATGATTCCAAAGTTATACCTCCCCTTTCCATCTCCTTTTTAAACCTTTCTTTGATATGGAGGTAAGGAAACTACTGTATGACATCTCCCTCTTATTAAAGCTTTTGTTGGTTTTTCAATTTAACTTCTCCATCTTCTAAGTATGCTAGATCTTTATAAGTGAACCATTCTCCCTCTCTCTATAGACCTTTTATCTGAAGTGCTTCTGCTGGGGAGACGGCGGATGGCAACCTAGAATATAGAAGGGGTTTATATTTTATCCATATCCTGAAAAGAGATGAGGGGACATGATAGCCACGTTTAAATATTTGAAGGGATGTCATGTTGATGAGGGAGCAGACTTGTTCTCCACCACTTCAGAGACTAGGACAAGGAGCAACGGATTCAAGCTGCAGGAAAGGAGATTCCATTTAAACCTCAGGAAGAACTTCCTGATGGTCAGAGCTGTCCGGTAGTGGAATATGCTGTCTCGGAGTGTGATTGAGTCTCCTTCTTTGGAGGTTTTTAAGCAGAGGCTGGATGGCCATTTGTTGGGAATGCTTTGATGGGTGTTCCTGCATAGCAGGGGGTTGGATTCGATGGCCCCTGGGGTCTCTTCCAACTCTATGATTCTTCGATTCTATGATTTCCAAATTACATGTCGGAGAAACACTTTCTGCACTTCGGCCTTGCCATACCATAAGTAGGCATGCCACCCGAAGTGCAGATCATGCCCCTCCAAAGCCAAAAGTTGATGATCATTCAAGAGTACCCATGGTCTTATCCAAACCAGCATGCCACCACACAGTATGTTCTTTAATCTGGCATAGAAAATCCACCTTGTTCCCGGAGACTGGTCGTTGGCTTGAGCTTTATCCTTGTTCTTTTCCCATTCCAAAGAAATCTTACTATATCTTTTTTGCAATTTCCAAACCACCTATAAGGAATGGCTATCAGAATCATTTGGAAAAGGAATAATGTATGCGGTAAAATACTCATTTTAAGCAACAATATTTTTCCCAATAAGGACTAACCTAATCGTTTCCAAACCTTCAGTTTCCCCTGAATAGATTTCCAGGTTGTTAAATAATTATTCTGAAATAATTGGCTATTGTTGTTAGTAACCTGAATTCCGAAGTATTTAACTCTATGGGTACACTGGATTCCAGATATTTCCTCAAGTTGGGTTTTCTCTTGGGTTTTAATATTTTTAATTAACATTTTTGTTTTATGTTTATTAATCTTAAACTCTGCTATCTCACCAAACAAATTTATCACTCTATTTACTTTGGCTATTTGAGATAGCGGGTCCTCCAAAAAAAGCACCATGTCATCAGCAAAACCCCAGATTTTACATTCATCTTTGCCAATCTTCACACCTCGTATATCTTCCTGCTTTCAAAGATTTCTTAGAAGCACTTCTAATGCCAAAATAAACAATAGTGGGGACAGTGGGCACCCTTGCCTCGTCCCTTTCTTTATAGGAAATATTTCAGATTGATTGGAATTGATAATCAAACATGCCTCTTGATCCGAGTAGATAGACTTAATCCAGGTCAGAAATGCCTGTCCAAACTTCATGTCTTCCAACACCTGCACAATAAAGTCCCATCTGATTCTATCGAAGGCTTTTTCTGTGTCTAGGAAGAGTAACATTCCTTTCTTTTCATTATGTGACTCAAAATATTCCAATATATTCATAACGATTCTCATATTATCTCTCATTTGTCTCCCAGGAAGAAAATCTGTTCGGTCTTCATTAATATAACTAGGGAGAATCTTTTTTAGACGTTTGGCCAGAATTGATGCAAATATTTTGAAGTCATCATTGAGAAGAGAGATTGGCCTAAAATCTTTACATGTGGCTTCTTCCGACTCAGTTTTTGGTATCAGGACAAAGTTTGCTTTTTGCCAGCTGTTCGGAATCTGGCTATTTTCCAATATTGAATTCAGCAATTTCTGTAGTGGTTTCACAAATTGGTCTTTGAAATGCTTATAAAAAATTGCTGGCAGTCCCTCTGGGCCAAGAGCTTTTCCCAATTTGGTCCTATCTATTGCTTCTATTATTTCCATCCAGGAGACAGGCTGATTCAAAATCTCCCTATGCTCTTGCTTAATTTGAGGAAGCTTTTGAAAGCATAAATAATCTTTCAGTTTCAACTTATTCACCAGATGCTGATCACAATACAATTTACTGAAGTAATTATACAGGAGTTTTTGGATCTCTTTCTCATTTGTTATGTTTCGTTCACCTTCTTTCATTTGTAATATAAGCCTTTTTTTCTTTTCTTTTCTTATTTTACATGGCTTATAGGCATTTTCAAAGAAATTCTACTTTGCGTATTTCAGTTTCTTCTCCATTTCTTCCATGTCCATCATAGATAATTGTTGTTGTAGAATCTTCAGAGTGGAAATATTTGTTATTTGGGTCAGAACTCAATTTGATTTCAGTATTTCTGATCCTTCCCAATAAATCGTCCATTTCTATTCTTTGTTGCTTTTTTCTTTCACATGATTTTTGAATGAGAATTCCACAGAATACAGCTTTTGCCGTGTCCCAAACTGTTGCTATATTCACTTTGTTGTTTAAATTACTTTTGAAGAATTCTTCAAATTTCTTCTTACAATATTCCACGGTCTTTCCATGCCGTAATACATTTTCATTCAATGTCCACCATCTGAATCTGGTGTAAAAGTTCAGGACCAGCTTCACAGGATTATGGTCAATCAATGTTTTTGGCAGAATTTCATTTTTTTTTTTTTTTACATTATTTAGAAATCCTTTTGAGAGCCAGATCAGGTCTATTCTCAACCAAGAATTGTGTCGATTAGAGAAAAAGGTGAAGTCTCTAGTCGAGGGGTGCTTCTACCTCCAAACATCTGATATTTGCAATTCATCAGCCAGATACAGGAATTCCTTCAGTATTTTCCCATGATGTTTTTTTAGTTTTAGGTTGTGACCTTCTATTGAGATGTGCATTCACCACTCCATTAAAGTCTCCAAGGATTGATACGTTTTCATATAGATGCACCCAGATGTACTTTTTCAGATCCTCGTAGCATTGGCTATTCTCATTACGGGGGACATGTAAACTAATCAGGAGGAGAGCATGGCCATCTATCTTGATTTCCACCCCCAAAAATCTGCCCTTATCATTGTGGGAGATCAATTTTGGGGCTAAGTGCAGTTTAACATATATAGCCACTCCTCTCCTCTTGACAGAAGCAGCAGAAATAAACAATTCCCCTAGGTGATCATCTGAAAGCCATTTTTCATAACTTTCATTTCATTTTTAATATAGGTTTCCTGTAGACAACATACATCCACATTCATCTTCTTCATAAGATGGAATACTTTTTTCCACTTGACCATGGAATTCAACCTGTTCACGTTCCAAGAGATAATGGTGCAAGTCATTTTTCTTTGGTTTTCAGCACAGCCAAGTCATCTAGACCCAAATCGATGAGACTTGTTTCCAAAGGTCTACTTTCTTCTATACTCTTCTCTGTATTTTCCTTGCCCATTTTGCTTTCCTGCTCTTTCTGATCAAATTCTTTAACACTTAGGGTCTCCACTGTCATATCCTTCCTATTAGACTGTCTCTTTGTTTTTTTCAAGGGTGTTATTTTGGACTTGCTCAGTTCATCTCCGTAGGTTTTTAGAAAATCTTCAGCTTTCTCAGGAGTTGAGTCGAAATCTCTGGTCTCTAAAGTTAAAGATTACCCCTTCTCAACGATCCCAGCGATACATGATTTGATTTGCTCTTAACTTTGTGACAAGAAAGTCATAAGCCTTCCATTTTTTCAGTATTCGGGTTGGGATTTCTCACAGAACAATTAACTGCCTCCCTTGGTCCTTTTGGGGTGATTTATTGTGTTCCTCCATTATCTTTTCCTTGGTAGATTTCCTAGTAAATTGGACCACTACACCCCTAGCTAAATTTTTGTTTTTAGCCATAGTGAATTGAACTCTATATGTGGTGTCAATCTCGCTGTCAATTACCGCATCCTCAATCTCCAGAAAGTCCACCAACAAACCAACACCCTTTTTCCTTATGTCTTCATCTATTCTTTCTTCAAGACCTCTAATATGTATCCATGCGTCCATTTGCTTTTGTTCCAACAAGACAAGTCTATCAAGTTCCTTCTCAAAATCGGAGGAGGATGCAATCATCTTATGTTTTAATGCTTGGATGTCATTCTTATTCACATCAATCTCTTTCTTATTCCAGATGACATCTTTCTTGACCTGTTCTAATGTATCCTGTATCTCTGACATTTGAGATTTTAGATCTTTCAAAGCTTGCCTTATATCTATCATGTAACATCTAACTTCCTCCATGAATTTCCTTTGATATTCAGGAGGTTCCTCCATAGAGTCCCTTCTTGCCTGCTACTCCACACCTCGGACCTTACCTGATCTCATCTTGTGCATTTTTTAAAAAGTCAAGATAATCTCAGTCCTTGCTAAACTATTTGGATTGTTTGAACCACCTTCGATCAAACAAACACTTTGGATTTTTAGTCCTATTTTGATAAATATATCCCACTGGGTCTAGTTTTAATTCATTTGGTTAATAGATTGAACAATCAATTCTAACTGTTTAGCAAAGAGTGTATTTATATGAATTAATTACTATGAATAATTGAAATTAATTTAAGGATTCCTAGTGACTGTGTTCAAAGAATTCATTATATTAATTTGTTTATAATTTATACATGTCGGGCTTAGATATGTAAAGTGTTATGAGACTGGGGTAGAACGGATTTAAATTTGTTAATTCTAGTTGTTATCTGATTCTTTTAATCAAATAAAATTAGTCCTGTTAAATATTTAGAGTGAGAACTATTGAGTTTTCCTATTTTCTATTATTTACACTGGCTGCTAATTTAATCAATGCAGTATACCAATACCTAATAAACCAAATATTTATATCTGATCATTTTAGCAACAGGAAATTCATAATTCATAATTAAATAAAATTCATTATTGTTCATAGCTAACATCCATTATTACAATCACACAAATTATACAGCAAAAAAAAAAAATTCATCAGATAACTGGAATATATAATTCAATTCATTCATTAACCCCCAGGACAGTAGACATGATAAAAAATTTAGAAGAGGCTAAGAATCTGAAAAACTAAAGATCATCAAGCCAGTCACAACTACTATAGTGCATTATCAGGATTCCAGTGTCTGCATACTATTGTTTGATAGGTCTCGTGCATTCTTCTTGAATAGTGCTGTGGATGTGGGGCCTAGATGTGAAGAATGTATTATGTTTAAAACTATCCTGATTGAGAACTGAAGCTTTCATTCCCTTATCTCAGGATAAAAATAGTGTTTAGGATGACATGATAAAGGCCTTGTGATAAACCCATTTACTCTTCCCTAGTGGGATTTCATCAGAACTGTGTGGCCATTCCACCCTACACTGTTATAGTGTTATTATTCCACTTTCAACATCCTGTGGAATTCTGAAGTTTGCAGTTTACTGCAGCCACAGAGCTCCCTGGCTGAGAACTCCAAATGCCCCTCCCTAAACTGCAAACCTCAGGATTCCACAGGATGTTGAAAGTGGAACAATAGCACTATAACCGTGTAGGGCAGAAATGGCTTTAATTAAAAATTAAACTAATTGAAAATTAAGTAGTGAAAGTTACAGGCTGAGGGCCAGAAACAGTTAACTAACAATTACAAAAGTTACTCTTCACTTTCCTATTATTCAAATGAGACTAAAGTAATAATTGTTGGTTACTTTGTTTTTTGTTTTTTTAAAATAATTTTATTATAGTTCCAACAAATAAAACAAACATTTCTTGTTGTACATTTCATTGAAATGTTTCCACTGCCTTCCACTCCTCTCTGGATTTTGTTCTCTGTTATTTCTTTGACATATCAGATATTATGTATCACAATAATTTGTTAGTGTAACAAGATAGTTCCTGGTTTTCCACCCACCTTTACATGTTCCATGATATTTCACTAATTCTCTCCTCATAAATAAAACTCTCTACCATGAATTACACATTGTCTTCTGTCAGAACCCAGCAAGTACCCAACACAATTTGCCATTCTTTATTAATCTCATCATCTGATTTCCCTTTTAATCTCTGAGAGACTATATCTGCATTTCGATTTTCAATAAATGTTGCCCACCATTGTTCTATTGTAGGTATTTGCTGAGTTTTCCATAACCTTGCATATTCAATATGAGCTGTCATAATCATATACAATATTATTCTCCAATATTTCTTTGCAGCAATTCCATCAAACATATATGTCATATTTAGTAAATACAATTCCAGTATCTTATCATATTGAACCCTCAGTATTGTACATATCATATTATGTATTTCATTCCAGTACTTCTTAGCCTTGGAACATGTCTACCACATATGAAATAATGTACCAACAGTCTCTTGACACTTCCAACATTGTCCTGTTCCCATATTATATATCTTCTTTAATTTTTCTGGGGTCATGTACCATCTACGAAAAAGCTTATAGTAATTTTCCTTCAGGTTCTGAACTACTGTAAATTTTTGTGTCCGTTGGCAGCTCTGTTCCCAGAGCTCTAATTTAATTGGATATCCAATATTTTGAGCCCACAATATCCTTGCAGACTTGACTGTTTCCTCTTCCCTCTCTTGGTGTAAGATATCTTGATATAAGTGAGATAGTAGATGAGGTGGGTTTTCACACAGCAACTTTAAAACTCCTTTCTCCTTTTGTTCTATTCCATAAGTTTTGACATCCATCTGAAATCTCTCAGTTAACTGTCTATAAGGAAACCAATTTAACTTTATTCCTTCTAATTCCAATTTTTCTCTTGATTTCATCTTAAAAATGTTTAAATTTGACTTCTCTAATATATCCTCATAATGCAGCCATTTATCTGATTCAGTCCATCTTCCAAAGAAAGCTTCTTGAGGGGAAACCCATGTGGGTAGGTGCCTAATGTTCTTATTCTTATTCTTATAATCAGTCCATATCTTTAGTAATGATCTTCTAATAAAATGATGCGCAAAGTCTTTGTCTATTGCTGCTTTTCCATAAAACATGTAGGCATGCCACCCCATCCTTAAGTCAGCTCCTTCAAGCGTCAGTATTCTTGTATTTTGTAAGTTCATCCAAGTGAATGCCGCTGCCTTGTAGTATATCTGCAGATCTGGTAACCCCATCCCCCCTCTATCTGTTAGGTCTGTCATAATGTTCCATTTTATCCTTGGCTTTTTTCCTTGCCATATAAATTTGGTTAATTCTCTCTTCTATTGTAGAAAAGGCTTGATATTCATGTATTGGCTATCTTCTGCTCCCTGCAGTAGGTCCGTACTTCTTGTGGTCTTAAATGAATAAAATCCAGATCAGGTTGCTTTTTTTGTATTCTTACTGTGTCTTCTTACTTTAAAAGGTGGTGGCAGCACTTGTGCCGCTAACATGGTGACCCTGATGGCTCCATCATGGTCCTTTGATCCTGCACAGTGCCTCCGCTCTTTCCTTTCAGAAAGGGCTCAGCACTGGATTCTGGATCCCCTTCAGACCTCTTCCGCACTCCCCTTACCGAGGGGGTGTCTAGCTGGTTCCGATGACAATAGAACCGGCTGGATTCCTTCAGGTGGAGGTTCGGAGTTACGGAGATCTACTCCGAATGACCGCTCATGCGTGCCATGCAACCGGAAGTCCGTAGGTTACTTTGTAAAAGTCAGAATATTACATGCTGCTGACCTGTGATACAAAACACATCTAAGCAGTAAGTCCACCCCTGCTATCTATATAAAACTGAGTAGAAGAATTAGAATTACATTACAAAAGAAAAAGTGTGCCTTTTTTATTACAATCATAGTGTTATTTAATGCCTTATTTATCATAAAAAGAATTAATTACAATTAATGGACTAAATGCCCTAGAGGCATCAGATCCCATCTGATCTTGGAAACTAAGCAGGGTCAGTCCTGGTTAGTACTTGGAAGGGGGAGTGTCAATGAATACCAGGAACTGTAGGCTATATTTCACAAGAAAGAACTGGCAAAACCACCTCTTGCCTAAAAAACCCTATGAAATTCATGGGCTAACCATAAGTTGAAAGGCGACTTGAAGATACATGCACATATACACACAATTTGTGTATAACTTATTGCTTCAAAGCTCTGTGAGTGAGCAAGTTATAAATAATGAGTTACCTGCAATTAATCTTTTTTATTATTATAAGGTGAGGGATGATGGGAATTGTACTCAGCAATATCTCATTGAAGAGAGCCATTGCAGGAACAGACAAACAAGTAACTAAAACATTTACAGTTACACACAAAAGGAGTCATGTTATTCCTTGTTAGGTAGCAGACATAGGCCATTTCCGCACTGCACCCTGATAGTGCGATTATTCCACTTTCAACATCCCATGGAATCCTGGGGTTTGCAGTTTCGAGAGGGGCTGGCCAGCCCCTCCAGAAACTGCAAACCCCAGGATTCCATAGGATGTTGCAAGTGGAATAATCGCACTATTAGAGTGTAGTGCGGAAATGGCCATAGTACAGTCTGCTCTATCCATGCATGGATTTGAAGTTCGTGAATTTGATTATTTGCAAGCGTGAATACTTCCTCTCGCCCCGCCAATTCTCTTCCTTCCTTTCTCATGCATTTTGCCCTAGTACAGAGATCTCACGCTGAAGCAAAACAGAAGGGAATGTGGTTGGGAGGCTCTGAAGAGCCTTCCTTTCCTCCTCTGGAGTTCCCCAGTTCCCATCCATTTTCTCCATTCTGGAGCAAAATGCATGGGTAGGGGGGGAAATCCAGAGGAGCAAAGGAAGGCTCTTTGGAACCTCCCCCCACCCCATTCGCTTCCATTTTGCATGGGAATGGGAAGGGAGGAGTCCCGGCAGGGAATGGGATGGGGAGCAAGTAGGGAAGTTATTTGTGATTTTTCCACTTTCATAAGGGTTCTATGCCCCAAACCTTGTGAATGCAGAAGACTGTATAACTTAGTTAGGCCATCTTTACAGCAAAGGATGTATATGTTCTTCTATCAGATCTGAGGAACTCTATAGAACCCAGGGTCCAATTTTCCACTCCTAGGAACCATCCCAGCTATACCAGCTCCCCTAATGTTAAAAACTAGTGAAAAATGAGTACTAAAAATGAATAGAAGTCTACTTCTGCTTTTGGATGTATGCAATGTTTTCTTCCCTGTACCCTACTTTCTTGTACAAGTGTACCCTGGTTCCTTCCAGAGGTGGAAATTCAGAGGTGTGTGACAGGTCCCAGTGAGTTTCCATGGCCAAGCAGAGAACCAAACCCTGGCTTCCAGGGTTGTAGTCCAATGTTCAAACTGCTACACCACACTGGCTCTCTTAGGGCTTTCTGACAAGTAAACATACAGCCTTGTTTTCCAAATGGGCTGGAGATATTAAGTATTTATCAGTCCAGTTTTCCACTAGCTTAAGAGTTGTACTAATTTCCATATGAGAGGGAAATGTATTTCAGATGAAACCAGCTAAGTAGCCTTGGACTAACAATGATTATATACCACTTGAGAGACAAGGTGATCACTAATCACAAGAAAGCACACATACATGAGCTTTCGGTATTATTAACAGATGTCATCAGCAAAATAAATTAATTTTTTAAAAATGAAAGAAAATCTCATTAAAATATAATAAGCTATCTACTCACTCTCTTATGTAGGCGTATATACGTACACAGACCACTGCAACAAGTGGCAACAGAATAGAAAGGCCGAGCAACTTCTGTCAAATTCCTTACCCTGATCTTATCGATCTTTCTGTCTCAGAGATTAAAGATTATAATATGCCTCACATTGTTCGTTGCTACGGCTTCCATTTTGATTTCCTTTTCCTTGTATAGATGTCCAAGGGAGAATAAATAATTCACCATTTTTCTCCCCCCCCCGCATCCCCCAATTAAAAGTGACACAAGGGAGAAAAGAAAAATCAATAGATTTGCATTTTAAAAACCCTCATATCCTAGCTGTTTCATTTTTGACCACCATAGTTATGCTCCACAGATGCTTTGTGTCAGAAATAAAGGTGTGAAGGGTCTTTATGTCTGTGTTCATTTGTTTCTCCAGATGAAGCAATGGAGGCATTTCTTAGAGGCCACCAATTTGCATATGCATAACTCCCTGGGAATTATACAGAAGGCAGGGAAAGCAGGGAAAAGCACAAAAGTTTCTGAAGCCATTAATTGTCTTTGCATTGCCAGGAGCTGTCAATTTCATCCATGTTGGTGATGAAGTCTTTATTGCTGACAAATATTTTTATGAGGCTGGTATTACATGGGGCTCTTTTCATTCCCCTACTCCCTGTGGGAGAATCAAACTGCAGTCATCTGTGGAACACACACTGTACCAGGTACTGAAAAAAGAGTATAATTGCAAATGATGCTCCCATGAGAATCTCTTCAGATCATTTCGGGTTTGTTTGTTTTTTAAAAGCTTTCTATATTATACGCATTAGTATTGTGACAAACAGTAGGAAAACTACCAATAAATTTTCTTCTTAGTCAAAGATTTTTGTCATTCCACTTTCACTTAAAACACAAACAACAGTAAAGCAACATAGGCAGAAGATTGCAATACAGCCAAAGCCCTATTGATTTTACCGGAGAAATCTGATGTTTTGGACCACATCTCCCACAGTCTCTTACTATTGGTCATGGTGAGTGGGACTGATGCCTGGATGCTCCCAAAGATTTCCTGTCTGAAAATACAACTTGCCCATTGAAATCAGTAGGTTTTAGGTGCGGAGAAGTGCGTGGGGCTGGCCAGCTTGTGCAGAGAGGTGCATGGGAGTGGCAATCAGGCGTGGAGAGGTGCATGGAGCTGTCAAGAGCATGTGGAGAGGTGTGTGTGGGTGGTGAGCAGGCATGGAGAGATGCGTGGGGGTGGCAAGCATGCGTGGAAAGGTGTGTGGGAGTGGTCAGCGGTCGCAGAGAGGTGTGTACAGGTGGCAAGCACATGTGGAAAGGTGTGTGGGGCTGGCAAGCGTGCATGGAGAGGTGCATGTGGGTGGCGAGTGGGCATGGAGAGGTGCGTGGAGGTGGCAAGTGGGTCTGGAGAGGTGCGGGGAGGGGGTGGCCAGTGGGCGCAGAGAATGGAATGGGGGAAAAGAGGTCCTGAAATTTTTTTCCCTAAAGAATGCAGCCTGAAAATACCGTGCGTCTTACGCCAGTGTGTCTAATACCAGCAAATAATGTATGTACTAATTCCCGTTCCCACAGCCTACCCACTGCTGCCCACCAATGTGCATTAGTGTGAATGTACATTTCCGCACCACTGCGAAAATCCAAATTTGATTCGATGTCAGAATGTGATTTGGATTTTTTCCAGTTTTCAAATAGCGTGCTTTCCTACCACATGGCAGTGCATCATCATGGGATTCCATGCAGAACGACAGAAAATAAAGCGAAGCTCATTCACTCCCACGTGCATAACAGTTCAGTGCTACAATGCAGTAACCCACAGTAATAACTGCATGCGGAAAGGGCCCCTGTTAATCCTTAGGCTAAGCATGCTAAAGCATTGACCAAGGAATGAGGAGGCCCTCCAGATGTTGTCAGACAGCAATTACAGCATTTCTCTCCACTGGAGCAACATCTGAAGAGCCACAGCATTCTGAATTCTGGCTTAGATTTTTAACAGTATCAGTCCTCCTATAGTAGCATAACTGGTGTTTGAATACAAAGTGTGTTGGGCTGACATGTCAGGTTCCTTTAAAAATAACACAACACAGAACATGCTCTCATCCCAACTAGCATTGCCTATATATTCACTGGCAGGGTTCCCATGCCTTTTGCGGGGGCCCAAAGGGTACAAATTCAATATGTGTATCTCTGTGGAGCACCAATGACAGAAAATTGGATTGTTAAGGTTGCTGAACTATCTCAAATGGCCAAACTAATGTGGATTTTAAAGGCTAAGCCAATTGAAGGTTTTAAAAAAGGATGGAAACTGTTTATGGGCTTTTTGAGACATAAGAAATCAAATGATACAGTAACTTGTGGATATGGTGGATTTGTGGATATGGCTTTCAGTAAGTTGTTTAGATGGATCTGTACTGGTAGAATAATATTTTTTCTTATTTTCTTTTTCTCATTACAGTTTGGTTGAGAGGAGTCAGAGTCCTTCTGTGTTTTAGTTAAATTCATGTTTAGTTAGTAAGTTGGTGTTCTAGTAAATTAGTGTTTAGTGTTTTTCGTATAGTGTTTTAATATGGTGATTTAGTGTATGTCTATGTAAAAAATATTAGTTTGAGTTTATGTTACTTTGTGTAAAAATTGATACATAATTTTTTAAAAAAAAATAGTTGTACCTCTGTGCTGGGAAAAGTGCACATTTTGACTTTCTTTTGAGAAGAATTTTGGCTGTGGTGGCTGGTGGCTCCTGTGTCAAGGGTGCAGGAAATCTGCTATCAGTTTTGATCCAGATTTTGGAGCAGCTAGCCCACGTGCTGAACCCTGCACTGAAAATAACAGGGATGAGGAACAGATTGGCATGCTATATAAGAAATTCCAGATACAGAAAAATAATAAATGCAACACTATTTAGAAGTCTCTATAAATACAGGTATATGAAGGACAAGTATAGAGCCCCCAGAATATTTTTATTATTATAACCAAAAGCATCTAAGACATAGCTGTCTTTTCAGTCTCTGGAGAAACTAATAAATAAATACTGGAAGCAAGCTATAAATCCATTCCCCCACCACCATTTCAGACCCTAAAGACTATCAGCCCATATCCTTTCTCTTTTATTAGATGCAGTGGGAAAAAGAAGATTAAAAACCAAGAAAAGAAAAAAGGAGAAAAAGATTTAAAGGAAAGGAGCTGAAGGTTAGTTGGTGGACTGGATCAAGATGCTGAAAAACATTTCTCTTCATAGCACATGTACTATTGTAACCCCCAAAAAGCGGGGAGAAAGGCAGCAATCATATTATGCTAACAATGTCAGCCTGGAAGGAAATAATTTCATGAAATTCTAGCCAAATCCAAAATAATACTGGTAAATTTACTGTTCTCTCTCATTCCTCAGACAAACAGAATGAGCACCTAGATCACTTCTGGCTGCCATTTTGACCAGTTTCCCTCCCTTTCTCCCTTCCTTCCTGTGATTCTTTCATTCTTTTGAAGGTATTTGGGGTGGTTAGGGGGCTTTGAGGAGCCTGTATAAGTAAGCTTGGGTTGATTTTTCTGGTTTTAGGGTGGAAAATCACCCAAATTTGGTATAAATTTATTAAAAGGAAGTTTTGAGGATCTGGAGGTTTTTTTGGGAGGGGGCTTCAGAGGGTACAGGGGCTGCACTTTGAGGTCCCAAGGTCCACACGCGATCCTGGGCTGCACTTTACCCACTCCTGCCCTGAAAGAATTAAATTCTTGGACAGCATTCACTTCCGTGTTCTAATTAGGTGGAGCCGTCCCACCCTGCATTACAACCGATAGGTAGGTAGGTAGGTAGGTAGGTAGGTAGGTAGATAGATAGATAGATAGATAGATAGATAGATAGATAGATAGATAGATAGATCCCATATGTATTTCTGAGACAGATAGATTCCATATGTATTTCTGTTTCTAGCTCATCTTGAGTGAGCTTCCTTCTGCTCCATTCAAAATGGGGCATTCTAATTTTAGATCAATTTGGAGTAGGTCTAAACTTGTTTTCAGTTCTGCCTCTGAGTTCCAAGTCTTGACGCAGGCTGGTCTTATTTCAAAGGAATAAGATAAGGGCCGGCTAGAGGCCTCTTCTTCCTTGAGTTTCTCATGACCTATCCATCCCTCTAGTCATGTAGGGATTGGGGGGCCAGGGAGGTGGTTTGTCCCGGGACGCAATGTTTTTGGGGCATCCTGGCCCGTGCGCCCTGGCCACACCCCCACGCCCCCGGTCATGCCCCCATGCACAGTGGCCACACCCCTCACACCATAGCCTTGCCCCCTCCCCCCACACACACACACTCCAAGCTCCGCCACTGCATC
Source organism: Iguana delicatissima (assembly GCA_948472985.1). Classification (NCBI taxonomy): domain Eukaryota; kingdom Metazoa; phylum Chordata; class Lepidosauria; order Squamata; family Iguanidae; genus Iguana; species Iguana delicatissima. Next base: position 92,564 of record CAOKZL010000320.1, on the reverse strand, counting down.
TCTCAGCATCAGCAAAAAGTGTTCTTCAGACACAACTAAGGGGCAAGGAGCAGCACCCACTATTGATGCTGGCCCTGTCAACCCCCCCACCCCCAAAACAGAGGTCAAATAATTAAGAGCTGGACCAAGTTCTGAACTGGGGAAATCCATCCTTGACTCCAAATTTCAGAAACATTGCTGTTTTTTTAACTTTAAAACTAAATATCCTCTCTCTTTTCTGCATATATACCAGTCAGAATTACCAAGATAGGATAAGTGGTAGCAAACTGTTTTTCTTTATGTTTTCTCTTGGGGCACTTGTCTCTGTGCAGTCTTATTATCTGTCTTCTATACTTCTCCAATTAAATATATCTGCAGCCATTCAGGTCTGATCCAGCTCACAGCAACAATGAGAATCACAAAATTTAATAATAAATTAATAGAAACAGTGTATTGATAATCTCTCCCTGTTACCCTGTAGATTGGGGGTCCAGGGGAGGGGTGCCCAAATGACCAAAAAACCAAGCAAAGATGGGGAAATTAACTTGAGCACTCTCTTAAGCTAACGAGAGGCAGGGTAACTTAGCGGGAATCTTTTACCCTATGTGTGCAGGTTCAGGTCAGTGAGCAGTCAGACAGTTTAAAATGGCAACAATGATATTTATTAACAAGCAGACAAATTATTAAGAAAACACAACCACACAGCTAACTAGAAACAGGAAATGAGAGTTTTGGGGGGAAATGGGTGATATGACACCTTTCTCATAGTCCTGAAGAGGTCCAATTGAAGAGAAGGAAATTCGGCATGACGGCCGAGGGGAGCTCACAGAACGAGGCGGCGGCAAGATAGTCCAAACGGGCGGTCCAGCAAGAGACCCAAGGAGCTCTCGGGACTGGGGGTTTTTATCAGGGAAAGAATGACCGTGGGCTAGTCTGGTCTTGGGCGAAAACAATGAGTTTTGGGCTGGAGACAATGTCTCCGAAAGGTCAGAATTTACATGATTGAGTTAAGGTCCGAACTGACAATAGTATGGCCGATATGTAGATGCAGCTAGCTTGGCAGTTGAGCACTCAGCTCGCCAGGGTGCCCGCTCGGGGCAGAGGTCTCTTTGTTTTGACGCATATCTGTAATGAGGGTGTTTGTTTTGAGAGGTCTCCTAAAGCAGATCTGGCAGTTTCTGGCTTGCCTAGGTGTAAACAAGTATGAGTCAGCATATAATAGCCATGCCTAGCTTCGTGCTTGTTCGGCGGCCTCACAGACACTTGGCTGGTGGCAAAACAGGGCCAAATTATGATATCAAAAATGATATCTAAGGTTTACCAAAGGCCAGGCCAGTTCACAGTGATAACGTCCCTTCCACTAAAAAGACAACATAACCATAAAACTTTAATATACAGTCAATAAAGTATCCCACAACTGATTTCTAAAAGCAATAACAAAGAACGTAATATGGCCAATACTTAATAAGGAAAAAAAAAGAGAGACCTAAGCAGCATCTAGAAGATATTAGATGCCAAAGCTGAAAGCAGCAAAATTTGTTGTTATACCTTAAAAGCCCATTGAAATATTTGTGTATTCATTTCTGATGAAAGAGATCCAAAGAGGACAAATTTAAATTGGGAGAACAAACTCCAGGATTCCATAGGATAGAGCCTGATTTAATTGTGTAGTTCAAATACTCCCCTTTGGTACCTTCTTCTGCCACAATATGATTGACAATACAGCTACAAGAGAGCACCCACTCAAAGCTCCAGCACGTACACCTCTCTCTTTTTTGTTTTCCACAGTTCTGTTGGCAGGTGAAGGCAGGGACAGCCTTCCAGTCACACCTATCCTTCTTTTTCGCCAGCTCTCATCCCTAAAGAGATGTGCTTTGGGCATTGCACCTCAAAAGTGTGATTTCTTGCCAAGTTCAAGATGTCTTTGTAAACTCCCTCACCCCCGCCCCCCAAAAAACAAAACAAAAAAAAACACAGCCACTTTGAAAAGAAGGAGAGTCAGCATTCCTAGCAGGCTATAAAAATTAACATTTAAGGATTAAAGAACATAAATGTAAATTGGAAAGTTAATGTTTATGACAAAAAGTGTGTGTTGGGAGGAGTGCTGAGTCCTAGTTTTATTCATTTCTAGGTTAGTCCCAGTTTTCTTTCCAGAGGAAAGATATAACCAGAGATTACTAAAAAGGGGTGGTAAATGGGGAAGAAGACACACCTACTCTGCAGATAAGCCAGATTTGGACCTTGACACCTAGTTAGTGATTTCTACATTGTCACTTTATCCTTCAGCCATCAAAGGTTCACATAGGACAGACTACTATAGAAACTTTTTAAAGGTTCAAGAATGGTATGGTGCAGCCTCCCCATCTAATAGCGGCAATTTATCTTCACAGAAAAAGTATTCTGGAGTTGTGGCAGGGGCAAAAGGGTTTGAGCCAGGATTGTCATGTACCGATAACCTATAGACAGCAGCTGCATCAATGAGCAAAAGAAGGAGAGAGTCATTGTATTATATTCAACCATAGATGTGTAGTTCAAGTTTTGTTGTTGCTAACTATGTCATACAATAGAGGCAGGTATGTTCTGTGCACTACAATTCTAGGCTCCTCTGGCTCTCCAGGGAACTACAGTTCTCCACTGGGGCTTTTTTATATGAAACTAAAATTGTTTCAAGATGTCCCCTGCTCCAATAGTTTTCAACAGCCTAATCTGCCCCCAGTGAGTTTTTTTTCAGCACCCCTGCTGAACTTTTTAGCCCTTATTGTGTGGGGGGGGGGTGGCAGGGATCAGGCCGCCTGTGAAATCCCATGGGGCCTACAGTAATCCCAGGCAAGGTCCATAGGCCAAAAATTTTCCTTCTCTGACATCTCAGTTTGGAAAACAAGGCACATAATGACTAGTGTTGTGACAAGTAATCACTAATTTCTACAGAGCAACATTTCCTTAGCTGATGTCTGGAGCTACCTGCCTAAGAGGAATACAGTTTCTGAAATAAGAACAAACTATCCAAATTATTAATCAGCACTATACAGATTGACTTAAGGGAAGAGATGGAGAGCCTCTGGTCTTCCAGATGCTTTGGACTCCAGCTCCCATCAATCCCACCCATTTCAACCAGTGGGTATGTAAGAAATCAAATGTTCCCATTCTTTGCCTTAAGAAGAAACAGCTCAACTCAGTGCGTGAGCAAATGCAGACATATGATCCCACATTCATTCCTTGGTTTTTGCAGTGCCCTGACAAGCCACTTTTAATCAGAGTAGACAACACTGTGTAACCAGGTCTGACTCAGTATGAGGTATCTTCCTATGAGGTGTGCTGCACATGAAAAGGTGTTGAGGGATTCATGGAAGGGAGTGCTTCTACAGTGATTTTGCTCTTTGGAGATTCTAGACTCTCTGCCCTTTTATCTCAAAGCATTGCCATAACTCAAAGACCAGACCTTTGGAATGAAACTGAGTCAGCGAAAGCCCCTTTAAAAAGTAGCTCAGTTTGTACAAAAACTCAGAGTCCTGAAATGGAGAAAATCCTTGCTAGCACTTACTTTAACTGTCAGAAGATAGGGAGGGCAAAGTGCATTGCTAGACTGGTACTGGTAGACTGGTACTTGGCTTTCTTGTCTCGTACCCCCTGCTGTATCATAGATAGTGTAGCAACATCTGCTTTGGCAATGTACTCTGATGCAGCTGCAAAAACAGCAGATGATTTCTCTCCCCTGCCCCATCTAAAATTTTGGGTACTTGAGTTATTTGAGCATAAGTTACTGCGAATGTTGATGTCCACTTACCATGTGGCAAGCTGTATTAAAGAAAAATGAGGCTCCTGTTTGTTTTGTTTTGTTTTAACAGTCCTATGTGGAGTTCCTCTGTAATTTCTAGTACAACTCATGTGTCCTGTCATGGTTTAAATAGATGCTTCCTTACACATTATCTGCTACTGCTGGTAAGGTAGGGTAAGCACCTAACATAATGACATCAGAACACAAGGCAAGTTATACTAAACATCCTGGAGAGAAGGGAAAAACTTAGTAAGTTGTAACATGGTTACCTGATCATAGCAACCATACATTTCCTAACTACTGGTAGAGAGATGCTTCTACCTTCTCTGTATGTCTGTTCAGTTTTGTTTACCTGTATGGACAGAACAAGCAGTTAAAGCAAATGTGCAATTTGCAAGCTGCATTTTAGCACATGGGTAATTAATTTTTTGTGCCCGCAAAAGCTGTTAACAGTATGTTGCTAAGTGCTCATCAAACGTTCTGTATTACCTCGAGTAGCCACAATGACACCATTACATTGTTGTTGTTTTTTCTGGTTCTATGTACCCAATTTACAATATAAGGAATGTCCTCTCTATAGGCAAAAACCAAAACAACTCCCCTTCTATAGAGTACAATAATCACATTTCTCAATTATATAATGGGTTTTAGTGTTAAAAGTGCTTCAGGTCCATTCTCTTCTATCTCACAATGGCCATCTATGAAATGACAGTGTGAAACTTCTCATTAAGGAGACCTTAAAAAGTAAATGCACCCACATTGACAACCTCATTCCAAGGGGTCTGAGTGCAGTGGCTTGCCCTTCATGATGGTTCTTCTCAGCCTTCAAAAGCAAAAAAGATACAACTCAAGGGGAAGGGGATACTACAGTTAGTGGCGTAGCTTGCCACAAGCGGGGGAGGAATAGGGTGGAGGGGGGTCATCCCAGAGCACATCGTCCCCCTCACCCTCCATCCCTATTCCCCTGACTACAGTGGCAGGACGACTGCCTATCACAGAAGAGGTTTCATAAGACCTGCCTTGACTAGAAATGACTCTCAAGTCAGAATGCTCTTGATTATTTATGCTGGTATAACTAGTGGTGTGAGGGCCAGCATGGTATAGCAGTTTGAATATTGGACTATGACCCTAGAGCCCAGGGTTCAGTTCCTTGCTGGACCATGGAAACCCACAAGACAGGACATGTCACAAAATTTCAGCCCCAGAAAACCCATGATAGGTTGCCTTAGAGTTGCCATAAGTCAGAAAGGACTTGAAGGCACACAACTAATGGTGTAAATCATTGGTTCTTAACCTTCTCTTTATTGGAGACCCTGTGTAAATATAATTTGTTGCCAGAGACCACCAAGATGCAGATTTAAATATTTAAATTTAGATTTATATATTTAAATTCAGATTTAAATATTCAAATATTTATTTATTAAAGGCTTCTGGAGACTAGGATTCAAATCCTCACTCAGACACTGAGTGACTTTGGGCAAGTCACATCGTTGCAGCGTCTTGTGAGAGGCCCTTGTGTCCGAGTTTCTTCTGCTCCACACGAGCTTCCTGCTCGTGCGAGAGCCCCGCCTCTTCCTTTCACAGTGCAGCCTGGGACCTTCCCAGGCTGCACTGAGACAGGAAGCGCAACTGGCCTGGCTCCCGAGGCTCCACACACATGGCAAGTGCACGCGGGGCCCCGGAGCAATGCGCAACCATGCACCATTTTCAGCTTAAAGCCAAAAATGAAAAAGTGCGTGAGCAGTGCCTGCCAGGCCCTGGAGCATCGCACAAATGTAAGTACATCATGTGGACCACTCCTCACATGTGCACGATGCTCGAGGGGCCCTTTTGCATGGAAAATGCCTTGTGAAAAGAGCCCAAATCTTACCACCCCACCAGCACCCCTGTGATGAGTTCACCTTAGGGTTGTCATAAATCACAAGTAATTTGAAGGTACCCAACAGCAAGGTGCCATGGGCAGGGGGAGGTTCTTTCTAGCCATCACATCTCTTCCCTTTGAAAACTGACTTATAGTGACCCTAAAGCAAACCTATCATGGGGATTTGCCTGGTAAGACTTGTTGCCTTTGCCTTTTTCTGAGCCTGAGTGAATGTGACTTGCCTGAGGTCATCTAGTGGGTTTCCATGGCCATGTGGGGATTCAGACCCTAGTCATAGTTTGGGTGTATGCACACACATCTGCCTCTGTGTGCCTCTTGCGCTGCATCACTGATGACTTGGCACCAGGCATGTGGGAGCACTCAAACTGCTCTCTCATTTGCACATGAGGGAGCAGTTTGGGCATATGCACATGCCTGCCACCATGTCCCTCAGCACCCACAACCCCTGCTGCTGTGCTCCTGATGTAAGAGAAACAGTGGCAAGTGTGTGCACGTGCCCAAACTGCTTTGTCATTTGCAAACACACATGCTGCTGTGTCCCTGTCCCTGTTGCTGCCACTGCTATTGGTGTCCAGCAGCAATGCTTTGCAGACTGTCTGTGAGGGCTCTATGGACCTCTGGGGTTGAGATCCACTGGAGTAAATTCTTTTTAGGTGTTTTTGCAATAAGTAGCTCCTTCTGTAATGTTTTTTCCCCAAGCTGCACAACAGGCAGCCAAGCAGCAAATGGTTAAGTGTTGTATCCTTGTCCAAGAGGCCACTAATTGACTAGAGGTACACTGAGATTGCACTCCTTTTTGGACCTCCTGTGGTTCTATGCCAGTACAGCTTAACATATTTTACTCCCTCATCTTCCAAACTCCAAATTTCAGCTGCAGACATCCCCTTGCAATATGGTTATTGTCTCACCAGAGGAGAGTGGAGGGGGGACACAGAAGAGCACCCAGTAACAAGAACACAGCTGGGCGCTCCTCCATTACCTCCCCCACTCTCCACAAGCAAGACAATAGCTGTGTTGACAGTAGACAGCTGGGGCTGAAAATTGGGGTTTAGAAGATGAAGTCCCACTTGTTGGCATTACAGTACCTTGTCTTGTTCCAAGATCTGTTAAGGATTAAAGTTATAGTATCTCTGTCTCAAAGCTGTCTAAATACCCTAACAGCACCAGATCCTGTCAGACTGTGGCACCTAAACAGGGTCAGTCCTCGTTAGTACTTAGATGGGAGACTGCCAATAAATATCATATTGGAAAATTCCAGCATTCCCTCTTCACCCCTTGCTGCTAGAGAAATTGGGGTTTAGGTAGGGCAGAATTTTCTGCATGTGAAGCCCTCCTGTTTTCTCACCTAAAGCCTCCCCATTTGCTCTTCCTATTCATTGAAATGCATAATCATAAATACCTTCTGTGTAACCACTGACCAGACCATGTGAAAGTATCTAGGGTCATCAGTCACATAAAGGCATCCTCCTCACCCATCTTCACCTTCATTGCCATTCCTACTCTTCTTTCTCTCCTCTCCTTCAGCCATGTTTTGCTTCTCCATCAACATGATGGTAAACTAAGAATGGAGCTACTACCTTTATCTAATCTTTTCATTAGCTAGTTAGGATGTAGCTCTTCATGCATAAGAAAATGTAAAAGCCATTTGTAAACTTCTTCTAAGTTTGTAACCTGATACTGCCTACCTTGCTTATTTTTGAATCAGTTTCAATTCAAGAAAACAAGATCAGGTTGAGGCATGCTTTATCTGCTACTCTGCTAAAAGACTGATTCCAGCAATTTTAATTTTCACATTTTTTACAAAAATTGCTAACACCATAGAAAATGCCAATTCCCAGTATACCAGGTGCTGTAGGCTATCTTTCAAAGGAAGGAACTGGCAAAAACACTTCTGAGTATTCCTTACCTAAGAAAACTCTATGAAATTAGTCGACAGGTAACTTCCAGGCACACACACACTCCTCTGTCTCAAATTCAACCTAGCAACCCTAGCCTGTCATGCCATTAAGAGGAAGGAAGGGAGCATTGTGCCAAGTTTATCACTCATTAGCCTTCTGGTCGTATAAGCCCTGGCAGCAGTGATGCAGTGACAGTGAGTCAGGATCCAGAGAAAAAGGTTTATTTTTCCCCTCCCTGTTGCCCACTATGTTTCAGATGAGAAATGTTTGTACGTTCTTTTTCAGGGGCTGCTAAAGAATAGGGGACTGTGCGTGGACATAAATACAAAATAGGAACTGAACAGATAAACAATGTGACTGGGAACATATGATTCACATTAACTTACATATAAAATAGAAGCTACAAAAATATAACTGTAAATCAAATGGAGATGTACACATATAAAAGGAGACTTTCTATATTTTTGCAAAACAATCTTTTGCAAAACAATTGCAGAGCTTTCAAAAAGTGTGTCTCCAAGCTTGGGAATGGCAACCAAGGTCCTTTCCGCACCTTACCTTTTTCCAGCGCTGGGATGTGAGGATCGTATGAGCAGCCTCTGGCGAGAGGCTGTCATGTCCCTGCTGCTTCAGCTCCACATGAGCTGCCTGCTCGTACAAGAGCCCCACCTCTTCCTTCTGCAGTGCAGCCTGGGAGTTTCCCAGGCTGCACTGGGGCAGGAAGCACAACCGGCATGGCTCTGGACGCTCCACATGCCAGGTAAGTGCGTGCGGGACCCAGGAGCAATGCGCGATTGTGCACCATTTTTGGCTTCTAGCTGAAAATGAAAAGGTGCGTGTTCGCCGCTTTCCAGCCCCTCGAGTGTTGCGCGATTGTGAGTGCATCGTGCAGATCGCTCATCACAATCACACGATGCTCCAGGTGCCTTTTCACATGGCAAATGCCATGCGGAAAGGGCCCAATATTTTTCAGAGTAGGAGGTAGATTTTCTTGTGTGTGTGTCAAGGCCATTTCAATCATAGCAACCTGGCAGCAGAAAGGGAGCCTGAGGTATATGAAAACCCAGACTTGAAAGCAGAAAAGTAAAGTCCAGATTTTCATTAAGACCTTGGGAGGCCATAGTTCCAACTCTCAATATCCAATCCATTTCTTAGCAGGGTCTTATCATTCTTGGGAGGGGGGGATTTGCTGAGCATCTAAAAAATTTATTCCTTTAAAGAGTGATTAGGCTGTATGAACTGATTGACTAAAACAGCATCTGATTTCTTGTTCTTAATTTTAATGAAATAGTTCTCTATAAGTACATCAAGAGCCCTGGATGTTTTGCCTCTCTATAATTAGTTGTAAGGAGACCAAATAACATAAATTGCAAAATAGGGTCATGAGCTGATTTTTTTCCTTAAAGGTGCATTTACATGAATGACAACCATGATGTATTGTGGCTTCTGGTACAATACAAAAGTGTGTTTGCTGATAGTCTCTGGATCCCCTTCTAACTACAGGCATATATCACTAACCAACTAAACAAAGTCTTTGACGGGGGAAAAACAAATCTCCTTTTTTTATACCTGCCCCAGTTCCTATTTTCTTTTATCCTCTGTCTAGGTAGAAGTTTTTTAAGCAATATTGGCATTTGGACAACGGTGAAGGATGGCTGGAGAAACTCAGATTTTTGGTGCTAAATTGAAGCATCAGCTCTGCAGTAAAATGTGTAGTAAATCTGGCATTGGGACAGAATGAGAACCTTCTCCATCTGGTCTCCATATAGCTGTGTGTGCCTGCCGACAACAAGCAAGGCGAAACAGCAGCTGCCTCCGGAATCCCTTACTGAACAAAACAGAGAAAAAACTAGAGATGAGCTAAGCATCTCTCACTAACTACCCCCGACAAGTTAAAAAAAAAAAGATCTGTACGTTTGGCCATAAATAACGGAAATCAAAAGAAAAATGGAGGCTGGTGAAAGATCAAGTCATCTCTGGATACATTTTGGAAAAAGTAGTCTCAGGATGCTTCAAGATGTTTTTGTTTACTTATACAAAGCTTACCAGACTGCTTGATTTCTTCCATGCGTACACATTGGGGGGAGGAGCATTGGGGAGGAGTTTCCTGAAACATGCTGGAGTGTTCTTTTTTGTGGCATAGGAACTTGTTCCCCAGTCAGGTACTATAACCAAGCCTGCCTGTGCTTAGCTTCCAAGACCACACAGGACCTGGTTGGTTTAGGATATTTAGGGTAATGTCAACATCATTACTTGTACATGAAAGTCACATTTTAATAGGATCTGAATGTATAGCCCTGTTAGTCTGCATCAGCGCACAAATGACTCTGTAGCACCTTTGATAACTAATTGGGAGAAAGATGTTTGTAGCATAAGCACTTGTAGTTTCTATTTCATCCAATACATTTTAGTAGTAGCAGATGGGATGGGCTACCTAGAGACATACAAGAGTTTCTTGCAATGGGTTCAAAGAGTTATAACAGAGGCATTATAGTCCACACCAAGACAATGAGTAGTATTTAAAACATATGTAAATATTGCTCAATCAAAGACTGATGGTGCAGTGGTACCCATGTTCGTGGAAATGAGGGACTGGGGCTTATTGTTTTAGCGATGTCATCTGCCACCCTTCCCCACTAGCTTAGTAGTTTCCTCTGACCTTAGCTGCAGTCCTGACGGTAACTTGGGAGGGAGGCATCAAGACTATTCCTCAATATACTGTTGTGAGCTATCCCTGTTGCAAAGCAATGTATTTTGGAACAGCCTTGTGTTAAATGAGCAAGGAAGACCTGTTAGCTTTAACAAAAACTTCTAGTGGAGACAAAAACTGCTACAACTGTTTGTTTGTTTGTTTTAAGCTGAGATAATATGTTTATTCCTGGTCTTCAGAAAACCTTGAGGGCATGTCCATGTGTGCACCCGAGTACAACACATATATATTGATCAGGGGCAAGGATCATGCAACCCTCCAGAAATTGTCAAACTGCAACTCCAAGCAGCTCCAATCAGCAGACCCAAAGGTGGGAAATGTGGGGAGCTATTGTTCAACCACGTTTGGTGTCCTCTACATAGAGAATATGCATGGATCAACAAAACTGCCTGCATTGTTATGGGGAGTGTTTGTGTTCAAAATTTACTGCTAGGCTACCATCAAAGAGAAGAGTGAGAAAAAAAGAAAATGCATATTAGAGAAAGAGAGAAACCAAGGACACTGATGTTTGTAGCTTGTGCTTCCAGATCCAGTATTGCCACTAGAATAGAACTTGCACTACTCAGCAGATTGAATGTAAGACCCCCCACCTGGACTCATGCTATATTTTGAAGAAATGGGATTTGTGTCTCTGACACTCCAAGGAAATGAGTCAGATCATTAAGTCCAGAGTCTAAAATTACCTCACTGTATTATTATTATTATTCTTTTGAACTGCCACCTGCCTGTTATTTTGCTAGTGTCCAATTGCATTGAGATTTGGCTCTAGGAATTCCAGGCTCTTGGATCTCTTTCTCGTATCCCAGTATATTAACAAAAAGCTCTTCTATAATTATGATCATTACCAGTGGGGGTGGGGATGGAGAAGCAGTATTTGAAGGACTAAAAGGGAGAAAATGTAAATAGCATGAGCATGAACTCATTTCACATAAAGAAATCATTGGCTTACACCACGAAAAAGACATTTTCACTTACAGATGTTGTTTAGCTAATGTGGTTTGGATCAGAACTCCCCAAGGTGTTAATCACCAGAAATTGCCATTTAAAGATTCCATGCTTTCTATGCTGCAGATCAGTGAAGGGAAAAATAGAGGTGAGATGTCTGCCACATCCAATAGCTTTGAAACAACAGGACAGTGCCATAAATTGTTCCCACAGAACTTTCACCTGCCTGGTCTGTCTGACACTGTCTTTCAGAAGCAACTTTTAAAAACTGCCATATGCATCCTAAGCTTAGCAACTAGAGCTTATTTGCAAGTGTGCATTGGGCTGCAACATCCTCTGCTCTGGCAGCTGCTGCTCTAGCAGTGGCAGGAGACAGGTCAGCTGCCATTTTCTCTTTCCTCGACTCTCAGAACAATACCAGGTGAACCAAGGTGTCAGGTAGGAGCCTTAAGAAAATTACACTGTAGTAGCAACAGAATGGACAGAAAGAAGGTGCCCACACTGCTTAAGCAGAAGAAACTTCTAGGAGCACAGCAACCAAGTAGATGATTGATGGTGAAGGGAATTCTTCCATGACTTGGATCAAAATCTAAGATGGGGAAGAATGCAGAAACAAGTATGTTCACCTTCAATATAAAACAAGTATTAGGAGCTGTTGAGGCTCATACTCAAAATCAAGGAATTATAAATGTCCACGACATCATTAGCTGAATGACTATAGACCAAGCATCAAGGACAGATGTATAAAAACCTATGATATGACTGCAACTGTGATGCACTTTTAGTAGTATGCTATTTTGTTGAATTTTTACAGCTTGTTTTTTCATGAATTTTAAATGCTCTTAACTCTCTCGCTTTTTCTTAATATTAGATTTTTTTCATATATTTTAAATCTGAATTGGTTTTAGTAATTTGTAAGCTGCCTTTTGTAAGTATTGAAGGGAAGAGGAAGAGGAAGAAGAAAGTATTGAGAAAAACTGAAAAACTTATTATTATTATTTCACTCATCTAGTCCTGAGGATTTCCACTGTGGTTCCAGCAAGGAGTACAGAACATTTGTTCACAAAGGGACATCAATTTGGTTTGAAGTAGGCCATGACTTTATTGGCCATTTCCGCTTGGTGTTGCAGTCGCACTATGGGAACGGGATTGCAGTGGTCCACAGTCTGTGCTTCTGTATGATGTCGTTGCAGTCCCACTGCCATCCCATGCCCACCCATCATGATCGTGGGGTATTCACTTAACAGATTAAATCTGTTAAGTGCCTGGAATCGCGCAATGCTTCTATCCTTCCCTGCCATGCAGAAGGGCAGGAAGAGCGATGGAGGCATGGCTGCACTGCAGAAGGCAGGCACATGTTGCTTACACTCCCTTCTGCAGGAAGCCAGTGGGGTGCAGAGGGAAGCATTCCTGTCTTCCTTCCTTCCTGGCAAAGGTGCTGCTGGGATTGCAACAGGAGGACATTAGGATAAGGTAATGTGTGGAAATGGCCATTGATTATAACCAAAGGGAGCATGAAGCCAGACACTGGATGACCTACCTGCTTACCAATGATTTCCCAAACCATCCCTCCCCACTACCTGTGTCACGGTTAGTGACCCGGGTGATGAGCCAGCTCAGAGAAGGGAGAGGGAGAGATAGCAGAGTCCCACCAGGTGGAGTTAAGGCAAGCAATTACTCATAGGCAGTCTATTTACCTAAGCAACAAGCAAAAGCCACAGTCAGAGTCCAAAATCCAGGGGTCAGGAGCCAAGAGATCAATCCAAGGTGTCAGGGGCCAGGTGCTGGAAGCAAAAACAGGCAAAGAGAGGGCTTGTAGAAAATTTGCCACAAGCAAAGGAAAGCTTCCAGGCAGGCAGTTATATAGCCAAGGCACAGGTATGGCCAGTCACCGCTTCTTGAACTTAATCAAGGAAGCCTCCCTTTGCTCAGCTCTCTTGAGTCTCCGCCTTGTTTGTGGGCTGATTGACACAGGCTCCAGGGCCTCCTGGGGATCACAGCTGGATCCCTGTTGCCCTAAAGGAGCAGGCAGAGGGACGTCTGAGCCTGCTTGGTCCATGGCAGCAGGGGGAGCTCTTGAGCTGCAGGACTCATCTCCAGCCAGAGCAACAGGGACCAACAGCTGCTTCTCATCATCAGCAGCTCTGACAGGGGCTTCAGTTATCACAACCTGAAGATGAAAGTGGAATTGCAGCAGATGTGATCCACATGGGTGGCAGTCATTTTGTGGTTCCCCATCACCTGACAGGAAGAAGTCTTAGGTACCCTGCACTGTGTACATGCCTTAAGGAGACCCAGGACTGAGGATGATGGATATAGCACTTCACCTCTCCTCAAACTGGATCCCACGCCATGCCAAACCACTGAAATTTGCAACAAAGACCTTGCATTATAGAAATAAATCCAACATATACTGATTGGCCAGTTCTTCCCAGCCTTTCTATGATGCAGGGAAAACCCTGTGGACTCCTGGAAAAGGGAAATTGTTTTTCGCCAGCACCAAGAGAGCTGCTGCCATGGTTCCATACTGACCCGCTGTGCCACAAATGGGGATCCCCAGGGAAGTCTTGGAACTGGGGTCTTTGCTGTTTTTGATCCTTTGTTAATGACAAAATCTCAAAATATACAGCTTTGGCTCAAGAAAGGTAATCAGAAAAATACATGATTTGTCCATTACCATTGTCCTGTATCAGCATATTCCTTAGAAAACACAGATCCTCTCTTGGTTATGTAAGATCTTTCTTGTACAAGAGTGGATTAACCAGTCTCACACTGCCTGCTTCTTCTTTTTTTACTAGAAAACGTTATGTTTTAAATTCTCAAAGCAAGCATGCATAGGCAGGGATCGCTACATGGTTAAGGCATAACTAGAATGGAGTAAGTGATTCTGGATCTTGCTTTAGTTCACAAGAAGCATGTTTCCTAATCAGGCCAAGTCTGGTGGTTTTTGTCAAGAATTGCCACAACTACCAAGAACTAGAAAGCATACCTCAAATTAGTCTGTCAAATGACAAGGAACTACAATCTGCCTTCTGCCCACATCCTTAATGATAGATATCAGTACTGAGCAGCTCACATAAAACTTGGCTTGCACTAAAAATTGCTGATGTTTTTTTCATAGCATGTTCAAGCTACCCATGTCCCAGCCTTGACTAAGCTCTTACATTTTTCCTTCAGCTTCATAATTAATGGTTTATTGTAGAATCATAGAGTTGGAAGATATCACAAGGTCCATCTAGTCCACCCCCACCCATACAGGAATACACAATCAAAGCACTCCCAACAAATGGCCATCTAGACTTAGTTTAAAAACTTTCAAAGAAGGAGACACCATCAAACTCCAAGGCAGTGTATTCCACTGGAAGTTCTTGCTGAGGGTTAGGTAGAATCTCTTTTCCTGATGATTGAAGCCACTGCTCCATATCCTAGTCTCTGGAGCAGCAGAAAACAAACTTACTCCATCCTCCATGTGATATCCCTTCAAATGTTTAAACATGGCTATCATGTCACTTCTTAGCCTTCTCCAGGCTAAACATACCCAGCTCGCCAAGCCACTCCTCATAAGGCATGGTTTCCAGGCCCTTTATCATTTTGGTTACTCTCTTATTCCTGTTTTTCCCACTCCTACTTTTATCTGGTCTCCTTCTTGTTCAGAAACACTATCTGTGTTTCTTCCCTTTCTTTTTTTCAGTGCTTACTTCTTCTCCATATACAGTTCTCCCTCCACATTTGCGGGTTTCACTTTCACAAATTTGATTATTAGCGAAGTGCCTTCTTACCCCTCCCCATTCTCACCCTCCCATTCTCGGGCCTGTAAGGGTGCAGGGAGGGCAATTACCCATTCCCTGTGCTCCTTCCACCACTGCCAAGAGCTTCCCTGCTGGCTTTCCCCTCATCCCCACCCACCCGATCCCAATGGCATGGGTGGGGGAAGGCACAAGAGACAGCCAGAGGGGAAAGAGCTTCTCCAATAGCTTTCTTCTCGCCCCCAACCACACGATCAAATGGAGGTGAGGAGAAAGCCAGCAGGGAAGCTCTTTCCCCACTGGCTGTTTCCTGCACCCGCCTGCACCCTCATGATAATGATCCCATGGGTGGGGGTGAGGAGAAAGACAGCAGGGAAGCTGTTTCTCCACTGGCTCTCTCCTGCACCCACCTCCACCTGTGCAATCAGAGATGAGAGAAAACCAGTAGGGAAGCTGTTTTCTTGCTGGCTGTCTCCTGTGCCCACCTCCACCCGCAAGATCCTGATCGCACGGATGCGGGCGAGGAGCAAGCCAGCAGTGAAGCTCTCTCCCACTGGCTGTCTCCTGCCCCTCCCCCACTTGCACAACTGGGATCGGGGGGGCAAAGAAAAAGCCAGCAGGGAAGCTGTTTCCCCACTGGCTGTTGCCTGTGCCCACCTCTGGCCACATGATGCCGAACACATGGGTGGGGGCAAGAAGGAAGCCAGTGGGGAAACTGTTTCCTCAGGGGCTGTCTCCTGCACCTCCCCTCACCCGTGGCAACAGGATCGGGTGGGTAGGGGCAAGGGGACAGCTTCCCCACTGGCTTTCTCCTCAACCTCGATCACGTGGGTGGATGTGGGCGCAGGAGGCAGCCAGCGAGGAAACAGCTTCCTCACTAAAATAGTGTCCTGATTGTGCAGGTGGGTGTGAGGAGAAAACTGTGTCCCCTCTGACTCTCTCCTGCACCCACCCTATCGCTGGTGGGTTGGGCCTGTGGTTATTCATGCTTTTTTCACTTTCATGGGGGTTCTTTTTTCCCCTATCTCCCACAAAAGTGAAGGACCTACTGTATTCTCCCTTGCTTTACTTTCTTCTTGTTCACCATTCAGCCATTCTAGTTCCGGTCTCATCCAGTGGCAGGTAACTCAGTCAGGCTGGGCTTCTGGGTCTGTTCTTCAGACAGATGCTCGAATTCTGAACACCAGAGAGAATCACAGGACACCAGAATTTTGGATACGAGAGTCCCATGACCTAAGGGCCATTTTACTCCATACAGTTATGGTGCTTTGATTACCGCTTTAACTGCTGTGGTTCCATCCTATGGAATCCTAGCATTTGTTCTTTCAAGAAATATTTAGAATTTTCTGCTAGACAGCAATAAGGCCTCTGGATTCTGTAGGATGCAGCCATGGCAGTTAAAGGAGAATCAAAGTGCTATAATTATGTAGTGTAAAAACTGTATAGTATAGGGCATAGTTTATGTAGGGGTATAGTACTCTACCATTCAGTTGTTTTCCAGGTTTGGCAGGGATAGTACCAACTAATGCTCTGTCATCCCACTTTTTCAGCTGCTTTAACAGCCAGTTTATCCCTCCTCCTCCCACTTTCCTGCTTTGTTCTCAGCTTACTTTAATTGCTGAAAACTGAGTTCAAAGTGTAAAAGTAGCTTACATTCAGTTAACTCAGCAGGGGAGGGAGAGGAGAGGAGCAGAGTCGTGCCTTCCCAGTATGCTTAGGCAAAAGCAAGCTGCTGCAGCCTCTCCTAGCTTGCATCTTCTTCTGTATTAATAACTTTTGCCATCTTGACCAGACTGTGACATTGCACGGCCAGATTTTCATCAGTGAAATGTTGGAGGGTATGTGGCACCAACACTGGCATTCCTCTGGTTCTAGCTGACATTATTTAGGATGCCTAAATAATGTGGGTGCGTATTCAATACTAGTCCAAACCAGGGTAGAAGTCCAATGGCAAAGTGGGAGTGATGTAGGATCAAAGCCAGGGAATCTCTCTCCTGCTGGAGGCTAGGATGACTGAGACACATGAAGTAATAAAGGGGGAAACGGGGCATGGTCAGACTGCCTGTCCCCCACTACAGCAAGTCCTGTGCTCATAAATGTAATGAGCAGGGATTGCCTTCTATATCAGGATGAATAACCTCCAGGTACATGGAAGCTCTAAAATCTCTCATTTTAGAAATTAAGTACTACTCACAAGCAATGGAGCACTTCAAAGAAGATAATGTTTGGGTGGTAGCTATGTAAATTGAAACTGAGATTTCCTGTTGCACTACTGGGGTTAATAGATTGTAAGCCAACTGATGACTCAGTTATCCACTCACCCTTATTTTGAAATGAAGGGATTTAGATGCCTGGAACTGATCACTTTGCTTATCTTAAACTGTATGCTGGCTTATATCCTAAATTCTCAACAGTGGAATTCTGCTCATGTGATACTTGCACTTGCAGAAGACAGGGAGGTGGCTTTTTTTTTCCCCTGGAGGTGCTTGTGCCCTACAAACCCCCCCTTCCAGTGGACTGAAGAACTCTCTGGAGAAATGGTACTGGGATCAGCAGAGGGAGGCAGGATTGATACCAGCACAAATCTCTGGTGGAGTGAATTTCTTTGCATTCACAGAAGACCAATTTGGGATTGAGGCCATATTGTCATGACGTTACTTTAGGCCAGTGGTTCTCAACCTGTGGGTCCCCAGATGTTTGTGGACTTCAGCTCCCAGAAGCCCTGAGCATTGAGCATAGTGGCTGGGGCTTCTGGGAGCTGAAGTCTACAAACATCTGGGGACCCACAGGTTGAGAACCACTGCTTTAGGCACTTAAAAGCTGTTTAGCCCCACTATATGCAATTAATTGAAAAACTGCCAGGCATCTACATGTCCAATCTAGATTGAGAACCTTCAAAGAGATTTAAACCTTCTCCTCATCCATTTTCCCTTAACCCACCTTTGGTCCACCTCCATGGCTCCACTGCTGTTAAGTGGAGGGTTCCCTTCTCTCATTTTTACCCCACATATAGTCTAAGGCCATTTCTGCACAACGATGCTCTTCTATGTTTTCATGCTGCACATCAGCAATGCTCCCCTCCACAGCTGCCCACTCCATGCAGAAAGGAGTGTAATGGTGCTGCCTCTTCCTTCCTCAGTGCAGCTAGGTATGCTACGGAGGGAAGCATCACCATTGCATTTCTGCAACTTCTGCATGGCCAGAAGATGGGAGCGCAACATGATTGCAGGAGCAAAACAGATCTTTTTTCCGTTTTGTGAAAACTGTGCGAGCGCAACACTTGGGGATAGGATGGCAGTGGGCTGGTGATGACGCCATTCAGAAGCACAACCTGCCAACCACTGTCATCCTGTCCCAGAAGCAGCACAGCCAGGTTGTGCAGAAATGGCCTAAGAATGCATTTAAGGCAAAGGAATAGCTAGAAGGATAGGGGGTTTGCCTGCACTATCTGTATGCAGTAGTTTCAGTCAATATTGCACATGCACATGCTTATTTTGAAGTAAGAAAAAACTGAGGCTCAACCACAATCTGAGGTTCAGCCACACTGTTAAAAATAGCATAGAGTTTAGCCTTAAGGATAAGAGATAAAACACAAGACTTATACAACACAGGAGAGGAAACTGTCTTGGCAATGATGATGGAGGATTTCCAAGAACCTAAACCTGTGAAAAAATGCCTTTTACCAGCACTGTTTGCATACTCCTACAGATGAAGTGAAGCATAAGAAGAATCGAAATGGCCTGCCAGAACTTAAAGGAATTCAACGTAATGCAGTATTTCTGGTCAAAACATTTACATATCTAGAAAGAACTAAGACATATTTTGAAAAATTGCCAGATTATTTGCAAAAGGGGAAAGAAACAGTGGGAGGAGGGTGATTGGCCATGGCTGATTGTTCTAGAAAAGTAAAAGTATAAAAGTAAAATTGAAAAAGTGCACAAAGGGTAAGATCAAATTTGTTATTGTTGTGTGCATTCAAGTTGTTTCCAACTTATGGCGAAGTTAACCTATCACAGAGTTTTCTTAGCAAGATTTGTTCAGCGGTGGGGGGAATGCTATTGCCTTTCTCTGAATCTGAGAGAGTGTGACTTGTCCAAAGTCATCTAGTGGATTTCTATGGCTGAGGGCGAATTTGAGCCCCAATCTCCAGAGTTCTAGTCCAACATCCAAACACTTGCTCAACTTATCAAGTATTAATGTTTTGAATGAAGTACACTTCCAACATGTCCTGCCTTCAATTTGAGAGCATAGTCCATTTTGAAAATAGAGAAAAGAAACTGGAAAAATTGTTTCTGGACAACAACTCCCAGATTCTCCAAGGCCCATGCTCACTGGAAGATTCTGGGATTTGTAGTCTAGAAAGGAGATTTTCCATAGTCTCAGAGAGATTATATTGGTAGAACAGGTTGACGGTCCTGCTACTCCAGTAGCCAGCAGGGCCAGCATAAAATCAGCACAGCACAGCACAGGCTGACCAACAAAAGATCATACAAATGTACAAGCTATGCTGTCCGCACTCCCAGGAATACCAACAAACATCAGTCGCTGAGCAATGTACCAAGGATGCCCCAATACTAAACAGGTATGAAAAGAACCAGTCTTTGAACTGAGACGCTGTGGAAGTATTTCTCCATTTCTGGATATGAATTGGCTCCTTTCATGAGATCTCATGCTTCACTTTCATCAAAGGAGTACTTCCATATCACACCCTCTCCCATCATATATGCACAACTCCCCAGATACACATAGACATCACAGTGGCCTCAGCAGTGTCAGTTGCTCCAATTCTAGAGGGTAGATGTCAGCAAATGTAAGCAACCCAGAGATGCTTACCTAAAAATGCTAAAGCCCCTGATCCCTCCAAAAGATAGAGACAGGTTGCAGGTAACACCCGTTTACTCTCCAGTGCAAAAGAAAAGGACTCAGGGTCTGACACCATCAACTTATCTGTTCAGCTTGGAGCAGCTGCATGAGGATTAGCAATAAAAATCCAGTGTGAATTCACAGTTCCTATGGAGACAGATCTATTGCCCACCCATGAATAAACAGTACAGAAAACACCCAACTTGATTGGGAAGAGATCTGTATAACAAGGACCCAGGCCTTCCTGGGGCAATAGTTCAAGTCATGCTGGAAGAGCCTCATTCATCTGACACAAAAGAGCCTTTTGCTAGGCAAGGACAAGAAGGACAAATAGAAAATATTCTTATTTATACACATGTTATTTCACTGTACATAGAAGATTAGCAGGGGGTGAAAAAACAGTGGTTTGAGGCTCGTGCTTTACAAAAATGAGAATATCTTAACTAAAGCTAGTCCATTGACTTGGTACACAGATGTTTTAGATAGTGAAGCATCTGAAGTGGCAAACTGTATCTATTCCCCACACCCCAAGGCCCTATTCCCACTGCTTGAGAGACCAAGACACTCTGGAGCCAACCAAGTCCTAAATGCCTGACTCTGAGAGGTCCTTGGACTGAGGCATTGTAGGTGATCCCCCCAGAGCATCTTACCCGCAATACTTGAATCTGTAGGCATTCTGAACAGTATCAGCTAGAGCCAGTGGAATCCCATTATTGTTACCTTCCAGGATTTTGCAGATGACAACTGGGACAATATTAAGCAATATCAGAGTGTGGACAAGATAGAAAAGTTATTAATTAGAAGAACACACAAGCCATGAGAAGCTGCAGGAGTTTGCTTTTCTCTGAGCCTGCTAGGAAGAGCAAGACCCCAGCTCCTGCTATCCCAAGGGGATAGGGGTTGTAGCAGTTGACAAAAACTAAGGATAAAAAAATGGGAAAAGTTGGTGGGGGGGACTGGGATATTTTAAAGGCTGCTGAAAAATGTGGGATGACAAAGGATTAATTAGGAATGTTCCTGTCAAATTAGGACAGTTAGAGGTAGGGAATCTGAGGAAGAATCCCTCAGATACAGGCATTTGTGCCCGGCTAGCTATGTGGAGGGCAGGAACCAGTTCACCTGCTTTCACTCTCTTGCTCTAAAGATGGCAGGAAAGGAGACAGATTCAAGTATTGTGGGTAAGATGCTCTGGGGGGATCACCTACAATACCTCAGTCCAAGGACCTCTCAGAGTCAGGCATTTAGGACTTGGCTGGCTTCAGAGAGTCTTGCTCTCTCAAGCAGTGGGAATAGGAGATGAGGCTGGCTGTGCGTATAAGCTGCAAAAATGAAGGGTGGTGGCAACGCTCCTCCTACCTCAAGTGGCAGAACTTTGGCCACCACTGATGTTGTTTGAAACTACTTCTAATGCCAGCACAGAAGCCAGGAGCAGAATCTGGGGGAAGACAGGATTCTAAATAACTTTCCACTTCCAGCAACCACCTGACTCCATTCTTTTCTGACTGCTGCCTGGTTGGAGTTTGGCCATCTATGGGGTTACACTGATATACAGTTGTGTTGGTATGTTACTGGTGAAGATACACCAGGATACAGACCACAGAGTTGGCTTATATCCAGTGGTTCTCAATCTGTGGGTCCCCAGATGTTCGTGGACTTCAGCTCCCAGAAGCCCTGAGCATTGACCATAGTAGCTGGGGCTTCTGGGAGCTGAAGTCCACGAACATCTGGGGACCCACAGGTTGAGAACCACTGGCTTATATCTAAGATCCATCAGCACAGAAGACTGTCAGACTTCCAGGGCAATCCAGCCAACATAATCTGAGTACAGGAGCATGTTTCCTGTTGTTGTTGTTGTTGCTGTTGTTGCGTGGCTTTCATGTAATTTCTGACCTATGGCAACCCTAAGGCAGACCTATCAAGAGGTTTTCTGAGGCTGAGAGTATGTGGCATGCCCAGGGTCACCCAGTGAGTTTCTACAGCGAAGTAGAGAATCAAATCCTGGTGTTCAGGGTTGTAGTCCAACACACCCCACTTCTCTTTCTGTGGAAAATGTTTCCTTTAAAAAATGTATGTAATTTTGTCAAGTAGCCTGTTGTGTCTACCATACCATCTACTGTATAGTTAACTACCTTGCTATATCTGGGAAGACCTATCCAGGACCTTTTACACCTTTGTCCCTAGAAAACAAATGAAGAATTCTGTGCATAGAAAGAAATACACTTTTATTACCAGCACTCTAGACTGTTGATTGTTTGGAAGGAATTATTCTCAAATCCTGGTATGAGACTAATGAAAAATAAAGTCATATATTTTACTGGTTAGATTTGAGTGCATAATTAGAGCACAGAACAGATGGGGAAAATTTCATTTTAAGTGATGGGTTGTTAAAGTAAACTGTGCTGCCAAGCAGTCGATTTATTGTTTACAGTGCATATGGCAGCATCTTTTTAAATAGTCAAATGCATCTGAAGGAAACAGAGCTTGTGGAGAAAAATGTACATTGGCTCAATTAGTGTTATTAATTCGCACTCCCCTTTTATATATACTACCACTGCAGGAAAAAAGTCAATAGTTACTGTTTTTCTTTTCCAAAAAAAATGTATTCTGTTTTAGCATTTTTGAAAAATGCAAATGCAGTTCCAAGCTACATTTTTCCACTTCAGGCTCTCCCCACTCCAATTAATCTAAGAAAGAGAAAAAAAAAGACACTTAAGGCTACTTAAAAACAGATCTGATGAATAAATTATGGCTTATTTACCTGGAGTATGACATAACATTATTTTTTTATTATTATATTTATTCCAAGGAGTATAGCATAACATTATGTGGCTCAGTGTAATTAAGAACAGATGCCCAAATTAATGACAATAACAACCAAAACCTAAAATAACCTGATCTCTACCCTGTTTTGAACTAATTTAAATAATTACAGGCTTGAAAATGCAATCCAGTTTTAATCCTATTCGAATGATTTTAATTTTAGCATAAACACGCCAGGAGGGCAGTAGTCAAAAGGCTGCTTTCATATTTATTGACCGTCTTTTTCAGATGGACAAGTCAAATGCAAGTTTATTCTCTTTTAGGTATGCCTGACAAAGTATCCACAATGTTATATTTTCCTTTCAGTTGTAACCAGTATTTAACCTAGTTAAGCACCATCAGACACAAGGTTGTTCTGATATGACTAGGAGATGCAGTAGAAAGTTGTGCATTCAAGCAAATATGCTCTCTGGCCAATCTTTTTAATTATTTCCCTTGTGCTTTGATCAACATCAGGAATATCACCCACCATTTTAGTTTTCTCCAACGCAGCATCCTTTTGGCAGCCCATTTTGTCGCACATCAATTCCACTGTCTTTGTCAGGGTTGTGTGTTTTTAAGAATACCTGAGGACTGATAAGAGAATAGCTTACAACTTGTGGGGGAAAATCCTGTCAAACTGCCTCTAAATATCCCTTTAAAATAATCATGTGTGTTTTTCATCATCCCAGTAAAACTGTTTCATTCCAGCTCACTGGACTACTTCTGAAATGGGACTATACAAACTCCAGGATTCCATAGGATGTTGCAAGTGGAATAATAGCACTATAACAGTCTAGTGCGGAAATGGCTTATGTTACACCCTTGGCCATTTTCACAAGGGGGTAAAACCCCTCAGTGCAACGACCGGACACAGAAGTCGTCTTCACCGCAGGGTGCGCTAGGGCGGACAAAAAAAGGGAGGTTCTAAACCTCACACAGCCCTCGCGTGGCCACGTGGGTGGCACTCCATGTTTTATAAAAACCACCTTTCAAGTGTTTTTTATAAAACCTTGCGTGCGCTACTCTGTCACAGCACCCTGTGCAGAACTGCAGGGACACGACAGCACATCCCTGCAGAGCTGCCTGGGGGCGGGCTTCCGGCTGGCGTGCTGCCTCGATTGGCGGAGCGCTGCCAGAAGCCACTGGCTGCCATTTTGGGTGCCGCCAGGCACCACCGAGCACCGCCAAACGCTGCCGTCGTGCAGAGCAGCGAATTCACACTGCTCCCTGTGGTGACGGAGCCTCCCACTTCACAGAAAGCTCCATCCTCGTATGCGCCGCCCCGTTTCCCCGCGTGTCAACCCCCCCCCCAGTGTGGAAAGGGCCTTAGTTACAAATAAAGTAGTTACTCGTTACAGGTAGCTGTGTTGTCACTTCTTCCTTCTAAGATCTGCTCCAGAAAGCCACTCCCAATATACAACCAATACTGAACTAGGTAGGTAGTCTAATGGAGCAGTGGTCTAATTTTATAGGTGGCAGTTCCCAATGGATGGATCCAATGTCACGCAAGGAGACTTCCCTGTCAACAATGGGACTACTGTAGAGGAAGCCTGCAGTTTATTTAAATATGCAGCATTGTGTGGACTCTAGCTTGGAAACCCACCACAAATAAACATTTCAAACCATAGTAAGCCCCTGCAAAAGAAAAATATTTTGCCTCCAAATGTCCTCAAGATGATATGGTTAGAACTTTCACTATGATATGGGACCTCCTGGACCATTTTAGGCCCAGAAGAGGCCTTTTTTTATCAACAAGAAGTGACCAGAAGAAACCCTGATAATTGAGGAATGACTTGAAGTCACACAACAAGAAACAACAACATAAGTAGGGCCCAAAAGAAGTTATTACCTTTTAAAACCGATCTCTCTCCCCCCCCTTTTTTTTTTTGCCATGCTTAAAGCAAAGAGAAATGAAGAAATAAGTCCTAACATTTCTTACAATTTAATTAGAAATTTGATGCCAGCTGCTGTGTTAGTAAGAACTTCTTTAATTAACAGGACCAGTCCTATAAAAACTCCATTTGTGAAACTCCTCAGGGACCAAGTTACTCCCTGTTGTTGTTCCCCTTCTCCTTTTTTTTTTCCTGGTAGAACTGGCTCTAAACAAAGACACTGCATTTTGCACATCACTTTGTTCTGCCAAAATTTATTTGTGGGATGGGGGAGATGTGAAGAAAGGACTAATCAGCTCAACTTCACACATTGTTTTTCTATAATATCTGCAAGACCAAGCTGCAATTTCATTATATCCAAGTCACCAGGGTGCCCTGCTACTGTGAGGTAAAATGGAAGATGAATTCAAAAGTCATGGCAAGGAGAACTGTAGTTCTAGCTCAGACCAAAATAGAGCAAGTGTTGTTGACAATTTGTTAAGAGTTACATAAAATTTAAACAGAAGAATGCACTCACATGGTGTTTTTGTAGTGTAGGAATATCAATATCCACAGCCTTGAACAACAGGGAACCTCAGAAAGATTGGTCTAGCTTATTTGTAAACCCAATTATAGTTTTTCATTAAGTTTGAGAGGAGCATGATTATGGTACATCCATCACAGAGACAAGGAAAATAAGGATGGATGAGCCTGCAGGTATGTTCTCAGTATGACTGGAAAGTAAGGGCCTTAATGGGCCAGATGTTCTTGCTGAGTACAGCAACCTGAGGCATATGTTACAGCTGGAAATACCTTAAGCAGGCATCTTGCTTAGAAGATAGATGGATGAAGGCAGGACTAGAGACTTGGAGAGTTAATGCCAGGAGATTGTGAAGTTTGGTATCACAAAAAGGTAAAAAATCCTGTGAAATTCATGGGGTTGCCATAAGTCAATAAGTGACTTGAAGGCACATATACGCACATAGCTATTCCACACAGTTCTGCACATATATATTAACTTCCAAGGCTCACTATATCCATGCAAAGAATTCCAGAATGCTAGTTTGAGGAGGGAGAATTGTTGTTAAACCAATGGAAATTTGTAGTATACCTCACCCGCCCCTTAGTAACGTGACAAAATGGCCTGGACATAGCCACACAAGAGACACAAGTGTAAAGCTATTTCCTGCCTACAGAGAAACCTGAAAACTATAGTTTTGTAAGGGGGATTGTGAAAAGAACGTGCAACTGAAGTACTTGATAACACTTAGGTAAAACATGTTAAATCATCTGCATTAATTGTACTTCTTGCAATAATTCCTATGGAACAAGTATGGGCAACCCAAAAACTCTATTCCGCACCACTTTTTAAAAAGCATTTTGAACAGAAAGAGAAAATACATAGTAGTTTTGGACAACTGATTCATATCTTATGGGAAGCGAGGAATCATATATCAAAGCCAGAACTATAAATATTAGTGTTAATTCATTTCTAAACATTTTAAATTTTTTTCCATTAGAGAAATATCGATTTGCTCATAGGAGCACAGTGGAGTGCTTTATAATGATACTTAGATTGGACTGTTGATTTCTCCAGTCTCCTTTTTTCTCCTTCAGCCTGACAGTCCTCCCCAGAACCCTCACTCCCGCTCCCCAGCCAGGGCTCCTTTACCTGGAGATCCCAGAAGCTGAACCTGCAAATTCTGCATACAAAAGCATTACTACCTCCACTACTCAGCTATCATTCTCCTAAACCCAGCAACCCACTTTGTCAGTCTTGTACACTGGAGAAAGAAAAGGTATATCAGAACTAATTGCAGCAGCCACGAGAGATGCAGCTAATTGCTAAACACCACTGGAGCTGCCAGAGTGCTGGAGGCTACAGAGCAGTTCAAGGTCAGGAATAGGAATTCTGCATTGCATATTTTACCCCCAGAGCTGTTACTGAGCAGAAGCTGACATAATTACCATTCACATTACCACTGGCCATGCAGAAAAACTGTTCATGGGTCAAGTGGTTATCATCAGTCAGGTTGTCTGAAAGGAAACAGTAGAACAGATGCCATCTCAAAAGGCATTGTGATGCTTTTTGCTTCATCGAGACCATTCTGTAATGTACATCTCCAAGTACGTTCCCCCCATCTGTAAAGGCGAGGAAATTATGACCTTCCAGAACTCCATTTCACCTCTTTCCCATACGGTATAGCCAATAGTGAGAGGTAATGAGAGATGCAGTCCAACAAAGTCTGTAAAGGCATAGATTGCTGTTTTGCAACTATTTTATTTGGATTGGTTTTGTTTGAAAGGGCAGGAAGTTATGATTTCTCCCACTGCAATAGGGAGAAGCACATTACAGAGATCAATATGCAAAATCATCCTTACTGTAATTTCAGAATTATGAAGTGTAATGTGAGTTAGCAACCCTAGTTATTTCTAATTTCTTCCTATTTCATATTAGTGATGTCAAAGGCACAACCACAGCCAAAGGGCTGAAGCAAAAGCTTGCTTTGCTTCAATTGAAGGAATTGTATTAGTAGGGGAGCTGAATATTTGGATGCAATCCACATAGGGTTCAGTCCATGCTCAACAATAATTAGAGTAGAATTAATGATATTTGAATGAATTGTGACTAATTTAAGTCCAAATTATTTCAGTGAATCTCCTCTAACTTTGCATGGATCTTGGATCCATCCCATAATGAAATCTAGATCCAGGTGAAAAACACTCACAGCTTGGCACTAACCATGTTTACTCAAGAGTTCAATAAGTAAGCATACTAGAGGGCTATAGTATGATGATTACTTGCAAGGAATCATCTGGATAAATATGGATAGAATTTGTCTGTTCCTAACCAAATGAACAACTAAGTTTGCTTTCTTGTACCCTTAACCGTACAAACACCTAAGCTTGCTTTTTGAACCTTAGAGAGATCAAGAAGATAAAATATTCAACTGTTTGAAACCTAATGGAGCCAAGCTTATGTTATTTTCAGTGATACATCTTGCACTGGTGATTTGATTTCCTGAGTTATTCTTAAAAAGAGAAAATGTTGACAATGAATAATGAAACTCCAGTCAGCCAAAGTTAAACATTTATACTTCAGCCCAAAATGTTATAGCTTTTGTGTGACATTTTATTGTTTTATATTCCCTTTCATATGTCCAAAAGCAGCAGTTTAAATATCAGCCATTTAGCAGAGCTATTAACACTTTTAGTCCTTTCCAAAACAAATTCTAAGTCAAAATGTGACGCAGGTTCGTCACTCCATCTTTCAGACCAAGTTTAGAAGATTGCTGGCGGTGTAACTGACGAGCCCAGAGTTCCAAACAACAAAAGCCAGTAAAATATCTATCTATCTATCTATCTATCTATCTATCTATCTATCTATCTATCTATCTATCTATCTCAGGAGCTTTGCCAATGCCTCTGAGCCCTCAAAATATTGAATATCATATACCCAGGCACAGGTGGCCGTTCTTACTTAAGCCACATGTTTTCTTCATTTTCATTCAGCAGCAGGTGGGAGAATCAAATTATATTTGTATTAGCTACCTCAAAATCTGATTTAAGAAGCCAGTTGCACCATTAGATAAAGATACAGTTTCAGAAGATAGTGGAAAAGAAATATATTCATGCAGAGAGATTAAACAGAACCAGAGCTCAGTCTTGAAATATGGCATGTACCTGCAAGCCACTTGTGAGGTGAAATCTCCAAGATCAGATTGCTTCATCTCCACGTCTGCTCATGCAAGTCAGATGTGAGTGTATAAAGCAGGGATGTTTGGGAGTTTAGGAGCCAATTGTCTGCCTCTAAAGTCCATTGCAGGCTGCCCTGGTCCCACAAAGCTGAGGAGGAAGGAAGGATGGAAGAAATCCCCTCCAGAGGTAGCCAGATGTCCACACTTCCAGTTTCAAGTGAGGAAGGAGTTGCATTAAAACAAGCCATAGGAAATCCCTTTATCTTTTTCTTTTCTTTTTCTTTTTTAATGCAAAATTGCTGTTCCTAGAGGAGCGGACATTGCTTTTTGCGGCAGTTTTTTTTCAGGTGGTATCACGGGACTAGGGACGCAAAAATGACTTGGGGGCACATGTAGTCCATGGGCAAAATTTTGCTCAACCTTGGTATAGAGACTTTTGGCAGTAGGAAATATGAGGCTTTCCACTGTTCATGATATTCTGGCCTAGTCCGAGACATTTTGCCACCTGAGACAAAGAAAAGATGGTATCCTGTCCCTGTTCCACAAACTGAAGCTAAATGGAGTGTCATTTAAATCTAACTCCAACAGTGGCAACAGGACAGCATTCTGCACTGCCTCTGAGGACAGAAGACTAAGTTGTAGGTCACAAGAGGGTAGGCTGAAGGGCAGATAGAGCTCTGTCCTCTAACACTCGGATGCTACACACACACACGTACATATAGTAGCTGCTTCCTAAGGAGGCTGTCTCAGTCTGGCAAATGATAGGGCTGGCCCTAGTCATGTTCCTCACAGAAGTGATTTCCTCTAAACCAAATAGTGCTTTGGGATCAATCTCAGAACAGGGAAATGTTAAAACATACAGGTCATTTCTGCAGCATCCTGCAGGTTAGGATGAAAGATTGTTTTGGACAGGTCTAAATCGATTCCGTTTTACCTTTTCCCAGCAAAATGCCAGTCACAGTGACAAACTGGATCTATGTAGAGGGAAGCATGTGTTCTGAAAGGTGCCATGTGACCCATCATTCCTTTCCCCTTAACGTTAAATAGAAAATGGCCACCTAGGTCTCAGGAGGGAAATACCGGGTATGATCCTGTGGTCTGGAATACTAAAAAGATGAGGGAATTCATGCTGAATGGGAATTTCTTAAAAGTGTAATATTGAAGGAACAATTTCAAAGAGTTCCAATGAGGAGGAAGAACTGGAGGTATCTGAAGAAACCAAGATGGGTGTCTAAAGATGTTTCAACTGAGTTAAGATTTAAAAGGATATGAATAAGAAATGGAAAGCAGGGGAAATCATCAAAAAGGAATTCAAATAGCCAGCATGTGTAGGGAGAAAGTCAGAAAAGCTAAAGTATAGAATGAGCTCAGGCTTACTAGAGAGGTTAAAAACGATAAAAAGTGTTTTCGGGTTATGTCTGTACCAAACAAGCAAGGAATTGCTAGGGTCACTATGTAGATAAGATGGCATAATGCTGACAGGGGACAGAACAAAAGCAGAAAGTCTTCTTTGCCTTGGTCTTCCCCCAAAAGAAAAGCAGTTCAACCTGGAGAAAATGGAGCAGATGATGTAATAGGGAAAATGCAACACAGTATAGGTAAAAAGATAGTACAGGAATATTTGGCTACTGTAAATGAATTCAAGTCTCCAGGGCCAGATGAACTACATCCAAGAGTATTAAAATAACTGGCAATAATCTTTGAGAACTCCTGGAGAACAGAAGTTCCAGAAGAGTGGAAGCGGGCAAATGTTGTCCCTACCCAAAAGGTGCCACCAATGGCTCCTCTTTGTCTTGGAGAGAAGTGACTGGTAGGGTGCCACATGATTCTGTCCTGGGCCCAGAGCTATTCAACATCTTTACAAATGACTTGGATGATGGAATAGAGACCAAGCTTATCAAATTTGGAGGTAACATCAAATTAAAAGGGATAACTAATACCCCAGAGGACAGGATCAGCATTCAAAATGATCTCAGCAGATTACAGAGCCTGGCCACAACTAACAAAATGAATTTCAACAAGGAGAATTGTAACTTGGGCAGAAAAAAAAAGGAAATGCACAAGTATAAGATGGATGACACCTGGCTTGACCACAGTACATGTGAACAGCATCTAGGAGTCTTAGTAGACCACAAGCTGAACATGATTCAACAGTGTGATGTGACAGCTAAAGAGGCTAGTGTGATTCTGGGCTGCATCATTAGAAATATAGTTTCTAGGCTGAGGGAAATAATAAAACCACTTTATTCTGCTTTAGTCAGACCTCACCTTGAATACTGTGTCCACTTCTAGGCACCAGAGTTCAAGAAGGATACTGACAAGCTGGAACATGTCCAGAAGAGGGCAAATAAAATGATAGAAAGTCAGGAAACTATGCCCTATAAGGAAGGGTCTAGGGAGCTGGGTATCTTTAGTCTGGAGAAGAAAAGGTTAAGAGGTGACATGATAGCCATGTTTAAATATTTGAAAGGATATCATATGGAAGATGAAGCAAGCTTGTTTTCTGCTGCTTCAGAGACTACGGCCCTTTTAGCATGCCATTCTCATGTAAAACGGCCTCCGAAGTGTCGTGCGATTGCGAGGGCCATTTCACATGACATCCTCACAATCACGCGATGCTCCTGAGGCCAGTAGGTGGAGATCATGCAATATATCATTTTCAGCTTCTTTCTGAAAATGAAGCACGATTGCGCGTCACTTTCGGGCCCCACACGCACTTACCTTGTGTGTAAAGCCTCCAGAGAGGCAGCCATCGCACTTCCTCCCCAGAGCAGCCTGGGGAAGTACCCGGCTGCACTGCGGAAGGAAGAGGCAAAGCCCTCATGCTTCCTTCTGACCAGCACGGAGCTGGTGCGGAGGAGAAGCAGAGGGGATGCAAGTGCCTCTTGCAAGACGACTCTCACGTGATCCCCACACACCCACATTGGGAAAAGGTAAGGTGCAAAAAGGGGCTAGGACATGGAGCTATGGCTTTGAACTACAGGAAAAGAGATTCCACCTAAACATTAGGAATAGCTTCCTGATAGTAAGAGCAATTTGACAACAGAATATGCTGCCTCAGAGTGTGGTGGAGTCTCCTTCTTTGGAGGTTTTTTAACAGAGACTGGATGGCCATCTGTCAGGAGGGCTTTGGTTATATATTCCTGCATGGCAGAGGTTTGGACTGGAAGGCCCTTGTAGTCTCTTCCAGCTCTATGATTCTAGGATTGTAGGTTTACACATAATAGCAACTTATTCTTTTCCTTATAGATAAACTGTGAATGGCAACTTCTCAATTTTATGAGAGCAAGTAAGGCCAGATGGGATTTCATGGGACCAAAAACTAGCATTGCTCTTTGTCCATGGTTGTCCCAGTCATTAAGCTTCTCACTGTTTAGCCTAATCTCTTCATTTCATTAAGACGTTCCTTGTTTTGATCATGCTAGAACACAGATGGGCAAGTCCTGCTGTGGAGTGGAGTTGGGGCTTTGCATTTGGGCAAGTGTGGAAAAGTTGCAAGACCCAAGGTGTGTCTACAGTTGCCAGAAGAAATAAAGGACAGAGATGTTGTATCTTTAGTAGTTGTGTAGAAGAGGGAATTTCAGCAATGGATGGGGAAATGCCTAGCAGATATTTTTTTAAAAAAATTAAAATAGATTGTATTATATCCTTTATATTATTGTTACATCTAAATTTTATTATTAACAAATAGAACGCCCCCCTTAATTAACAAATAGAAACTGCTCATTCATACATCATCATCATCATTATTATTATTATTATCATTATATTTATATAAAAATGAACCTTAAATATACATATACATTTAGTGTGAAACTTAAGGCACATTCACATTACAAAGTTATAATACTAGGATACCACTTTAACTACAATGGTTTCATTGGATGGATTATTGGGATTTGCAGTTTAGGGAGGGGCATTTAGAATCCTCAGCCAGAGAGCTCTTGGGCCTCAGCACACTACAAACCCCAGAATTTTACAGAATGAAACCATGGCAGTTAAACTAGAATCATTGTGCTATAACTGTGTAGGTGAAAGAGCCCTTACTGACTAATGAATATGATATTGATTTTGCTCAGTGAAATAGTCAATATCGTTTCTTTCCCAACTGATTACAACGCATCTAGCAGTTTGCCTACACGTTGGAAAACAGCAGTGTCTTTTTAACTTCTTTTTTTAAAGATAATTTTGCAGAGCACTGATGGCCACAGTAAGGGCATTCAATAGCCTACGTCCTGTTTTAGTCTTGACTAGAATAAAACCCCTGAAACAGTTAGATTTGCCTACATGTTGACTCACCATTCAACAACTGAAAGCATTTACTCTAGCTAGAATTAATCAATGGGATTTTAACCGATCCTGCACCAGAATGTGGTAGAGTGTTGGCAGCCTCTCAGTGATAATCACTCTTTAAACATAATTT
This sequence comes from Iguana delicatissima, assembly GCA_948472985.1. Lineage (NCBI taxonomy): Eukaryota > Metazoa > Chordata > Lepidosauria > Squamata > Iguanidae > Iguana > Iguana delicatissima. Next base: position 59,972 of record CAOKZL010000320.1, on the reverse strand, counting down.
TCAAAAAAGTAGTGGGAGAAATGTCCAACTCAGATCTTCCAAGCAGAAGAAGCTAGCCCTTTTTGAACCCATGAAACAGTTAAAGAATCATTCAAAGAGCAAACATGATTCATTCATTTCCCTTCTTTGAAAGATTTAAGATCCTTTACCAAGCAGAAGAAAATGCTGCAAAGTACATGGTCACACTTCAGATAAGGATATGAACTGACTGCTCAAGCAACTAGCTGCTCAACAGACCTTTCAACTGGCTTTTAAAGATACTACTTCTCTGATACCACCATCAGCTTGGAAAAAAATCACACTAAAAGATCTGACTAATCAGTTCAGCCATTTGTTGAGAGGATTTGTGAGAAATTCAAAACAGGAAGTTTCCAATTATGTCAAAAATTCAGCATTCACGGGATTATTGCAGCACTGCACTGAGTGTCTAATGCTGATATTTCGTGTATTTGCTTATTTAATTTATCTAACCCATTGGTTAGCTTTGTTTTCAGTACCATACACAGTAATTTTCCTAAGGGGCATGGGGAACAAAAATTAGTGGTGTGTTTCAAACACAGAAGACCAGAGCCAACTGGGCTGATTGAGACAGATTCCAGAGACGTCCAAATTGATGTAGTGTTCCTCTGCAGCAGATTTCATATGAATCTGCACCCTCCAAAAACTTTGCTAATGATTCTCTTTCAGAGGGGCATTACAGACTCAAACAGACTCAGTCTCTCTCTATACGAAAAATACCAAGATAAGGAGAGGGGAGAAGGGAAAAGAGGAGTGTACAGTAGGCCCATGGTATTCATGAGGGATTGGTTTCAGGATCCTTCACAAATACCAAAAATTGCACTTGTTCAAGTCCCTATGAAAACATGGTTCATGGAAAACATGGTCACCACTGCCATGATGAGCAGGTCCTGGAAGAAGAAACCCTAAGATTGCTTGCAGTGACAGCAGTCTTGATCCTCATAGCTCACTGACTTGCAAGTAATCAGGATCAGGAATGGAGACCTCAACCATCCCAAGACAGTAGTGCTAGTTCCAATCCTGGTCACTCATGAGCAAGTGATCCTTGAGGATTAGGAACAAAGCACTCGACCATCCCAGGGCAGGGAGCAGCTCCCAGGAGAGGTGAATGAGCAACCAAGAGTAGGGCCACTACCGCTTCAAGCAATCACTGCCCTGGGAGTCCTCTGGGTGTTGTTCCCAATCCTGGGTCTCGCTCGCAAATGAGCAAGCAAAATCAGGATTGCCACCATAGCGACCATGATTGGGACTGCCCCTGCTGCCATGTCCCTATCTAAGCTCCTCCTCACCTGTGATTTTTGAGGCTGTTGAGGAGAAAATGGCAAGCTGTCTTCCCAATGCCCCTCTCCAGAAAGCACGTGAGACACCAGTTTTGCAGGCTGCCCAGGCCTTCCCCCACCTCCCCTGCTGCTCTGGTACAACTTTTGCAGTGGATGGCAAGTACTGTACAATAATTTGATTTTAAAAATATTTTTCTCCTTTCATCTTGTATATGGTTACATTTGGGAATGCTGAGCACACAAATACCATGGACCCACTGTAGTTTTGTAACTGGGAACCCAAGCACAGTGAATATTTTCACCAGGGCTCTCTCTTATCACAGTGCTTTTTGGTGTGGTGCTGAAGTAATATATCAAAGAACAGATGCTGTCCCCAAATCTGTTTTGTTAGTTCCCTTTCCCAAAAACAAAAATGTTAAAAAGTGAGACCTCAGAGGATCCGACACTGTGCGCTTGCTCTCAAAGTGCTCCATGTTGAAGTTCTTTTTATGCAATGGTACACTCAACATCCACCATCTACCCTTGTCTTAATGGTACTTCCAACAGCTCTAGTACCAGTTGAACCTCAGTCGTCTAATTTTTTTTAGGGTAACAATTCTTTGTCAGAGGCAAGAGGTAACTTCTTGTCTTATGAATGACAAATTGCTTTGTCTTTTTGGAAAACATGTTAGGAGTACCTCACCTGAGGGACTCCAGTCTCCTTCCAAACAAAAGGAGTGGTGGTATCTTGTTGGCATCTCCAGAACAGGTTTGGAACACCTCCCATCTGAAATCCAGGAGAGCTTGTGTCAATCACATTACATGGTTTGTTGCTGTGTGTCTTCATGTCATTTCCAACAGATGGTGACCTTAAGCAAACCTACCCTGAGGTTTTCTTGGCATGATTTGTTCAGAGGTGGTTTTCCATTGCCTTCCTCTGAGACTGAGAAAAGGTGACTTGCCCAGGGTCATCAGTGGGTTTCCATGACTGAGCCGGGATTCCTGGGCTCCTGGTCCAGTGTTCAAACCATTATATTACTCTGGATCTACAGTACATGGTACTGAACTAGATAGGTTGATAGTTTGGGATATATGGCAACTTTGTATGTACTACTGGGTATTAATTCCATTATACAATTACATTAGGGTAAACACTATAGAAGTTATCACAGCAAGCATCTAGATGCCAATATGATGTGGAATTCTATACAAACAATTATTCAAGAAACAAGCAGCATATTTTTACCAATTCATAAAATTAAACAGCTTCCCATTGAAATTAACATTTTTCTCAAAACAATGGTAACTATCATTTTCTACCAAAATCCACTGGAAAGATTGCATGTGCACTACTTCTAAGCAGAAAGGGAATTCATGAGAAGTTTGCCTTCCCTTTGAACAGAAGCCATATGAAAGATATGTAACAGCTGCTATTTGGCATTCCCGTGCTCCCTTCTCTAATCAGGTTTGTGACTAAAACAGTGTTAACTAACAAAATTGTATTTGCAATCATCTTTGCCCTTGAAAATTTACATAAGCAATATTTAGATCATCAACTTTTCATTGCTCTTTGCTGCCTTTGTAGTTTATCAGGTGCTTGGCAGCTAAGAAAGTAAAGGAATATTCACAAATTTTCTCATTCTCAGGGAAAAATTATCAGCAGTTATAAGCTTGATCCAGAGTAAAAAGACTAATGGTCCCTTGCCCTACTTTTGGTAGATTTTTCACACACACACACACAAAAAATAAAGTAAAATATGTTTTATGTTATGCAAAATACCATGTTTTCTGCACAGAATGTTTCTTCACAAAAAGTTATTTCTGCAAAAAAAAAAAAAAAAGGAAGAAAAGAAAAGAAAAAAATAACAAAAACAAAAACCCAAGTGCTAATAATTATCCCCTAAATGCACAATACCTCTTGTAATCTTGCTTAGCAGGAGGAAAATATCTGAATGTTTCCATTCTTACTTGCAAGAATAAGAAAATTGAAGATGAAAACTTCTGTTTTTGTATTACTGGAGGGTTAGCTATTTCTTTCCCAACCACCGTAAATGCTGGTGGACTTACTTTCAGCTCAGTTGTCAAAATTTCTGCAGGTCTAACAGAAACTGCCCAAAAAGTCATGTACAAACATGACAAGTCCTACAGCTACTTGTAAATACAAAGATATAGAGACAAAACATTTAAGAGAAGCTTATCACTCCTTAAGAGAGCAGGCTAGTGTGGTGGTTTGAGTATTGGGCAAGGACTCTAGGAGATGAGGATCTGAATTTCATATTCATTCACGGAAACCCAGTAGGTGACTTTAGGCAAGTCACATTCTCTCTCAACCTACGAGGAAGGCTATAGTGGAGCTCCTCTGAATAAATGTTGTGAAGAAAACCCTGCAATAGGATTGCTATAAACTCCATCCACTTGAAGACACACAGCAACAATATTTCACACATAAAATCTTTTGCATAAAAGCCAACTTAGATGCCATCGCTGGAGCAGAGGTCAATAATGAACTTTCCAGTGACTCTGTGAGTGGGATTACACTGGATCAGTTTCTATTGATGAGTACTACTGATGTGGACAAGCTGTAAGGAGGACAGCTTACTTCCTTGTTCTTTCTCCATCTTGGCTGATAATCCAGGGAGAAGATGCAATTAGATTCAAAAGACAACATATTATTAATGTGTTACTCAGGGAGAGAAACTTTCCATCCTATTTAAAAGAGGCAATGGTTAGGCCACTTCTGAAAAAGCCCTCCTTAGATCCCCTGGACCTTAATAGTTATAGACCAGTACCTAATGTTCCTTTTTTGGGCAAGGTGATCAAGAAGGCAGTTGCCTTCCAAGTCCAGGTGGTCTTGGATGACACACACTTCCTTGACCCATTTCCAAGCACCTTCAGAACAGGATATAGAATTGAGACTGCTATGGTTGCCTTAGCAGATGATCCCCATTTAATCATCAACAGGGGGAGTGTGTGCCTGTTGGTGCTTTTAGACCTCTCAGCAGCATTTGATACCAACAGCCATGGTATCCTTCTGGAATGTGGGTGCATGCTGGTTGGGAATTGGAGGCACTGTGTTGCAGTGTTTCCAGACTTACCTCTCAAGCAGGTTCCAGTTGATGGTGCTTGGAGATAGCTACTCTTCAAAAAAAAAGAAACTATTATATGGCACACCACAAGGTACCATTCTATCCCCAATTCTTTTTAGCACCTACATGAAACCATTGGGAGAGATCATCTGGAGGCATGGGCCCTTTCTGCAGAACAGCACCCTCCCAGCACAGGGATGCGAGAGAAGCAGGACCACAACAACACTTCCACATGACATCATCATGGTCCCACCCTTCTTGCATCACAGGCTAGTGCAATCATTGAGTAGACTCTGATTGCCAAACATTGCCAAATATCAGCTCAGATAGATACAATGGTTAGGAGTGCTTATTATAAGCTTTAGCTGATTCACCAACCACTCCCCTTCCTAGAATTGACCTGAAGATGCTAGTGCACACATTGGTAACTTCAAAGCTGGACTTCTGCAATGAGCTGTACATTGAGCTATATTTGTACCAAGTTTGGAAACTCCAACTGGTCCAATATATGACAAGAATAATGGTCACAGGTACATCCAGGAGTGAGCATATCACATTAATATTAAAATCATTTTACTGGTTGCCAATTAGTTTCTGGGCAAAGTACAAAGTGCTGGTGAAGGGAACTCTAGAAGGAGGGTCAGTCTGGATAGCCTCAGGACCCTGGACACGCTTATAGAAGTGTTAAAAGAAATCCTCCAAAAGTGTGTGTCAGGCAAGTCAGAGTACGTTTCTCTTGCAAGATGCTGTTCTCTGCTAGTAAGATAATGGTGAAGGTTCAGCAGAGCTCCTGTCTCCATTACAAGGTTAGTAGAATTTCCTGCCTCGAATGCAAGAATGGGGTCATAGTGTGCTCAACTGCTGATACTCTATAGCCCATTTTCTGGAATGTAAACAAACTAGGAAGATAAGGGAAAGTAAAGGCTACAGCAAAACTTCTGAGAAGGAGGGGCAAGGAGAAATGTCTTTGTGTGTCAGAAATGCTATAAAATCATTCTGTTAACTGAGTTCGGGGCCCTTGGCATATTGGCCAGCCAAGGAGCCCGGCCGTAACTTGCAAATTAACTTTTAAATAAAACTCTTTTTCCTTACTTCCTGGTCTCACTGCCTCTGTGTCCCGCTACATAAATGGTGCCATGACTCGGATTTGCGGGCTCTGAGACAGAGAGGTGGCAGTTAGCCTGCTCTAGATCACCTTGCCTGGAGGGAGGCTTGGAACACAGCTCCCCTTCTTGGCACCACCGGCTGTTTAGTCGGGATAATGGGAAAGCCTGTGCTGAGACTACCTGAATGGCAAGAGCAACCCGGGGAACCTTGAAAGCGAAGGAAGGAAACTGAGCCCATCCCTACCTCTGCAGCTGGTTTGAGCCCGGTTGCCACCAGTCTGGTTAGAGTCCAGACCCTCTGGTTTGAGTCCAGAGAAGGAGAGAGAAATTGGTATGAGTCCAGCAGTTTGAGTACAACTGAAGAAGTGCGCCGTCAGAAGATAGAAGACCTAGGTAAGTAAACCCTGGTTCAAATCCAGCTCTGGTTAGAGTCCAGAGAAGGTAGCCCCACTCGCTTCAGAGTGGAAGGGGGACCTGATCACTCCCCAGTCTTGAGCAGGCCCGAGTACCTAGCCCAGTTGGCTGGGGAAACCGCCTTGCTCTAGTTGAAGGGACGGCTGGAGGCAGGGACGTGTGAGTGTGGTGTGCAAGTCATCTTCTGTCTGTGTGACCTTTGCAGTTCTCGCATACTCACCGTTGAGCATCGGGGGTCCAGGCCAGAGGATTTGTGTGTGTGGTGTTTAATCCCCTTTTGTGTCGGCTAGTGGGACCCCTTCACTCACTAGCCACCACCCCTTTTCCTTCTGTGTCTGTCTTGATCTTAGTTGGGGAGGAAATGGGTGGTGGGGGAAGCAAACCTTGCACCCCCTTACAGTGTATGTTGAAGAATTTCAAAGAGGGCTTCAGTGGAGATTAAGGTGACCCCCTCCCCCAATGAATCCCCAGCAGTTGCAAACTTGGTGTGAACTTTGTGCTTCAATTTATGTTGAAAACTTCCAAGGAAGGGTTAAGTAGAGATGTACTGGTTTGGGTAACAAAGAAACACTGCTTTAATGTAATGTAACGTAACGTATGTAGGAATATATGTATGTAGGGAAATTCTAAGGTTTGTGTGTAAGCAAAGCGATATTTCACCTGGTATCTGGTTTCTCTTTGCTGTTTTTCCTTTCTCCTGTGCTCAAAGCCACTCAGGCTCTCAAATATAGCTGTTTTTGAGCTAAGAGTTCATTTAGCCAAGAGACTGGCAGGAATTAAGTCAGTATGTTAATGAGGAAACAGACCTTAGATGTGAATGAGAAATAGTGAGAAGACAATGCAAAATTAGACTCTTCCCTTTGAGCTCTAAGTGAATGCACTCAGAACTTTGGAAATCCCTGCTGAAGGGAGAGGTAGAGAAAGACAATACCGCCTCCTCCTCCTTCCCCCTCTTGAGATGGAGGGAGTGAGAAGCTGGGGTGGCAGTGGGAGTTTGAATCCAAGAAACTTCAGTTGTTCCTTAAGCTGCTCCATTTCCCCCCAGCCCCGGGGAAACTTTGTTGGTGATGTGTATGCATGTTGAGTTTTTGAAGAGATGTGATAAGTGAAGGGTTAATAGAATGAGGAGATATTATGTACAGAAGGGACAAGGAAAGTCAAGAGAAGTAAAGAATGTTGATTACTGAGATTTGTTATGGGAAAAGTAAAGGTGGTTTAAGGCATGTGGGAGAAAGTCTGTGTAAGTGAAGATGTGGGAAAGAGAAGTGTTAAAAAGGTGGGGAGGCTGCTTCGCAGCATGAGAAGTGAAGATGTTTAGTTTTGTGCCCCCCCGGGATGATAAAGAGCCTTGCCTGAACAGCAGCAACAACAACAACAACAATAAGTGTGCTTAACATTTCCAGTAAAAAGGAAAATTTAAAAGGGAAGAGGTATGGATAAATGACTGATGAACCCTGCAAAACCTTTTGGTAATTGAAAATTGGTTGTTTAGCTTTCTTTCCTTGTAAGACACCGCTGCAACTCCTGCTCTTGTCTCTTACCCCCACAGCCCCTCCCTTTCCTAAAAGCCCTGAGGTTTAGGTTAACCCTTGAGGAACTAGGGAAAGAGAGTAGTGAGGAAGATTCCCGTTTTCAATGAAGTGGCAAACTCATTAAGCCAGGAGGCTTAGCAAAATAAGGTTAAAAAATCATTTCACCCAGTCTGATCTCTTAGTAAGACTCTCTCATGTCTTAGAAAAAGGAAAGGAAGTCTGCCTCAGTGAAGATTTAATGGGCTGGCAATTTGCAACTTTCAGTCATTTACTCCTTCTCTTCTTGCTGGAAAAAGCCTGCTTTTGGAAAGTTACTAAACAGAAAAAGAGGGGAACTTTAGAAATGGATGATTTTTGGATTTTCTTTTTGGAGGAGATTTTTTAAAAAGGTACACCTTGTCTGAATACGCTTCCAGCAGTGCCTCTTCAGGAAAACAGCCAGCCCCCTTGCCTCCAGGGGAGGATGGAAATGACGGCAGCCTGGAGAATGAAGGTGCAAGAAGCAGCAGGGGGGCGCGGAAGCAGAGAACACAAAGGAGGCTACTCCCCCCATGTAATCACAGCTCTTAATTCCAGCTTGTCAGACCCGAAAGGGGAGATCCACCCCCCCTTCCTTAGTTCATTTGATGTTTAGGATTTTAGAAGTGGGCAGATGAATACGGCCAACAGTTCAGCAGTAAAGAGCTGAGGAATTTGCAAAGAAGCAGGATTCCTTGCTAGCTTCTATAAAGGCACTGAAGGAGAGAGAAGCAGTGCTGATTGATAGGAATCTGACTATCTGACTGTAAAGACTCTATGAATCAAAATGTCTGTGGTCTGTGATGAGGGCAGACTGAAGGAAGGTTTTGTCCCTCATGTCCCAGAGAGAGAGGAGTTGTGAAACCCTGGAAGCAGCTGGCAGAGCGTGAAGAGTCCCCGGATGCGAGGTAGTCCAAAACTGTGAAGGAGCGCCCCCACCAGAGCGGCAATTGGAAAGGCTCCCAGGCACACCCCCAGCGGGTTAATGGGGGTGAATGAAGCACCCCTACAAGTGAAGCTGGAGAAGAGATGATGGTGCACCTCTGAGCTGGAAGTGAAACTGCAGCTGAAGGACTCTGACTAAGAAAGGCCCACATCATATAGGCTCAGACCTGCATTTGTCCACAAGATCATCTAGGATTAAATCATTGTTCAAGGAATCACATGGGAGAGTCACATTGTGCCTGAAGACCTCAGAACTCAGGAGGAGTGGAGAGGATGAAACAAAATCCTGATGACACAGTAATTCAACATGTATGGCCCAGACAACAGCCCTGGCTATGTTTTTTGGACTGGGTGCCACCATAGGGCAAGTGGTATGATACCACCTACTCAGCCCAGTAGACAGAGGCTTTTCACTTTCACTCCATGTGCAGTCCACAACAGAAAAACCAGGAGTATTTTTTGTTCTTCCCAGAACCCCACATGATAGGCATGGCACATCCCACAGAATCATAAAGTTGTCCCCTTTTTAGCCCAAGCATGAAGCCATTTTTGAGTGGATTAAGGGGAAATAACTCTACAGGTAGGAGTTAGTGCAGTTAGGAGTTAGGGAGAGCTATGAGTAAAGATGTTAGATTAGAGACTCCCCTTTCTACAGGCACACCCCTTCCCTTTCCAACCAAGAGATACGGGTGAAGGTTGGAGACTGTGTATGGATTGTGGCAGGCATAGGAGGGGCAGTACTACAGATGTATGTTTATGTGTGTATGTGGCAATTATGGGTAATGATGGGGGTGATGCTGGGCAAGAAAAGCTGGGAGATGAGAATGTTAGTAATAGCTGGGTATGTTCTCATGGACAAGGATTAGGAGACTGTCCCAACTGTAATGTGAGGTAATGTAAAGTTTGAAGTTCTTGTGTTCCCATAGGAATGTCTAGGAAGGTATCCCAATGTTGATCTTTCCTATGGTTACAGAAATGGGTTCATTGTGTCATATGGGAAGGCTGGTCCTCCCTGAATAAGTTTTAGAAGCTTTAGAAAGAAACCTGCTTTTACAATGGAAAATGGATACATGGTTTGGCTGGGTGAGAAGGAAAAGAGCTAGAGATGAAAGTTATGGGTATGATCCTGACAACACGTATCTAAGAGGCTGGGAGTCTTTTCATGTGAGGCAGATGCATTGTTGGCTGCCACCCCAGCATGGAATTGATTGGACTATCTTTTATGATGTAAATGAGTTTTAATGTGAAAAGGGAAATGCATTCTGAAGTATTCAATGTTAATGTTAATCATTTTTGTAGTCTGCAGATGTGGACATGATTATCTGATTTCCTAAGTAAGCATTGGTAAAGGCACTGTATGTAGAATTACTTTGTACTCAAGTAATGGCTTTCCTAAATCTGCCTGTCTGTACTCTGCATGTTAAAGTATTTTCAATCTGTAATGCTCAGGTCAATGGAAGCAGAAAACTGTAGTATATGCCTTAATGGCAATTGCGGAAAAGGGGGGTGGATAGTAATCTTACTAACCCACTCAAGCTCACCCTGAAGAAGCGGCACGAAGACTCAGGCTAGGCTATACTATTACCACTCCGGGAGCTGGTAATTCCATGTACAGCCAGACCTGCAACTGGAGGGGAAAGAAGAAAAGGGGCTAGGCTTTACCGCTACTGACCTGAAAAGTAGCCCAGCGTACAGCCAGATCCTGAAGAATAAATAATACTAACATGTGGGTTATACTGATAATTGTATGTGGTATGCTGTATGTTGTAATCTTGTGAAGTTCATCAAAATCTTTGCTGTTTTAATCTAACAGACAATAGTAATTTTGTAGAAGTGCAAATTAACAAGTTGCATAATATAGTATCAGATATTACTATAGGTCAGCACCACTGGCTGGATTGGCTGCCACACCTGGGATAGTTGTATCGATGATATCTGTAGTGCTTATGTTGTGGCTATTGGGCTTCTGTATTCCTTGCTTTGCTTGATGGATAAGTAGTCTGTTTCAGACCTCAGCTAGTAGAACAGCAGCACTATACGCTCTCATGGCTCAACATGATGTTAAATAAGGTGTAATGTGTTATGAAATGCTATAATTGTGGAAAATTATGCATTTAAGGGGAGAGATCATCTGGAGGCATGGGCCCTTTCTGCAGAACAGTACCCTCCTAGCACAGGGATGCGAGAGAAGCGGGACCACAACAACATTTCCGCATGACATCATCATGGTCCACCCTTCTTGCATCACAAGCTAGTGTAATCATTGAGTAGACTCTGATTGCCAAACATTGCCAAATATCAGCTCAGATAGATACAATGGTCAGGAGTGCTTATTATAAGCTTTAGCTGATTCACCAACCACTCCCCTTCCTAGAATTGACCTGAAGATGCTAGTGCACACACTGGTAACTTCAAAGCTGGACTTCTGCAATGAGTTGTACATTGAGCTATATTTGTACCAAGTTTGGAAAGTCCAACTGGTCCAATATATGACAAGAATAATGGTCACAGGTACATCCAGGAGTAAGCATATTACATTAATATTAAAATCACTTTACTGGCTGCCAATTAGTTTCTGGGCAAAGTACAAAGTGTTGGTTATTATCTTTAAAACCTTACATGGTTTGGGTCCAAGTTACCTGCAAGATTGCCTCTTCCCATACAATCCACCTTACACACTCAGTTCCTTGGGGGACATTTACTTAAGTTGGCCAGGACTAGACTGGCAACAGTTATCCAGAGGACCTTTTCATTGGCCACCCTTAGACTGTGGAATGACCTGCCAGAAGAGATTCAACAGCTAAACATACCATCTGAATTTTTAAAAGAATTAAAGACCTATCTCTTCTGGTAGGCCTATTTAAACATTTTTAAACTATGAGTTTTAAATTGATATTCTTATGGCTGTGTTTTGAATCAAGAATTATGTATTAAATGGTTTTATGTGTTTTTAGCTATATATTGTATTTTAATCTATTTTGTACCCCAGTTTGAGCCTTGGGGAGAGGCAGATAAGAAATAAAAAATTACTGTTGTTGTTATTCTTATCCCTATGCAGAATTTATTCTTCCTTTACTGACTTACACATTAAAGATCAGCACCAGCAGGTCAGCTACATGGCACAGCTTTTAAGTAACTGCATTCTTGAGCTTTTATCGTGCTAAAAAATGTATATGTATATCAGGTCAGGTGTTTTCTGTATAAGTACACTGTGCATTCCCACATGAGGCAGCTTAATAATATTAAATAGAAAGTATAAAGCTTGAGCTACCTTTTGGCTGGATTGGGCAACACTCATTCTCCTCCTGATTTCTTCTAAGTTTGTTCCCCAACCTTCATCTCAAATGCAATTAATTTATAAGAAACATCAGTTATCATTACATATGTATTGTTTTGCAATTAGTGACAGAGAACAACACAAGCTCGGCTAAAAGGTTAATATTATTCTGGCATCCTTTCTAAGGAAGTTACAAGCTTCATTGAATCTTCTGGCGTTTTGTGCTTCTATCTGAGAAGGGGAAACTGTTCTGTGCTACAGAAATCACAATGACTATTAGATCTGGAAGAGAAAGAGGTAGAAGGGATCGTCTCTGAGGGTCATGCTTTCAGAGAATGAAAGTGCAGCTGCTGAAACCAATCTAATTTAACTGCTAAATTAAACATGTTGATTGCCTCAGGGACCTCTCAGAGGAGGAGGAAGAAGAAGAGGAGGAGAGGAGTAAAATGCCTTACTTCCTGAACTGTCAAAAGGATGCTGTATTATACATCATAATCAAAACAGTGAGGCTTATTTCAAATGTATGCTGTCTTTGGTGTTCATAAAGAATTCTGACCTTCCCAATGCTGCCCATCCAGCAGATACAGTATCCACTTTCAATGAAATTAGTTCTTTTTCAAAAAAATTCAAATGTGTCTAAGCTGCCTTCAAAATAGAATTATTTTCTCAAGGTGGCACACGAGAAATAGCAGAGACCAACCAAAGACCGTATCAGTATTAAAAATAATAAAATTAAAAATAACAATAAACCAAAAAAGGGCAAAGGGATGTAAACATTTTAACAAACAAATGCACATTCGCATTATTCCAGGTCATTCTAAGCTACTCTCACCACTGAGCTGAGGTCAGCATGCTAAAACTTAAATAAAACTCTAAGCCACAAGGGCCCTTTCACACTACATAATTTCTCACTGTGATTCCGCTTGAATTGCCACTGCTGCCTCCTACAGAATCCTGGGGTTTGTGATCTGGTGAGTCATTAAAGCTCTCTGGCTGAGAATTCTGAGAACGCCCCTTTCTGAACTGCAGATTCCAGGAGTCCATAGGATGCAGCCACAGTAGTTAAAGTGAGATCACGATGCTGTAACTATGTAGTGCAAAACAGTCCCTATGCTCTTAGTTAAGGAATAAACCGAAAACAAACATTATTGAACTATTTGAAAGTGTTTGTATTAATTGAAGTTAATATTGTGGTGGTGGTGGTGGTGGTGTTTTTGCAGGCTGTGCCTGTCTGACCACCAAAAGTCCTTTCTCATTTAGCCTTGGTGCTACCATGATGACCTGCTATTCTAATTCTTTTGAGCTTAACAGCATCCAGAAATAAATCAAGATTCAAATATGACATGTTCTTGCCTGGTTGAGAGTAAGTTTGGGCTTTGATCTGAGGAGCAAAGAGAAAAGCAGCTTTGATTTTAATGTGTTGAGAAGGGGAGGCAACCAGTGAAATGCCAACGGTTGCTGGCAAAAAAACAGCCTTGGGGAACTGCAGAGGCACATACTGTTGCTTTAGGACAAGAGTTCCACACAGGTCCTGCAAGACTATTTTTTGGCCCCCAGCTCTTCCAGATTCCCCAGACCATGCTTTATATGGCCAAAAAGGTATGATGAATTACTTCCCCTGAAATTCTCCAGTAATGACAATTTACCTTTAAAAATAAATTGCAGTCCTCCCTTGCCCTGTTTAAGATAAATGCATACATACAAACATAAATATAAACCTCTATTTCAAAATCAGAAGTTGCTTCTGGCCACTTTCAGGAAGCTGGGGTTAGATGGTCTTCTGGCCAGCACAGGCCCTTTCCACACGAGGCTGGTGAATTGCTTCGTACCATTTCTCACCTGATTTTCTGGGCTCGAAACAAGGTGGACTTTCCCTCATTTCCTTCTGCACAGCTACTGCGTATGTTCCATTCTGATTCAGAGGAGTGAGAGTTCATGAATCCACACTGCCTCTGTCATGGCCACTCCCACTACTCCCCTCACCCTGCCCCGTCAGCTGTGATCGACTCTTTTTTTTTTTTGCATGGTTTAGTATGTCATTGCATACGTGCGTAAGTTCATACTACCCCCTGGCCCCTCCCATGAGCCCTTCCCTGACCACCAATTCGCATTGGTGTGAATGTATGTGTTTGCATCACTGTGAAAGTACGAATTGGATCAATCTGGAAAATTGGAAAACCGATTTCTTCTGGTTTTCAAATAGCGCACTTTACCATCACATGGGGGCACATTTAGTTGGAATTATGTGCAGAATGAAGGTAAATAAACCAAACCTAGTCCACTCCAACGTGCAGAAGACCTCCATGGCAAGATGCATTGGCTCTCCTTAATAACTGCATGCGGAAAGGGCCATTAAGTCCCAAGGACAGAAAATTGACCCCAAACCCATCATTGTTGCCCCCCTCTGCATTAGGGAGATGGATGCCTAAATATGATAAAGGCACCAGATCCTGTCTGATCTTGGAAGCTAAGTAACATCAGCTCTGGTTAGTACTTGGATAGTGTTGGGAGTGGCAACCTTTGCAAGCTTTAATTAACTGGCTAGTTAGTATGCATGTCTATTGTAGGCATAGAGGGGACTGCCTAGAATAAACTTCCTGTTGTTTGGTCAACACCCACTTCTCCTTGCATGTTCTCTTCCTCTTCCTTTTTTGTCTTTGCCTTTTGTCCTGAAAGCATGGTCTGAGATCTCCTAACAGGGATTATTTTTTAGCAAGCATGTGACTGCTTAATTTCTTCTTATTTTCTTCAAGAACTGAACCCGTGTGGACTATGCACAAGATTTTGTGAGTAAACTTTGTCATATTTCATATTTTTAACCAAACTATTTGTGATCATTTTGAGCTAAATTAAGTGTATCTGGGATGGAGATGATAAAGCGGGTAATTTGTTCAACTACTGCCTGTGCATTACAAAATACTCTGCTGATTGGGAGACTTATTACTAAAAATCCCTCAATTCCGCAACAGATAGGAAACCACCAACAAATACTAAGTGTTACAGGCTGTATTTTAGAGGAAGGAACTGGCAAAACCACCTCTGAATATTCCTTGTCTAAGAAAATGCTGTGAAATTCATGGGAATCGCCATAAATTGATGATCAACTTGAAGACACATATATACACACACAATGCCTTAGAAGAGATCTATTAATAGTATATATTTCTGAGATATGGAGAATCAACATGGGGCAGCAAGTTGCACTCTCTCAGGTTGGGATAAAAGTTATGACAAATCTCTGAATAAATCTTGCCAAGCAAACTCTGTGATGGGGTTGCCACAAATTGGACCTGACTTGAAGGCACATAACAACAACAGCAGCAATAACAATAACAACAACAACAATGCTACCTTGTGACTAGTTTTCTACAAGGTTCTCTTAAGACAGAAACACTAGGAACGACCTTATATTGGGCCAGCCTATTTTTCTACTTAGTTCAGTTTGATCTGTCCTGATGGTCAGCAGCTCCTTGAGGTTGAAGCAGAATAATTTTCTATGACTGGCCCTTTTCGCACGGCATTTGCCATGCGAAAGGGCCCCTCGAGTGTCATGTGAATGTGAGGAGCGGTCCACATGACACACTCACAATCACGTGATGCTTCACGGGCTGGCAGGCGCTGACTGTACACTTTTTCATTTTCGGCTGTGAGCCAAAAATGGTGCGCGATTGCGCATCGCTCTGGGGCCCCATGTGCACTTTCTGTGTGTGCAGAGCTCCGGAGCCCCAGTGCAGCCTAGGACACTCCCAGGCTAAACTGCGGAAGGAAGAGGCGGGGCTCTCGTGCGAGCAGGCAGCAGCTGCGGAGCTGAAGGAACAGGGGGGTGAGAGCTTCTTGCTAGAGGCTGCTCGCACGATCCCCGCACCCCAGCTCCACAAAAAGGTGCATTGCAGAAAGGGCCACTGCCTCATCCTTTTAATTGGCTACACCAAGCACTGAATTCTAAGACTGCCAGAATTAGGCTTGGCAGAAGAATTAGCTCAAGTTGAATTTACTACATTTGTACCCCCTTTTTCATATGAATTTACTACATTTGTACTCCTAAATCAATAATTGAAGTAACAACACTTGAAAAACAACTTTCACATGTCCTGAAGATTATTGTTATGCAGTTTATCAGTAAAATGAGGCATACAAAATGTGCAGATTCTGAGCAAGCAAGCCAACCAAATATATTTTACTGGAAATTAAACACATCTAAAGATACACCTGAAATTACTTGGAAAGTGCTACATTAGGAAATACACATGCATTAACATGTATAATAGAAAATGTGCATATAGATATAAATTTTAAAAATGCATTAAAATTCACACAAATTGGGGCCCAAATGAATGTGGGATTAGAAGAATGAGAAACTGAGCTTGAACTTGACTGATGCACTTCTTCTGACTCTGAATTCAACACATCTACTACAGAGCCATGATGTGTGTATGCATAACTACATATCACAAAACTATCTTAAGTGTCTAACTCTATCTCTTCAGTAAGAAATGAGGCTTGTGAGTGCACTGAAATTTTGTACCATTCAGAGAAGTGAAAAATGCTTCTTTGCATATATAGCATATATCCATATATAGAATGACAAGACAAAACAATAATGTGCATTAAACTGCTCATAATGCACCCACAAAAATTGCCTTTTGAAATGTACAGCAACCCTCTGTATCCACAGATTCTGCATCCATGGATTCTACCAACCCCAGCTTGAAAATATTCGGGCGGGGGGGAGGGAATTCCAAAAAGCAAACCTTGATTTTGCCATGTGCTGAGCACTACCCTACTGTAGTCTCCTGCCATTTCACAGATCCTCAGCCTCTCTCTACCACTCATTTGAGTTGTTGGCTACTTTATATAAGGGACTCCATTTTACTATGCCACTGTATATAATGGGGCAAGGGCACTCACAGATTTTGGTATCCACAAGGGATCCTAGAACCAAACCCCAGAGGATACCGAGGGCACACTGTACATACATATGCTTTGTGCACTGACTCAGACTTCTCATTCATTCTCGGTGATAAATCACTGCAGTATCATGAAAACCCTTATTATTAACAGTTTCATCCTTTGTGGAAGTGTTTGAAATGCAGGCTGTGGGTGTCTGCTTGTTTTTTTAGAAGCAGTTATGCCACAAAAGCTTTGTAAAAAGACAGGACAATGCTCCCTAGGCAGTCATTCACACACTTCTCCCCGTATGATTTCTTCCTTTATCTTGTCTTCTTTCCACAGTGTTTACCCCAGTTCCCTAAAGACCCTGGTTTATAAATGCTGCTAAAAACAGTAGGCAATAGAGAACTATAGAGTCTTGTGGCACCACAAAAACTAACAAGTTTTATTTTGCATAAGCTGTGGTGGACTGTACTCCACTCTGTCAGATTCAAGCATCTGATGAAGGGGAGTTTGTTGTTGTTCTGTGCCATCCAGTCATTTCTGACTTATGGCAACCCTGAGGCGGACTAATCACAGGGTTTTCTGAGGTTGGGAGTTCATGCAGTGGATTTCCATGGCTGATAGGGAATCCTCCTCCTCTTCCTCCTCCTCCTCCTCCTTCTCTAAATCTTCTGGCATGGCTTTCTTGCACCCCCGGCACTGGCGGCCAGGGCATGTCCCTACTTGCCCCACCTTAGGTATGCCTCTGGGAGTATAGTTCACAAAAGCTTATACCCTCTCAAACTGTATTTGTAAAGAAGGCGTCACGAGACAATTTTCTGATTTTTCTCCAGTAAAATAATATGATGTAATGGCCAGAGTTAGTGTCTGCTTTTTCCTGGGTTCAGCCTACGAAAGAGCTCAGAATGTTGTGAAGGAAGACGAAGGGAAGAGAGGACCTTGAAAAACAGTCTGGCAGTTAAGGAAACGCTTTATGTATGATTTCTGGCCAACTAGAAACAGGAGGGTAGAGGAGGGGATGTGGAAGAATTCAGAGAAAGGTTAGAAACAGGGCAAACAGTTGTAACAGAACAAACTGAGTCCAGTGAGCAAGCCTAGTATTATTGGGTTCAAGTCACATATAATGAGAGGCTTGACAATAAATAAACTTTTCTCTTTTTAGATTCATCATATTTCCTTTATAATATCCCAGAATGGGCTGCAGGGAGGGAATATAGTGGGTGCCAAGAGACAGGCCATTTCCACGTGATGCACCCAGCCTGCCACGGTGATGAGAGAAGGATGGGGCTGGGACAATGCTTATGCACAACATCATCCCAGAGTCATCCTTCTCCCATCCCTAGGCAGCGCAATCGTGCCACAAATCATTGATAGGTTTTTCCCATCAGTGACCGGTGATCACACTGCTCTTCCACCACATGCCCACATTTACCTTTGCTGTGGAGTTCCTGCCCCAGCACAGGCTGAGACAGTACCTGGCTGCAAAGCAGCAGGAAGAGGCATGGACATCACATTTCCTGGTTCCCACAGGCAGCCAGTGAGGAGAGGAGCACTCCATCGCACTTCTCTCCTGGGAGACCTGCTGCCATTATTGTCACTGGATGCTGCCAGAACAGAAGTAAGCTGCAGAAAGGACCTCAGTTTAAAATAGAGTTACCTGTAAGTGGGACCTGGTCGCACACGTGGCTTTGCCCTTCAGTGCTTTTGCAATGTAGAAAAGGGATGATCACATTTTCCTGCAACCTCTTGTATTTATGACTAAAGGCTGATATTGATGAAAATTCTCAACAAAAAACAAATATGGCAAAACAGCAGCCACTCATTCCTTGGTGAAACGCAAGTTGACAGTAACTCAATTATTTCTCTCTCTCTCAATCTGTCTGTCTCTCTCTTTCTCCCTCCCACAAACACACACAGAGAGAGAAAGGTAAATGATCAAACTTAAAATGGATAGATGACTTCAAAGCCTTCTCTGTCTCATGGGCAAGACACTGCTTCTGTCAAACTGAACTTTACATTTTAAATATCCTGTTCAAATTACAACTAATTGGCTGAATTCTCAGAATGAAAAACTATAATGTGTCTGCTGGCAGATTGTGAGTTTGCAATTTAAATTGAGAGTAATGGAACTAAGATGGAATGTTGCAATGCTTTGTCTCAAAACATTTTTGCTATAGTTCCAGCATGAAGACAAATAACAGATCTATAGATATGGCAATTATTAATTGCCAAATATTTCACACATACACACACTGATAGCAATTTCAGTGGCCCACACAATAAAGTTACATGTTGGTAAGTAAATAAAATAAAAGCGAAAAGACATACTGTTAAGTTTTAAAATGCAGAAAGTAATGGGCTGCATTCAGACTAAGTGGGAGCACATAATTCCCATTGAAATAACTGGAACATATTAAAGAATTTTTTTTCACTCTGAGTTAGATCCAGTCTAATGTCTCATGTAGTCTGGATCCAGCCCATTGCACTTAACAATTCCTTTTTACCATTTACATATTTTAAGATAGATTACAGTTTTGGAGACTAGCTGTGACTATATGGTACGTAATTGAGGTTGTCTAATTGTGTTTTAGAATGAAAGACATAACACAGCTTTAAAAGAAGAGCGGACATACTGTTAAGAAGATGCAGTTGGCAGGCTGACAGATGATTGATGAGCATTGCCCACAGGGTTCATGAGACCATGGCATAATGACTAACACAAATTTCCCAGAGGAGGACCACATTCCAAGAAAAGCTCCATACAGAATCCTTTCACCAGTATTGTTGTTAGATTCCAGGCAATTCTGTGGCTCCAAAACATTTCTGCAATGTTTTGCATATGCATATATTAATCACAATGATTAGACTTGTGATCCCATCAGCAATAAAAACTGGTTTTTAATTTCTCCATTGAGTGATCTCAGAACTATGCAGGCAAATGTTTCATTACTACTTTCATTAAAGTACCACATAAGAACCTTGGAGCTGTTGAGAAAGGCTGAAATTACATATCCTTCTTAAAAACAGAGTGGAGGCTGGTGGGTCTAATATCAGTGACAGTGATGAATTTGCCCCTGGTTTCAGCTTGATCTTTAAAGGGTCTATCCAAGGTGTCCCAGGAATTCAACAAACAGACAGCAAGGCAAACAGGCATTTTGTATAGACGTTTAGTGGGGAGTTTTGTGGAGAGGCCGGGAATTCTGTTTCAGTACCTATTTAGGATTTAAATGTTCAAAAGTCCCTAATTGTAAACTAGCAGCTATGTCATGCAGTCTTAAAGTTGATACTAAATCATCCCCAGCCATGTGTATGACTTTCCACTGTAATCCTCCTAAAGCGGACAGTTTATTTGCTTGTTTCTCAATATCACAAGAATTTGCTATACCAACTCCTGCTCTTATTACCCAATATGGTATCTAACAAATCTCTTTTATTTTGTTTCCACAATTTTTCTTTTTTCCCTGCAAATTCCAAATAGGGATTCACATATTTATTGCACTCTGGTCTCAATTTTGTTACATTAAACATAGTAACATTTAATCTAATATTCCATTGGTGTAAATTTGGTCCAATTACAACAGGAGTGGGTGCATGCCATTGTTTCATTACAGTGGTTATGTTTTCTTTTACAGTTTCACTGGTAACATTTGGCAATTGAAAGGTTACATATCCCAAAAGCCTAGTTCTATTTGTCTCTGGATTTTGACAGTTTCTGTTGGTCGTGTTCTTCAAAAAGCCTTGTACTATTACTACTTGTACTTTAGAAAAATTAAATTCAACATCACATTCGTGGGTACAGCTTTGATTATCAACCCTCAACCACTGCTTCCACTGTTCTGGCCGGGTATCTTCAAAATGACCAAGACTCTTAGTTACATATATTAAGTTTCTAATTTCCCCAGTCCTACTTATCCAAAAGGTTCCTTTATATATTTCAAAAAGTTTATTCCACAAAACTGACAATCTGACATGTCCTATCCGGTGTCCCCCATAATACCATAACATGCTTTTTTCTGTAATGGTACTATTTGTACACTTAGTCATACTGTAAAAACCTGTTATTGCATATTTCTTTTTCTCCCACTGTGGAAAAGAATAATTTCTTTGTTCTATTCCTTTTTCCCAACTGAGAGGTGCAGCTGTTCCTTTGTTTAGCTCAATTTCCCTGACAAACAAACTGAAAATAACAAACTCCATCCACCATTTTCTTGAATGTCTCCATCTAATCTGTAGCTTCCCTCTATTTTCTGGGGGATCCCTAACCCAACCCAGCTTGAATGAATCTGAATTCTGTGGGTCCCAATTAATATACCACCTCAAATTCTTCCCTTCAATTATATATATATAAACAGGATATAATCTAGCTAACACAGCAGCCTGTAAAATGTAATCATATCAGTTAGATCCTGGAGGAACCAAATCCGACTTTCCTTGTGGTGGTTTTTCCATCCGTTTATCCTGAAGAAAAATAAATATATTGCAAGACACATTTGTTATTCATCAACTTTATACAGTTTAATTTGGTTACGGTGAGCCCATTTTGATTTTCCTTCCTTCTCAATCAAATAACTGGTGGGCCATATGTGATCCATTATAACATATGGTCCTTTCCATTTAGGCCTCAAAGCATGCTCTTTCAGACCCAAACAGAGATACAATACTTGAGTTCCAATCGGTATCATATCCTTTTCTGTTTGAGTAGGAATTTCCATGCTATTTCTCATGTCTTGTTGTATGAACCATCTCATGTCTTCCCTATCTTTTAAAGATTGTAACCATTCCAAATCAACCTCATTTTCCTCTGGTATATGTGGCAATCCCAAATTCATTTCATTTCCAAATAAAACTTCATATGGTGTATAACTATGATTTCCTATAGGACTACTTCTCATAGCCATTAGGACCAATGGTAACTTCTCTACCCAATCTTTTCCTACACACAATCTAAAATCTTTCCCCTTTTTAGGAAGGGGAGGGGCCGTGGGGATAAGAGACAAGAACCAGAGTTGCACCGGTGTCTTAGAAGGAAAGAAAGCTAAACAACCAATTTTCATTTACCAAAAGGTTTTGCAGTGTTCATCAGTCATTTATCCATACCTCAGAGAGAGGAGTCTAATTTTAGCATTGTTTTCTCATTATTTCTCATCAACATCTAAGGTCTGTTTCAGCAACCATAGAGTTAAATCTAGGAGCTGGAGTGGCTTTGAGCACAGGAGAAAGGAAAAACAGCAAAGAGATACCAGGCGAAATGTTGCTTTGCTTACACACAAACCTTGGAATTTCCCTACATACATGTATTCCTATAGACATTACATTACATACATTAAAGCATTAAAGCAGTGTTTCTTTGTTACCTCAAACCAGTACATCTCTGCTTAACCCTTTCTTGGAGGTTTTCCACATAAATTGACGCACAAAGTTCACACCAAGTTCACAACTGCTAGGGATTCATGGGGGGGGGGGGTCACCTTGATCTCCACTGAAGCTCTCTTTGAAATTCTTCAACATCTAAAAGTTTATTTTCTCATTTACACATTAACAGGATTCTAATTTTGCCAAGCCTCCTGGCTTAATGAGTTTGCCAATTCATTGAAAACAGGAATCTTCCTTGCAACTCTCTTTCCCTAGTTCCTCAAGAGTTAACCTGAACTTCAGGGCTTTTTTTTTTATTTTTCAAGAGGAGCTTTTAGTACATTTCCCTCCACAGAGCAGAAAGAGTTTCCGTAAACGAGTCCATTTTCCTCCTCGTTTCCCTTTCTGTTCTTTCTTTTTGCAAGAAGAGTCATATTTCCTTCTGACCCTTTATAACCAGTTATTCAGAGGCGTCCCTCTGTTTCCCACTCTCCGACCTTAACCCTGTCAAAATATTCTGAAGATCTACACACTCCTCCCAACTATGTCCTTCATTGGAGAGTGTTAGTTAAAGATCTCAGAACAAATGACAAGCAAAAAGGCACAGAGAGACCAAATTTGGTTTTCAATTCCTATTCAATTCCCAGTGTCTCTATTGAGTCATCCTTCACCAAGGTAAGACCAAACTCTCTTGGATCAATCCTGTTCGTGACGCCAATTATGTCATGGACCGAGATTGTTGGTACGTTTGACCCAGAGAGAAATTCAGCCACCTTAGACTATAGGATCCCAACAGAAGACACATAGGAAACCAGATCTGGGTTTAACCACTATGCATGTAACATTTATTAAGACATGAAATACACAAATCACATTTCCGTATCAAGAGCTTTCTTTCACTCACACATTCACATTTCACATTTCACATTCATTCTACATACTCACAAGACGGTCCTTCGCCGAACATTGGCCAGATGTCCTCGAAGGTATGGATGCCCTTTGCTGCAGCCAAGGGTCATGAAAGTGAGTCGAAAATCTTCCCCTCTTTATAGTCATATTCCCCATTTCTTGAGGAAAAGGACATGTTTGCTGGTTGCTATAGTTCCAAGTACTTCCATTGTATAAAGGCAATCAAGCAATTAAAAGAATAGTTCATATCATCTTGTACCTTACTAATAAAAGGTTGCTTGCAGAAGAATTGGTCATGTATCATGTTGTCAGGAAATGTATCAAATGCCTCAGTGGTTCTCGGCCATGCAGGGTAGGGTAGGGTCGGAAATACATCACCGCTGGCCTGTCTGAGGGTGTGCCAGGCAAAAGGCTCCTCGTTTTCTTCTGCCTTTACACATAAGAACTTAACTGTTTTCTTAACAAAGGTATTGATCACTGTTGAATATCGTGAATTCGTGAAGGTGGATGAGACATGAAGACAATCAAAGAAGATATGCATTGTAGGCAACATCACATGGCAATTAAGGAAGCCACACTTCTGGATCTATGCATCTCAAGAGTACATTCTGTTGGTGCCAAGTCCCTATTGTTTTGCAAACTTTCTTCTCAAGCCAAATCGGCCTTCCGTGTGTTCTTAATTTCACAGTTCAAGGAATCTTCGCTTCACAATCCAAACCCCTCCTTCCAACAATGCACTGCGTGCGTCCATTGCAGTCTGGTTCAGGACTGTGCTTTTCCCTTCTGGAACTCATTCGTTCATCACATACATAGGATGTTGAAGGAGCTGCTGCAGTAACCTGCAACAGCTGTAGTATGTTTGTGGGCAACTAACCTGCAGCAAGTGCAAGTTGGTTGTCCTGTTGGAATAGAAGGTCCAGCAACTTGAGGCCCATGTGTCCACTCTTCAGCATATTAGGGAGCATGAGATTTTCTTGGATAGCACAGAATAGATTGTACTAGAAGAGGAACACACAGGGCATGTCTCTGAGGAGGAGGAGGAGGTCAGTTCCCAAACACAGGATGTAGACAGTTGGAGGAGTGTGACACATGGAAGTAGAAGAAGTAGTGATCTTTTTGTTAGTTTGGAGCTACAGAATTACTATGAAGCTTTCTCCCTTATCAGTGAGGACAAGAGATAGGAGCAAAAGCAACAGTGTCAGTCCTCAGAGAATATGTAGACCAGGGGTCTTTGGAAGATTCAACACATAGGTTGGCCCCTACCACTTCCTGAAGGAGGTATGTAGTGGCGATAGGCAACTCCTTGCTGAGGAGAACAGAAACAGTGGTTTGTGGGCCTGACAGGATATCTCATGAGGTGTGTTGTCTCCTTGGTGCAACGATCCATGATGTAACGCAGTGGCTGACAAAACTAGTCAAGTCCACTGACTGCTACCCCTTCCTTTTGGTCCACATGGGAACCAATTATACTGAAAGGCACATCCCTCAGGAGGTCAAAAGGGATTATGAGGCTCTGGATAGGAAGCTAAAGGGCCTTGATGCACAGCTTGACATTTTGTCTCTCCTCCCAGTTGAAGGACACAACCCAGGAAGGGAATAAAAATAGCAGAGGTAAACAACTAGATCCACAGATGGAGCTGCCAGAAACAGTTTGGCTTCTTGGGCTATAGTATGCTGTTTCAAAAAGACGGACTTCTGGCAAGTGATGTGTTGTGCCTCACAACAGCTGGCACAGCATAGCACAGCAAAGCAAATATGATATAATAGGCATCTCAGAAACCTGGAGGGATGTGCCTTGTGACTGGAAAGTGGCAATAGAGAGATATAACCTATTTCAGAGTAATAGGCCAAACAGTAAAGGAGGAAGAATAACACTATATATAAAGGATGTTTATACCTGTAAGGAGATCCATAACTTAAATCCTGGAAGCCAGACTGAAAGCATCAGGGTAAAAATTAAGGGGGAGAGAAACAACAGTGATGTCGTTGTTGGGGTCTGCTACAGACCCCCTCTCTCAAGCCAGATTGAGTACTTGCATGATACCTTCCTGGAACAGATGATCAAACATTCAGAAAGGAGATAGTAATGGAAGAGTTCAACTATCCTGATATTTGTTGGAAGTCAACTCTGCCAAGAGTATCAGGTCCAACAAATTCCCTACTTATCTTGCAGACAATTTCATTGTACAGAAAGTGAAAGAGGCAACAAGGGGATCAGCTATTTTAGATCTGATCCTAACCAACAAAGATGACCTGCTTAATGGGAAGAAGGTGGTAGGATTCTTAGGTGGAAGTGACCATGTTCTTCTGGAGTTTGCTATACAGTGGGAAAAGAGACAAGTATAATCAGACATATGGGTCTTTCTGCAGGAGCTTCCCATCCCGGCGTGAGGACAGGAGAGGAGTGGGACTGCAATGACACTTCTGCATGACATTGTTGTGGTCCCATCCTTCTCCTGTCACCAGGTGGCATGATCCCATATTAAATCATTGACAGGTTTCTCCTGTCAATGATGTGCAATCGTGCCACAATCCTGCACTTACTTGGACTGCAGAAGCACTGGAAGTGTGATGGAGGCACTTCTGCCCCAGCTGCACTGTGGAAGGAAGAGGCATGTCCATCGCACTTTCTTCGGCAGGGAGCCACCAGTGTGGAGGGGTGTGCTCCCATCACGCTCCCTTCCTGGCAGATCTGCTGCTGGGATTGCCACCAGAGCACAACGAGACAAGGTAGAGTGCAGAAAGGGCCACATTCTAAACTTTAAGAAAGCTGATTTCAGTAAATTTAGAAAAATACTGATCCATGGTCAGGGATATTAAAAGAGAATGAGAGTTCATGATGGATTTCTTGAAAGTAAGATATTGCAGGTGTCATGCCCTGCTTTCAGGACATACACATAGACTATGACTCAGAGACTGAAACAGTGGAACCTGAACAGGAGGAGACAGTAACACCTGCCCCAGAGACAGAATAGGGGGCAGTGCCAGCCCCAGCAGAGAGCTCTGCTCCTTCTGACATGGACGATAACTTACCAATACCCACCTTTGCTGAGTGTAGACATCGAAGGGAAAACCTATCCAGGTCTCGGTGAATTTATAACAGGCAGCAGTTAATTAAGTGCCAGCTGCACTGTTCTCTGAACTCATAAAAGCTGAGCCATTCTCCTCCAGCACTTGTCAGTGATTAACTGACCATTTCTCTTGCCATGTCTCTGACTGTTTCTCTTGCCATGTCTCTGACTTAGGATTGTATTTATTGCTTTTGATTTAAGAATATTGCTGGGATTGTTGTTATGCTTCATATTTGCTTTGAGTGTTTCCCTACTACATTAAAATAAGGAATCACTTTGTTGAAAGAACTGCTTGCTGTGTGCTTCTAATCCTTATCAGCTGTCCTTTGGTTGACTGCCCTGACTGAGAGTGGACAGCAGGCACAATTTCAAGCCACTTCAATGAAGAGTTAAAAGAGGAGATATGCAAAGAATCCAGGATGGATGTCTAAAGAACTTTCAACTAAGCCAGTGGTTCTCAACCTGTGGGTCCCCAGATGTTTGTGGACTTCAGCTTCCAGAAACCCTGAGCATTGACCATAGTGGCTGGGGCTTCTGGGAGCTGAAGTCTACAAACATCTGGGGACCCACAGGTTGAGAACCACTAAACTAAACTAAGATTTAAAAGAATCATGCACAAGAAAGGGAGAAAAATATCAAAGAGGAATTCAAACAAATAGTCAGCAAGTGTAGGGAGAAGGTCAGAAAATCTAAAGCACTAAATGAGACTGGAGGAGGACAAATGTTCCCATCTTCAAAAACGGAAAGAAAGAGGACCCAAACAATAACTGACCAGTCAACCTGACTTTTTTTTTTAACAATTCTAGATCAGATCATTAAACAGACAGTCTGTAAGCACTTAGAATGGAATGCCGTGATCGCTAAAAGACAACATGAGTCTCTCAAAAACAAATCAAGCCAGACTAATCTTCTCTCTCTTGCTCCCGCTCTTTTTAACAGAGTTTCAAGCTTGGCAGATGAAATGAATGATGCGGATATAGCATACCTTAACTTCTATTAGGCCCTTGACAAGGTCCCCCATGATTCCTGCAAACAAGCTAGTAAAATGTGGACTAGATAATGCTACTGTTAGGTGGATTTGTAATTGGTTGACTGACCACACCCAAACAGTGCTCACCAATGACTCTTCTTTGTCCTGGAGGGAAGTGACTAATGGGGTGCCACAGGGTTCTGTCCTGGGCTCAGTGCTATTCATCGTCTTTATCAATAACATGGATGAGGGAATATCAGTTCTGCAAATAACACCAAATTAGGATAGGATCAGAATTCAAAATGACCTTAACAGATTAGAGAGCTGAGCCAAGTCTAACAAAATGAATTTCAACAGGGAGAAATGTAACTTTGGGGGAAAAAAAATGTATAGATATAGGATGGACAACAGCTGGCTGCCATGTGAAATGGATCTAAGAGACTTAGTAGACCACAAGCTGAAAATGAGTAAGCAGTGTGATGCAGCAGCTGAAAAAAAACACCAATGTGATTCTAGGCTGCATCAATAGGAATATATTGTCTATGTCAAGGGATTTAATAGCACCACTGTATTCTGCTTTGGTCAGATCAATATCTGAATATTGTGTCTAGTTCTGAGCACCACAATTCAAGACGGACATTGACAAGCTGGAACATGTCCAGAGGAGGGCAACCAAAATGATGAAAGGTCTGGAAACCGTGCCCTATGACGAGTGGCTAAAGGAACTGGGTATGTTTAGCCTGGAGAAGAGAAGGTTAAGAGGTGACATGATAGCTATGTTCATATATTTGAAGGCATATCATGTGCAAGATGTAGCAATCTTGTTTTCTACTGATCCAGAGATTAGGACACAGAGCAATGGATTCAAACTACTGGAAAAGAGAGTCTACCTAAACATTAGGAATAACTTCCTGACTGTAAGAGCAGTTTGATAGTGGAATACACTGTTTCAGAGTGTGCTGGAGTCTTTGGAGGTTTTTAAACAGAGGCTGGATGGTTATCTCTTTGTAATGCTTTGATTGTGTATTCTTGCATGGCAGAGGATTGGATTTGGTGGACCTTGTGGTCTCTTCCAGCTCTGTGATTCTATGGCCATTTCTGCAATACACTGTTATAGTGCAATTATTCCACTTCCAACATCCTGTGGAATTCTGGGGTTTGTAGTTCATTGAAGCCAAAGAGCTCTCTGGCTGAGAATTCTAAAGGCCCCTCCCTCAACTGCAAACCTCAAGATTCCACAGGACATTGAAAGTGGAATCATAGCCCTATAACATTATAGTGTGGAAATGGCCTCAGATTCTATGAAATTCCTTTCCTCCAGAAAGGTTGCCTCAAATGCACCCAGCTCAAAGCCAAGTTCAGTCTTAGGCTGCTCAGAAAAGAGAAGGAGTCCTGTTCTAATTGGCCCAGCACTGATCAATGGATCAGAGAGTTTTCTGTCTCCTGGTGAGTCCATATGCCTCTGGAATACCACATTTTCTGCCCTTTCCCAAAAGGAAATCAAAGTTAAGGATGATTAGACTTGCATCAATTAGTAAAGGACCTTTAGATCTACCAGCTGATGAACAAGCAGCATATATTAAAAGGGAAACAAGTCATGTTTCATAACATCTGGCTGAGATTTCCACACCGACTGAAAATTGGATGACACAGAATCTTTCTTCCCATCATCAGCAGCCTAGAAAAATCACTTTCTGGGAGTATAATTCTCAAAATACTCCAGCCAGCAGCTTACGTTGGCTGGGCTGATTCTAAAAACTGTACTAAAAAAAGTAACTTTTCCAAGTTTTGTCATTCCAAAGGGAGTTGACATAGCTCAGTGGTGAAACACACGCTTTGCATCCCAGGAATACTCCATGGTACCTCCAAGTAGGTAGAGATGCAGGCAAGTTTCCCATCTGCAACTCCAGGGAGCTGCTGTCAGATCAGTGAACATCATGAGTAGGCTAACCCATACTTTCTAAATGCCTTGGAATTCATACGCCCTGACCATTGATCATGCTAGCTGCAGATTATGGATTCACAGAGTACCTCCAGATAGAGGGCTCCAAGCACTACCAACTGGAAGGCCATGTACAGTTGCATTTCTTTTCTTCCTTAATGGATTTTCTATAGAGAAAATAATATATGCGGGGGGGAGACAAGAAAATTGGTAAAGGCCCCAAACTGAACATGCCACCATCTACAAGTCCTCAAAAATTCTGAAGAGACTCAGGATGATTGCACCATAAAAACAGAGTGGAAGCAAAATCCAAAACATCCAGAGGGCATTGGGTTGCCTTTCCTGATTTAAACAATTCTCTGTTGAATGGTCCTTTTGTTTAATAAGGCAGTAGCCAATGTACTAACAACACAAGGTATTGTCCTGCCTGACTCAATAAACTTATTGCATTTTAATTTCCCCTCTTTCTTTTTTTTCTTTTGTGTACTCTTAAAACAGACTAATTTACATACAGTTACTATAGTATTGTTATAAAGTACACAGTATATAATCTGAAAATCATAGATTATAACATTTGCTACTGACCATGGGGAAGAAAGCCAAAAAAAGGGGCAAGTATTTGGGAGAAAGGAACTGTAGGAAATGGTTGTCTGTTTGGTATTTCTCCTATAATACCAAAGGCAGGGGAGCAGAGTGGAATTGTTGCTCCCTTGGTAAACCCTGTCCCAGGGTCTACAACTTTGATATAAAATTAATCTAACCCACCAGAGAGGTCACCCGGATATGCACGTAGGCAACAACAGTCGTACAATGGAAAGAACCAGGTCAGGCCAGTAAACTCCCCAGTCATGTAGCCACAGGAGACCTCAAGCTGTGCCAACCCACGGTGGACAAAAGATCATCAGCCTTTCAGGAGCCAACTTGAAGGGATTAAGAGTTTTCCCACAAAGTTGGGCACTGAAAGCAATAAAATCTTATCAGGCAAAATCCATCTATATAAACTCACGCTGCAACCCAAAGCGGTGGAAGATCCTGATACTTGGGTAACACCTTGTTATCTTCCAATATCAAAGAAGGTGCCAGTGTGAAGTTGTTTTCCGTTGCTGTCCCCTTTGTTCTCCCTGGGAGACGATTTGCCCTCAAGGCAAATGTTTCCTACAAATAGTCCCTGTTTTTGACTAGTTCTTTGGATACCTCCCGGTCATATCAACTGACCGCTCCCCCTCCTGACAGCCACGTGATCCCCTCAGCGTCTCTTCACTGAGTTCATTTTCTTTCGCTGCTTTCTGGACCAAGGACTTCAGGAAAAGGTGCAGTATCACCCAAATTACGAATCCTTCAACAATCCCTCTATCTTATTTCCACTCTTTATTTTTCTTTAGCCCTTGGATGTGTGCGTGAGTTTTTGTGTTGACGAGTGCTGCTACTATTTAATAAAATCATTCATTGGACCTTTTTGTGTGATTTTACTGTGCCTGACCCCGTAAAAACTGGGTAAAAGATCTCACTAGGTTACCCTGCCTCTTGCATTGCTATTGCTTGTGCTCCATTGAGCTTACTTTCCCCATCACTTGGAACGTATTGAGGTGTCCCTCTGGGACCTCCAGATTTTCAGGGTAACTGAAGGGTTTTTTTTAATTGTAAAAAAAAAAAGATGGCTTTCAAAGAAAGAATAAATCATTTTTCAAACCAGTGCTTTAAAAGAAATTCCTGTGAATTCCAAACAGAAGTCTGTTGTTCTTATATGCCATTCAGGAACCACAGTAAAGGACTTGTAACTTAAAGCACCATTTAAAAATAGTTATTTGAAGTCACCTGATAATGACAAAGCATCATTTTATTCGAAGCTTTGCCATTATTAGAATACCAGAAGTAACATTAAAAAAAAACATCCAGTACTGAAGATTGAAAGAATCTGGTGGCTGGTGTCTTCCATGTCAGTGGGTGGGTGAATCTGCTCCAGATTTTAATTTCCACTTTAAAGAAGCTATCAAAAAGATTGTCACCTTGTATAGATCCTTAAAAGTCTGTACTGAGAACTTGAACAGATTCACTTCACCACCGAAATGAGAGCCACCAGGTGCCAATGATGACAGACAGTGCAAGAGTTTAAGAAAGATTGCTGTTAGATGTTGTACTGTTTAAACATATGAGGAACTTATAGAGAGGAGCATGAGTTGTTTTAAAGAAACCCTTTCCCTTTTTTGAAGTGTTACTTTCTACCAAGCAGATGTGAGGAACAGCTGCTGTGGTAATGCTTGATTGCACTTTGCCAAGGTAGTTGCAGACACTGGAAGAAGTTATAGTTTCACGAGACCATGTTAAAGAACAGAATGTGCTTCAAGAATGAGAGTGAGAGGATATATTCGCTTAGTTCCAAAGCTCCCGTGGAATAGAACTTTCTACAGCTGCTGTTCTTCATGGTGGCTAAGGCAGCAAAGTTATGTTGCACCCATACACGCACACCTTTTAAAGTTGTAATATACCACATGCATTATATATTCTTATCAATCCTCATACCATTTCGTAACGTTAATTCATCACACAATCCAATCATTCTGTAATCTGCAGAGATGAACCTGAGCAGATATTTTGTGAAAACACTAAAATGTTCGCCACACTGTGCCAGTTGCATAGGGGCGGCAGGTGGTTCTCCCTGGGCGGCAAAGTTTTTGGGGTATCCCGGCCTGTAGCCATACCCCCATGCAGTTTGGCCATGCCCCACGCACCCTGGCCATGCCCCAGGCACAGTGACCATGCCCCTTGCACTGTAACCATGCCCTCCTTCCCCCCACACAAACACTCCAAGCTCTACCACTGCACTGTGCTTCTTAAAACTGAAAGGAACCAAAGCAAAGATCTTCAGAAATGTAAAAGAATTTGCTTCCTGCCAAGGAAAATCTCCACCTTCGGTCTGAAGATCCACCTCACTTTATGACAAGAACCAAAGGAGTGCTTTCTTTCCTCAAGCAGTGGTGCAGGAATAGGACCGGAACTAACATCCTGTGTGGAAAATGGAACTTCTAAGACTTCCGTCTAGTAGTCTGAATCACAAAGTCACAGAATTGGAAGAGACCCCACAGTCTGTTGAGTCTAACCCTTTGCTCAATGCAGGAACTTCAGCTAGAGCATCTCCAGCAGGTAGCTGTCCAGCCTCTTTTGAAGATGTTCAGAGAAACAGACTCCATCACCTTTCTAGATAATTGGTTCCATTGTCTAGTATCTCTTATTGTCAAGATGTTTATTCTATCAGAATCTACCCTCCTGTAATTTAGAACCATTAAACCTGGTCTTACCCTCTGGGGCAGCAGGGAACAAACTTCCACACTCCTGTCTGTGACAGCCCTTTAGAGATTTAAAGATTGCAATCATGACAGTCCTCCATCTTTTCTTTATCAGGCTTAACATGCCCAATTCTCACAACCTTTCCTCAAATGTTTTATTCTTCATAGCTCTTCTAATCCTTGTTGCCCTTCTCTAAACCTGCTCCAACTTTTCTTTATCCTTCCTATAATAAGGTGCTCAGAACTCAATGCAATAATCCAGATGACGTACTATGCAGTGACCTTGCTGCCTTCCATCAACTCTGTTTAGGGTAAGTGCCTGGCTAGATGGGAGACTGCTGAAAACACTACATATAACCCTTAAATTCCTCAAAAGCAAAATATAAACGCAGTCCGTAACTACCTTTAATGCACTCCATCAGTCCAGCCTCTATCACAGATTCCTCCTACCTCCTCATCTCCCCTCTTTTGTTTCTCTGAGAGGGGGAAACCCTGAAGTGACCCCCCTCCCCCAGAACCAAATGAAGACACTGTATTTCCTGACACGGAACTGCAAATGGCCCCCCCATGCATCAAGTCAGATTGCAATATAGCCCTGAACATGCCAAGTAATCCACACAACTATGGCATTTGCCTTCTCAGTGCAGAGATACACAGAGATCAAAGACAGAGCCACAGAAAAATACATCACTTGAGTTATAATGGGCAGAAAGGAAGGCAAACCCATTAGTGTGGGTTCACAGATTTCAGAATATATATCCATTAATGGGTTTGCAAAACAATGTACCTTTCCTCTGTAAATAAGCTAAGACTACCCCACTGTGCTGCAGAGCAAAAAGAATATTTTGGACTATTAAAGAATGTTTCGGACTTTTAAAAAATATATATGTACAAAAAAAGGATAATGAGTCTTCTGTATTTTTATGGTTGTCAGGCTTAGAATAAATTCTTTCTGGGCTGATTAGAAATTGTCACCACACAATATGAAAACAAGCTGATTACATACAATCTATAGTAGAGGTAAATTCTCTCTGCATTCTCTTCTCTACCAAATGAGTGAGTGAGTGAGTGAGTATGTGCGTGTGTCTGAGTAACCCTGAAAGCTGCAAGAGCAGATGGTTTTCTTTAAAACGTGGCACTTTTCCCCTCTGCACATTGTCTTGCCCCTCACAAAGGGTTGTTTGTTTGTTTTAAGCAAAACCCAAAACAGACTTCTGACCAGTATTGGTTGGGGAGGAGGGCAGGATGACCCCTTGACACCCCCCTACCAGATCTGCTCAGCTTGATGTTAAGAATTTCATACCAAACTTTCCCTGGTCTTTATCATTTTTATGGTATGGGGCGTGGACTGAATATCTTCCCATAGAAGAAATGCTCCTTGCATTATTAAAACAGCATTCTGAAGGAAAGGTGCATTTAGGCTCACCTGTTTATTTTCTAAAAACAGGCAACCTCTTTTTTTTTTAATGGAGAAACATTCAACCATGTAAACCTCCTTCCCTGGCCACCTTAAGTGTCTGAAAGTGTACAGACAGGAAAATATTCTGCCATTTGATTCTCCCACTTATATAAACCAGCCTTTGGTAGATTAGATATCTGATCTGTGTGACAGATTGCCACAGTCAGTTCTGATGCATATTACCCATGGCAGCTGTTTTCCTGTTTTCTGTAACTTGCCCACAGTGGGATCTCTGCTTCCTTGGAAAGTCTTCACCATGGCACAAAATGTCGTCTGGCACACAACTGCTCAGCCCACATTGAAAGTGTTTACACTGTGACAGGGGTGCAATTCAATAGCAAGCCATCACTGAGGGCGAGATGTTCCCTTAAGCATAAAGTGTGTATAAACGTGACAGCTTTTGCCTCTTCTCTCCTGGAGCATTGTCAGATAACTCACAGGGTAATAAGAAATCTGGAATGTTCAGATTTTCTTTCCACCTAACTTTTAATTATGAAACACTGAATCTGTTTATCTCTGCTCCTGTCATTTGTCTTTTTCAATTTACCACCTGCCTGGATTTTTCACTGCCATGACCAGAACTGGTTTTGTTTTCTGAGGTTTCTGGTTTTGGAGCTCTGGGTAGTGGGTGAGACTCTGGTGGTGGCAGTGTGTCAGCTTGAGGAAAGAAATGGCAGAGGCAAAAAGACAGTCCAGCATGATCACT
Organism: Iguana delicatissima; assembly: GCA_948472985.1. Lineage (NCBI taxonomy): Eukaryota > Metazoa > Chordata > Lepidosauria > Squamata > Iguanidae > Iguana > Iguana delicatissima. The sequence continues at coordinate 25,731 of CAOKZL010000320.1, read as the reverse complement.
TGAGCTTACTGAAGATATTGATTATTGATATCAATGTAACTAAGCTGTTACTTTTTCCCCTGCACCCCTAGGTGGTGTGGAAGGAGGGCATTGTGAGCTTCCAAAAGTGCAACAGTTTTGGAGCAGGGTACCACACTTGCAGGTGTCAAAAATGTTCTTACGGAGCTGTGTGACCCACTGGGAAACATTTCCTGGCCTATGGCTTGATAACTATCATTAGGCCAAACCTACCTATCATTATCCCCTTGCTCATCCATGCCAGAGTTCATTCTCCTTCTTCCACTCACCTAATGTGATAACTAATGCTCCTTCTTATCACTATTGTCTGCAAGCAGTACCAGGCCAGCAGTTTAAAAAAAAAGAACAAGGAGACATGGCACAACAAAACAGAGGCAGCAGTGGCACCTCTATTCCCACAGCAAGCAATGGGAGAGCTTGTGCCACTGGCATCGATCACAGCTAATGTTAAATTGCTAGTCTTTTGCTCTTTTTTTTCTTGCGACAGGTTAACATGACTGCCTCTATGAAAAGTGTAAAAGAAAAAGTCTACATTTAAGAGTGTGTGTGTGTGTGTGTGTGTGTGTGTGTGTGTGTGTGTATACGCGTTTCAAAGCAAGTAACAGTGGAAGATCTGAGTTTTCCCAACACCACCCTCCCATATTTTACTTCATAAACCCTGCCTACCCTATTGTCACCCCATAGCTGCTATGGATTTCATTGCAGTAAAGAATGGGGTGGGATCCTAACACACACAAATATATAAACCTTTCTGTGAATATTTACCTCAGTTTAAGATCCATTTTACTAAGTAGGTCATACATTGAAGTAAAGTATTGAAAAGCCTATATCATAGGCCCAAGACATGGAAATATGAAATTAGCCCTTCCAAAAGGATTTTAATTCTTTTATTACCTTAAACTATTTACCATGAACGTGAGATCCAAGCAAGCTTCTACTTACTTTATCTCAATAAGTTTTTTTCCTGTCTATCTATTGACCATCTACGTATCCATCCTTTTCTCTTACCTTCTCTCATCTTCTCCTTTCTATCTTGAAGCATGCAGTTGTGCTCCCCAGAGGTCTAGGGAAAATAAAAAGGAACTTAAAATTCTCTGGAAATCTAGTGAAGATTGCCACGGCTGTTGCAGCAATAACAAGAACATCCATGTCCTTGAATTCTGGGAGTTGTAGTTCAAAAAAGTAACTTTTCTAAGCTCTGGACCCACTGTGCTGGGTCATTACTGGCTCCCCATTTCCAAACACATTGAAACTTTCTGTCAGTCTAAGTACTAATGAGGTGAAACACAAAACAGCAGCGGAATAGTGCTCTTTGTCAAGGCACCCTTCCTGGCGTTCCCTGTTTTGCATGGGGTTGCAGTTCTAGCAATATTAGGAAAATATAATTCTACTTCAAAGTGGCCTTTCATTGTTAATTTATAACCTGGCTTCTCACATCTGTATCTTTTCTGGTAAAAAATTCATCTTTGCCTTCAAGCTCTCTGTTGATGTGCTTCAACATTTGTCAAATATTAAACCACCACTTTCTTGCTACCTATTCCACAGCCATTTACCTCGGCACCAGAAATTTCTTTGGGGAGTTCAGGGATCCATTCAGAGCCATTCTGGGATGGCAGACTGACTGACCACTTTTTTTTTCTTTACAGTGGGTTTGTCTTTGCTGTTCTTCATCACCGCTTCCTTTTTAATCACATTCTTCATCACATCTTCCTGCCCACCAGTCAACAATTCCATGGTCAGTTTCTTCTGGAGGAATAGTGATGCATTGTTAATGTTGGAAAATATGATGCTGCAATATGATTATTTAACCCCCAGACCATAGTGTAATTCCAAAAGCTGGGTGACTCAGAGGTCTACCTGCAATGCCAGTGCCACCATGGAATGGTGGAGAATTATTAGCTCAAAAGAGAGGCCGGGGGGGGTAACCTTATAGGATCTTCCACCTTTGTATACCAGTACTAATGCAGGGACACCAGTTGGAGATTAAAAGAATGCTTTATTGGTGAATATCATAATCACACACAAGATTCAAGCAGTCTCACAGCTACATAAGGCTACCCGAAGGAAAGAAAGGAAAAATTGGATAGTGAGAAGATAGGGTAAAGTGGGTGATATTTACCGATCCTGAAGAGCAGATACAAAGTGATGTGGAGCAGACTAAGGGTCTGAGGGTAGTACCAGAATGGGAATCAGAGCAGCAAAGTGATACCCATGTCAAGAGTACTATGGAACTACAAGTTGTCTGGCTCAGAGTCAGGGTTTAAATAGCCTGTTTCCACCTTCAGGGAGAAAGTGTTAATGGTTTTCTGGCAGAGCAAACAATGGGGTCTGGAACAGTCTAATTGTAATAACTGAAGCCCCTGTCAGAGCTGCTGATGACGAGCAGCAGCTGTTGGTCCCTGTTGCTCAGGGTGGAGATGACGAGCAGCAGCTGTTGGTCCCTGTTGCTGGATGGAGATGAGTCCTGCAGCTCAAGAGCTCCCCCTGCTGCCATGGACCAAGCAGGCATGGACGTTCCTCTGTCTGCTCCTTTATGGCAACATGGATCCAATTCTGAAGATGGTTTGGAACCTGTGCAAATCAGCCCACAAACAAGGCGAAGACTCAAGAGAGCTGAGGAAAGGGAGGCTTCCTTGATTAAGTTCAAGAAGCAGTGACTAGCCACAGCTGTGCCTTGGGCTATATAACTACCTGCCTGGCAAACTTCTTTCAAGCCCTCCTCTTGCCTGTTCCTTGCTCCCAGCGCCTGGTTCCTACTACCTTGAATTGATCTCTTGACCCTTGGCTTTTTGAACTCTGACTACGGCTTTTGCTTGATGCTCTGGTAAATGAACTCCCTTGAGTAAAATGCTTGCTTGTCTCCCCCCTGGCTGGACTTTGCTGGCTCTTACACTCCCTTCTCTGGGCTGGCTTGCTGCGCAGGTCTCTGACCTTGACACTAATGGCCTTAGCATTAGGTGACAAAGCACTGATGGGAATCATGATAGCTCCTTAATTGTCATGCCCTGCTTCCAGAATGTGGACTCTAACTCAGAGTCTGAAACAGGGCATATACCAGGACCTGCTATAGAAAAAGAGGTTACAGTGCCACAAACAGAATGGGGGGAGGTACCAGCTCCAGCAGAAAGTCCTGCCCCTTCAGAAAAGCACTTACCTGTACCCACCTTTGCAGAGCACAGACAGCAAAGAGAAAGCCGGCATTGCTCTCTCAGAGTTTATAACCAGCAACAAGTAATCAAGCTACAGCTATGCTAGGCTTCAGACATATATAGCTGCTGCCCTTCCCCTCCAGGAGTTGTGAGAGCTTATCTGACCTTCTACCCTGCTGAATACTCTGACTGACCTTGAATACCATCTTGCCTTGGAATCCTGTTGAACTTTATTTATGACCCTGTGCTTACTGCCTGGGAGTAAGAAACAAGCTAGGAGCTATTCAGTTTGCTTGAATTTTCAGCTGTGTTGCCAGGACTGAGACAGGACATTAACAGCTGGGCTGGTGAGGAAACAAAGGAGAATTTCATTGGGAAGAGGGAACAGGTTGAAGGCAATCAGTTGCTCTGTTGAGGCAATTTTTGAGGCAGTTTCAGGTGCTATTGTTTTTGAAGGTTGAGTCATTGCGGGGATTATCACAACACTAGAGCTTCCCAACTGATCCCTTGACTATGACCTGGCCATGCCCTATGGTCCCATCTCACCTACTTTTGTACCCTCCTTGCTAGCATACCTTTTCAACCATAACAGTTTATAATTTATATTTTATGCCAATTAAATAATGTTCATTGCCAATCATATCATGGAGTGGGGGTGTATGGCATGGTAACAATAGGCCCTTTCACACTATACAATTGTACTGCTATGATCACCCTTTATTTACCATGGTTGCATTCTATGGAATCCAGCAGTTTGAAGTGGAGGGGGGTACAAGGGGAGCTCTCTGGCTGAGAATTCTAAATATCCCTCCCTAAACTACCAGTCCCAGGATTCCACAGGATGTTGCCATAGTAGCTAAAGTCATATCATAGTGTTATAAGTAAGTAGTGTGAAAGGGCCTGGAGGCCTGGGAAATTGCAGACTGCAAGGCTTTTTTTTTTTTGATAACTCCAAAGACCTCCCCCTCCTACCTCCATTATTTTTTACTCAAAATGTCACCTGTGCCTTCTGGTACATGGTGAAATTTTTGCCATGTTTTAGCCCATCTGGGTTGTCTTATGTTCAGAGGACCTTTTTTAAAACTGGAAATCGCAAAGCTATTTCCTCAGCTCAAAAGAGATGCAAAAATAAGATGATTTCTGCTACCCTCCCCCCCCCCCCAACACACTGTAGGGCGTTCAGGAAAGGATTTTAAGTATTTTTTTACAAAAGAGGTTTTTCTAAAAAAAAAAAAAAGGGCTAAACATTTCAAGGCCAGGTGACACAGCAGGGAGTGACCCTTTCAAGTGCAGTGGAGACTAGTTTCCCACTTGTAACCTATAAAAAAATGTATAATGTATAATGTATAATGAAGTAGTCAGAGGGCAGGGTCTAAATGCCCTTAAAGGCACCAGGTCCCATCTGATCTTGTAAAGTAAGCAGGATTAGTCCTGATTAGTACTTTGATGGGAGACAGCCAACAAATACCAGATGCTGTAGGCTATATTTCAAAGAAAGAAACTGGCAAAATACTCTGAGTATTCCTTGCCTAAGGAAAAACTATGAAAATCATGGGGTCATCATAAGTCAACAGACAACCTGAAGGCATTCCCCAGGTCACCCACCACACACACATATAGTTGGAAGATAAAAGGAACCATGTAGGTGAGGGTGTTTGAGTTATCTCGCTGACCCCTCAGACTCATGGGGTGGCATTTGATTTAGGTAGTTCTTTTGCTTCATCTTTCTACTAAAGTGTTTGGGTTGAATTTGATATGACTGAATGTTACTACGACTTATAGTAAGGAAGGAGAATGAATAATATTTAATGAAAAGGGGGAAGCTATTTTTGCTAATTCTTTGAGCTTCAGAGGCATTTTTATTAATATGGGGTGTTGGAAACATTAGGAACCACATTCATTCCATTTAGATGCAACAAACAATTTCTCTCAAGGAAACTGGAACACGACTTCCTATCTTAGAGAATCTATAAACTGAAATGCCTTTTTATAGCTTGACAGAGTTTGCTATTAGAAATAGGCTTCCAATGAAGTCAGACAGTGTTGGTTATTTCTTTGTATACTCATCTAATCTATTTGATGAGTATCCAGAATGATTAAAAAGACCAGAAAGTCCCAGACTTTCCTCCTGTTCTTTCCATTTTCACTTTGGAGATCCATATATGTTTTGTTTATCCTGGAACAATGTCTGTCAGCTCTGTCGGTACAATCCAAGGCTTTCTATACAAGCTCCCCAGGTCAGTTTATTTTAACCTGGTAGAAAATTGGAAAGAACGGGAACAAAATTCATGACTTTTCAATCAGTCTAGAGATGCCCTGGATCTCTTCTTCTGGGTCTCATAGGTAATGCCTCCTTGGAAAGTTACTTTGAGAAAGTAAATACAGTGGCCCCTGTATTTGCCTGTGAAGTATTGCAGCCTATACCTAAGATGGCAGCAACATACATGCAGATGTGCCAAAGCATCCATATGCATGTCGCCACCACTTAACAACCACATTTTTGGCTGTTATAGTTCCCTCTTTAAAAGGAACTCTTTACTTGCTATGTTCTCCAAGTTAACTAAAATAGTTACCTTTAGTTACTTTAGTATGAGGGCCAAACATTCACCAAGTTACTTATAAAAAGTCATCTAAATGCTATAAGTGACTGGCACATAGCACAAAATACACTTCCCTCCCCCATCTACTCCGCTGTCACCTATACACCCCAAAGGATGAGACAATAACACGAGGCACAGCACAAGCCTCCTCGTGTTATTCCTCCTCAGTTATGTCGCGGTACTGCAAAAGTAATTTAAAAGATGCCACTTACACAATAACAGGAGTGAAGCTTTTGTTCATTAAGCTACAACCATAATGCAGTGTTGTTAAACCTTATTTACTGAGGAAAGAAACAAATTACAAGTTACCATACTGTTTATTTTTAACAGTTCCAAATTCCAAGCTCTATTTCTATTAGAATCAACCTACAGCTTTCATACTCCAATGTCTTGCCTTGAGCTACCATAAGTAACAAAAGCATGAGGCAGCCTCTCCTTTTCCATGGGCAAGTCTAATAAGGAACCTAGTACCTATGCGCAATTGTAATCTATGCTTCTTACCATACATTTCAGAACCAACCAGCCAACCAACTTCTGCGTGTCTTCCGCTTAAGCAAATACTTAATGGAGCTGAGAAAACTTCCGATGGCTGACAAAAGCTCAACACATTCAGATGCCCATAATGTCATAGATTATATGGCAAGTTAATGTAGCATAGCATAATTCCTTGTGACAAAGTGCTCCCATTTGTCAGCATGCAATGCAGCTCCCAGGACAATTGATTTTATAAAAGAGAGAAACTACAATTATATAACATCAATATATGATGGTATTTTCTGCCCTATAAGAAATTCTCATTTGCCTCATGCCCTTCCAAGCATCCCAGGTCATTTTTTTAAAAAGTCTCAACTACACACAAAGGTAGAAATTTCGACAGAGACTCAGAACAAGTGCTGATCCTAATGACAAGCATACAGTTTATGCTGCATAGGATGATTTGGTTCATCTCTTACTGTAAGCCTTGATATTTCAGAGAAAAGCCGCCGGATTTCAATATAGCTCTGGGAAATTCTCTTTTTACAAAATAATCCCAATTGTCGTCATAACAGAACAAAATCTTAGGACATATCAGTCAAATTTTCAAATGTATCAATCAAAAAGTAAGGGAATGGTTTAAACTCAAAGCCCACATTTTATATTTTTTTAAAAAAATAATATTTCAGTCTATCCCCTATCAGTATAGCTAAACTTAAGCTAACTTAAGTAATGGCAGAAAAACTTGAGAAATTTATGGCAAGAAAAAAACCTCTGAGATTCATAACAACACCAAGTAAGGGCACAGCTATGGCTAACCTTAAGCTATATTACATACAGGATCTAAATACTATGAAGACACCAGATCCCATCTGATCTTGGAAGCAAAGCAGATTAATACCTGGTTAGTATTTGGGTGGGAGAATGTAGTCGTGTAGGGACATGGGGACAGGGAGGGGCAATTCATCCTGAGCAGCAATGTTTTGGGCATCGCAGCCCATAGCCATGCCCCCTCGTGCCCTGGCCACACCCTCATGCACTACAGCCACGACCCTGCACACAGTGGCCACGCCCCTCGTGTTGTAGCCACGCCCCCTCCCATCCGCCTTCCACACACTCCAAGCTCTGCCACTGGGAGATCTCCAATGAATACCAAGTGCTGTAGGCTATATTTCAGAGGAAGGAATTGTAAAAACCACCTCTGAGTCTTCCTTGCCTAATAAAACCCTATGAAATGCAAGAGTTACCATAAGTTGACAGGCAACTTGAGGTCACATACACACACACACACACACACATACACTACATACATTTCAATTGGCACAAATTGCTAGTTAGATAAAATCTAATTCTCCAGTTGCTTGGATTCCAATAAAATGAGAGAATCAGAATTACACAAGATAGATATATTTTCACTCAATTGTTTTAAAAACTGTATAAGAAAATAACCAGCTCATTCATTGAGATGTTTAATATATGCTTTAATTTTTTAAAAAAAAGCATATTCTAGCACCAGTACCAGCACATCTTGGTTCATTTTAGAGCATCATCTATTTAAACAAAAAGATAAATGTAAGTGATTATAAGGACTGGAGAGATTTTAAAAAATCATAAGACTAGAGGATGTGTTTGTTAATGGTAAAACTATGCAATTAGATTCACTTGACAGTAAATTTGAACCAATTGATTCTACCTGGCTACAGTTAATACAAATAATTTATTTTCTTGCTAAATTCAGTGGAACAGAAGGTTCCTAGGAACTCTAACTTTGCTTGACATAAACTGTAGCAAAAGTACAACTAAAAGAACAAAAAGTACAAATAAAACAACTAGGCATGTATCAAAATAATATTATTATTAGAAGAAGAGAGGTTTAGGAGAGCCAAAGGAATGAGATGTGTGAGAGTTAGATTTAGGAACCAAATTTCACAGGGAAAAAAGGGGGTTATAATTTGGACAACAGCATCCTTCAAGTTAGTGTCAGTTCAAGTTAAAAAAAAGTATTAAAATTATCCATAAATATTATTATTGTCCAGTTAAACCGTATAAAACTCATAGGAATTTGTTGCAATTATGCTGGAGAGATAATGATAAAACAGGAGATTAGCAACATATATAGCTAGTCTGTCCCAAAATAGTTAGTTTCTAGGAGAAAAATATCAACTGGCCTAAGCCAAATGTTTGGCCAAACATTGTATAGCAGAGGAGCTTTATGGTTCATATCCATATTTGAAAATGAAAGATTGCCAGACAAAGACCTCATGGCACTTTTGTTCAGCTCTTTAAGATTACAAATAGTGAAATCATGAGAATAGTCTCTGTGATGAACCTGATGGGAGGGGGTCTTGACAACAGAGCCTCCCTGGCAACTGAGAGGGTTTAAGCTGATTGGCTGGTGAAATGGAACCTTGGATAGCCCAGGGGAGGGGCTGGTGGAAAGAGGAAAAATAACGGATTTTAACTGCCTGGAAAGTGTTTGAAGAGGAGTGTGATTTGTGGTGTGTTTGGGAGAGGCTGGAGATTGGAAGAGCTCTGTGGGAGAGAGAACTGAGAAATTGGGTGTACGAGAGATAGTGAATGAAATGAAAGAGAGAGAGAGAGAGAGAGAAGAATGGTGTGCTGTTTATAAACATTTAGATACAAGACACATTAAAAGCAACAGTATCACAATAAATGTTTGAAGTTCTGTGTTCCTTAAAACAGTGTCACAGAGTCTTATTTTGAACCCTGGAATATACACGCTACCAATAATATCATCTTGATCTTAGTGCCAACAGTACCACAGACTTGGAAAACATGAATCACTGCTGATCTTTACATCTGGGAGAAGGGCAGATTTAGAGAAGGCAGTAAAGAGGGAGAGTCTTAAAAGGAAGAAGCCAAGGGGGGACAAGAGTGAGGACGGGACTGCGTTCTCAGAGAGGGAGAACTGAGGCAGATCCCTTTGTCCTGGCCCTGGCTTGATTCAGAGATCGCCCTGGCTGTTCAGTTCTGATCACAAAGAGATGTCAGGATGGGCAGGCCTTGAGTGCGAGGCTTGGGTGCACCTTTTGCACTCAGCACTGACAGGCGGTGGTTTTTCCGCACGTGTAACAGTCTGTCTATAGAAAGGTGGCTAAATAGCACTGCACAGACCACAGTATATCAAAAATGTTCCCATATAAAGTTTGATTCGCAACAGGGGCGGGGGGGGTCATGGTAACTCTGGACTTCAACCACCGCTTGATCAAACATCTTTCTGGAAAAATTGATTTTAAACATTATGAATAATGTACAATCCATGGGTCAGTACTTTGAAGATAATTTATCCCACGGTGATTGACAGTGATACATACTTTGGTTCATTAACCAAGGTTTTAGGGGATGGAGAAAGGGAAGAGAAGATTATATTATGCATGTATTATGTTACACTGGTAAGGTAATGATAACATCTGTAGTGGGCAATATTAATTTTTTTAAAAGCTCAAGTGCATAAAAAATACATTGAACATTTCCTCACTAGATTGTGCTTTATAATGCTTTTATTCCACTTTCAACATCCTATGGAATCCTGGGATTTGCAGCTTAGGGAAGGGCCTTTCCTTTTCTTGGAAAGACCCTGAAGGGAGATGTGGTACTGACTGTTGTTCAGTTTCTGCCTTTCCAATTTCATTACGCTGCTTGAGAGATCCACTACTATCTTTCACTGTCTTTCACATGTCCCAGCATTGCTGTCTCTCCGAGTTCCAGACTGGTCACTTATTCCATAAAAATACACTAACTGAGCCTGTTATTTTATTATATTTTTTTCCTTTTGCTCTCCACCCACTTCTCCTTCCTAACTGCTTCTTTAAGAGATTGACTAGAGGCTTTATCACAGGAGAAAGATAAGTTACAATTACAGCAGGATAATGGCACCTTTGGCTGGGGCAGTTATTCTTGTTTTGTTGTACTCCCTGTTAATGTAATGTAATGTAATGTAATGTAATGTAATGTAATGTAAGCTTTGTAAAAGAAAGCTTTCCAAATGGTCTCCCATCAGGAGAACAACAGAGGAGGAAGGAGGTAATATGGTTAAGTCCCTGCCAAAGATGCTATTATCCTGCCGTAATTGGAATTTACCTACCTAGTATGATAAAGTTCTAGGGAAGAAGATAACAGCTGATGCTACCTCGTGGACTGGTTATAAGTACCAAGAGAGGCAGCAGTGATCTACCGGGGGGCAGACTCATCTTTTTTGGGGGGGTGAGGGTAATGTTCCTCTTGCCCTAATGGACCAGCCTCTGCTGTGTGTATAATGGTGGTATTTCAGATTCTTCTACCATGTGTCTTTCATTATGATTGTTCCTCGGAAAACTAGTGAGAAAATATATGTCAATAACAAGGTGAAGTCCAGGTGTTATGTCCAAAATACAAAGGACCACCTCAGTGGCTTCAATTGTCTGTACTGAAATGAAAGATACAAATTTTCAAAGAAAACAAGGATTAGAGAGAATAGGTCAAAAGGCAAAGCAAGACACCTCACATGTGTACTTTGTAACTGTTTAGAATTGTTTTGTTGTTGCTTTTCATTTTTTGAAAGAATTCTCTCTCCCAGCCCCTTCATTGCTAAAAAGGGAATAATATCTGCTGTGAATCAGCAGAGATCTGAGCTGACTTTTTCTGACAATTCATGTGAAACAAGGATTAAAAAGAACAGGTCAAAAGGCAAAGTAAGACACTCATATGTCTAGCTTGTAACTGTTTAAAACTGCTTTGTTTTTGTTGTTGCTGCTGCTTTTCGCTTTTAAAAGAATCCACCCCCTTCATTGCTAAAATACAAAGAATATCTGTTGTGAATCAGCAGAGACCTGAAAAGACTTTTTCCAATATTTTCAATTATTTTGCAGTTCTAAATAAGAACCAAAATGTATTCATATAGTATCACACTCACTGCTTTTGTTTCACTGATGTCTCATTCTGGAAAGAACACTATATCCTGGCCTTTTCTTTTGTAGGAAAATTAAACTGGCAGAAAAGAAAATGAGGTACAAACAGAGCAGTTTGACCCACAATGGCATCTCATGTCTATCATGGGACCCTTATTGGAATGGAACAATTTTGTGCTTGGTTCATTCAGAAAACAGAAGAGGCAGAACAATAAAAAAAAAAAAAAAGCCACATTTCAAAGCAGGAGCAGTCACCACACACCTCTGACTGGGTTTTTTTTTCAGTCTCTGCTGCCCTAATTTGCAGTATGGAAACTGGCAGTGCAAGCAAGTATATTACTGAAATTCAGAGGTACAACAACGCAGGTCCCTTTCCTGTTTCTGCTTTGCCTTGCCTGTCTTCAGTGTTCTATGGTACAGAAAGGCATCCTGGCATTCTACCACACAGTAGAGAACCACCCCCACTGCTGTGGCCTCGTTTTGCAGATCTAATAATCTCAGAGGTGACTGGCAAATGGCCACCTGGCCCACTCATGCTGGGAAGCTTCCAACCCCTATGTAAAGAATGTCAAGCGATATTAGAACAAGAGTAACTGCAGCCTCTCTGTGGCTGAGGTCCTGCATGGCACAGCATGGTGTAATAGTTCTGCATGTGGAACTGTGCCACATCTCTCCTCTCAGCATCCCTGGACTCAGAGGGAATTTCCACCCTACACTGTTATAGTGCTATTATTCCACTTTCAACATCCTATGGAATTCTGGGGTTTGTAGTTTACTGAGGCCAAAGAGCTCTCTGGCTGAGAATTCTAAATGCCCCTCCCTAAACTGCAAACCACAAGATTCCATAGGGTGTTGAAAGTGGAATAATAGCACTATAACAGTGTAGTGCAGAAAGGCCCAATGTTCAGCCATTACAGTTCCCTGTGACTAGTGAGAAGTAGAACAGATTGCAGTAGTAGAATCATAGAACTGGAAGAGACCATCCAGTCCAAACCCCTACCATGCAGTAATACACAATGAAAACTTTTCCAAAAGATGATCATCCAGCTCCTTTTAAAAATCTCCAAAGAAGGAGACTTCACCACACTCTGAGGTAGTGTATTCCACTGTCAAACTGCTTTTGCCATCAGGAATTTCCTCCTATGTTTAGGTGGAATGTCTTTTCCTGCTGTTTGAAGCCAGTTCACTGCATCCTGAGCCCTTTTCACACAGTGTTTCTTAAGCGAAAGGGCCCCTTGAGCATCACGTTAATGTGAGGAGTGGTCTGCATGATGCACTCACATTTGCACGATGCTCAAGAGTCTGACGCGAACCGCTAACGGATTTTCTTATTTTCGGCTTCAAGCCAAAAGTGCCGCGTGGTCACACAATGCTCAGGGGCATGGAATGCACTTACCTGCTGTGCGCAGCCTCCTGAGCCACGCCAGTCGTGCTTCCTGCCTCAGCGCTAGCCTTCAACTCCCAGGCTGCGCTGCAGTAGAAAGGGGTGGGGCGCAGGCAGGGCGCAGGCGGGGAGCTCGCACGACCAGCAAGCAGCTACAGTGCCAAAGCAGCAGGGACACAACAGCCTCTCGCAAGAGGCTGCTCGCGCAATCCCTGTGCTCCAGCACCAAGAACAGGTACGTTGCAGAAAGGGCCCTGGTCTCTGCAGCAGCAGAAAACAACCTTGCTCCATCTTCCACATAACATCATTTCAAATATTTAAACATGGCTTTTCTGTCACCTCTTAACCGTAACTCCCCTTAGCCAGACATGGAATGATTACACTATTTACTAGGATCCACCAGAGTCCTCCAGAAGCATCAGGAGATGATGTCATCATTTTGCATCTCACTATGAGGACATAACCAGACACTTCTCCAATCCCCTTCCCCCTACCTTCCACCAGCCATGGAATGTCTGTGGAGGATAACAGCAGCTGCAGCTATACTGGGAGGAGAATTGAGTTAGAAATATTTTCTAAAGTGACTGAGCACTATGATTCATTAGCAAAATGCACCATGGAATACATGTTGCATAAAACTCCATGAAGCAAAGTATGGTTTTAGCCAATGTCCATCTGTCATAACAGTTGGGCTTTGTGGAGTAGGGAAGGAACTCATATTTCCCCCAGTGGAGAAAAAAAAATCTCTCCCTTATTTAGGACAGAAATTTATTTTCTGTAAGAAAATGGTAAATAGTAAATCTAGATAATAGAGGACACTTTGGTTTAGAAATATTACATTAGTTTCATTAGAGCTGCAAAACTAACTTGAAATGTGAGCTGTGGCAGGTTTATTACTTGCCCCTGGGACTGGGAATATAATTGGAGGCAAAGCAGATTTGCATGAGTAAGTCTCTCCTATCTCATTATGTTGACTTCTTGAAGTAAATCACTGAAGCCATACTAGAAAAACAGAATGCATGTTAACCTTTCCTGTTTCCTTCATGCAGGCAGCTTCATTAACACGTACAGTCCACTGTTGGTTCCTGACAATAGAGATTAGTTGCACGGTATTAGAATTATAAACACATTATTCCCAAGATGGGGAGGTGGAAGAAAGGGAGCAATCCTAGGCACTCATGTGGCTAAATGAAAACTTGGTAATTAGAGCCATAATCAAGCTTATAGGCCTTTTTTGAAACTTGTTATAGAAACTGATCCTGCTGGGCTGCTCCTTAACACTTCATAAAGAAAAATGATAATCACCATTTACTTTCGCTGTCGTACAGAAATAGATGGGACTGTTGTGGTCCAAAGCTGAAGCCAAAAGAAAAGAGCATGCACATGGGCACAAATGCATGTGTACACACATGTGCCCAAGTTCTCAGGGGTCACACAGTATGCCATTGTAAGGGAAAGTGTTTTTTTCTAAACAAAGAGCAGGGAGCATGTAGCCCTTTATCTGACTGATCATATACATATACAGGCCCTTTCTGCACTACACTGTTATAGTGCTATTACACCACTTTCAACATCCTGTGGAATCCTGGGATCTGCAGTTTACGGAAGGGCATTTAGAATTCTCAGCCAGGGAGCTCTTTGGCCTTGGTAAACTTTCATCTACAGCTGTTCCTTCCCAAGATGGCTATTGCCTCACCAGATGAGCAGGAGAGCATGGAGGAGTATCTGGCAAGAAAAACAGCTGGGCTCTCCAACACACCCCTTCTCTTTGCTGTATTACAACAGAAGAACAACAAAGTGCTGAAATGTCAAAGGGGAGTGAATACTTCTACAAAGGTGGTTGTTTCCATACACTCATGCACTTCATTTTTGCTGCCATAAAAACACAGAACAACATTTTTTTATGTGGGGCTGGGGGGGAGTAGCCACCCTGGTGCCCTTCTGACATTTTGGACTACAGCTCTAATCAACCCCAGCCAGCATGGCAGATGGCCAGGATTACAGGAGCTATAGGTGAAATCCTTGGATAGAGGTATGTCTACCTACCAATGGGTTAGGGAAAGGTGGGGTTCAATCACATGTACTTCCCTCCAATGATCCAGAGAAGTTTCTATATGTGTGTGTGTGTGTGTGTGTTAAATTATATATATCAATATTTTTTAAAAGCCCAAAGCTCTACAAATCCATAAAAGAAAAAAAAAAACATAAGGAAACCATGAAACATATGAATTAGGGAAAAAAAACAGAAAGAATTGACTTCCATCCTCCCTTTAAGTAGATTATAGCAATCTAATTATAAGTAATCTAATTGATTCAGTCAAATTGATTCAAGCCTCTCAAAGATAATATCCAACATTTCTCTTCTTCCCCTCCCTGAATTCATGCTTTCCAAAAAAAAAAAAAAAATGGGGGGCGGGGAGGAAAATGAACTTTCTTCTGCCAGGGTCAACAAATATAGCATAGTATCTCAACATTACTTTCTATTACATGCTATGACATATTACATTTACATGATAAATGGCATTATGTGGTAAATGACATTAATACTAAATGCTACTTGCTGACTTGATTATATAACATTTTTACTAGTTAAAACTGTGGATCCACTACATTTCACACAGCATTCCTAAAGCCAAATATTTCTATAGCATTTTATACTGTAAAGTCTTTTTTGGCATTTACTAAACCAATCCAGTTTTCACTGTCTTCTATCTGTTATTTCATTTTAAATTTAATTCCCCTCTTCTCTTGTAATCATGGACTTCACCTTCCTCATCTTCTCAGATTCACTATTTCAAATTCCTTTCCATTTGGTGTTTTAGAACAATTGCCTTGAAACTGCACCCTTTTGAAATTGTCTTTCTCTCACTCTCTTCAATTATATAGACTAAATCAATTTGATTTTATTCAACCATCAAAGTAATTTGATTACAAATGAGTTTTAGATTTGCTTCCCCCTTTCCCCTCCAGACTGCAAATCTTCTTTCACAAACCAAAGTTTCTCAGTCATACATCTCCCCCAATTCAGTGGCTTACTGCATTAACTCAGCTTTAATTTGTTTCACCATATGCATGTCACCCTCTTTTATTTCCATATTGCTAACTTCTACATCCCCCTGTCTTGTTTTACTCCTTCCCACAGTTCCTTGATCTTAAAGATCTTATTGCTGAGGGCCTCAATCATATTTCTCTTCAAGTTTAGAAGTTCCACATAGAGCTCTTCCATCATCCATTGTAAAAAAAGTCCTGAGGGTATTCCCAGTGATGTAACTTGCGTGAGTGGGGAGGGGCAACAGCATGCGGGAGAGGGGTGACGGCACATGGGCAGGGGTGATGATGCACGGGGGGCAGGCAAGGAGTGGTGGCACCCCCAAAAAACTGCCACCTAGGGTGTACCGCTCCCCCATCCCTACACCACTGGGTATTTCTGGGAAGGTTCTATCTTTGATTCAACCCAGCGGTTTCAAATTTAGCAAGTCACTTCTCTTGTGTCTAGCCAAAAGTTTGTATTTCCAGCACTCTGTAGGTTTTACCAGTGGCCTCTGGTCTACACAGACAGAAAGACACCTAAGCTAACTACTGTGGTTTTGAAAATGTTAATTATGGGAATAATTAATAACAATGAGTATAAAGAAAATGAGATTCAGATATATATAACCAAAATATATAATCAGTATGATTTATAATACATTGAATAAGTAATATTATGTAAATAGATTTGGAGAGAAACAGAAATGTAACCATTGTGTAATTTTTCCTTTCACTTTTATGTATGTTTATTTTTCCTTATATTAAAATATAATATGTTTGCTGAAAAATGACATATAAGTTTAAAAATGAAATCATAATATAAATGAAAACATGATCATGTTTCCTTATTTGCTGAATGACTGGTTTTACAAGCTGAGAAATTCAACTCTCTCTCCAATATTGATGGCTGGGCAGCCAAACACCAAGAACTGACACCCTGGGAATGTGTGATGTTTATATGAAGCCGTACCTCATATAAATGTGATGGTGTATGGGATACTTTTCTGGAGAGCTTTGACAATACCTTTATTGCCTTAAACCAACATATCTTATCTGGCTACTTTTCCAGTTAGCAGCAAATGCTATTCTAGTCCATACTCTCCCATTCCCTTCCTCCTTTTCCTCTTCAACCTTCCTTGTTTTCCATCCTTATGTTCTTACATGTTTGGTAAACGGGTGAAGATTGGACTATGGATTCACAAAGGAATAGCTAAAACAAGGATGCAGTTTGATTGAGAGAGGATTTTTTTCCTTTTTAAAATGATGTTGCTCTACACAAAGAGATCGTGTATTGCTGTTCCACAATTTTTTTAATTGTTTACTGTTGCTCTACAGCTTTTTTTAATAAGTTATCAACAATAACACAAATTTCAGCAGAGAGAGTTAGATTGATTGTGTACGTCACAGTCATTATCCATGTAAACTGAAATCCATGAACAGAGATTTGGCATCAAACCATCCCAAAAGATGCACAGAAATGAGGACTTGGGATATTATAATTGAGTTTTTAATTTCATATTCAGTTCGTCCTTGGAGCTACCACATAAAGTAATTTAGTTCTAGAAGGCTTTATAAAGTTTAATTACTTTGTGCTGCTGTAACTCTTTAACAGATGGTTCTTATTAAGCCCAAGACTTTAAAATAGGCTTGTCGCTGGGATGAATGGCAGCCAGAGGGTTTTCTGCTAGGAAACAGTTTTGCTTCATTCATTGGAGAAAACAAGTAAATGGTTCTATTGGTCACACTTATATCCTACCTCTCCTCCAATAAGCTTAAGGCAAGCATTTATGGCTCTCCTCCCTTTCATTTATCCTTACAGCACCAGCCTTGGCCCTTTCGCACGGCATTTTCCATGCGAAAGGGCCCCTAGAGTGTTGCATGATTGTGAGGAGTGATCTGCATGACACACAATCGCGCAACGCTCCACGGTAGGGCAGGCACCACTTGCGCACTTTTTCATTTTCAGCTAGAAGCCGAAAATGGTGCACGATCACACATTGCTCCCGGGCCCCGGAGATTCTAAGCAGGGCTAGGATCTGCCCAGTTTCATCCTCAGGATACCTGGAGACAGGGGTGGGGAGGACAAGAATCCCTCCCAGAGTCATATCTGTGGCCCCAGGACCTTCCCAGGGTCCAAAATGTTTGCCTCCAGTGTCCCCAGACATCCCCTACAGTATATAGCAGGCAGTTTCACCATATTCCTTCCCCTGCCCAAGGCATTTATGCCTGGTGTAGCCTTTTTTCCAACCAGAAATGAGCTGGAAGTAAACTTCTCATTCACTTCCTATTGGGAAGTGATTTCCTCTCTTGGGTCTGAAGTAGCTCTGAGAAGACCAAAACCATAGTGGAATTCCCCTAAGGCCCTGTGGAACATTTTGCAGCCCCCTAAGTATAACAGTTGCCTATTTCTACCTAAAGGGAATCCACAAATTGAGAAAATGGACAAACAGGTCTCTCACCTCCAAGTATTCCTCCCTATGACCAAGCTGTTATCACTGTGAACTGGCCTGGCTTCGGTAGACATTAGATATCATTTTGATATCGCAAATCAGTCTTGTTTTGCCACTCCCAGCCAAGTGTTTGTGAGGCCCCTGAACAAGCACAGAGCTAAGCATGGCTATTAAATGCTGAATCATTTCTGTTTACACCTAGGCAAGCCAGAATCAGCCAGATCTTGCTTTAGGAGACCTCCCGAAACAAACACCTAATTACAGATGCACGGTAACACAAAGAGCCCCCTGCCCTGACCAGGCACCCTGGCGAGCTGGACACTCCACCGCCCAGGCACGCTGCATCTGCATACTGGTCATTCCTTTGTCAATTCAAACTCAATCATGTTAAATTCTGACCTTTCAGAGACATTGTCTCGTGCCCAAACCTCATTGTTCTCTCCCAAGCACAGACTAGCCCACGGTCATATTTCCCCCCATAAAAACCCCAAGTTCCGAGAGCTTCTTCGGATCGCTCCGGACTTCCATCCAGCCTTACTGCCACTCTGTCGAGCGAACTCCCCTTGGCCACCAAGCTGAATTTCTTCACTACCATCTCCAGCTTCTTCAGGACTACGAGAAAGGTGTCGTATCACCCATTTCCCCCAAAAACTCTTATTTCTTATTTCTCATTTAGTTGTGTGGTTGTGTTGTCTTAAGTGTTTGTCTGTTCTTAATAAAACATCATTTTTGCCATTTTAAAACTGTCTGACTGCTTAACTGACCTGACCCCATAGACATTGAGTTACAAGATCCCTGCTAAGTTACCCTACCTCTCGTTAGCTTAAAGTGAGTGCTCCAGTTAATTTCCCCATCTTTGCTTGTTGTTGTTTGGTTATTTGGGTGTCCCTCCTGGGACCCCCAGTTCACAGGGTAACAAAGCTGTTATCTGAAGTTGTGAGATGAAAGGCTGACATAAGGATGATATGAAGCCACATTTCATACCGTAATTCTTCAGAGCAGATAGCTTGGAGAAAACAGACATGACCCCAGACAAGGCAGGTGGGGACAGCTAGCTCAAACTGAAGGCCAAAGCTTGTCCAAAGAGTCTTTGTATTCTCCCAAATGTATTAAAGGCTATTCTAAATCTGGATATTGCATTGCGGTAGTGCAGAGACTAGTAAGCGTAACAGGTTTACAGAAGTAGAAGTATTATTTTCAACCTGTGCTGTAAAACTGTGATAGGAATTGTACTTCTTTCTAAGCTTTCCTTAATCCTCTTCACTAAAGGAAACAGTGATTTAAAAAAAATATAACAAAATGTATTTCTTAATGAATGACTCTTGAAGAAGAGCTACTAAGCAACAGCTTTCGATCTTGTTATGGGATGAAGAGGTGGAACAAATTAGTCCTGTTCTAATATTAGCTCTCATCTTTGAGATTAATTCTTACAATAATGTTATCACTTTGGCTAGTCATCTTATTTGGGAAAACTGCACAAGTGTTTTACTTTTCATTTGTACATTTCAAAGGCAACTATAATAAACTATTATTAAGTAACTTTGGCTATTTCTGCATGGCATCACAGTCCCACTAGGGTGACAAGATGGCAGCAGTCCGTAGGTCATGCTTTTGCATGACATCATCATGGTCCCATCCCCATGCATTGTGATTGTTGGATATTTGCTTAATGGATTAAATCCATTAGTGATGGAGGTGCTTCCTTCCCCAGCACAGCATGGGGAAGAGCCCAGCTGTGCTGTGGAAGGCAGAGGCATGTGCCTTGCATTCCCTTCCACAGGGAGCCCGTCATGTGTCAAGGGGAGCATTCCTGTCACACTCTCTTGCTAGCAAAGGCACTGGCAGGATTGCAACGGGATGACACGGGACAGTGTTGTGGAGTGGAAATGGTTATTGAAAGCCACTAAGCAGTAGTAATTAGAGTGCTGGACTGGAACTCAGCATTTCCAGGTTTTAGTCCTCACTGAGCAGGATTGCTAGGTCAAGAACATCCCAGGCCTGGGATTTCATGACCTAAACCAGAAGTCTAGGAATGGGCCTCTGATGATGTTACAAGGGAAGGGACCCAGTAATGTTACAAGGGGATGACCTTTGGTGATATCAAAAGGGGAAGTGTCTGGTCACATGATTAGCATGATACATTAACTATCAACCATAGATGCTCAGAACATGTATTTAAAATAAAAGAAAAGAGAAAATATTTTTCTGGATGGAAATTCAGTTTTCCAAGCTCCACAATGAACAGAAAACCCACACTTTTTCCAGCTGTTTCTAACAACTTTGAAGGCACTGCTTTTAACGGCACATGGAGCTGTAGTCTAACTGTTTTCCTAAATTCTGCTCGGTGGGGAGGCTTTCCTCAGTTCTGTTTTAACATCCTTTGCAACCACTGCTTTTAATGCATGAAAGCGGTAGTCCAATCAAAGAAATTTTTCTCAAAAAACAAAACTACAAAACAAACAAAACCTCTCTTTTTAAAGGATTGCTCCCATTTACCAGTGCCTCCCTGTGCCCAAATGTTCATTTCTTTTTCTTTTTTTTCTTTTTCTTTCTTTTTTTCTCACCTAGCTACATCCTCCCTCCTCAAAGTTTCTGTGCTGGAGAGTCAACAGAAGTCACACAAGAGCAGCTTGCAACAGTGAAGATGAGGAGCTGGGCAGGCAGAAGAAGAAGAAGAGGATGAGAAAGAGAAAGGTCTATAAAATTAGGGAGAAGATGAACGTAAGCAAGATTACAGGTAGAGAAGAGAGGGAGCAGAAGCAGACATTTAGAGAGATGCTGAGAGAGGACACAGAGAAAGAAAACAAGAAAAAGGAAGAAATGAAATCAAGAATTAAAAGAGGAAGGTATCAGATGACCAAGCAGCACTGAATTAAAAAGACATTCAAACCACACTTATTGCTAACAATGGCTAGGGTAAGTGGCGAAGGTACGATAATAACTGGCAAAATTAACAATTAGGAAAAACCACAAAGCAGCAATTCTGTATTCAACAACTCCTGAGGCAATGAACACTGAAGCACTTCAGCATTTCTCTCTGCTGACTGCTCCTGCACACTGAGGCCTGGTGCTGACCACATTTTGAGAAACACGGAAAAGAAACTTGAGAAAAAGAAAGGGAGAAAGGAAGTGGCCAGGTGGGCCCTTGGAGCATCAACCATAGTTGCTCTGAAATAGCTTTTAGTTGTGAGAGTTGGCAGAACTTCCCTCCTCCCTCTTGCCTTGAGATTCTTTCCCGTGCCCTAGCTATGAACCTCACCAGATAACTTTGGACCAGTCAGTGTCTTGCAACCTGACCTCACTCACAGGATTGTTGGGGGGGAAAGAGAACCAGGTACTTCATTTTGAGTACACGGGAGATGTGGAATATAAAAGTAATTGATAAATAATAGTACCATAAATTGCTAGTGAAAATTGGGTTGGAGCTGAAGAGCTGCCAAGAATTGAGACCACCAAATTAGAAAGCAAAAATAAAAGTTTATTTTACTGCAGGGATCTCAGTGGAATGATTTCCAAAGCCTGAGAGCCCCGATCCAGGTATTAGCTCTCTTTTTATACCCTCTTGTAAACAGGTTACAGGAAATGATTACATATGACCATATATGAAGTGTTTACAGGTCAGACAGACCTGGGTTACATCTTTCAAAAATGATGTATTTTGGTACCAAGGGAGTATTTCTCCAACATCAAAACTCCCTAGGTTCCCGGCACTGCTAAGCACATACCTAAGCCTCTTGATAAGATAAAGGGCGCATCTGCTCACCTTATTTTTCTATATTTTTCTACCTTAGCATTAGCTTCTTCAACTTAACCCTTTCATTCCCCCTTTATGCCAAATTCTACGCAATTTGACATACTTAAGCTTGCTTTTGGGCCATAACACAAATGAGCTGCCTTCCCCTCCATAGCTTGGGAGAGAGAGGCATGTACACATTTCATAGCACAAGAAATACATATCATTACTAAGAACCCTACTACAATTAAAAGTACAATACCTAGAAACAAGGTTTTTAACCAGCTAAGATCTGGAAGCCAAGAAGTTAACCAATCCCAGGGGTTACTAACGCCACTGTCATTATTTTTTATCAACCCTTGCAACTGCTGTATCTCATCCTCTATAGTCTTGTTCAAATCATGGAACGCAACCTTGCATCCTCCTTTGACTATGGTACAAAACCCCCCTTTTCTGGCTAACAAGTAATCCAAGGCCATTCGATGTTGTAACAATAGCTGATTTAGCTCTTCAATTTCTTGTTGGAGGGCTTGTACCAATTTCCCAGTCGCATTTATAGTTTTCTCCAATCTGCAAGTCAATCCTATTATGCTCCTACGATTTTCTTGAGCCATAATTCCTGGGTAGGATCCCAAAGTGAGGACCCCTGTGATCAGTCCTCCTCCTACTCTACTACCCTCACTCTCAGACAACTGTGGCCTCACGATGACCAGATCCTCACATTGACTTCCCAGTGGTCCCACTAAATGCCGTTTCTTCCTACCAACTCGTTTGATCTGTCTTGGTAGGAAAACTTGGACAGGTATAGTCATATATCCTATTCCTATACATGGTAAGTCCCTGGGTGGTAGTTGGTGGCCCACCCATTAAAGTAGAACCATAAATGCGGGTCTCTAGCCATCAATCCAGAGCATATACTACCTGACCCTGTATAATTAGGAGTGAACATGGGATATTCTGGGTATAAATCTCCAAAATTAGTTTCATTTAAGTCCCCCTTGGGTTGATAGGAGTTATTATATGTGCCATACAAATAGAATCTATCACTACATGCTGAATAATTTCCCAGTTTACCATAAAATGAGGAATATTTTATATATCCTTTCCACTTAATTCCAAGATCCACTATGGTGACAGCAAAAACACATTCCGGGGGAATAAGATAAAACTTCAACCGCCTAAATCGAGTCTTGTTTATATTACTATCAACTTTGGCAAACATATTGGGATTCCCTCTCAATGCTGACTGTAGGGCTCCTACAACCACTCCCGGTTCACTAATAAGGGAGGGCATAAAACCGAAATCTGCTACAGTCTGTGGATGTTCATAGATCAGGGTGACATTGGGTCCGTGTTGTTGGAACATGTGTGCAGCATGTCGTTTGAACCAGTTAGCCTCGACTACTCCACCCATCACGCTCCACATCCCGATCAACATTACCCACTTCATTTTCGGAGCCACTCAGGGACCCAAATCTACTTACTCCACACAAATTCCTTCTGTACATATACAAAAATACTAAAATACCAAGAAATATACACACTACTATTATTATTAGATCACTAATACTAATATTCATTGTTTCTCTCCCATATCCACTGTAGGGGATCTGGCCGTGCGTAGAATAGTCAGCCTCCGGAGTGACTACAGCAGGGCTCAGTCCCAATCTTCTTCCTCTGCAGTTGCTAGGTCTGACCGTACGTAGAGCTACCAGCGTCCAGCGGGTGGCAGCAGTAGGGTCTAGCCTAGAGTCTTCATTCACCTGTTGCAGATCTGACTGTGCGTAGAGTGGTCAATTCCCTGGTATGACCACGGCAGAGTCTAGTCCGAATCTTCCCCCCCTTTTCTTCTGGACAATTTCAGTTTCAAAGGGTTTTCTTGTGATGAAATTACAGCCCAATCAGTAAACGCCCTTTTTATCCTGGTGTAGTGTATCCAAGGTTTCAGCCCTGCTACTTTTACTGCAGTAGGGGTGACTAACAGCACGTGTACGGCCCCCTCCAGCCTGGTGATAGAGAGGTCCCCCTTTTCCCAAACTTTAACCCACACCCATCCCCAGGCTGGAAGGAATGGGCCTTTGTGAGGAAGGGCTCGCTAAACCCCTTAAAGCATGGGCGTTTACCTTCTCTAGAGCTTTCCCTAATGCCTGCACTTCTTCTTGGAGGGTTAAGTTCCCCAGCCCTCCAATGTCCCCTCTCAATCCCTTCAGGATGGCTGGGGGGGTTTTTCCAAAAGCAGCTCAAATGGACTCAGCCCAGTCGTCCGATGAGGGGTGCAATTTTTATTCTCAAAAAAGCTATTGGGAGTACATCCAACCATTTGAGCTTAGTTTCTTGACACAATTTTGCAAGCTAGTCTTCAATGTTCTGTTCATCCTTTCCACCTTCCCAGAACTTTGGGGGGCCCATACGCACAATGTAATTTCCAAATAATTCCTAAAATCTTCCGCCAAAAACTCTAACTACTCCGTGCACGAAGGCCGGGCCATTATCAGATCCGATGTGAAGGGGTAACCCGTATCTAGGTACGATGTCTCGGAGTAGAGCTCGTACTACTTCCTTCGCCTTCTCGGTTCTAGTAGGATATGCTTCAACCCACCCAGTGTGAGTGCACACCATTACCAACATATATCGGTATTGTCCCATCCGTGGCATCTGTGAAGTCCACCACTAGGGATTCGAAGGGAGTAGATCCTTGATGTTGGGTTCCCTCTTCCAATCTGGGTCCTTGACGCGGGTTGTTCCGAGCGCAGAGTTGACACCGTGATGACGCCAGCATGGTGTACTGTCTCATTCCATCTATAAACACATCCTTTGCTAACAACTGGGCCAACGCTGTCTTTCCCAGATGCGTGGCTTCATGTGCCTTCTGAACGATTGGCCATCCCATAGATTGGGGTATGTACCGTCTTCCATCTGGTAGGACCCACCAACCATCTTTGTCACTTATAGCTTTCAGGTCCTTTTCAGCCCTCTCATTCTCCTGCTGGGTGTATCTAGGGGTCTGGTTACTGAAGGAGACTTGGAAATGTGTACTACCAATTCTCTGGCAGGTTCTCCTTCCCACTCACTAGTTCACTCTCAGCAGCTCCTTTGCAGCAGCATCTGCCTTCCGGTTTCCCCGGACCACTGGAATCTCGCCCTCTCTGATGTCCTTTACAGTGCATCACAGCAACTTTACTAGGGGCCCACACCGCTTCTAATAGGTGCTCTATTTCTTTTCCATATTTGATCTCTTGTCCTGAAGAATTGATCAATCCTTTTTCTTTGTACAGTGCTCCATGTGCGTGCAGGGTAGTGAAGGCATACTTTGAATCTGTGTATATGTTTACAGTAAGTCCTTCGGCCAGCTCTAAAGCCCTGATCAAAGCGATAAGTTCCGCCTTCTGGGCCGAGGTACCAACAGGTAGCGCTTTGGCTTCTATTATTTTATCTGCCGTGACCACTGCATAGCCGGCCTTTCGCTTCCCCTCTCGCACAAAGCTACTTCCATCTGTATAGTAAGTGACATCAGGATGGGGCCATGGGGTATCCCGCAAGTCTGGTCTACTTGAGTATACTTCATCCATGGTTTGAAGGCAGTCGTGGTGTATATTTCCAGATTCTGCTGGGAGCAGTGTTGCAGGGTTCAGGGTGGTGCACAACTCCAACTTCACTCTAGGGTTTTCATACAACATTCCCTGATACTTGGACATTCGGCTATTCGTGAACCAATAGCTACCTTTGTACTCCATGAGGGCCAGTACAGAATGTGGAACCTTTACCATCAAATTCTGGCCTAAGGTTAACTTATCTGCTTCTTTTACCAACAAGGCTGTTGCTGCTATAGCCCTGAGACACCCAGGCCATCCTCTAGCGACTGGATCTAATTACTTAGAGAGATATGCCACTGGGCGATGCCAGGATCCCAACATCTGTGTCAGTACTCCCACGGCTATTCCATTCTTCTCATCAACAAAAAGGTGAACTTCTTTGTTACATCTGGC